>JALJCO010012049.1:165000-831847 GCA_023101725.1 Atherinomorus stipes | reverse complement strand
TTGTACTTCCGTTTCAGTTACGTATTGCTAGATCAATACTTTTTACTCCACTAAATTTCCACATCTCAACATTCTCGTTACAAAATGGGACTCGTAGCCAATGATGTTGGAGATACAGACCACAAGACGTTGTCATTGGTTTACCCCGTTGTGCAGCGGATGAGAGCAGTGGCCTGCAGGTAAATTTAAATGGCCGCATTATCGTGTCAGGATTCTCAGACATTTTTGTATATGGTTGGGTTTAACACTACTTTTTACTTTTTTGATACTTATGTACAGTAAATACTAGCTACTTTTTTTACTTTTACTCAAGTAACATTCTAGCAGGCGACTTTTACTTTTACTTGAGTAATTTTCCAGTAAGGTACTTTTACTTTTACTCAAGTATGGCTTTTTGGATACTTTATACAACACTGTGAGACAAAGAGTGAAAAGTTTAAAGGGGTCTGAATACTTTCCATGTGTTACCTTAACAACTCAAAATGCAAAATATCTACAAATGAGTTTAAATGTATTCCTGTAGAGCATTTTGCTGTGGATCCATCCACAATAGTTTGTAATTGTTGTGCCATTCATTTAACCCTATAATGTCTTGTTCTACTGTTTAATTTAGCACATTTGAGAGCTGTTGTGCACTGTATTTTTTTTATCAATAATCAGAGAAAGTAAACCCACATTTGCCAACATTTCCCAGGTTTACATACACAATGTCTAAACTAATTATGAATTAGCGATTCACCGATTCCAAGTCTTCAGACACCGATGGCTGAGCCTATCGGTCGATACCTGATCTGATACTAATGTGAAATAAATGAACCGTTTACCTAGCCATGTGAGTGAAGGCTTTAAGCTTGACATGAACATGTAGCCTTGTTTTTTTTAAAATTTAATAAATTAACACAGATATAAATTGACTTAATATCATTTATTAACAAATAATGAAGTGTATTTATAATAATATTAATAAAACCATAAATGGATGGATCAGAATGCCACATTCATCCGATATCTGATCCAGCTAATTTGTATCAGAGCCGATATCCAATTTGGGTATCTGATCGGTTCATCTCTACGATATTACTTTTTCAAATTTTGATGCTATCAAATAATGTCACCCCAAACATATTTGAACAAGAAAAACATTTTTCCATTGCTTTTTCACAGTGAGGTCATTAAAAGGTTAAAGTGAATCAAGGATGTTTCTCATTTGTCTTCATGGACGGTCAATAAGCCATAACTAATTAACTTATTTGTTTATAAATGATTTATGGCTTATTTACTGCATATAACAGATGATTTCTCCACATCCTCAGCTTTTAACCTTTCTGTTTGATGGTAATTTGTTATTTATTCATAAATAAATGCTTGGAAGTGATTTTGGTTTAGATTTTCCAGTACATGAATTATCAAATTATCCAATCTGCCAACACAAATCTTCTTCTTAATATACCATACACAACAAATGATGCTTTATCCAAAAACACATCAGCAAAGACAGACTGCACAGTATCCTTCTTAATGGGACATAATGGATTTTTCCTCAATTTTTGCACTGTATAATATAATCAATTAATCAATCAAGCTATTTGCCATACACCAGACCAGACAGCCTTCACTGAACCCCCTTCAGCTAGTCATGCTGAAAGGAAAACCTTCCTGGCTCACAGAAAATCGAGCATGTTGATTTGAAGACACAGAGAAGAAGACAAATGGGACAGAGGATGAAGAGGAGGGAGGGAGGAAGCAGAAAAGAGCTACACCCACTCAACAGAGCACACAATATTCTGTTACTGACCTAAGTGAGTGACACTTCAAAAACTCAACAGCCGTTTCAGCTCTGCAACAAAAATGAAGTCATCGATCTCCTTCAACGACAAGGACACCGCATTAAGTAAGTGGCGGCCATCTCTTATTCACACGCTGCTTATTACTTATCAACGCCCTCTCACTCCTGTACACTGATGGGATTTTCACGGCCCATTTATGGGACACAGGGATAGAAGGAAACGGTGGAGGAAGGGGCAGGAGGAAGGAAGGGGAGGGGAGGGTGTAAATAAGAGACAGACATGTGGAGAAGCAACGAGCACAAGCATGAAAATAAAGGCGGCAGAGGATGAGGTGTGTGGGGGGGTGAATGATGGATGGAATCACTGAAGGCTTCCAATCTCCCAAAAAAACAAGAGACACAGACTGAGAGATTAGTCCCAATGACCCACTTAGCAGGAGGCATGCAAAAAATGGCTTTTAATTTACACAAATGACGTCTGGGTGTGGGGATGACGGCGCATGAAACGCTCCATTAGGACAGGGGCGAGAGCTGAAATCATCTAAAGCCAGACACAGGTTGCCTCAACAACTCTGCAGCCTTTTAATGAAAGCACTAAGAGTATTTAATTCCTCTTCTGCTCCCAGCCCCCCGGCTTTTTACATAAGCATTCTAGATTCTCAATTAATAAGGTAATTAATTAGAAAATTACTACAAAAATGTTAAAATGCCGTAATGTCCTCTTGTGTGGTCAAGCGTAATCAAACTGTATTATTTGACTTGACCTGGCTTGACAAACAAGACTCTTCTCAAAGCGAAACATGAGTCATGAGTGCTGGAGTCATCTGAGATTAGTTTTCTCCTTTCAACGTTAAACAGTTAAGGCTGGAATAGCTTTAGTATCCTGATGACATGCACTCTCCCCAGATTTACAGACCAACAACGGCGCAGTTCATGAAAATGCAGCAGGAGTTTGACCTTTTCTGATTGTCACCATCTAAATTTAAATGTTCACATTTAGACAAAGTCAGAATGTTAAAGTAGGCACCAGGAGGGTGGTGGACATTACAAGGAATAAAAACCCACCTGCAGCTCTGATCGACGTGATTCACTGGGAGCAGAAACAACACTAATGACAATAACTTCATAACTGATCCTAGATTAACTAAATTCAATCACTTAACCAGTTAAAGCAAATCATTTAATTTCATTCAACAATTCTGTCTTTATTCAGTGGGCACCATTCTGTGAATGCAACAGTGCAGAAACTGTAGAAATGCTAAATTTTTTCTTTTGAATGAACAGAAGTTTCTTTATGTTTAACAGTAATTTCCTGGAAATAGTTTGTTTTTTATGGACATTTTTCTGAGAGTAACATCCAAAAAGAGTCCACATCTGAGGATGTCAGAGCTCCAACATGTACAGACGTGTAAGAATTTGGTATCACAGATGTTATCGAAATATTTTTGGTTACTTTCATCAGAGTAAGAAAATATTTTTTTTTAATTTAAAGGGAAACTGTGTAACTTTTGGTTACCAGGGACACTAAACCTGTAACTTCACCACAGGCTGCACATCTGTAATAAAACTAAACAGTCTCTATCTGTATTTTGGAATCCTGTTTGCAGACTTTGATCAGCTAATAAGAGATGGATCTGCTCCTGCAAAGTTACAATGTCTGATTTTTGAGGAAGGCAGCCCCCTCTGAGCACCAACATGTGTCAAATGCTGGATATTGACCCCAGAAGTCATCTATTACTTACATTAGGCTGATGTTTGGGTCAAAAGTTAACACGGTATACCTTAAGAAGTCAAGTCTCAAGGCCTGACCTGAGAAAAATTTACTTTAGTGGTTCAGTCTCTTCTTTAAAATCAATGAGTCATTTTTAAGAGGAATTAGATCATAAATCAGTAATAATTCTTTAATGGAAAGAAGGATGTTTTAAAAATTTTCTTCAGGAAGAGTCTCAGGGATGAGTGTGGATGTAAAAACAGATCATCTGCTCATTTTGGCTTTATCTGGAGTCTGGAAGCTTTATGATCAACACTGATTTGAAGCATGATTCAGAACTTGAAGCATCAACATTTTCATTACAAAGAGGCAAAAATAAACAACCTAATTTTCAGTGCTCATTCATTCATCTTCACTCATTCATTTTCTGTACTGCTTGTCCAATTCAGGGTTGTGGGGGTTGCTGGAGCCTATCCCAGCTATTATCAGGTGAGAGACAGGTACACCCTGGATAGGTCGTCTGTCGCAGGGCCAACACAGAGACAGACAAGCATTCACACTCACATTCACTCCAGGGACAATTTGGAGTGGCTAATTAACCTTCGGATGGTGGGAGGAAGGAAGAGAACCCACGCATACATGGGGAAAACATGCAAACTCCACTCAGGAAGGCACTGTTCAAACCCCTCTCCAGCCGGGACTCGAACAACCTTTTCACTGAGGCTGTGGCATCTTATATATTCTATAATTATGACAAGAAAATCTGAATATGCAACATATTGGCACTCATATATATTTTTAAGCAAATTAAATAATAAATTATTTTATTCTTGTGTTTTTTAAACCTAGTTATTAAAAATAAAATGAACCCAAAATAATACAAACGCAAACTTGAGTCCCATGCTCTTCATATCTGTTTTATCCTCTCTGATAACATTTGGCAACATCAACGCCAAACAGAAGACCTGCCATACAGTCCAACACAAGGCTTTCACTCATCTGGAAATGTAGGTTTGCTATCTATTTTTAATGTGTTCAGGTAAAACTTTTATAGGGGTTTACATGTAAACCAAAACATGAATACTTCAGCTGTTTTATAAGAAAGAAAAAAAAAAAAACTTTGAACCACTGATTTTGCGCATCACTAATGAGAATCAACCATGACCTCCTCCTCCAACGCTGGAATCATCAGTCACATCAAATGCACACAGGAACAGCACAGATGTGGGCCAGGACGCTAAAAGCTGATGTGACTCATGAACACGAGCTTTTCATGCCCACAGTAATTATCTTATTATGCGATAAATCAGGGAATCAAACGGTCTAATTTGCACCACATACAGTGAAGTCAACACAGGACACAGCATGTTTCCCATACAGTCATTTCTCTGTCTGCTTTTAGAAAAAAAGAAAAAGCTGTAGGGAAATAAAAATATTCCAGATGGACGGTAAACGCATCCGCATGAAACTGCTTGAGGGACCGTGGATCAGGCACAGCAGGTGTCCACTCACCTTGTGCTGCTTCCACATCACGGCCAGCGGTTTGACGTCGTGCTTGGCGTGTTTCCCCTCCTCCAGACACCTCATGCACACCGGAGCCTTGCAGCCGCAGCAGTACATGCTGAAGTTTTCCGCTTCGTGATCCAGGCAGGTTGCCGGTTTCCGCGCGGTAAGAGGCGGCTGAGGAGCGCTGCCGCCCCCCGCGCCGCCACCGCCTGCCGCTCCTCCTGCCGCCTGGTTCGGCGGCGGCACCAGGCGGTGCTTGGCCAGCGGACCGCGGGACGGGTGGCACCGCTGCTGGCAGGCGTTGCAGTAGTACACGTCGCACTGCTCGCACATCACCGTCGCGTCCACCGGGTTGCGGTCGCACAGCTGACACTTGACAGCGGTGGAGGAGGAGGGGATGCTGCGGTTCTGCTGGTACCGCGCCACGATGGCCTCCAGCAGCCGGTTCCGTGGGAAACCCCGGAGCCCCCGCTCATCCAGGGACACGCTCCGGTGGCACAGCGGACAGGTGAGGGAGCAGTGCCGGTGCGGAATGACCGGCGGGAACACCCGCACCCCGTTGGGAGACTTGAGCTGGCACGGCGTGTAGGAGCCGTACCCGCTGTCCGTCTCGCTGTACAGGCTCATCTTGTCCATGTCCATGTAATCATAGTCAGAGCTGCCCGAGGCTCGGCTCTGGACCGGGGTCTCTCCGTCCGGCGTCTGGACGGTGATGTTGCGGGCGCACGCGAGGCAGACATTGTGGGAGCACGGCAGCAGGATGGGGTCCTTGAAGAGAGAACCGCAAACGGGGCATTTCAACTCTTCCTCCATCACTCCTGCGTCGGTGTACCGGAGGGAGAAGCTGCTTCGGTGGAGACTCTCCAGCACCGACTGACGCGGACAGCTCCCTGAACTGCTGCACGCATGCGCAAACAGGGGCGGAGATTGAGATTGGGGTTTGAGTTGATTGATCTGCTTAATTTCATGGTTTTAAAACACCACAGATCTCAGATTATCGTGACTTGTACTCAGGGTTTGAGCCAGGATTATTTCCTCCTCTTCATTTTCTTCCTTTTCTATTTTATTTTACAGATCAGACATTTATACACCTATTCTACCTCTTCCTCTTCTTCTTAAGAAACGCTGAATGAGGCACTTTCTGGGTATTCATAAGAGAAAAAATCAAGCAAGCCAAGCAGTTTGTCTAATATGTGTATTTGTCTTCCTGAATAATTTTTCAGCCTTATTTGTCCAACATTAGCAGATTTCATAGTCATCATCAAAATTATTCATACCCTCCAATTAAAGACAAGGCTGAATTACATTAGCAATTCAAATGACAAGAAACCAATAATAAATAAAAATTTTCAAAATTATAATTTAGTGAAATAAAATATCGCTTTTGAATTGTGGTTGGAAATAATCTTTTTTTTTTTTAAAAAATAAATAAATAAACAAAACTGTCCCTTTCCCATGAACAGTGGACCAAAATATCTGTCAAGATGTCTGTAAGTCTTTTTGAACATTAGAGAAAACACCAGTGATTATTTCAGTGTTGCTCAACAAAATTTAAGCTTTGGAGCCCCATCATGCTTGTTTACTTTTTTTTGTGTGTATTTGTTTTAAATATTTCTTTCAAACCACATTTCAAAATCAATGTCATGATTTTCATAGAATTTTTATTTATTATTACTTTTGTCAATTTCATCCTTTTTCTCTGACAGCTGATTTTTTTCCCCTTCTTAATTGGAGGCTAATTTGAGGACAACTGTACATTTTTATATGTGCGCGGTAACCTGTTCAGCTGGTCAGCAGGATTCACTTCTCAACATCTTTTACTGCGTTAAATGCCTGCATGATGCTATGAATAAATTATAGAGGGAACCTTTATTCATCCATTATTGTTTTTACCCTAAACTGCTCATTTATGCATGTTTATGTGTGTTTTATGTAAACATTGCTTTCTCACAGGCAAGCCAGGGCTGGAGCCCCGGTCTGAGGGTATTTGGTTGCACAAAGGGCTCAGTCCAAGATGTGGAGGGAATATACAGGTCACCCAAAATGTCCAGATTATTGATCTTTATTTAAGCTTTCCTTCACTGGCTTTAAATCGTGGACTGGATAGAATTTACAATTATTTGCATCACCTATAAAACTCTTTTATGGAAGAGTATAAGGGCCGCTGAAGAAATAAATTGAATTTTTTTTTTTTTAAATGGGGGGGGGGGGGGGGGGGTATTTTTCAATTTCTGGGGGAAAAAAGTCATAATTATGACTTTAATCTCGGAATTCTGGGAGATTTTTCTCTCTCTCTCTCTCTCTCTCTCTCTTTTTTAAAAGGTCCGACTTTTGACATTTTTTGTCAAAATACTGACATTAAATTTAGAATTAATTAATTTGGAAATAATTGGAATTCTGTTTTTCTCAGAATTCCAATTAACTTTTCCCTGATACTCTTCTGTCTTCTGTACTCTTGAGACCAACTCAGAGGCCATCTCAGGTTCCATATATCTTTGAAAATCTCATAATTCCATATTCTCCTAAAAGCGGAGAGAAGAGATTTGCTGTCAGACTGCAGGTGACCTTCTAAAAGTAAGTGAACCTTCACTTATCAGGCCTCTGTCTGTGAAACCAGACTCCAGTTTGGCTTCAGGAAGCAGAAACCTTCTCTACCTTGAAGATCAGGCTTCAAAGGAGGCTGGTTTTGTGACACTTAACCATCCCTTTAGCTATTTCTGTAATGATATTAGGATTGTCAACTTTTGTTTCACTCTTTCTTTCTCAGCAGGTGTCACTCAGCTTATTTTCTGTCCTCTCCTCCATCAAACTAGACAGATGGCTGTCCTTCCGGAGTCTGGTTCTCCGATTTGATGCAATTTGTCAGTTTCCCTGGAGAGAATTTTTTTATGAATGGCTTGTATGAATAGCATTTGTTGTTGTTGTTTGTTGGTTTTTCAATTCAACCGATGTTGATCATATAATAGATGTGTTTGGATTGAGTCTATAAAGATGCCTGAATACAGTAGTTAATAAACTTTTTCAACACCACACATTTTCAATGGTAAGAACAATGTCCAGTCTCCCCATTCCCACAGCCACGTGCAGCCCAACACTTACAATGAAACATAAGAAATGTTCCACTAAATATTAGTCTATTGTTTGACAGATAATTAGTTGATTAATAACAGACGAGCAGTAACTAAATTGTATCTGAGTTTTGACCAAACGTGAGTGACGACTACTAGAAACATGGAGCAACATGAACAAACCAACTGAAACCAGAACAGGGAACTCATAACAAAATGAGCAGCAGGTGAGGCAATCAGTTAAAAAAAAAAACAAGTGTATCAAGGAACCATGATTACGAAACCGGAAGTAATATTTACAGAATGGAGAAGGGGGTAAAACTACAAAATAAAAACAGGAAACAAGACAAAATGGAGACAAAAGCAAAAAGTTGAAAATAAAAAACCCACAGATCATGACAGGAGCAAAGTTCCTCTGCTAAAGTTATTTTACTTTTCTATAAAAGATGTGTGATGTCATGAAACCTTTCTTTAATTGACATTTGAATGTTTTTGTCAAGAAAACAAGATAAACTGATTAAATTTTGTGTATTTTGAACACGAATTAAAACAATCAACTGAAGAAACCAAAGAATTGTAATGAATTTGATCCAATTGCAACATTAAAGGTCAGCAAATTTTTTTTATCTTAAAGGTACAGTGTGTAAGAATTACTGACATCTAGTGGTAAAGACGGGTATTTGAAAGAGAAGGTGTTTACTTTCAATTTACTTCATATTCCGATCACTGTTGTGTATGTACGGTGGCCATTAGTGGCCAAAATTCTCCCAGTATAAAGATGTTTTCATCTGTGAGTGGATCCGGTGTCTCAGGTGTAGCTACGACTGGACTATGAGTAGCTACTTTTCCCAAAAAGTGCTCTAACTCCCTTTAAACAAAGCTGGTAGCAGTTTTAAAGTTGACAGGGTTCTCACTTCACTAATGTTGTTTTGTCCATTTAGGGACACCATAGTAAAAAAAAATGGTGGCACAAATATGGCAGCTTCCATGTATGTGCACCCCCAGGAAGTAGATATAAATGACTCATTATAAGAAAATAGACATAACAGCTCTTCTAAAGAAGCGATTACACATCAATAGAAACACAGCTTTGGATCATGTATTACATTTTTCTGCTGTTTTTTTACACACTGTACCTTTAAAATCTTATTGCCTGTACAATGAACACCGTGAGCTTATCTGATATTATTCTGTCAACAATAAAAGTGGCCTTGATAATGATCATCATTCGCTGCGACTGCTTCAAACTCTACATTCTGCGCTGGATGAAACATGATCTCATTCTGGACCCGGTAACAAAAAGCTTGATCCTAGCAGAGTTTTCAGGCTCAGAAAGGGTGAGGGAGCGTCTGAAGCTCGTTCAGTCCAGTAACCTTTGTGTTTTCTCACATTAGCCCTTTGTGTTAACTGAACATTAAACAGACCAGACAGCCGCCGTGACTGAGGTCCCTCAGGGAGCTGCATTAATGCCTCACACTGGAACAGCTTTTCCACTTATCAGTCCGGTTAGCATCCCATTACCTGCCTTTCACATCTGCTTTGTTAGGAATCGAGTGATCAACTTCCATGTTCATCACTTGAAATACTGTACGTACATGTACTACACTGTATTTCCCCCTCAGGCTGTTGACTGAATGAATTCTTCTGAAATAATCCCACCAGCCTGATGCTCGCTCTCTGGGAATAAGCTGATAACTTCACCAGAGGCTTTCCTCAAGCCCTCGATCACATCAGTGATTATAATGAGATGAGCTGTGAAGCAGAGAAACAATCATGCATCTAAAAATAGCATCTGACATGGTGACATGTGAACTCTGTGACTGGGAGCAGCTATTTCTACCTTACATTCATACAGCACAAACTGGTGGGACTGGGATTTCGCCGGAGCATCTACAGCAGTCAAAGAATGAAATCTGCAATATGTGTCCAGAAAAACAAAACAGTGCAATATTGTATATAATGGAACTTAATAATAAACAGGTTGAATATAGGAGTCAAACAATGGATTATTAAAATGTGCATGACAGAAATCAGCCTTAATACAGTTTTTCCTTAATACAGGAAAAAAATCAGCTGAAAAAAGTAATAATAAATAAAAATTATATGAAAACCACTACATTGATTTTGAATTGTGGTTTGAAAGAAATATTCTTTTTTTTTAAATTCTGTAATTTTCCAAAAGATTTCTACACCTGTTGACAGATATGTTGGTCCACTCATCATGGGAAAGGTGCTCTAATGTGTCTGGGACAGTTTTGTTTGTTGTTTTTTTCTAATGATTATATCCAACCACAATTCAAAAGCAACATTTTATTTCACTAAATTATAATTTTGTAAATTTTTATTTATTATTAGTTTCTTTAGTTTCTTGTTATTTAAATTACTGTTGAGAATTTAGCCTTTTCTTTAATTGGAGGGTATGAGTTGCCACAAGAGGGCAGTAAAACCTTTAGATGAGGTTCGGGGGAATACATCAGCTTCATCGTGTTTGCATGAACAATACAGGAATGCTTTTATGTTGATTATGGACAATCAGCAGAAAATACTTTTTTTTTTTTTTACCTCTTGTAAATATATTGGATAAGTAAGTTCAGTGAAAAGATGTCAAGCCTGATATCTAGCAGTCTGGGGTATAGAGTTGTAAAAAAAATAGTGCTGTTTAAATTTGTGAATCATCACAATTTTATCTTGTAAATGTAATTTTTTTAGACCTTGTATGATCTTTTCAGTCATAAACAGCAGTTCACAAATGCAAGTTTTAAGCATCAACTTCACAGAATGATTCATTCTGCTGAGTGCTGAGCAATCATAAAACCACCTTCAGTGCTGGAATATAACTTTACATTTATCCCTTTATTCCATTTCTACGTCCTCTGGACACGAAAGCTTCAGATCAAATTTGACAGATAAATTCAGATACAAAAGATGTGTTTAAAAGTTTTGCCTTGAAAATGATGTGATGCTCACACTGCATTAGGCTTGAGAAAGAAAGCAAATCCCTCTTTCAAACTTTTTTATTTTACAGAACATAAATCATTTAGGCCTTAAAAAATCTTATTAATGAAGCTAAAATTAAACCAAATCCAGGCATAGAATTCTGGCCCCTTTCTTTACCTTTTTACAGCATTTGTTTTGCACAGCTCAGGTTGAGGTCCGGACTTTGACTGGATCACGTCACCACCTTGATTTCTTTTCCAGCTTTCCGTTGCTGCGTTTGGGATTATTGTCCCGTTAAAAAAGCAGACTTCGACCAAGCTGCAGCTGTCAGACAGATGGACTCTCATTTAACTCAGGGTCCACATCTTGACTTTAATTTGTCCAGCTCCTGCAGCTGCAGAACAAGCCCAGATCATTATCCCTCCACCACCGTGCTTGAGGGCTGCTATGAGGCATTTTTACCAATATGCTGTATTTGATTTTCTTCTTTATGTCCAAACATCTCCATTTTTGGTCTGGTCTGTTCAAAGGACATTTTTCCAGTCTCGTGGTTTTGCAAACCTAAGCTATGCTGCCATGTCCTTCTTAGAGAAAAGCTATTTTCTTTTGCAATTTTTCCAAATGACCCATACTTGCTCAGTCCTTTCCTACTTGCACTGTCTTGAACTTTATCATCTATCATGCTAACTGAGGCCTGGAGAATCTGAGATGTCACCGCTGGAAAAACTGGCAGCTCTCTTAAGTGTTTTCTATTTGTAAATAATTTTTCTCTCTGACGAAGGATGGACTTCAACTAGTTTTCATTTAATTTCTTACACCATGGCAGAAATCACAAAAACAAACCATAATCACTTTCTTTTTATTAACATACATTTCCAATGGGCAAAGGGAGCAGAAAGAAAATAAAATCGTATTTTGTCTGCCCCTAATCAAAAACAAAAAACTAAATAAACTTTCCTAAACGGCTGACAGCCAAAATAAAGCATTGCCATAAGAAACGTCTAATTTCAATTAAACCAATAAACATTTTTAAGGAAAACATCAATATTCACAGATTTGGAACAAGGTTATAGTTTTGGATGTTTAATTAGTTTCAGTTTTATTTAGTTTTGACTTTTTGTTTTCAATTCAGTTATAGTTTTTTAAACTAGCTAGTTTTTGCTAGTTTTTATTTTTTTGAAAAATGCTTAGTTTTAGTTTAGTTTTCATTTGTTTCAGTGTTTGAATTTTTTTTTTCCCCCTAAAATTATACATATTTGTCTAGTTTGACATTTAAATCATCTGAAAGTCACTCGGAGTAAAACCAGTAGAGCAAAGTAAATAGATTTCATATCAACTCAAAAAGCTTATGTATTAAATAAATTTACAGACTAAAACTCAGGATGTTTTTGCAACAATTTTAGTTAGTTTTGTAAAGATACAACACTGTCATTTTTATTTTTACTTAAGTTAATGAAAATGTTTTTTTCAATTTCAGTTTTCTTTTATTTGTTAGTTTTAGTTCACTAGTATAACCTTGGTTTGGAAATTGTCTCACACAGTAACCCTGACCTTATACCATGAGGTGGAGGTAATGATTCCAGGAGGAGCGTGCATGAACATAAAACTCCACTTTTGCATAATTTCATTGGCCAACTTTAATGTGTAAATGTCATCCTCAAACATTATGATTAACAGAACATTTGAATGCATCTTTGCATCAGTCATCCCTTTAAATCAGTGCTTATGCAAGAACACTTTAGTGTCTGATATTGGTGCGGTTGCCTGAAAATCAGACAAGTCGGAAAACATCCGATTACTTAAACATTTCTTTAACAGCATAAAAATCATCCTGGTTGGAGAGTAAATCAAGAGCAGATGATTTCAAGTATCTATTGTGTAATGAAACCTTTGAGTAAACATGATCACATGTGCACAAATCTGCACATCTGGGTGGGCTGCACAGAAGCTTCACATCTATAAGCTGCCTGTTCGTGTGTTCAGATGCATCTGGCATAAATCTGAAGCACTTTACATCTCTGCATCGGTCAAACAGAACAAGTCCACTGCAGAGATCTAATGCAGCAGGATGGACTTCTGAAACAAACAAGCTAGTTTTTTATTGGTAAGATGCTGCAACTTCATGCCTGAAGTCACTTTTATAACATGCCTTTCTTAAGGTATCATTCTGTGCTGCATTTCTCCAAAACAACCAAAAGGTAGTGTTGCAGTTAGTTCTAAAAATAAAGAGCTGAAATTGCAGGGCGTAGAGGGACGTATGGGTGTGTAATCACGAGCCACAGAAGCTCCTCTGAGTCTCAAACCAAGGATGTGGTGCTCTCAGGGTTGATCCGCACCGGCCTCGTGCTCTTCCTCAGATCCTGCAGCTGCTTGGCCGGCTTGCCCACAGCCTCCTCAAACCTCCGCTCAACCACCGGCAGCACGGTGTCGTGGAGGAAGGTGGCGTTCTGCAGGATGAAGGCCTTCTTCTCGGGGTCCTGCTCACAGCGGAGGCTGTAGTCCACATGCTGCACGGCCACCAGAATTATCTCCCTCAGGCTCTCCAGCAGGACCATGTGCAGCTCGGGGAAGTAGAGCTTCAGGCCTTCCTCCAAGAAGTTCATCAGCTGCTTGGTGAAGGCCACGACGGTGTAGCTGAGGTTCACCCAGCAGTCATCGCCGGTGTACTGCTGGAAGCTGACGCCACAGCTGCGCATCTCGTCCTGCGACAGGAGAGATCAGCAAGTTGAGATGTTTGCTAAAACACTGATCTGTGACAACATCAAAGCAACTGATGGTGGAAACAAACAAAAATACAGCAGAAGCTCCAAGAAAACACTAAACTTGTTATACATTTTCTTTAGGAATGTTCCATAATGGATTTTTTTACTGATATCCGACATTGTACAACTCTTAATTTACAATATCCAATATCAAACGATATTGATCTATGCACACAGATGTGAGGTTGTATCTCTTATATTTTGAGAAATACAACTATATTCTGCTCCGAGAACAAAGATTGCAAAAATATAGCTGCCAGATATCAGATACTAGCGGGTATTAGCCAACATGTGGCTAATTCTAATGTTTCTGACACTTTGGTAACTTAAACAACAACTTAAAACTAGAAATGTCTGATAGGTATACTGATATTATCTGCCGATATCTGCATTAAAGGGGATTAATTTTTTTTTCAACCTGAATCTGTTTTCTAGCATGAAATACGTTCATTTTCTCACCCAGACAGATTTGGTGTAACTTGAATTCCTTCAGGACATATTTAGATCCACTGAATATAAGTGATGCAGGCAACTGCGTGCAGCCTCTAAAAAGGCATTATCTGCCACAAACTCCTTCATTTAATCAATGATTTGTTACGAAACATTACTCAGAACCCCCCTGTGAGCTCGAAGCAGCATGAAGTGGCTTTTTTTGTTGTGATACGTCCTTATTTACAGATATTTTTACTGCAGCAGCTTTGATGACATCACTGTTATGCGACACCATAGCAAGTAAATGTCTGTAAATAAGGACAGATCACCACAAAAAACGCCACTTCAAGCCGCTTCGAGCTCACAAGGGGGTCCAACTAATGTTTGGTAACAAAACACTGGTGAAATGAAGGAGTTTGTGGCAGATAATGCCTTATTTAGAGGCTGCACGCGGTTGCTCGCATCACTTCCATCATATCGGACATACGCTGATCTGGAGTGGATCTAAATATCTCCTGAAGGAATTCAAGTTACACCAAAACTGTCTGAGTGTAAAAATGAACGCATTTCATGCTAGAAAATAGGTCCAGGTTGAAAAAAATACGAACTGCTTTAAAATGTGATATCGGAAAATATTGGTATCAGTTTTTTCAGACTGATATTTTTTACTGACAAAATCTCACAAGATCTCGTTGTGTTATGAAATCTCGCAAGATCCTGTTCCATTAGAATGTATAAAAGTCCCTGTTATTGTTGAAGAACTTCATTTCCCAGCATTCCTTTCAGAGTCATGTGACTACGGTGCAGCTGCTGCTGCTACAGACTGACTTGCTTTGAAGCTGCTGATAATATGTCTGGTTTTAAGTTGTTGGTTAAGTTACAAAGTTGTCAGAAACATTAGAATTAGCCACATGTTGGCTAATACCTGCTAGTATTTGATATCTTGCAGCCAGAGGTCCAAAATGAACTCCTCTGGCTGAGTTAATGAGATTTTGGGATCTTTGCTCTCAGAGTAGAATATAGTTGTAGTCTCAAAATATGAGAGATACAACCTCACAGTTGTCTGCATACAGCGGTATCGATTGATATCGGATATCGGAAATTTAGAGTTGGACAATATCGGTAAAAAATCCAATAACGAACATCCCTACTTAAAACCATAAGCAGCTTCAAAGCAAGTCAGTCTGTAGAAGCAGCAGCTGCACCGTAGTCACATGACTCTGAAAGGAATGCTGGGAAATGAAGTTCTTCCAGGATAACAGGAACTTTTCTCTTTTTTTACTGTTTTTTTTTCAAATATCATTATCTTATTTAATATTATTTAATTTAAAAGTGACTTTTCTACATGCTTGACAAGTGCTAATGGAACAAGATCTCGCAAGATTTCATTAGTAGAAATATCGGTCCGAAAAATAATGATACGATATTTTCCAATATCACATTTTAATACCAATATCGGTCGATCAGAAATACTCTAATTATCTTATAACAAGGAGCAGTCTGCCTGATTACATCATCCAGTCATAACTGCCACAGATCCCCGGATCAGTTGATACTCTGTGATTGGATTTAGCCGGAAGAGACTACCTGTGATTTCAGCCTAGAATCAGAATATTTTTCTGTGAGCCAGAAAATGAAAGTTAAAGATCAAAAATTTTACATGAGGATGACCTGCTGTTTGCAGGAAGTAATTCTCAGGGTGCATCTACAACCCCACAGCTGACTGATGAGTGCTTAAAGCAGCACTACATAACTTTCTGACTATAAATCTCCGTGCTTCTGACTCGCTCTGATGGCACATTCGTTATGCAACATCCCGAGGCAGCGAAACTGCATTTCACAGCAAAAGATGAAAAGAAAACAGAAAATTTCCACCTTGAGTTTGGTCAAAGCCTCGGGGGTCATGAGGTTCATCCTCCTCCACATCTCCTCTGAGTTCCTGTGTTTGGTGGCTTCAATAATGATGTCTTTGTAGCTCAGCAGCGCCGCCTTGACGTCTTTGACCAGCAGCGACTGCAGGGTGAAGGTCAGGTCAAGGCCGATCTCAGTCAGCTGCTGACAGTGTTCTTTAGCCACTTTCACACACTCAGCTGCCGTCGACAGACTCTCCTTACTGTCAAACACCTTGTAGAGAGAAAAACTAATATTATTGGAGTCTTTTTTTTTTACACCTGTTAAACTTCAGCAAACTGAAAACAGAGATTGAACAGGGGGCTTCTTATCTGGGTTTTTGCCAACCTGCTTGCTGAAGGCATCCACAAACATCCTTATGGCCGACCTGGACCAGACCACAAAGGCGGAGTAGCAACCCGTGTTTCCTGCAAAGTCCATCTCAAACTCCTTGGCTGTCTCCAGCAAGCTGGTGAAGAAGATGTTGCAGAGTTTGTGGATGTAGAGCAGCGTGGCTCCTTCGATGCGAAGCTGCCGTATGGCCGTCTGGACGGCTGCGGCGCGGTTCTTCAGAAACAGCTCGCAGGCTTTCGTAGACTGACCTGAAACACAGTTGGGAAATAAAGATTAACTGTCTGATCTCTCAGGTCCTGACAGGTCTTTGCAGGATCTTTTTGTCCAGATTTTTAGGTCTGATCCTTTTTTTGTCCTCTACTTGTCAGTGTCCTTAAAATATATTTTGGGGACACATGAAGCTGAAATATTTCCAAGTTTATAGCGTGTAGCTCTTTGACAATCACCTCATTGCAGCAAGGATGTGTTGATGCAACACTGGTTCATCCTCTGAGTTAGATGTTTTTATGTTTGAATAAGTCAAAGGTCAGGGTTAAGCAGCTTAGCGAACAAAGTCTTGTACAAAGAAAAATATAAAGAAATGAGGAACAGCTCAGCTTCTGCTCAGGATGATAAATGGTCAAAGAAAATTACATTCACTAAAACCAGAATTAAAGTGCTGCAGCAACAGAAAATCAAATTCTACAGCAAAGGTGTCAAACACGCAGCCAAGCGTCCAATCTGGCCTGCAGGACAAATCTGGTAAATGTATAAATGTTGGCAATTCCTCATTTGCCCAAATAAGGTGGATTCATTATCTTCAGCATTTACAAGGCAGTTCTTTTATACCTTTCTTCCTTAAAACTTGTGAATTAGGTTTGTTTTCCGGGGCAAGTCTGCTCAGGTGATCAGAATTTTATCATTTTTTTTTCTTCCTATACTTAATAAATTCCAATTACAAATTTCATTCTCTGCATTTAACCCATATCAAGTTTAACCTGAGAGCAGAGAGCAGCCAATTAGCACCTGGAGAGCAGTTGGGGGGGTTAAGGACCTTGCTCAAGGGCCCACAGTTGTTCACCTGAGTGATTATGATTAATATGATCACTATACAGATGTGGAAATGCACATGTGCATTTTTAAAATAACTTTTAGCTCTTAAAAATATAACTAATAAAATGATGATTTTGTAGATCCAGTGTGATTTATATGTTTAACAGTCATGTAAATGGTAAAACTGGACGGTACATTTATTTGAAGTGCTGTGTTCTTTTATTATTATTATTATCAAAAGAGTTGTAAAATTATTTTTCATCATATCATTCAATATATTAATTTGCAAATCAAATGCGGTATCGGCCCCAAATATCGGCAGGTTGTATCGGCCATCAACTGATGAGAAAACATCGGTATCGGCCCTAAAAAATCTGTATCATCAATCCCTAGACTTAACCAATAGAAAATGGGCTTTATAATGGTGTGGTGTGTGTTACTGGTGGCAGAATAAAAAAAAGAAGGACCTAATCTGATGAGCTGGGAAACGGCCCGCCGGGTCGCTTTAGGTCCACCTCGAAGTGAGCGATCTGGAGACAACTCAAACACCAGGACCTCTGTCAGCTGCCGGACACGCTCGTCCACCTTAGACCTGAGCTCTTTCACCTTCTGGGTGACCGGCTGGTCTTTCAGATACTCGTTGAGCTTGTCCAGCAGGTCAACGGCACCCTCGAAATCTCTCTGGGCGATGCACACATCCAGATCCTCTGGCAGCTCCTGGATCCACTCCAGGCTGAGGTCCACACTCTCCTCAGCATCCGCTGGCTCATCGTCATCCACATCAAAGGGGTTGGTGGACACCTCGGCTCGTACAGGAGAAGTCGGGGGCTCCTCCTCTTTCTTGTGCCTGTCTTTGGAAACTTTGTTTTTCTTGGTTTCGTCCAGGATTTCCAGCCACTCCTTCTTGACTTTGCTGTTCTCAGCCTGGAAGATGCGGCTGTCTGGGAACATGAGGATCTTGAACATGTCCTTCATGGGAGGGTTGTCCTTTACGTTGACCACAGCAAAGCTCTCCAGGTCATACAGGGCATTGTATTTATACTTAACTGTGCCCCTTCGATTGGGCAGCCAGGTGGCAATTAACAGACAGTCATTCATCAGGAAAGCATGCACCTTCTGAATGGGGGACATGTTGTCTACATCAAACTCTACAAGGTCTCCATTATAAACCAGGTGTCTTCCTGGTGTGTCCATGATGTTTTTAGCCCCCTCAACTTTCTCCAGCAGGGAGGTAAGCGTCCTCTGCTTTATCTCCTCTGTCTCTTTCGGGAAAGCAGCCTGCATCTCTTTGGAGGTCTCATCTTTGTCTGTGGACAGCAGGGCCTGAGTGATGCTCTCCATGATGCTCTTCTGCTCGGTCAGGATGTGGCTCAGCTGGTACATCTCACTCTCCAGATACGAAATCTCCTTGGCAGTTTCTATGAACTGTCTGTAGTTTTTATACACATTCTTCTTGAGGTTTTGGGCCGTTTCATCGGCCAGATTCTGGATTTTTTGACGATGCTCCTGCAGATCTCTGTCGCCATCAGACTGCTGTGACAGCTGCTTGACGTAATTTTGCGGGTCAAAATTGGGCGATTCGAGAAGCTTCCGTAGTCGGTTCCCGGTTTCCGACATCTTTAGGCAAGTGTGTATATTTATAACTTCTTAAATTGACGAAATAGAGGAGAATTTAGACTCAGGAAGGGTTCATCGAAGCTCCTTCATATCCGCTTCAACACAAACAGGAAGCTGTAAACTGGTTGACACTCCGGGCTGGGAGCAAAAATGACCAACAAATAGTAGTCACATATGTAGTTTCATTTAATATATTCGTTGATTGATTGTTTTATTAAATTACATAAGTAACATATTGTACAGTATTTCTTAGAATAAAATATTCTTTTTTTTTAATTTAAATTGTAAATTTGTACAAAAATCCCCGAGTTTAGCTTCAGTTGGCCAGCCTCCTTACGTTTTAAAGGCCTACATATCCCAGAATTCATTGCTCTTTTTGATAAGTTTACAAGAATGACTCGGTCTTGACAGGAAATTAAAAGCTTTATAGCAGAATAATATAGTATAACTTTAACAATGTATCAATAGCTGGTAGCTAAACGAACTATTCATTTTATGATGATTACAAAAATAATATAAAAACGTAATAAATGTAAATATGAGCTGGACAGTACTCTTTAAAACAAGCGAAGAACCTTTATTTTGAAATAATATACCGGAAATATATTGTACTGTAATAACTTTATTATTATTCTTGGCGCTAGCTTTAGGTTGTCAGTTACGAGCTGCTTTCGGCTAAAATGTGACCGTTTTTTTCTGAAATCATGACACAAATCGACGCATTTGTGTACAGAATTGGTTTCAGTTGTTTTTATTGTCTGTCTGAAACTGTCATTTGTTTGAGAGCTCAAAAAGCTGACTTAACTAGTTTGTCTTGTATATATTTACGTAAGCTACGCAGCTAGCTAACTTGGTCTCAGCTGTTTTCTGCTGTTATGGATGAGGATTTCCTTCTTGCCATTCAGCTGCAGGAGCAGTTCAACAATGAGTACGAGACCTCGCTGTTCTCATCAGACGGCTTTGAGGAAAGCAGCCTGGGACACAGCAGTAAGAAACGTAAGGTGGAGGTAGCTGGGGGTGGGAGCGATGTTGTTCACAAGTGGAAAGCGAATCCACAGCCCGAGCGGCCGCTCAGCATCGTGGACGCATCCTGGGAGATGCTGGATCCCAGTCCAGATGTCAGGGCAATGTTTCTGGAGTTCAACGACATGTTCTTCTGGGGGAAACTCAGTGGAGTGGAGGTGAAGTGGAGCCCCAGGATGACATTGTAAGTAGCTTATTGTTGTTTTTGCTTAATGAGGTTGCCTATAAATTTGTGGTGGGTGGATCAATCCAGATTTGGGGCATCTGTATGCCCCAAATCTGGATAAATTTATATTTTTGATATGACCTGAGTTATTGATTAAGACTATTTCTCTGCCAAACAATACTGCAATAACTTCGTGTTCGTGCAGGAAAAAAAAAAAAAGCATAACACAAATGAATGTCTTTTAACGTGAATTTTAACAGGCCTGTTTAAGGTATCAGTATGTACACATACTAGTCCTTTACCTGGTTTTGGATTCATACCAAAGCTTGCAGTATCACACACCCCCTAAATGTAGATGCTTGTTGTGGCTTCACACTGTTAATCATACTGTATGTCAGCATTACAGTGATCACAACCACAAAATATAGGGTTTCACAAACCAATACAGCTCTACAGAAAACACAATTAAAGCCAGATCAGTTTGTAGAAGAAGGCGACCTATAATTTCGTTTACACAATATGTCAGAGAACAATGTGTGACTATTGTATAGAACACACAATAGACAACGATGCATATTTCAGGAAGCTAAACAAGCATGAAACACTTAAAAACATTTTAAACAAGATTACAAACCCAAATATCTGTTATTTTAGCCACTGTGATTAAATGATTGTGTAACAATTTGTTAAATAAATGAATTAACAGTGTCATGTGTAATATGTCTCCGGCTCTTCCTGCTTTTCCTCGTAGGTGTGCTGGTGTTTGTTCTTATGAAGGCCGAGGTGGGCTGTGCTCCATCCGACTCAGTGAGCCACTGCTGAAGCTTCGGCCCAGAAAAGACCTGGTGGAGGTGAGAATTAGATGCACTGATCCGATACCCGGCTCGGATATTGGCTCGGATATTGACCAATTAGCTGGATCAGATATCGGATGAATGAGGCCGATCCGGTCATTTCTTTCTTTTACCAATACCACACACAGCAGTACAGTTACAGCGATCTAGTCGCTGCAGTTCTATATTTGCAACGCTGGTTATGCCATCACACGGAGTAGAACAGTGTTATTTCTTTTTGCTACTAATGTACACTTTATTTGTAAATAAATAATATTAAGTACATCTATATCCGTGTTAATTTGTTACCTTTTTTAACAAGGTTACATGGTTATGTCAAGCCTGATGCTTTCACTCACATGAAGAGATATACGTTTCATTCATTCGGCAGTAGTATCAGATCGGTATTGGGTATGAGAATGATCATCTTACATCAGCATTTATATTTCAGAAGCAACTCAACTTTTTTTCCCAAAATAACTCAAAACATAAAGCTAAAAGTCAACTGAATCGTCTTTGTTTGTCTTTGCAGACCCTCCTCCATGAAATGATTCACGCGCTCCTGTTTGTGACCCAGAACAACCGCGACAGGGACGGCCATGGACCCGAGTTCTGCAAACACATGAACAGGATCAACAAGGCCAGTGGGACGAACATTACTGTGAGTGTATTTTCTTCACACCTCTCGTCAGTAGAAATTTACCAGTGAACGAAATGTTGTGAAACCTCTGTTCCCTCCATCCTCTGCTCAGATCTACCACACCTTCCACGATGAGGTTGACGTGTACCGGCAGCACTGGTGGCGATGCAACGGGCCCTGCCAGAGCCGTAAGCCTTACTTTGGTTTTGTGAAGAGAGCCATGAACCGCGCTCCGTCCTCTCTGGACCCCTGGTGGGAGGATCATCGGAGGTCGTGTGGAGGGACTTATACCAAAGTCAAGGAGCCTGAAGGATATGGCAAAAAAGGCAAAAAGGAAGGAAAGAAGGCTTTAGGAAATGGCAAACCTTCAAGCACAACTTCAGGTAACTGCCTGTACTTTTTCAGAAAACGTTGGTGGCTATTTTATGAGTCATCACAGTCAGTTGCAACCATAGAGACTAAGACTATAACGGTACGTGTATTTGTGCTGAACCGATCGGTACACATCTCTCGGTTCGGTATGACCCTGTATGTACCGAACTGTTGGTCACAGGATTTGTTTATTTAGCTCTTTATTGTTTCGTTAAGTTTTTGCGTGCCACCGGACCAGTGAAACTTCACCTCCACGTGGTGCAGCGTGCTTACCATCCTGTTTCTAACAACTTGTAACTAACCAGTACTCGAGTTGAGGGGGGATGAGTGAGGATGGCATCCCCCCTGAAATAGAAACAATCAAGATCATCCCCCCTACAAAACTGAAATCCCGGAATTACATCATTCCCTTTTTACAGTAAATCCTGGAAATATAACCAATACTCATAAAACCGTTTCCTTATCAGACAGTAGCACGGATGTTGAGTAAAAGAAATGAAATCTGAGGGCACAGAGGCACGCAAAGATGCAATGATGCAACATGATTGGTTGATGCCCGATGCCAGAGGGAGCCGCACAAGCCGCAGCAGAGAGGGACATCTTTAAGAATTACCTGCGCCGCAATATCAGCACGGCCAACAAACAGCTGGACAACGGGATGTCGGAGAGTATTTTAAAAAGATGATAATCACAGCTGAGCAATGACTCAGACTCTCAATCATTACTTTTGCTCAATCTATACAAAAGTCGCTAAACTCGCCACAAGTTGCACAATAACAACACAGCTGGTTTATCCAGCTCGCCGTGTTGCATCTAAACTAGCTGAGATTCTTGCTAACTAGCTCGCTAAAACACAGGACTTGTCACCAGTTATGAGCCTGGCAAACGTAGAACAGATATTTACTGTTCACATTAGATGAGAGTTTGTCTGAAATATTTTACCAGTAATGAAGAATTATTCTGTCCAGCAGGATCGCCTGCAAACCGGGCAAATATCTGCCTGAGCTCCGCTGGAAAGCAAAGCTCACTTTACTCCTACACATCTGATTTAAAAGATTCTAACTGGATGGGGTAGCTGGTGTCTGAAATAAGAGGGGAAAGTGGTTTGAAAGCAGCCGAGGCTCTGTCCTGCAAAGCAGCAACTTTCTTTCCCCAATCACAATATCTAACCAAGAAAAGCTGAAAACTGCTTTGCATAAGGCATGACGTTCTGGTGGGTAACTGGCATTCCAGACAAATACCAGTTCCATCATGCATGGCTGCTGGTGATCAGGTCTTTGTTTAACAATGTTTATTGTTAATCAATGATTTTGCTGAAGAGTTCTCTTGTGGCTTTTTAGTCAAATCCTTTGGCTCATAGATTTATCACAAACTGCTTTAGTGCCGATTTTAGCCCAAATTACAACTTATTGAGTTGAAATCATTTTATCTTCCCCAGTTTAAAAATCCCATCTTCCCCCCGCTTCATGTGGCTGTAGGCAACAAAAATAAGTGAAGATGTTTGCTAAGATTCTTCCGTTCAAGGCAGATTAAAGAGCATCTCCAATGAGTCCCCCCCCCCCCGAAGCTTCTTTACAACTCGACTACTGGTTACAACAACATGGCATGTGAGCTTGTTGAGCTCGAGGAAGCGCTGCCAATCCTCAAGTCCCCGTCTGGGGGCACCTCGGTTTTAGATGAAGAGGGAGAAATGAAAAAAGAAAAAGCCGACAAAACAAAAGCAGCATTCCAATTCAGTCGGGCATATTCTCAGACACACTTCCAACATGTTAATGCATCTAAAGCGACACCACATAAGTTTGAATATCGCTGGTACGACTAGAAAACAGACTATTTTAGCGCAAACAAGTGTTAAAACATCAGTATGTTACTTATTTATGCTTTTTTTTAATTCAGGCGATCTGACCAGAAGATTAACCTGCTGTGATGTTTAGTTTCTGTGATGAGGATGAGTGAAATGAAGGTGGAGCTGTTTCTGTTAAATGCTGCTCTTAAAACTCACATGGTGTCACTTTAGATGTGAAAGCATGTTTTTTTTTTTTTCAGTTTTTCATTGAAAAGTGTAAAAAAAAAAAAACAGCAGGATTTTATTCGAAATTATTTTCTTTATTTATGGTTATTTTATCTCTTTCAAACAATATGATAGAAATACAAACAGCTTTGATGTAAAATTTTAGTGAACTTGTAAATTAGACACATTTGTATTTTTTTCTGTACCGAAGACAAACCGAACCGTGACTGGTTTACCGTTACAGCCCGAATAGAGACTCAGAAGTTTACCGAGTATACGGTGGTCTTTCATTTGTGCCGTCTTCCCTTTTAGGTTCTGGATCTCAGGATATAAGGAACATCATCCCATTTAGTGGGAAAGGCTTCCTTTTGGGTGGGAAGTCCCAGAATTCCACGTCTTCCTCAGCATCTCACACGGCCCCAGTTCCTGTGGTGAAGACGCCTTTATCTTCCTCCATCTCCTCTCCGAAGAAATTCCTCACCCCCACATCTCCGGCCAAAAGCGTCGCCTCTCCGGCTTCCTCTGGTATGTCTGGCCTAACCTCCATCAGACCAGCCACCTCCACAGCAGGAAAGCCGCCTGTGAAGAGGTCTGTCGGCAACACGAGGGCTTTTGTCAACGTCAACGGCTCGCCTGTGAAAATCCCAAAATCCCAGAGCGGCAGTGGAGGCCAAGGAGCAGATAAGACCAAGCAGAAGTCCATTCAGGATCTTTTTAATAAGACAAGTCTCAGCAAAACAGCCAAGACTTCCCCAACCTCAGCGTCCTCCATCTTTACCGAACAAAATAACAGTTCACCTCTGCTTTCTGCAGCATCCCACAGCAGCCCCGCAAAACCGACTCAGTCCAAGTATTTCAGTGATTCTGGCAGTGCCACCACATCAGGGGCTACGGGTGGGGGTCAGACCTCCCGGAAGAGGTCGTGGGACGATCACCGCAGCTCAGCCAGCATCTTTGATTTCTTTCAGAGGACATTAGGCAGCGAATCAGCAGCATCGAGGGAATCGATGAAAACAAAATCACCTGCAATGCAGCAAAACGTAACCGACACCTCTTCATCTCCCGCCTCTACGTCTCCCCAGTCCTCTGCAGGGCTGCATGGGGGTGCCTCCTCTTCCTCCGCCCTGATGGTCAGTTGTCCTGTGTGCCAAACGAAGGTGCAGGAGGCAAAGATCAACGAGCATCTGGATTCCTGCCTCTCCTGAAGTTTTGTGCACAAGCAACTTTTTTAAAAAGGCGCCGTCATCGTTGCTGTTCTGTGAGGTTTAGAAATCTTCTCTCCTGAGTGCCTGACAGCATTTGTGCCTTAATTTCACCAGCAGAACTGCAGCGATTCAAAGAAAATCTCTGTGATTTCACTGCAGACTTTTCCAGAATGCTGTGATGGGAGTTTTGCAGGGAAGAGATTAAGTTATTTTAAACTTTTAAATATACCAGTTCAGATTTAAATTCAAAGATTGCTGTTTTTGCCCGTTCAGCTTATTTTAGCCTTTGAAGGTGACGGGTTGAGTTGTAGCGGCTGTAATCTGATGATTCCTCCACTCGAGATCTGCTTCGGCTGCCCTTCAGTCAGCAGGAGACACCGACTGATCTTTGGGAATCAGATTTCACACTCACTAGCTTTTATTTCTGCTCATCTTCATGTTTACTCTGCACTAAGCTGCAGGTCACGCAGTGCGAGGGTGTCTGATTGTACGCTGATTTCACTAATGTTTGTTCACCAGAGGCATCTGCAGCTGAGAGGAGGAGGATAGTCATGTCTTTACATCTTTCATCTGTTTGTTCTTTATATTTTGTAAAGGAAATTGGTTTAATATTTTAAGATTTGTGTTGCCAAATAAAACTGTTCTTGTTGGATTTGTGTTTATGATTAAATCATACATGATGACATTTAAGAATCACCAAAGCTTCTAAATGTAAATCTCTCAGGTTTTGAGATAAAAACTCACGTATGTTCACCTGACTTGTAAAATTCTGAATCTTTGAAGCATCAGAAATGTTCAACCATATGATCAAAGAGACATCTGAGTCTCATAGAGTTTAAGGAAAAGTTAAATAAAAAAAAAATCTCATTAAGGTAAATTTTAGTCTACGGAAAAGGATTAGGGTCACTGAAGAAAAAAAAATGTGAGAAAAAGTTAGTTCTGAATTTTTCCAGAACTTTAAAAGATCAATATTTGGGGGAGTTTTATTTATTTATTTTCCTCTTTCTGAAAAAAGTCAGAATTCCACGCTTTTTTACACATTTTTTTTTAATTTGGGAGGTTTTTATTATTATTATTTTTCCAATTTCTGAGTAAAGTCAGAATTCTGACTATAATCTCAGAATTCAGAATTTTTTCCAGAACATTAAAAAAATGTTTTTCTGGAGGTTTTCTTTTTTTCCCCAATTTCTGAAGAAAGTAGGAGTTCGTAGGGGGGAAAAACTAAGAATTCAGACTTTTTTCCAGAACTTTTTCCTAAAAAACTTGTCTGGGGATTTATTTATTTAATTATCTATTTTTATTTCTGGGGGAAAAAGTCAGAATTCTGTCTTTAATCAATTTTTAAATTTTTTTTCCAGATCATTAAAAAACAATTTTCTTGAGGGTTTTTATTTTAATTTTTTCTGAAATTTTCTGAAATTAGGACGTTTTTCAGAAATTGAAAAAAAACCTCCCCCAAAATTTTTTGAGATAAAAGTCAGAATTCTGTCTTTTCTCCTATTTTTTTTCTTCTTCAGGGACCCGAATACCCATATTAGTCAAACTCTACAAAGAGAGGAAAGGCAGACATGGTGGGCGTGACTGCTGGTGGGTGGGCAGGGTGAGGTCAGAGGTCAGGCAGCATGAGGCCAGCTGCTGATCAGGACTACGCCCTCCAGACCCCCTCTGCAGGAAAGACCAGCGCAGGGCCGGGTGCAGTTAAAAGCATGCCGCTGTCACCCGTTGCATTTTAATTATCACGGTCTGCTACGGCAGCTTTGACGGCCATCTGCCTGCACACGCGTTAAGAGAAAAAAAAGAAGAGCAAAATTTTTCATTATCTAAATATAACCAACTAGATTAGTCCTACGATCCATCTCATACTGATTTTTACTCTTAGACTGCTCATAAAAACTGGACGTAGAGAACAAATGAGGGCAGATCTGCTGAGTTTCTAATTTCCATTCAAAAAGTCTCAGCTTGCACTGAGATGTACAAACCAGTGTGGAAGTAACAGAACTGAGCTTGAGGCAGCCAACATCTTAAGGAGAGCTTTGGAAAGTCCTTCAAGGAGCCTGGAGAACTGAGGCTACTGAAAGAAATGTCAAGAAAGTTTATTCATGAGGGTTCAGGCGTTCTAACAATGCTGCTCAGACCAAAGATTCACTTTGAAGTAGGGGTGGGTAATCATATTAATTAACCCCTGAAATGATCAGTGCATGCTTACAAATTCAGTTTCTCAAACACATGCACACACACAAACACACTCGTGCAAATAAACCACACTGAGTGACTCCGAGTAGCGACACAGCTCCATAATATAACTTCAGAAATACCAATACTTTCTGCATCTGCCTACAATAGTAAAACTGTTGAATCTAAAGGAATCCTGTAAAGATGTCAGATGTGACTATTTCTCTTTCAAATGCAGTGCTGGTATCAAACAATTCATTGTTTTAAACTATTGTAACTGTTAATTGAAAAATGTCATTTTCAATGGAGGTCAATGGGACACTTTTGACCTTAAGGGTCACCAGCGTTTGTATCTGATACTACTTTTTTTTAAAAAATGGAATCAAATAAATTTTTTTGCTGATCTTTTACATATCTAAGGCTCTTTCGACCACCAAAACTCCATCCCAATACTATTTGTTATATGAAAAATAATTAAGATTTTGTGGGTGGTTTTGTGACGAATGATGCAGTCACACAAATATTCAAGCCAGCATTTAAAAGGTTAAAATAGAAAAATAAAAAAAATGGCTGTTTGGTAGTTTTAAGCTGGAGTTCATCGTTGTATCGCAATACTTCCCTGTGCAATTCAATACTGACTCAGCAAATCCTCTGAATCAATTCACCTGTGGGGGGCACTGTGTGTGTTATTTATGTTGTACGGACAAAGACCACGTAAGATCATACAAAACCAAAACGGCGATTATTGTTTATTTTTTAGATGTTTTATGACCCAAAAATATAAGGTGATATACTACATACATTCACATGGGCATGAAAATACATATTTAAAAATTTACAAGTTTCCACTCCTTACCGAATCGATACTGAAGCATTTAAATCATATAGAATCGATATCAAATCGCCACCAAAAGAATCAAAATTGAATTGAATCATGAGGTTCTTAACCAGCTCTTTCAAGTTCCTGAAAGTTGAACAAACTTTAAAAATACATATTTTTTTTGTGTTTACTCTGAAATTTAAATAAATTCCCAGTTTTTCGGCCAGTTAAAATGATGAGTTCTGGTTTGGTGCTTGCACAGTAATGTTCATTATCATAGTTTTGACTCAGCTTTCTGTGTTCTCATCGGCTAGATTAATCCTGATCAGGGTGATTTTGAGAATAATTCAGTGCTAAAATAGATATTATGCTTCAAAGATTCTTGTTTTTCTCCTGTGAGGTTTCAGATATCTCTACCTCTACTCTGATGGTCAGTTCTGTTTCTAAAATTATCCAGATGCTGAACTTCATTGATTTTCTCTGACTTTTACATCAATAAATTTATGTGATTTTGGAAAAATAATACCGTAGCGCGATCCGTTTCCTGTTTGACTCCAGGAGGAAGCTTCCATCCTCATCTTTGAGGACAATCATGTCATTGACACCAGCTGTTTGTCCCCGATCACTCCTCCTTCCTGACCTGCTGCGTGTTGACTCCCTATCGGAAGCTGACTCCCTCCTCTCGGCCTCCCTCCTTCCTTTCAGACCTATTGTCTCTCTGCAGAGATGGATCCCAGAAGAGCTCCAAGTTCGATGTAGCATCGCTCAATCAGCTGTTGCAGGAACTAAATGAGGCTGAAGGAAACTCTGGGGGGGGGGATTTTGTATTGTTCTGAGTAAACGTAGCAAGATAAACAAACAAAACCTTTCAGGGTGATGACAATTATTCATTATTCAAACTATTTATTCATTGTTCTTGGTGGCAAAATAGTAAAATACTTAAAATAATTTGATAAAAATTAAGAAACGAACATGCAGTCAGGCCGTATTTGATGACGCCTGTAATTTCATGCATGATTTAAAGGTACAGTGTGCGAGAATGACTGACAGCTAGTGGTAAAGATGGGTATAGCAATGGCTTCATATGCCAAGCACCGGTTTTAATGTACGGTGGCCATCAGTGGCCAAAATTCTCCCAGACATAGATGTTTTTATCTGTGAGTTAATCCTGTGGTCTCAGGTGCTTAACTGTACCAAAGGTAACTACTTATAATGTCTTTTAAGGCATTACTTATTCCAAAAAGTGCTCTTACTCCCAGGGTTCTCACTTTACACGCATTGTTTTGGCCATTCAGAGACACAAATATAGCAGCCGCCATGTATGTGGACTCACAGTAAGTAGATATAAATGACTCATTCTAAGAAAATAAACACAGTTATTCTAGTGCAGCGATTATACATAAATAGAAACACAGCTTTGAATTATAGATGACATTTTTCTGCTATTGACTTTTGGTTTCTTTTTACACACTGTACCTTTAATGTGGTTGAAGAATTTGCTTTTTTCTTATTTATTATGTTGAATGGAGGAATGAAAGATATGTATGCTGATATGAACAAATCTATACTACATGGACAACTATCTTTATCAAATTATCTGTTTATTTCTGACTATTACATTATTTTCAATAAAGTTTTTAAATCACTGACACAAAATAAATGTGAAAGTAAATCATTGCATATTCACTTTTCTTGATTAGTAATTAATTAATAATAATTGATTTAATTTAATCTACAAATACAAATTAATAAACATTCAAATCAAATAAAAAGATCAGACTGTACCCGGTGGTGTTTTGAGTCTAAATATTGTCTGCAAATATTCATCCTTTGAGAAGCTGTTGCTTTCCAGCAAAAACTAAGCGGATATCCTGAGATCATTATTATTAGCTGGACTTTACAAAATGACGCAAACCTATTGTGCTTTTAGCGAGGCAGATTAACACCACCCTGCTACAGTTACATGCATCTCCAGGGGGTGTCATCATATGTCTAATCCTTTGATCTGAATGGGCAACGATGATGAGGATGGCAGGGGTGAAGGCTTATGAGAGCCTCCTTGCGCTAAAACCTCTGGACAAAACAGACTGTCCTCAATCGGTGTCTTTAAACTGCAGCTGTGGACAGTCAGCTGGCGGCTAATAGTTTTAAGAGCAGGATTAGGAGGGTCAGATGCTTCTCAGAGGCAAATATGCTGCAAGGAAATAGCTTCATAAACAAACGTGATTAGCAAATTAAGTCAGTATTTTTGTTTAATTCATTGATTTATTTAATACTTGGTTGATTTTAAGTAGGGATGCATGATATAATTGGCCTCCTATCAGTATCGGCCTATATCGGCCTTTAAACTGAGTATCGGACATTGGCTACACCACTGATATTTAACCGATATTTAACCAATCAGCCTGCTGTTTCCAAAGTTTTTTATTAAAAAAGAAACTTCTTCAAAAAAGTCTTTTTTTTACAGACTTTAAAACTTCTAAAGACTAGGGGTGGGAAAAAACATCAATACACTGAAATATCACGATATTTTCATATGCTGATATCATATTGACATTCAAAAACGCGGGATCGATCTATTTTACTAACGAAATATCGCGATATTTAATCGGTCTGTAACGAAATCTCGCGAAAATTCAGGAAAATTAGGCGATTTTTTGCACATGCTGACATCATATTGACATTTAAAAGCAATTGATCTATTTTACTAACAAAATATCACGATATTTAATCGGTTTGTAACAAAATCTCGCGAAAATTCAGGAAAATTACGCGATTTTTTTGCACATGCTGACATCATATTGACATTTAAAAGCGATCGATCTCTTTTACTAACGAAATATTGCGATATTTAATCGGTCTGTGACAAAATCTCGCGAAAATTCAGAAAAAAATTACGCGATTTTTGCACATGCTGACATCATATTGACATTTAGAAGCGATCAATGTATTTTACTAACGAAATATCTCGAGAATTCATGAAATATCGCGAGTTTGTAACAGATCGATGAAATCTCATGAGGTTTTCTAAGTAAAATAGATGGACACCATGTTATTAAATATCAATTTGATATCGGTATATGAAAGTATTGCGATTTTTCAGTGTATCAATATTTTTTCCCATCCCTATTTTTTAAAGTGTCAGAAACGGATAACAAAACTGCTATTTGAAATGACTGCTTATTTTTTTTTCAGCTTTAATATCTGTATCCATATCGGTTATCGGCCACATGAGTTTGAAAATATCGGCATATCGGATATCAGCCAAAATTCCAACATTGTGCATCCCTAATTTTAAGCTTTCAGCCGTGGAGCCTTGTCACATAAAGTTAGAGCTGAGAAATAAGATGACGCGTAGATTCTCAGTCATCCATGTCATGTAAGGTCCTGATGTCTTCATTCAAGCATGTGGAAATAGTTGAAAAACAAGCAGGAATTGGCAGTTTGCCTGACTGAGTCACAGCTTGGTGCTAAACTGAGCACCAACCTTTTGAAACAGCAGAAGCCAACTTCCTTAATTAACCTACATGGGTGAGTACACCAGTGTAATGTCATTCATATGCTTTATTTTACTCTGCTGGGAAGCTGAAGCATCTGCAGTGAGCAGGTCGACTTTAAATAAGCTTGAAAATGTGAGAACTGGGTCAGGACCTGCTCCGTAGTTTCTATTTGTATTTGCACTTCACATTGAGAGATTTTCTGTGCTCTGTGTTTTGGATGCAGGACATGATCCATAGGTGAAACGTGGAAATTATTCCGAGTGTGCTGAGATGAGGTTCTATTGTTTTTTTAATGGTTTTTTTTTTTATATATATAAATATTAATGACTTATTTGCTCCTCCAGTCGACTCTGTCTCACTGATTTTCTGCATTTCTTTCAGGCAGCTGGACGGTCAAATATCGCAAACGTGTGCATATTCACATGTAACGCCTCCAGAACATGTGTTGAAAATGTTCTGGGTGTAATTAGGAATGGGTAACACCGAAATTTTTCCTGTCAATAAGTTGCCAGTAGTTTATGGTACTTTTTTTTTTAATCGATACCGATACTTTTTGTCCCTTAAAAGAAAATCACGACTGTACAGTTTGCATTAATATCTAAAATAAAAGGATAACATTAGATATATGTAAAACTTGTACTTTATATTCATTTTCTTTTCTGTATGTAAGTGATTTGGTGTACTTTTGGTACCTAACAGAACTATTTAAGGGGCAGGCGTTATAAGTTTATCTCCTTTTCATTTGTGGGGTATGATAATAAAACTATATTGTACAAATTGTAATTATGTAAACCATAAATGAAATAAAAAAGAAAAAAAGAACAGAAGGACTAGAAAGAAATGCTTTTTTAAAAAAACCTACAATGATGATGAAATTAAAGAAAAACATGATTAAAAACTTCTTTCAATTATTAAATAACTTAAGTACAGGTTAAGATTATTTAAATTTATTCAGTGGAAAATGCTCAATTATAAAATGTGACAGTAATATTAGAAATTTACTACAACATAGTGTGCAATAACCTGCATTAAAGCATTGAAACATATAAAAACATCATCATCATCACTAACAGTAGCAGCATCATCATGACATCTGATAGGCTACCACCATCATGTGACACAGAAGCTACAATCTGGCTGCTTTCAAACATCATTTCATCGCCTAAAACTCTCAGAAGTGGAAGCAAATTTCATGTTTTTATCTCTACAGTGGTATGATGATACTCAAAAAAAGTATCTGGATATTTTGACTGGCTGGTATCGAGGTATCGACCCAGGGTATCGATATGCCCATCCCTAGCTGTAATGCATGTGTGAAAAGAGCTTTAGAGTTCACGTTCAGTCAGTGCGACCATATGAACCCAGCATATTTCATGCAAATCTTTACATTCAACCCTACAAAACATTCCAAAAATACCTGGACAGAAAAGCTTTTTTACATTTTGAGATGTTTTCACTTCTCCTTTGCTCTGGCCATGTGGATACTGCATGTTGAAAAGTTTTCTGGTGTTATTTCAAGCCATTCTTCAAAGTACGAGTCATTCTGTCTTCACACATTTTCAGGCAAAACACTACAATCTTATTCCATTATAGTCTGCATTGTGCTTTTGGACTTTGTAACACACATTTGCTCACACAATAGCCTGGAATGGTGTGTGATTGTCCATCTCAGATGCCTCTGAGTCCTGAGAGGTCGACACCAGGTTAGAAAAAAAGGGTTTTAAATCATATTTAACAAAAGTCATTCACAGCTATCCATTTAATTCAATTTAAAATGTTACTTTTTAAAATACGCTCTGCATATGTTGCATATGCAAAAACATTTTCAGCAATGGATACACTAGTGCATCAACAAGACTCCTCTCTCCTCGATCGTCTCATCTGGTGCATTTTTTTTAACTAAATATGTCCTTCTAAACATTCTACTGTGACTAGGGATGCACGATATTAGAATTTTGGCCGACATTCAATATGCCGATATTTTAAAACTCATGTGGCCGATAACCGATATCGATACCGATTTTTGTTTTGTTATCCACTTTGAAAAGTAGGGGTGAGGGAAAAATATCGATACACTGAAATATCGCAATATTTTCATATGCCGATATCAAATCGATATTTAAGAATGAGACATCGATCTATTTTACTTTAAAAATCTTGCAAAATTTCATCGTTCTGTAACAAAATCTCACAATATTTCATAAATTCTCAAGAGATTTCGTAACAAAATTAAATATCGCAAGATTTTGTTAGTAAAATAGATCGATACTGCGTTTTAAATTTGTCAATATGATATCAGGATTGGAAAATATTGCGAAATTTTTGTGAATTCTCGCAAGATTTCATGACGGAATGATAAAATATCGCAAGATTTATTTTGTAAAATAGATCGATATCGCGTTTTACAATGTCAATATAATATCAGCTTATGAAAATATCCCGATATTTCAGTGTATTGATATTTTTTCCCACCCCTAGTCTTTAGAAGTTTTAAAGTCTGTAAGAAAAAAATGAGTTTTTGAAAAAGACATTTTTTTTTTCTTTTTTGGATTTATAAACAGCGGACTGATTGGTTAAATATCGGTTAAATATCAGCTATTGGTGGGGTGTCCGATACTCAGTTTTAAGGCTGATATAGGCCGATACCGATAGGGGGCCGATAATATCGTGCATCCCTAACTGTGACTGATTCAAAGAGATGAGAAGGCTGAAAATATGATGAGCTTTCAGTCATGGATGCTGCTTCTCATAATTGTTTTTACTATTTTGAAATTATAATAAATAAATCACTTTAAATGAAATTGACCGAAATTAATACACTTATTTACATAAATCAAATTGCCTGCATCTTTTTTTTAAACATCATACTAAATTGATTACACTCCTTTTCTTTAATATGTTGCAGGCCAAGGTTTCATTCAGCTTCTTTTCCACATTTCATGGTTATTAGAAAGACATGACTAGATAAAGAAAATAAGTCAGATTCAATTAATTTCAGTACAGTGATTAGGAATAACAGGCTTCATCCGTCTGCCTTAATTTCTGCATGTGTGTGTGTGTGTGCGTGTGTGTTATAGCACATGCGCCGCTCTTTCTGAAAAACATGCGTGATGCTTTTGTGTTGTTTCAAAGTTCTTGTGTCATTGTTGTGACGGTGCTTCATACTTGGGGGTGGAATATGGCCCACCATCTGTCCTTTGTGGTCACACAATTGTGTTTCACACACATGCACACATATGCACACTCCTGTCATGACCTAAACCCCCCCTTGTCTGCACTTGGCTGTCATCTGGGGGGGAAACCTAACAATTTGTTCACAAATTAAAACAATAAAAACGGGAAGCAGTCGGCATCAGTTTAATGTCACAAAGTATCACCTGTTCATGTTAACAGATTAAGGTAAAATGTTATAAAATCCAGTTAGTCGCGTGCATCACGAGTATTTTAAAGAAAAACAGCCTTCCTTTTACTTTTTTTCTCTTTTGCCTGTTAAGTGGTCGTCGGGAAACGCCCAGCAGCCACTGTGTTAAAAGGACAGGAAGCGGATTTTACTACTCAGGCAAAATCCAATTTTTGGTCAATTCATAAAAAATCAGTCAAGACGTAAGCGGAAGTTGTGTTAAAATAAAAGACAAAAACAAGTTTAGAGTCCGGTGGGAAAAGTTCAGACTTCTGAAGCCTATGTAGAAATTATGTTGTTCATGCAGAGTTTGGTGGTGTATCATTGCCGTTTCATCTGGAAAAACAACATTATAATTTGCTGCCTTTCCATTTTTAAAGGAATAGTACACCCACAGAATGATGTGCGTTTGTTTACTACTCATGCTGAGCAAGACTCTGGAGCACTTTTTTAATATCTTAAATGCAGACAGAGATCCAGGAGGTTTTCGTTTTCCAACAACTTTCATATAATGGAGTTCACTGGCGACTGAACCAAAAAAGTCCATAAAAGTCCACAAAAACTTGGCAATATTCCCCATACTGCTCTTCCAATGTAATCCAAGTGTCCTGAGTGGATGGCGTCCATAATTTACTCAAAACGACATCATTTAGTATGATGTTTCTCAATCCTGGTCCTCAAGTATCACTGCCCTGCATGTGTCCCAGGTGTCCATACTACTTTAACACCTGAGTCAAATGAATGGCTCATCAGCAGGCTTGCAAAGAACATGATGAGTGGTTCAATTAGTTTGCATCAGGTATGCTGGAGTTGGTAAGAACCAAAACCAGAATTGAGAAACACTGATTTAGTCGATTTTTATAGCCTAAGCAGTCGTACATCTAGATGGTGCAAAGTGCGCCCATGTGTTCACGACACTATGGAAGCTGCGGCAGATGAGATTGCACCTTCTCTTTTTCTTTCTTTCTTTGTTTTAAATAAATAGCCAACCCCTCTTGTGTTTGTCCCGGTTTGTCCGCAGCTCGTTTGCTCTTAGCACAATGTAAACAGCAAATTTCTTCTTCTATGCTGCATTATTGGCAGAGTAGGCGTTGAACGCCGGTGGCTTCCCTAGTGTTGTGAACTCGCACGAACACGCAAGTAGAAAGTTTCCGTCTGGGTCAGGTCGGGCTGCGGGTGGAAACAGGGCTTTATGCTGCGTTCCATTTTCCTCGGAACTGGGAAGTGGGAACTGGGGGGTGACGTCACACCCGACCAACTTGCGTTCCAGCTCACTGGTCGGAAAACCAGTTAGCAACCTAGCAAAACAACGTGCTTGCTAAGGCTATTGTTATTAGCCGTTGTTGGCACAGCTGGTGTTGTAGTTCACATATACCACATGAAAAATGTGAATTACACTACAGCAGCTTCCACCTACATCTGTATAAACCAATACTACGTGTACGACTGATTTATGTAACAAAATATAAGTAAGAAGTGTAAATAAATGTAACATTACAGGAGCTTCTAAAACTGCTAACACAGGGCGCGGCCATCTTTAAATCTGAACTCGGAGCTGCGAGAGTTGTCCGACTTTCCGAGTGGGAAATCCGACTTCAGGGGGCCGTTCCAGTTGAAACTTCCTACTCGGAACTGGGAATTTCCGACTTCCGAGTTGAAATGGAACGCAGCATTATTCTAGTGCAGCGATTACACATAGAAACAGTTTTGAATTATGTATCACATTTTTCTGCCATTGACCTTTAATTTTTTTTACACACTGTACCTTTAGGTAAGGGATTTATTTTGGCAATTTTTTTTTTTTTTTTTTTTTTTTTTTAACAATTTCTGATTTAAATTGGTAGGGTTAGCCCAATTATCCAATCAGATTAAGGGAATCATCCTCTAGCTCCACTCTTTTCATATACGGTTCCAGGTTTAAAATTACACATTTATCATTTGTATCAAAACATTATATTGTTGTAATGTTTTTTTTATTACATGTACAATAACATGTACAACAATGTGTTCAAATTAGGCATTTTATTTTGTAGTACCATACCAGAAGTGCGATGACTTAGTTCCGGCTAACTTAACGCAGCGTCACCAGCCGCCTGAGGCAGAGAGAAGCAGGGCTGTTGCTCGGTCAGTGTGGTGCGCGAGACGTTTGTGTCCTCACTGTTTATCTGCTTTCACAACTCAACAGTCAGCAACAGTGTAAAAAATTAGCCTCCAGTCATTCAACAACACCCCGGACGATGAATGGTAAGTCAACGAACGGTGCGTTGGGAGGCATGGCCTGCATCGAGGGTCTCCCCCCGCTGCCGAAGAGCCTGAGCGGGTTGCTGAACTCAAGCGGCGGCTCCTGGAGAGAAATGGAGAGGATGTACGTGAAGAAAACCATGATCCAGGACGACCTGAGCCGAGGCAGGAACAACGCCGACAACCTGCTGGCCAACAAGCCGGCCAACCTCGACGCTGCTCTGGCTCTCCTGCGGAAAGAGATGGTAACAAATTCAGGCTGTGTTGGTTTTTATCTGGCGACAGGAAAGTGCTGCTTTTTTTCTCTGCTGGCGACACAGAGCCGTTTAATCCCACTGCGATGGCCATTTACATTCAGACAAATTCCCAAAGGAAACCCTTGTGGCTAGAATTGGCTTTGGGAAAAACACAGATTAAGCGCTTTTAGGATAAGTAAGGTCTCTTGGGCATGTTCGGCATACATATCATTTGTCGTGCACCAAAATTCATAAATAAAATATTCAATTTCAGCAATGGATCGTGCTATTCGCTACTGCATACATATATATGATTTTGTACTATTATCAAGTTAATGAAAAGCGATTTGTTTTCTAAGTGCATCATTACATGTTAAGAAAATTTTTAAAAAAGAGCACAACACAAAGAGAAAACAGCTTCACGATGAGATTACAAATGAAACCAATGAGTTTGTCTTGATTTTCATTGTAACCTGAGCTTTAACTCGAACAGATCCTCCAGTGAATGTCTGTTATTAGATTCATTGCGATGTAATCAGATTTAAAGACTTAATGCAAACCAAACTCTTTTGCACTCCCTTGCCAGCAGCAGGGGGCTTTCATATCAGATCCAGACAACATTTCATTGAGTTAGACTCCCTAACAACTTATGGTCAACAAAACTATGTCTTTTTTTTCTAATATTCAGTTATTGAGGTGAAAAAAGTCAAACTGAGCTTCCCTAAATCCCCTTTTCTGCCTAGCAAGTTCCAGCTGATTGCTTCATCGCTGTTAATGTGTTACAGTTATAGTTCATATAGTTTATCAAGTGGTTAGTGTCTGATATCGGAATCAGTGAGCTGCTCCTTAGTTTACCAAGCACGCTGTTTGGTTTGTGAACAGACTCTGATTTGTGTCTGCCCTCAGGAAAAACAACGAGAGTTAATACTGCACTGTCAGCTGGGTGTTGTGCAGAAGAAATGCCCCTTTTCATTGCCTGATAGTAATGCCAGAATGTCAGTAAGGTGCAAAACTAAGGCAAAACTGGCGATTGTTGAACGTTTTACTTGATAAATACCTTAAATGTTTTGTTTTTTGATTTATAACCGCTGTGAGATGCAAATCCGGGGGGGGGGGAAGGAAGAGGACAGTATTTCAGTTTTGGTTTGAAAAAGGTTAACATGAGATGCATGCAGTACAGAAGATCTTTGCACATGCTAGGAAGCAGCAACCTTAACATGTAGCATCCCAAAATGACGGGAAAAAAACTCAGCTAAAATTTTCTACCAAAAATAGGCATCCAAACAAAACACAATTCAAACCTCGAGCAATTATAGGCAACGGGAATGTAACAAAAACATGCACTGTCCACTTTAGAGCTGCTGCCAATTTCTCCACTTAAAGCAAACCACACAAACAAGACTGATTACAACAATGTGTCTCATCACCGTGGGACAAAAACTGTGAGCTAGCAGCCAAGAAGTAGTGCAGAAAAAATCAATAAGTCATAAAACATGTTTTACTTTTGCTGTTTTGTGGTAAAAAGTTTTATTCCAGCTTAAAAAAACTCTGTTAGTGTGTTCTCCCATGGCCCTGCCTTTGTTTGAAATAGGGATGGGCAAAACTAAAATTTATCCTGTCAATACAATACCAGTAATTGGATAGTTTTTCATTGATACCGATACTTTTTGTCCCCTAGAAAAGAAAAAGGAAAAAAATCACGATTGTACAGTTGAAATGCTTTTAAAACTACATAAAATAATTGAGTAAATTAAACAAAAATAAGATTAAAAACTTCTTTCAATCATCAAATAACAGGTACAGACAAAAATTATTTAAAAAATTATCAGTGGAAAATGCTTGAATATAAACTTTAATAGTAATATTATCAATTTTCCAAACATAATCTGTAAAAACCTGCATTAAAGCACTGAAAAATAACAAATCATCATCACTAACAGTCGTAGCATCATTGTGACAACTGATATATCTGATGTTTCGTATCTGTGCAGCGGTATCTCGATACTCAGAGTATCGAATCCAATATTTTGTCTGGCTGTTATCGAGGAATCGACTCCAGGGTATCAATATGCCCATCCCTACTTTGAAATGAATTATAGCGGATGTTGGTGTGCCATCAAAACACATCAGAAATGCATATTTTTAAGGTTGAAAAATAACGTTGTGGGCCTTTAAAACACTTGGAAAACTGCTCAGGTTCACTTTTTTTTTTTAGCTTATACTGTTCCACAGTTCCTCATCAGACGTTACTCATTCCTAGATGAACTGGGCTGCTGTCCTCTGGTTTTCTTTTAGGAGGAGATAACATTTACATTTTCTATTGTGTAGATTTAATCTACATAGAGCTAGGGCTGGGTGATATGGCTTAAAAATAAAATCTCACTTTTCTTTAATTCATTTTTTAAATTCAGCAATTATTGGAAATTTCCTCATGCGTTAATTTTGGTACCACCTCCTCCCCAGGTGGGATTGCGTCAGCAGGACATGTCCCTCCTGTGCCAGCTGTGGTCTCTCCACGAGTCCATCCAGGAGTACAAGGGCAGCTGCCAGGACCTGAGCGCCGCCTCCAGCCTCAGCATGATGGAGAACGGCTACTTCGACGAAGATGATGAGTATTACCCGGAGCCTGGCGCCACCCCCACGGGGGACCAGCCGGACGGTGAAGTTGGAGATGGGACTGGAGCGCTGGCAGCAGCCAAGAACGGCAGCAGCAGCGGCAAAGATGACAGCTGGGACTCCTTTCGCGTCGGCATCTGAGGCCTCTTTTCTCAGCGTTTTTCTTGCAGATGGATTCGTATTTTTGGGACAACAGACTGGATTCAGCTGGAGGGAAAATTCAGCCTCAAAGAGGGGATTGACTGGTTGGAGACTGCAGCCTCTGATATGTTTTTGTTATAGTCTAGAGAAGTGTAACACTCCAGCTTAGCTTCAACTCCTCCTCAGGTGAAACATACACCTGCTTCAGCAGCAGGAGCTTCATCAAACTGCAGAGCCGAGCGAACAAGTATCTCGCTAACGACCTCTAAAACAAAGACTTCATGTACTCTAAATTAGGATACAGTATATATAGTTCTTTTTATTAACTTTGCTGCTTCTATATCAGCTGGATTCTCTATCCAGTCGCTCTTTCTTGGCAGAACTTTTCTTTTTTACATATTCAAAAATATATGAACAAAGTTTTATTATTTATTGTATAATATAAATAACAAAAGATTCTTTGTCTTGTTGCTCCCCGTGGAAATGTGCGCTGCTCCAGTACCAGGTGCAGGCGGAGACTGGTTGGAAATCCCAGAACAATGGGTGGGATTTTGTTGCAATAAGATGATCGGTTCTGTGGACAAGTCGATAGAGATTGAGCGTGTCGTGATTGTGATTGATGACATTTTTCTATTCATAGATCCGGAAGGTCTAGAATGAGGTGTTCAGACCTCATAAACGGAGAAAGAATTCAGGTCCTCTTGCTTGTTTAGCCTGCAGACGTGAGGTCTGCACCGTCCTGCCTTCATACGGTGCAGATGTCTGCTCTGAAAATGTGAAATGCTCAAAATGCTGGAAACAGTTTGCGTAGATGGAAAAACCTCAAAGTCGTGCACGCTTTGCTACAGAAGCTGAGCTCCCCTCAATCTTAAAGCAACAACTGCTTTGATTTGACAGTTGGTGTGCAGGACTGTGAATCTGGATTACATGTTCTCTGTTATAATCTTACATGAAGTGAGGAGTAAAACAAGTTTTAATCCAACCAGGTTGTTGTTTTCAGATATATTGCCATCATTCCCATTAATGACCATATTTGGGAACGTGGCAGTGTTGCTGAAGCATCAATTAGGCATTAAAAAGCCAAATCTGGTTCAGTTGTATTTGCAAGGCCCATTTAAATCCCCAGAGTTGATAGTGAAGATGCTATTAGCCCTGGCAAATACTCGCTCACCCAGTTTTGGCTTGAAATCTGATTGGCCTTTGCCACATTAGCTGAATTTCTTTGCCTATTATGGCCTTCGGGTACTGCTGGCAGTGTAAACGGAAAGCAGTATCTCTAAACTTGTTGCACAAACCAGCTAAACAACAGGGTTTTATCTGCGTTGGATTTCAGCAGTATGCTCTCTGCTGGGTCTAATGTCCCCTTCAAGGTCAAGCTGATCATTATTTAAGGCATCTTGAAGGGATATCATGAATTTTATATCAGTGTTCCTCTTACAGGGGCTGCAACTACGGCTTCGTTCTAAATCTGCTGCAGATAGGAACTTCCTAGTACTGTTTCATTGTATGCATGTGAACAAAGTAGGGTAAAAACGCGCTGAATTAAGGCTGTTTCTGTCAAACATATAAACATTTCCCAGACACAGCCTCATTTCAGATTCTTCAGTGATTTCTTTGACTGTTTCTTGCAGCAGGTGAAGATAACTGAGCTGCTCGGTCTTCCCTGGTATCTCTGCTGGGCCCGTAGCATGAAACACGACAGCATCTGAACCGCTTTACCAACCGTCACTCTGACAGTGTAGGAAGCTCAGTTTATTTCCAGAGATTTGTTCTTTTTGCGTCTGTATATATCGTATGTGGTGTCCGTTCGTCGACCGGTCTGAACACGAACCAAAGAAAGTACAGCACTCAACATTGTATTTGGTCAAAAAGGTGCTGAAGTACACGGTCACAACAAATTCCTTGTGAATGATGGTATCTGACATCTTGACGAATGTCTCCAACACTTAATCTAAACCTGTTTTTGTTTGTGAATTTGTTCTCACTGCCTGCCACAGCAGGTCTTATACTGTTATATCTGTGGAGTTTTGCAGCAGCAAGCGCTACAATGACCAGCTGATTAGTTATAATAATTCTATGAGTTAAAAAAGGTGATTTTTTTTTTTATTATTTTTATTTTTTATTAATAATCTGTAGAGATGCACCGATCCAGTTTTTTCCAATCTAATCTGATTCTTGGGCTGAGCATATTGGCTGATACCTGCTATCGATCCGATCTGCTGTTGAATGAATGAACTGTGTATCGCCATGTGAACGAAGGCTTCAGGCTTGACATAAACATCTAGCCTTGTTAAAAAAAAAAAAAAGTACAAATTAACACAGATTAAATGTACTTTATTATTTATTAACAAAGTGTAGATTAAGCATGATGTTGATGAAAACAGAAATGACTGGATCTGAATGTTAGGTCGGCCAAATTCATCCGATATCCGATCCAGCGAATTTGTCAGTATCCGAGCCGATATCTGATCCGGGTATCAGATCGGTGCATCTCTAGTAATCTGTACTTTAACTCTGCCATGAAAGAAAACGAAATATTTTGAGGTTGTGGGAATTAATCTTGAACTGTGATCATTTGAACGGACCACACGCCTGTTTGAAGATTGAAGGCTTAAAGGATGGTTTGTTAAAAACAGCATCTCACAAGACTTGAGCATTTAAAAGATGAATTGAGGCTTTTACTTTTTCCTTCGGGTAGCACCTTTCTCTAAATCAAGCTGCCTGTTATACGTTGAAACAGATGCTTCAATGTTTTGGGAAAATGCGTTAAATTGTCTCTTTTACTCGTAGAACTGAAGCAGTTGTAGCTGTAACACATGCAAACGCTTTGACTAACTGTAGCTAACCGTCAGCTGAGTGCTGGCCCCTCTGTGGCGTCTCATTTCAACATCTGCCTTATCAGCATTTGATGGTGCTTTCTGTTGCAACACGGTGACGGACAGTAACGGCGAATCAGGGTTCGATTCTTGATGTGATCGCTAATAAATGTTTGAAACCAGCACATAGCCTTCAGAAAATTCCCAAAATGTCCAGTTAGCTTGATTAAAATCTTCCACCATCTTCTGACATGAACTTGATGTTAAACCAGGTTTGAATGTTCACTTTTTATTTGTTTTGGTCCACTTTTATAGAACTGTGTCTGTATAAAAAAAATCTGCATCAGAATGCAAATATTTCCAGTCCCGTTACTCTTTCAGGTTCGCTGCACGTCTGAAACAAATCAAATCTCAACCCCAGACTTTTTATTGGATGTCTACACAATTAGTGCCTTTGCAAACCTGTTGCTTGTTCAAGAAAGGAGTGCAAATAAACCACGAGGTTGCATCTGGTTTCTAAAGCTGCTGCATGAAGAATTTAAGATTTACCAAATAAATCCTTTTCCTAATGGTGCATTACATCACTCAAGCATGAATTAATGCTAATTGTTGCTACTCTGATTACAAAATCCCAGAATAAGCAGATTAAAAGCTTAATTAAGAAACATTTTTGTTCTCTCAAAATGAAGTGGGTTGACCATCGTCTTTCCCAGGCTTCGCTCTGCAGTTTTTTTGCCTTTTAACTCCTCAAAGATTATTTGCATTTTATTGATGAAAGCTAGTTTAACTCCTTCAAGATTAATTATCTACATGCAGCAGCCTTAAAGCCAGTCATGTCACTTATGGTTTCCTCCCCACTTGTATTTATTTGCACCTGTTTGTGTAAAATCTCCCCAAGAATTACAACTACCTGATCCTGGAAGTTGGTCCTTATTACACCGGCACAATGCGCTCCGTTTACAATAACACTGCTGTGTCGAAATCCAGCACAAGAGAGCTAAAAAAGGAGCTTTAAATGCAACACCAGCTAATTGTACCCACTGTCGTGTTTGTTTCCTGCTTCAGCAGCCTAAAATAATCCCCCTTTTTCCTGTGATTATTGGATGTTTAACAGACGGATGTCATCTCAGGGTAAACTTGTGACAAAGTGTATTTTTGCGTGTGTTTGGCTCCTTATAAGAAGACATTGGATTTAAATGTGACTCTGGGGCCATTCTGGCATTTTAGTGATGTATTTTGTGATTTGAATGTTGAATGTTTTCATGCCAGTCTCATAATCAAAGAGCCTCTTTCTCAGATCGCTCAGTTGTTTCCAACTTTGATCAAACAAAGGAGGTTGAAAAGATTAAGCTGACTCAACAGACCAGAATCCATGAAAGCTTGATGTGTTATGACTAAAGTGAAGGGTATTGCTGCCATCGGTCACGCCCCAGCGTTTACACCCCTGCTTTAGTGGTTAACTCTCCAGGGAGGGGTGTGATATGTCACTGAGACTTGAACTGTAATGCCTCCTCTACAGTCCACTTAAGCAGGCCAGATCCAGCATTTCAGGATGTGAATGAGTGAAGAAAATAAAAACTTAAATGGCATCAAATGATTCAGCTGAATCATATGAAGATGCACTAAATATCTTGTATTTACCTCCTGGGTTTCATTCCATTGTACCACTTATTATAATCAGTCATTAGTCATGAAAGTGGGAAAAAAAACACATTTTGATGTATTTGTGTTACATAAATGGAGGATCTTTGGAAAAGATGTGAAGGGTTGTGTTCATTCCTCCTGTTCTTTAATCCATGGATGACCATACTACTGTTTGTTTGGACTGTACTCTCAGTGCTCTCCTGTCATATTTACTATACTGATACGCATTTAATAAAGTGATACCATACTTTTCAGATCTTGGGTGATGTTTTGATTTAATCATTTGAACTTTGAATCATGGCAATCATTACCTTTTCTGCCATGTTGTATATTTACTGCTGTGTTTAGGATCATTGTCCTGTTGAAGTTTTAGCCGTCAGACCTCACTTTCTCAGTCCACGCCAGTCTTTTTTATGTTTAAGCTACTTTACATGGATCTTATGACTCAATTGTGCATAAAATGCAACCAGTATTGTCTAGACAAATGATCAAATAGCTGATCTTTGAAGTTTGACAGGCAGAGAACAGTATTTTTGCAGCAGTAAGGCTGTTTTTATTGGATAAAAACTCAGCATGATGGCAATGTATGCTTAAAATATTTGAGGAAATCGGACATGTGGAGGACAAATGAGGAAAAAGCAGGACTAGAAAATTATATGAAGAGAATCTGAGAGGGATTTCCTCAGGAACAAATCCAGCAAAGATCTGAACCAGGACCTGAGAGATGCATCTGGATGTTGATCCCTGTACTGTTAGCCAAAGCCTCATCAGAGATGGTCTCCATGGAGACGTGGTCGACTTGTAGTAGCCGATACTGAAATTTTTTTCTGTCAATACGATACCAGTAGTTTATGGTACTTTTTCCATTGATACCGATACTTTTTGTCCCTTAGAAAAGTATCACATGATCGTCAGTTTCCACTAATATCTTGAATGCAAGGACAATATTAGATTTAAGTAAAACTTGAGAACAGAAGTACTGGAAAGAAATGCTTTTAAAACAATAATAAATTATATTGAAGAGTAAATTAAACAAAAATAAGTATAAAAACTTCTTTCAGTTATAAAATAACTTAAGTACAGGTTAAGATTATTTAAATTTATTCAGGGGAAAATATTCAAATATAAAACATAATAGTAATATTGTAAATTTACCAAAACCTAATGTGCAATAACCTGCATTAAAGTATTGAAAGATACCAAAACATCATCATCATCATTAATAACAGTAGCAGCATCATCCTGACACACAGAAGCTAGAATCCGGCCGCTTTCACACATCATTTCATTAACTAAAACTTTCATAGGTGGAACCAAATTGCATGTTTTGTATTGCGAAAAAAAGTATCGATTCCGATTGTGTCTGGCTGGTATCGAAGTATGGACTCCAGGGTATCGACATGCACATCCCTACTTGGTAGTCTTTGGTTTCGGTCTTGTCTCGGTCTCGCAATGTCTCAGACTGGCCGAGCGGTCTTGAAGGGATTTGTAACCTATAATTTCTAGACAGGCACAGGAGTTTTCTTTTTAAATATATATCATTATACGCCCCCTTCAAGTACCAATCAAGTACCAAATAATACAATCTCATATTTATACTAAGCAGCTGAAGCCAGTGTGGTTCTTAGGCTCTACAACTCATGCAAAATGGCAAAAAAAAAAACCTTTTTTCTGGTCTTGGTCTTTGTCTCGAGCTGGTCTTGGTCTTGATACTCTCTGGTCTTGGGAGTGTCTCGGTCTCGGTGTAGGCGTTTTAGACAAGTCTAAAACGTGGCAGTCAAGAAGCTGTTATTAAGGAAGGAAAACATGCAGAAAAAAGGCTGAGGTATGACACAAGAACAGGACTGAAAATTAGTGGCAACAGGTCTGATGGAGGCAGGGATTATCCTCAGAAACTGGACCTCAACATCACTGAAGCAGTGTGGTATCATCTGGACTGAGAACAGAACAAAAGAAAAAAAAATATTCCTGAAGACTACAAGAAGAAAAAAGAACAGGACTCAGGCTGTGTTCAAAAATATAGATGGTCATGCAAAATATTCCATTTTCAGCTTGTTAAACTCGGTTTTTGCCTTATATATATTGTATTTACATTAATTTCTGCATAATTCATTTTGCACATATTTATTCTTTCCAAGCAATGCATAAAAAATGACGGGTGGCTCAACACTTGCACAGTTAAAAATCTTGTTATTGATGACATCCAGTGGTTCTAACCCTGCAGCAGGGATGCAGTTCTGTAATCTGGGGTGTGGTGATAAAACTAAAATAAATCATTGTTACTAGCAGCCTGTCACTAAGACATTTGTTCTCATTTCTTTAGTTGCATCTACTCAAAATGCTGTTTTTACTAACAGGAAATGGGATTTTTGCACAAACAAGATGATTCCCAAAGATCTATTAGGTAAAAACTTGGCATATCGCATCATAAACAAAACAATGGCTGCTCCTATTTCATGTTTTAGAGGCGACGTAAAGAATTGAGGTTTGCCTCGATATTTTTGCATAGTACCATGCAGCACATTAAATATTACAATAGAGGGATAAAGAAAGAGAACAAATGTGTAATATATTGTAAGAAGGAGCAAGTTTGATATATTTCATGTGCACAAATGCAAGCCTCTATAAGAGGAAAGGGATGCATCAGCAGCCACACTGGATTACAATGTCGTTGAAGCTCAGTGCTCTTCCTCAGGAAGCATCCAACGTGACAGGAGGAAAGCCGGGGAATCACCAAAGGCATTTAATCCCTTGCAGCCATGAAAGTCTGCATCACATTTGTAGCCAAAAATCTGACCTACTTGTGGCACAAGAGAAGTGATTGAGCATCATGTGGGCACTTCATCGCAGCGTTTCTGTGTGGTCTGTATCCATGTAGTCACACCACAAAGACGCGCATATAAAAGGACGTAAAAATCAACCATCTTCATCTCTAAAATCACAAGTAAACCCAGTAAAACTGAGGAACGCTCATCTGCACTTTCTCTCTCCTCTTGCCGTTGCTGCCCCACTTCCTCCTCCTTCCTGAATGCATCTGACTTGCATTTAAAGGCACTGATCTGCATTTTGGTCTTGAGGAGCTGCCATGCCTGCTCGGTTCCAGTTTAATTGATCATTACTGCAGCAGGATGCTTTGATGTCGCAGCTTCTGGTGCAGGGAGGTTCAGATGAATTACTGATGATGATAACACTGTTTTTATTTTCATATTCACACCATTTAAATTCGAACAAACCTCCCTGAGAGACTAGAGAAATGGGTCATTCATCTTTTTTTTCAGGTGTTTAAGTATTCTCTGTGGCATTTAGTTATGGATCTTACATTGTAGTGGGGAATACATTTTTTTTTTAAAAGCCTGGTATTTCTTTATTTTACTGCTCTTTATACGACTGTAAACTGGGTTCAGTGTGCATCATTTGAAGCTCGTGTTGTCTCTCTGGTCTCGTGCTCTCTGCCTCAGCGTCTGTTAGGAGATTAGAGCAGATTAACATAATCTTGACTGAGAGAGCAAATCCAAGGTGCACATCACTCTCTCTACAGGCCAGGACGGGGCAGACTGGCGCATCAGAGCCAGGCTGGCTGGTTCGGCTGAAGTCACAATAACCTACATGCACGAGAGCCGAGCTTCCACCGGGGATATTTTAAGATCAAAGTCAGCAGTTGCTATGGTTAGACCATCTCTTTTCTCAAGCAAACGCTTTATTTTTTATCAGTATTTTTGCTCTTTTCAGGGAACTGATCCTAAACCTGCTTGTGTTTCTGGCTTTGTTGTGTATTTGCAGCATCTGTGACTGAAAAAGAAATTGAACAGAGTTTATTCAGAAACGTTTCTCTAAGATAATGCATCATTTAAATGTTTATATCATGTCCATATTTAGCCATTTTGCTTCCTACTTGCATCATGTCTATAAGAAATTACTTAAGAGATGGAATCTAAAATTACTGACTAGATACTTGGATTTTTTGTGTAAAACTGGTAAAAGATCTTGTCTGTCTCCTTATTCCCCCCCTAGAATCCTTAGGTTTGTAGTGGGGATAAACCACTGTGGACCCTTGAGGAAGATCCTTAGCCCCCACCAACTGCTCCCCAAGCGCTTTAAATAGCAGCTCACTGCTCTCAGGTTCACCTGGGATGGGTTAAATGCAGAGAATGAATTTCCTAATTGTCTCTCTAATTGGGATTAATAAAGTATATCTTTTATCTTTAGGATAGACCAATACAGATTTTTTTTAGGGCCAATACCGATATTTTCTCACCAGCTTCAGCTGGTGGCCAATACAACCTGCCGATATTTGGGGGCAGATACTGCACTTGACTCCCAAATTAATATAATGAAGGATGCAATGAAAAGTAATTTTACAACTCTTAAAGACCCACAACAGAACTTTTAGCAGTTTTCTCAGTGACGCGCCCCCTATCGACGGCTAAACTAGCATCCATCTTCATTGTACCTGTACTGTGATTCCCTCCCGCCAGTAAAAGACAGTCTTATCTTGACTCTTATTCTGTCTCTTCCTCCGGTAATGTTTCCTTGCGTTTCTTTTCCGAATCCAACATGATGCGCGTTCCATTCACCTGCTGTGTTCATATCGGGTTCATATCTGTTTGCTTCGAAGTGACCAACCAATAGTTGGCTGCACGTCACAGCCGCGTCCTGGATACAAAAGTTCCATACTGCAGTTTCTGAGCCTCGGAACGCCTCTGGGCAGTGACAGCTCGAAAATGCGCATGAGTCAAACGCATATTTTTAAGATCTAAAAGTTATGTTGTGTCTTTAAAAAGAACAGTGCACCTCAAATAAACATATAAAGAGAAACAGTTCACTTGTACAAAAAATATTAAGAAGAAACATCGAACTTGTAATAAATATATACACAGAAAAAGTCTGTAAATTATGTCAAGTGGGGGTATCGGCCAACACACCCAACTTATAAGCCGATGCCAGCAAAAAACACAAATATCGGCCTGCTAATGTATCGGTCTATCTTTAGTTTGTAGTTTCTAGATGCTAGTTGTTACAGATATATAAACTTCCCATAAGATCAGACAAGCTTTTCCAGCAGGGGTAAGCAAATCCGGGCCAGCATCCTGAAGGTATTAGGGGTTTACCTGCTGCAACACACCTGACTCGGACTCAGAGCTTGATGTCAAGCCTGTGTTGCAGCAGGGATCTTGCAGATAACCTGGATGCTGAAGGAAACTTTTCCTTTTTTTTTGCCTTTTAAAGCGAATTTAGTTGGTGAAAACACTGAAAGTCATGTCTTTGGACTTACGCTTGTTACATAAAGGTTCAAAATACTTAAGAATAGCAGATTAAAGTTTTAGTTGAACTGTGGAAAACTCAGCTGTTCTGGAAGTGGTTTCTGTATAGGGATAAAATGCAAACTTATTATCCTACACAGTACACACTAACAGTGAAATCTGGATCCATGAAAACATTTCAATTTTACTTGAATTATTATGTAACTTTGCATTACAAGCAGTGAATGAACTGAACTGTGCTTCCCCTCAGTCTGTGGATGAAGACGCTCCACAGAACATTCCACATTAAGTGCTGTTTTAACTGGTCACAGGCATGTATTAACAAGCAGCATATCTGGATGAGCTGAAGCAAACACTTATTCTGAGGGAAATACTCGGAAAAAAAATCTGGCAAATTATTCTGAGAATGTAATATTTGCTTTTAATTTATCATAGAAGTGTAAGTGCTTGCAAGATGTTTAACAAAGGTCTGCGAGAAGAGAAAAGCATCAGCCAAGTTTGGAAGTGATCTAATTACTGCAAAAGTTTCAAGCATCTCATTTAACACCCAACACAAGAGCAATTCTTCCACAGGCACAGCACTGAATGAATCAGAAAAGCAGGAAACATCTGCAGGTTTATTTTTCTTTTTTAAAAATTAATATACATAAATATCTAAACACCATCAAGAACACTGGCAGCCAACCAAAGATATTCTTAACTTCAAGTTAACAGAAAATAAATCTTAACGTTTCCCATACATTTTTACCTCATCATCATCGGTTTAAAAGTAACATCCATGCAAAGAATTGAATATAAATGGCATGATGTGTGATCATTAATGGAACACCATCCTTCCCAGCAGAGCAGCAGCAGATGTTTTCTACAGGGAAACTCTGCCTCATCATCTTCAGCTGTTTAACATGCCGAGTAAACTCCACAATACTTCAGCCTGCTTCAGACTAACCAAACATAGTTTGCAGAAACAGGGACAGCAGTTTGTGACGTTTACTAGCTGCAGCTGGTCAGCCTGTAACAGAATAATTAACATCTCATGTCTGGTGTTAAGATTTCACTTTCACGACTGTTTTTGATTAAGTTGGTCTCAACACCGCATGATGAGCTGGATGTTATTCAAGTAGCTTTGTCCTCACAAAAGAAAGGAAAGAGGAAAACACTGATTACTGAATTTGACAAAAATGAGAGCTATGTCCCATGATGGCTGAGCCCTGGAGACCCCTCGTTTAATTAACTAAGTATTTGACCTTCCTCTGTAACATGAGATAAAACAACTTAATCAATATAGTGACACCCTTAAATAAAAACAAACAAAAAAAAAAACACGACGGTTGCTGTAGCAGTGATAAACATGTCAGGAGAAAACCCTCGTACCATCTGAGAAGCACGGAGGTGGAAGTGTTATGATTTGATGTTGCTTTGCTTGTTCAGATTAGTCAGCTCGTCGCCACTAGTTCAGCTATTAATAACCATTTTGAATGATAAATTAATGACAAATAAAAGGTTGAAGTCCAACTATCTTCTCATTAATCCCCCCAAAACTCATCTGCATCCCTAAAATTAGAATACTTTGGAAGGAAAAACAGCCATCAGTCCATCGGTTGCTGCTGACACCAAGCTGATGCAGCTGATTAGTGGCTACTTATTGGACTCAGGCTGGCTTTGAAAGCATTTAGCAATCAATCGATTGTGGTTTCTATCATCCAATATAATTTTTCTGATTTTCTAGAAGAAAACTGACTGTCAAACATCATCTCTGAGTCTATGGAGATGAATATTTAAAGCAGAAATCCTGATTAACCCTGATTTGGTTCATGATGTATATTGTAACATTAAAAAAGTCTCAGACACATTTACATGATTAAAATGCTGATTTTTATCCTTTTAATCTAATTGTGAGTCAGGGTGATTAATAATAATCCAAAATGCAGGAGGTGGAAAAAACCTGTCCAGGAGTTGTTCCAGCTAATCATTAAACCGGCTGCATTTAATCAGCACAGCTCCTCTGCAGGTAGATGAGCCCGTTGGTGATAACGCCTGTTCTAAATGTACAAACAGATCCAAAAACATGGGGGGGGGGTTTTTACTTTATGGTACCTGGATTTTCCACCTCTGCCACCTCTGATAATAACAATGAGAAATAATTTTTTAATGCATTAAAAGTTGATAATTTCTATTGGATGCAATGTTTTAGTTGATATAATCCTTCAGTGTAGCAATAAATGAGTGAAAAGTCATTAAAGTGAACTTTACTGCTCCCTTCACTCCTGTTCAGCCTCTTGATTCAATCTGTGTGAGTCGGTTTAGGTTGGCATCGCACCACCGAGCTAAAGAATGTGCAGAGTGCTTCATAAGTCCTGTCCAGACAGAGGAGACGTTATAGTCAAAATTACAACCTGGGGGTGTGTTTGTGTCATTCCTGGAGAGTGGCTCGGGAACTGGAGCATGTTAAACAGCAACCTGGCGTGCTTCTTGAAAATCCCTCTCAGATTCTGACTTCTTGGCTTGGTTCTTTGCACAGAATAATAGAAATGTCTCTTTTTGACACATTTTAGTTGCTATTTTTAAACAAAAATGGACTGGCCAGAGCAGAAAATCAGAGGAAAACAATTGATGCCACTTCTATGTCCAAGTGTGTGAGCTTAGTATCCATGATCGCTAGTTCATCCCTGAGATTTTGGGTCTGATGGTGGAGCAGATGTTCTTTAAGAAGTCAACATGTCCTGGATGCTCCATGGAAGCTTCTGACAGGCTTGAGCCACGCAGGTTTCCAGCAGCAGGCCAAAACCAACGGCCACCAGAGACACACGTCTGCTGCTGTTCAGGATCACTGGACATCAAACACACAAAGTAAAAGAAATCATTAACACAAGATTTCTTTTTCTTCTTCTTCAAATCAGATAGTCACTGTAAAACCAACACGCTGTGATGTCAGGAAAACATCTTATATAACTCATTTATCTTCAGAGGTTGATCTCTGAACTAAAGAACAAACAATTAGGGGTGAATGAGTTGCCACCTGCTGGTCATTTTCAAATTTCCTTTTTAAAAAAAAATTGTTTAATGGGATTTGCAGACATAAACAATTGTGTTAAAACAGCCAAAGAAGCTTATAAAATCTAAATTCCCTTTATAGAACAAAATCAATAGAAAAAACAGAAAGGAGAAGTACTTGTGGCTTCAAATCCAGGCAACTTGAACACAAAGCGGCAACAACCATGGAATAAACAGTAACAACAGGTATTAAGATATAAATAATCGTAATTTTAAAAAATAACAACAAAAAAACACATCAGCCAGACAGCGAGTGGTGGTCCAATGCAGCCGTAACCATCCATAACCAGACCCGACTCATCACTGTTGCAAGCAGGGATGAGTTGCAGGTCTGTCATTAAAGACACAAGTTTCCTGGAGCAACCACCTAATGACCCCCTGATTTCCTCCAATTTCAGAGAATAAAGAATATTTCTAATCTGTTGGGTGTGACGGGGTAATGCAGCTGACTTCCAAAAGAAAACTGACAGGGTGACGAAAGTTAAACTGCTGGTGATTTTTAACCTCTGAAGAATGAAATACGACAATGATTCACAGGATACAGTCAACATTTTCTTAAGATAATCCAAACATCACTCAAATTTTATTTGATTTATTAGTCAATCTTAGGCAGAATTTTTTTAAAGGACTTTTTAAAGGTGCATTGCACAAGTTTAAATGTTAAATACTATTCTTTTCTTTCCTCCACATGCTCTTACAATTGCCTGATGTGTAGAATGATCTGATCTTTCTTCACTGCGGTGTCTCTTATACTGTTTCTGAATGCTCAATGCGAGAAATTCAGGTATGAAGCCTCAAGGGGGCGCTTGTGGGGAAGACGCGCGGCACGTTCTCGTTCGTCTGGCTGCACCGGTGTCGTGTATTAAACCACCGCAGGTCCGTGCATGTTGAGGATCCTGCTAAAAGATGGAGAACAGGTGTCTCTCAAACTCCAACTCAGACTCCAGGAAGACAAAGAAGAAAAGTTTTGTCTTGTGAGACGAAGAGAACCAAACTGGAGTCTGACCGGTCTCCACGGCAGGGGGGCTTTTTTTGGCACAACACTGGCACCGGAGTAAGACGGGAGTAAACAACCGAGCAGCTTTTTTTCTTTCTTTTTTTTTTTTTTTTTAACTGGAGGGAGCTCCGATCCAGTCTGGGAATAAAACAGGACCCACAGTTGGCTTTCTTCTTGCTAACAAGGTAAATGAAATGAAATGAAATGAAATGAAATGAAAAATACTTTATTCATCCCCGAAGGGAAATTCAGTATTGTAAAAGCTCACTTTTTTTTTTTTTTTTTTTTTTTTTTTTTTTTTTTTAATAAATAAACAAAAAGTCAGTTAGTCTTGTTCTTTAGGGTGATGGTTGCTGGCAGGAATGAATTCCTGTATCTCTCCGTCCTACAGCGAACTTGACGCAGCCTCCCACTGAACACACTCTGTTGATTCTTCACCGTGTTGTGGAGAGGATGGGAAGTGTCCTCCATTATCTTCATCAGCTTGTGAAGCATTCTTTTGAACGATCAGCTCCAGCGGCTCCAGAGTTATCCCCAGCACAGAACCAGCTTTCTTGATCAGCTTGTTTAGTTTCTTCAAGTCTCTGGTTCTGATGCTGCTGCCCCAGCAGATGGCTGCAAAGCTAATTGCACTTTCTACCACAGACTTATAGAAGATATGCAACATCTTTTTGCAGACATTAAATGATTTTAGCTTCCTTAAGAAGAAGAGTCTGCTCATACCTTTCTTGTAGATGTAGTCACAGTTGCATTTCCAATCAAGTCTGTTGTCCAGTTGAACTCCAAGGTATTTGTAGTTCTCTACCACCTCCACCTCCTCTTCCAGGATGTAGACAGGACTATGCTGCTTATTCTTGCTCCTCCTGAAGTCAACAATCATCTCTTTAGTCTTGCTGGTATTTAAGATGAGCTGATTGTTACTGCACCATTTCACAAACTGATTGACAAGTTCCCTGTATTCGGCTTCTTGTCCATCACTAATACACCCCACAACAGCAGAGTCATCAGAATATTTCTGCAGATGACAGGACTCAGAGTTGTACTGGAAGTCTGAGGTGTACAGTGTAAAGAGGAATGGTGAGAGTACAGTCCCTTGTGGTGCTCCAGTGCTGCTGACCACCATCTCAGACACACAACCTTTCAGTCTCACAAACTGTGGTCTGTTTGTGAGGTAGTCGTAAATCCAGGTGGTTGTGGAGGGATCCACCTTGAAGTTATGGAGCTTCTCACATAGCAAAGCAGGCTGAATAGTATTAAATGCACTTGAAAAATCAAAGAACATGACCCTCAAAGTGCTGCCTGACTGGTCCAGATGAGAGTGGGCTCTCTGAAGCAAGAAGATGATGGCGTCTTCAACCCCAAGCCCATTACGATATGCGAACTGTAATGGGTCCTGAAAGGTGTTCACTTGCTTGTTGAGGTGAGCCAGTAAGAGTCTCTCCAGGACTTTCATGATGTGAGATGTCAAAGCAACTGGTCTGTAGTCATTAGGTTCAGCTGGTTGTGGTTTTTTAGGGACTGGAACAAGACAGGATGTTTTCCACAGCACAGGAACTCTGTTCTGTCTCAGGCTGGTGTTAAAAAGGTGCTGGAGAACCGGACATAGTTGTTCTGAGCAGGTCTTGAGAACTCTGGGACTGACACCATCTGGACCTGCAGCCTTGTTCCGGTTCAGTTTTTCTAGTTGTTTCTTGACCTGGTCACAGGAGACAGTCAGGCTGGAGGTGGAGGCAAAAGAGGTCTCAGGATGTCCTGATGTGGAGGGAGATGAGGCTGTGTTCAGGTCCATGACTGAGGTGCAGGGTGACAGAGTGGAGGTGGGACAGGAAAGCTGTGAGCTCATGGAGGGTGTGTGGAATGTTGGGTTGTCGGCAGGGGGGGAACTGAACCTATTGAAAAACATGTTCAGTTCGTTAGCTCTGTCCAGACCTCCGTCAGTCTGGTCCCCCTTTTAGCTTGAAGCCAGTGATTTTCTTCATTCCCGACCATACATCCCTCACGTTGTTCTGCTGGAGCTGGCTCTCCAACTTCTTCCTGTAGTCCTCCTTGCACTTCTTAGTCTGTGTTTTCAGTTGTTTTTGTGTGGTCTTCAGTAACTCCCTGTCGCCATCCCTGAAAGCTTTCTTTTTGATGTTCAGCAGCTTTTTCAGGTCACTGGTGATCCAGGGTTTGTTATTGGGGAAGCACCTCACTGTTCTTGTTGGAACGATGCTGTCCACACAGAAGTTTATGTAATCTGTCACACACTCAGTCATGGTGTTGATGTCATCTCCATGAGGTTCACAGAGGACATTCCAGTCTGTGGCCTCAAAGCACCCTCTCAGAGCATCTTCAGCCTCAGTAGACCAGGTTTTAATCATCCTCCTAATGACTGGTTGCTGCTGAACGATGGGCTTGTAGGTGGAGGTGAGAAGAACCAGATTATGATCAGATCTTCCTAGAGGAGGCAGGGCAGAGGAGCTGTATGCATTCTTTGTATTTGCATAAAATAAGTCCAACATCTTATTTTCTCTGGTGGAGCAGCTGACAAACTGCTGGAAAGTTGGCAACGTAGCAGAGAGGGAGACGTTGTTGAAGTCTCCAGAGATCGCTATGAATGAGTTTGGATGCTGTGTTTGTAGTTTAGCCACGACGGAGCTGATGACATCACAGGCTGTCTCTGGTGCGGTACCTGGTATTATATAAACCGCTACCAGAATAACACAGGCAAACTCTCTGGGTAAATAATATGGACGGAAACTCACAGCTAACAGTTCAATGTCTCTTGTGCAGATCTTCTCCTTGACAGTGACGTGTCCTGGATGACACCAGCGCTGACTGACCAGCACTGCAATTCCGCCTCCCTTCCGCTTCCCGCTGAGCTGTATATTTCGGTCCGCACGGACCGTCTTGAAGCCGTGTACAGACGCATTACAGTCCGGGATGTGTTCATGCAGCCAAGTCTCGGTGAAACACATGATACTGCATTCTCTGTACTCTTTCTGAGACCTTGTTAGCACTTCGAGCTCGTCCATCTTGTTAGCTAGCGATCTCACGTTACCCATCACAACAGTTGGAAGAAACGGTTTAAATCTCCACCGTTTTTCTCTCTGCCTTACCCCTGCCCTGCATCCTCTTGTCTTTCTCCTTAACTCCACTGGGATTTGACGTGTTATTTCGCTGAAAATCTTGATTTGGGAGAGTTTTAACAGTTGATCACGGTGGTAAACAAATTTTCCGTTGCTATGGATACACATCATAACAAGCAGTGAAAAAAGCCAATATACGAGGAAAAATCTCCCGAATTGCACACCGTTGAAACCAGCATAAAAAATCCTCCAAGAAAAACCTAATCTGACGAATAATGTCGATAAAAAAAGACAACTATATTAGAAAAAAACACAAAAGTTAAGGGAGAGCTTTCACAAATTGCAGCTACCTAGCAGCGCATTCCAGAATTTTCAAAATTTTTAAATATGATGTATGACGGAAATAAGGATGCAGAATATTGCAATGCTAAGTTTTTAGCATGTAAATGTAGCAGTATGACAGCAATATGACTGTTCCTGCGTAAGACAAACATTCTACCCACTTGTTAAATTTAGCTGATGCAGTAATTTTATAAGGTAATCGTGGTCTCAGCCTGTGAATTTAGATATTTGAACTACAAGCCAGCGTTAGCCTGTTGTTACGGTTAGCATACGGTCCGTCAGTTTACTCAACAATCAAACCGTAAACAACTTGCAGATTTATAACTTTATTACTTCAGTAGACATCGTGTGTCTATCTCTTGGCTCAGACTGAGTGTAATTTGGGTTAAATTAGAAACCAACGCAGTCCAAGCAGCTCATGCATGTGCACGACATTAGCGTCACTTCCACTTGTCGCCAGAGGGGGCGAACTTCTGGAAAAAAAGCTGGAACTTGAGCTGTACTCCTTTAAGGTATTAAATGCAGATCTGTAAATCTAAGACTTTTTATGACCCTACAGGAATGCTGCTAGAATTTGTTAAATGCCACATTTATCTGTAGAACAAACAAAACTCCATTCATCTTTCTGCACCTGAGAGGAGCACAGTCATCAGAATGGTGTTTTATAATCCAGGCAAACAAGACAAAAGCTGCTGGAATGGCTGGAACCTCGTGTCTCTCACCTCTGATAGCCTGCGAGTTGGATGTGAGCACAAACAGCTTGATGAGGCCCAGACAAAGCGGGGAGTAGTCATGCTCCCAGATGACGGCGGGGATGAGGAGGACTTTGCCATAGCAGGACAACAGCAGGGCTCTGAAGAGCAGGCTGAGCTCTACGGCCCCTCCCTGCAGACAACCCACCCACACCCAGAGGAACCACAGCACGGCGCCGCAAAACGCCGACAGCTCTGCACACACAGGTGGAGACAGACATGGCTTTATCTTTCTATATTTATATTTTTGTTGAGTACAATGGAAAAAAACTCAAATCTAAAGATGGATTTGTGGATTTTTTGCCATTTTATAAAGTTTAATGTCCAAAACAAATCATTGTTAAAACCCTCCTACTAAATAAGGGAAAAAAACAGCTGTCAGAAAAATAAGTCGAAATTGATAAAAAGTCATAATAAATTACAATTTAATGAACATCATGACATTAATTTGGATTGTGGTTCAATAGAAATATTAAAAAAACAAACAAACAAAAAATAAAACAAGTAAACAAGCATGATGTTGCTCCTGAGCTAAAATTTTGTTGAGCAACACTTTGAGGCAATCACTGCATTCAGGTGTTTTCTGTAACATCCAATCAGACGTCTGCACCTGCTGACAGGCGTTTTGGTCCACAGTTCATGAGCAAGGTGCTCTAATTTGTCTGGGACAGTTTTGTTTGTTCGTTTTTTTTAAAATTTGTATTCATAATTATAATTCAAAAGCAATATTTTATTTCACTAAATTATAATTTTGTAAATTTTTTAGTTATTACTTTTTAAAGTTTATTATTATTTGAAAAAATATTGTGAATTTAACCTTTTCTTTAACTGGAGGGTATTAATCATTTTAAAGGACAACTGAAGATAAGTTCTTAACATCTTCAGGGTCTTTTGGGGGGTTTCTGCTTAAAAATGATACATCAAAAATTAATTATGTCGCTACAATTTCAAAGCATTCATTCATTCATTTTCTGTATTGCATATCTAATTCAAGGTCGCAGGGGTTAGTATTAGTATTGAGTCAGGTCTTCGTCATTCAGTGTGGAATCTGAGACACAAAACTCTGTCCGCCTGTCTTTAAAATCATCTCCAGTACTTCTTCTGTGGTATAGGCAAGTCTTTAGAGGCAAGGCAGCAAACATGAGACCAATTTTCCAAATGTAAAGCAGAATTTTGGCTTCTACTGTCTCTGGTTCAGTCAATCTTGGTTGGAGCCTGATGAACCTCATAGTTTTGTGAGTTTTCTACTTTCAGTAGATAGATTATTGTCTGTGAACATGGCATTGAGTGAACAGGCAGATCCATATTTTGTGATTAGGTCTTTTTACTGAATTTGTTTACCTGCTCTTTTAAGTGGTTGTTGTCTTAAGTGCGTATGGTGGTCATAGAAATGGTTTTAATGAGCCAACTGGCCTGACGTTGCACCAACCATATGTTAACCCCATTCAACTTCATGTCAGGGCTTAGGACGTAACTGGTTACGTGCTCCTGTTAAAATTATGATCTTTCTCAAATAATACTAGTCTGAACAAAGAATGTTTAAAAAAACTTTAAGCATCTCCAAGTCCCTCCTCTAAAAATTATCTTTGTCAAATGCATTAACACGCTGCTGCAACGTATGAATTCACATCTTACCAAGGGCCGCCAACCCAAACATGCCATAAAACTCCCATTCTTTGGTGTATCTGATGATGTCTGCAGGGTCGCTGCTATGCTCAGAGCCATGGAGCATAGACCACCTGAGGTAGGCTTCACACAACAGGCAGAACACACACAACTTCCAGTGGATCTGTAGAGACACAGAGGAATATTTGCAACCTTGTCTGTATAAACCACTGGGATAATAGCATGTTCTCCACTGTGTTTCATCACTTCTTTTTTAACAAGTCTTTTTTTTTTTTTTGTCTGTTTAGTTTGGTTGCAAACAATATATTTAAACTCATTTGAGTTTTATAAGCATACAGACAGACAGAAACCCATGATAACACTCCTACAAATAGATTAAAACTGTAAAGGTTCCTTACGTTCAAGCTTGTGTTGAATAATATGTGTCTGAAAGCTTGTGTCTTGCACAAAATGGCATCAATGAGGATAATAACTGGGTCGTACTCTATGTACTTATCCACTGGCTTTTGGCAGGAGTCCTGGAGAAACACACAAACGTAATATTAACCCTGAACGTGGTAAATGTCACTTATACAACTATTTGAACCGTTAACTTAAGAGTTAATCAATACAGGTATGGTGTGATATCATACGCGTTGTTTACATCCCTTTGGACTCAACTCGTAGCAAGTTTAGCACGTTTATCTCACAGAAATGTTACACTAAACGGCTCGAAAACAAAATGTCAGCTGTTAACCCACACATATTGTAATCTTTAGGATCCCGTTTCTGTAATCTCTGTGCAGCTCCGTTGCTTGTTCGTTACATTCAACACACCTATAAATTTCTTTCCCCATACTTTCATTTTTCTACAGCAAAGAGCAACATGCTAGTTTTCAGGAACCGGAAGTACGTCATTCATACTTTGCGGACTTCAAAATAAGTCCATATTCGGTAACTGTGATTTAACTTGATTTATTCACACAGTTTTTACTTTTAGATTAGATGTGAATAAACAGAGGATGACAGAAGTTTGTTTTATTGAAATATACACTCATGCAAATTGCTTCGTATTTTTTAGAGGCACAACATGATCTTAATTACATTCAACAATGAATCATGGCAGTTTCTCTGTGCAATAACATTTATGGTTTTATACATTTAATGGATCCTGTGTATTGTATAAGTGGAACTTTTTGGACTGCCGTGGTCTTCAGCAGCTCAAAAGTTGTCCCGTGCACAGACAGCTTTCTTTATTAGTTTAATCAATTTTCTTGAGTCACTGGTTCCAATGCTACTATGCCAACAAATGGCTGAAATTTCACTTTCCACCACAGATTTATAAAACATGCATGCCACTGTGATCAAAATAGTCATCTCTGTTGAAGTCATCAGTGACAGTCAACATCAGGAAAAAGGGACACAAGAAACTGGAATATAAACTGAGGCTGAGAGCAGTCATGGTCGAATAATTCTTTTGAACGCCATATTCTCAAGATAACGAGGTAATTATCCTGTTATCTTAAAAAAACAAACTATTTTCTCGAGAAAGCTATGCTTGTGATCCTGAGAAATAGAAAAAATCAACTCATTATCTGAGGATAATGAGTTGATTTTTTTCTCATCAACTCAAAGATGAAATTGACAAAAGTAATAATATATTGAAACTCTATGAAAATCATGACACTGATTTTGATATGTGGTTTGAAAGAAATATTAAAATAAACACACAAAAAATAAAACAAATAAAGAAGCATAAAATTTTGTTGAGCAACACTTTGAGGCAATCACTGACATCTGCACCTGTTGACAGGTGTGTTGATCCACTGTTCATGGAAAAGGTGCTCTAATTTGTTTCGGACAGCTTTGTTTGTTTGGTTTTCTTAGATCATTATTTTCTGTCATGATTCTAAAGCAATTTCTTATTTCACTAAATGTAAATTTTCATTTATTGTTAGTTTCTTTAGTTTCTTCTTATTTGAATTACTATCGTTAATTTTGTCTTTTTTTTATTAGAGGGAATGAACAATATATATATATATATATATATATATATATATATATACATATATTATTTTGAAAGTACAGATGTCTCTAACTGCAGGAAGCACTTTGAGAGCCGTTGAGCTTTCTGGGAAATGTAGTTTACTGTACCTCTACGACTACTCGCTTCCCGCAGATTCGCGCGTGAGGGGGGCGTGTTCGTTCGGCTTTGGTGGACCCGCAGCAGCTTCCGCTCTCTGGCGTCACACATGTAGCAAAACATGGCCACTGCCAGCCGGGCTGTTGCTGTCTTGGCGCTCTCAGTACTGTACCTGTGTCGGACAATCATTTCCACCGAGTACTTCTCCACTCTCACTTTGTTCAACAATGAGCTCCACAAACAGGGATGCAGCTCGCTGTCCGAGTGGGAAGATTACGCTGCGGACTGCGGTAAAGTATGTTCTTGTTACTTTGACACGTCTTCCTTGGCGAAACTGTCACTGTGGAACCGGCTAGCACAGCTGCTAACGTTAAGCTAACAACAACAAGCAGTGACAGCCCAGAGGAGGTGACTAAAGCCGGCTGTGTTTCATTAAATGGGCTTTGAAACAAGAAGTCATTGCCAGAGGATGGAAATACAGGAGTTCAGATTTATTAAATTGTACATAACAGTAGGTGAATCAAAGGAAAAATCTCTCCACCAACTGTGTATTTTAGCTAACCCTTAGTGGTTTACACTAAACTCCGTCAACAGCAAAATCGTAATGTAGCCAAATATTATAGAAGCATTTTCTGTTGTTACTTTATATTCCTCGTTCCTTTATCTTAAAGTATGAGAAATCAGGAAAATGCAATCATCCACAAGGATTTTCTTGAGCTAAAACATTCAGATTTATGTGTAAGTTGCACCCTGACATAAGAGTTTAATGGTGTTTTATATTTCCAAATGCTCTGTGAGTTTACAAAGCTATCATAAGATCCTGGATTATTCACATTGCAGTGTTGCCTTAAATCAGAAAGTTGCCTCACTCGTTTGTGTGGAATCCATTGTGAGTTGGGTCAGCTTGACATTCCAGTTATTATTATTTTTCTCCTGTTACGTTGAAGCTCACTGCCTGACATCCAGGTAGCAGGTGGGTTCTGCACCACCTTATAAATGCTTTGTCTTTCCAGAGTCTTCAATTTTACAGTTGGAGGACCCAGACTGTGAGGAGGGGAGCAACCCGCCCTGCGAGTCAGTTTTCTCCCTTAACGCAGAGAAAATACTGGTGAGATCTGTCGCACTAAAGACACCACATCCTCAATTGTTTCATTTTTTTCTTAAATGTAAATCCCCTTAGACACAAAAATGAACTCTCCTCCCTCATTAATTTCCCTGTTTTCATGTTGCAATAACTAAAATGCGTTTAAGACTCCAAATTTGCTTTTAGAACAAAAAGCAAAATTGTAGTTTGAAGCCAGCTGCATCTCAGATTCCTGGGTTTGGTTGGGTGTGGGGTTTTTGCACTTGTAACTACACCCACTGGTGATTATATTTTATCGCCACACCCAGGAGTGCAGGACGACATCTCTGCTGCTGAACCAGTGGAGGTCATCAGTAACAAGACTTTGAACTGTGCAAGAGTCGAGCCACCCTCATTTTATATATACACATATTGTTAGAAAAATAGGAAGGAGTTGCATAGCATAGATAATAATATATTGTCTTGTGAAAATATCAGGGAAATACAGTAGCGGGGAAGTCTTCAGGAACAGTTCTTCCAGGCTTCTTGACGGACCCTCCAAAGCTCTTCTTTGGATGTTGGCTGCCGTTTCTCCCCGTTTTCCCTTCCTTAAGAATGACTTCTTTACAGCCCTTTATGGAGATCGTCTCTGATGAGGCTTCAGAGAAATATGGGTCAACTATATCACTCAGGTTATGTGTCAGGATATCACTTTCAATTCCTCTTTATCTGCTGTAGATAGTTCTTTTTAAAGCTGACGTTTCTTCTTTTGACCTCCATTTGTCCGGGTTTGACCTCGTCACTCTTCGGGAATCAACTTGTTGCTGCAAAATAATACAATTTTATGTTTCTCAAACCTTTAGAATAAATTATTTGATAGATTTTCTGCTATTTTTAGACACAATATTGATTCATTCCATGAGTTGGCGTAATAAAAAAGAAAATTAAATGATTTATTTATTTAACTTTTACTTTACCAGCCAAAACACTAAGATTCTTTTTCACTATGTCGGCCTTGCAAGTGCCAGAAAACACTTGCAGGGCAAAGGGGGAGGGGAAAAAAGACTGAACAAGACGTCTGGAAATGATCAAGCACATGGGCTGGACTGAAAATTAAAAAGCAACTGATGTGCAAAGAAAAACTGACAGACCCTCAGAAACAGAACTGGTGCTTAAAACCATTTTAAACAATTAGAAGAAACTGGCTGTTTTGAGAAAAGTGGGAAGAAATGAGGGCTGGATCTAAAGTTTAGGACTGAGTTGTACATGCTATTTAAACCAGATCACATACCAGTACACCCAGTGGATGACGATGTCGCCAGTGTTACTCGCTCTGTGAGGCAGACTGATAGTAGAAGTGTGTCAAATCTTTGCTTCCTCAGCTGTTTTGTTGCAGCTTTGGAAGCAGAAAATGCTGCCTTAAGCAACATTTCCATATTTACACCATTATAGAGCCGTCGGTCTCCGGTTGGGACTAAACAGTAAACAGAGCTACGCTTATAGATGCTTTTAAGGATTTGGGCTCCAGTGTGTGGCGCAGAATTTCTTTTACCTTTTTCTAACATGCCTTTGCCATGCAGGGTGTTCTCTTATCTGGAGCTAGGTCTAGCATTCGGTAACATCGCCTTCAATGCCGTCTTTCTTGCATGTTTTTATCTGAGCGTGATAAAAAAACGAGATCAAACCTGATGGATATGAAACTGTCATCACCCTGAAGACTGAGAGCATCATCTTTAGTGATACTTCCTCATACAGGAAACCAATATTTGGTACTTTTTTTAGCTTTGCGTTGCAGTGTTGTCTCTTGACGGGTTTTTCTGATCTCCTGTGGTTTTGGCCTTTTTTTTTTTGTTGTTGTGTATTTTTCTACCAGAACCAGGCCAAACTCTTTATAGAGCAGAAAAAAAATCCCCTTTCCTGTAGATAACCACAACACAAATGAGGAACTTGGTAAGTCAAGTTTTTTGCATTCATCACTTTATTATCAAAGCTGAAACCAACTTTTTTTTAAAAAACCTTTTTATTGTCATTCAGTAATGCTGTTTCTTTCTTCTGCAGCTATATGTTATGTCCTGATAGGCAATGGACTTTATGATGAAGCCATAAAACACTTCTCACTCTTACTACAGGTGTGTCTGCATACTCTACTGAACCCGCTACTGAGTATTTCTTTGTGTATTCTGAGAATATTTTCCTGCTGTGTTTGGTCTGATGCAGAGTGATCCAGAGCTGGTTAGTGCCATCTATGGAAGAGGGATAGCATATGGGAAGAAAAGTCTCCAGGTTAGTGGTGGTTAATGAATTCTGTACAGCAGGAATCCTGAAACCTGGTCCTGAAAGTCTGGCGTCCTGCAGGTTTAAGAAGTTTCCCTGCTGCACCTGACTCAGACTTCAACCTCTGCACAAGTCTAGACCAGGATTCAGGATCCCTGGTGTACAGCCTGATTGCCTAATATTTTCCATTAATTGCTTTGTATATCGTATTTTTTAAAATATAGATGCAACATGCTGTATACATTTGTTTTCTGTTACTAATTTCCACCACGTGGTGGGTATTATTTTATTATAAACAACTTTTCTTATATGCGCTACTTCCCATTGACATCTGAATATTGTCGTGTGGGAATTTAACCACGCTGCTGCTTCTTTGTAGTATTTTGCAACAGTGATCCAACGAGGTTGATTAGAAGGTAGAATTAGAAATATGTCTTACTTTCAACAAGAGGCTCTGGATACAGAGGCTGCAGAGATGTGAATGTTTAGTGAATGAAATAGCTGTATCTTAAGATGGTTTCACATTTAGATCAGGGTTCTGCAACTTTGGTCCTTTAGGGCTGCAGGCCTGGAGGTTTTAGATGTGGCTTCAACACACCTGATTCCTGGTAATGGGTCATTGTGCAGAATGTAAGCTGTCAGATCCATTTGGTTTAGATCATAGTGATTATGGGTGGTCATATGGGTATGGATCTAGTTCATTTAAGATGCCTGCTGTTGAACATGTGAAGGCAAAGAGAGAAAATTGGTTGCCATGATTACCTTTTGTTGGATTATAAATTGTTGATTCTAAAAAAAATTATAAAAAAAAAAATATATTTTAAAATTTTTTTTGACGGGTTTTTTATGAGTTTTTTTTTTTTTTTTTTTTATATTTTTTTTTTTTTTTTTTTTTTTTTTTTTTTTTTTTTAATTTTTTTTTTTTTTATTTTTTTATTTTTTTTTTTGTTTTTTTTTTTTTTTTTTTCCCCAAAATATCTTCTAAACTAATGGTCATAATAACAAAAAAAAATCCAACAAAAGTGATTTTCTTTGACTAAAAATTTTAGCCGCATTGTACGTTCAAGTTCAAGTTTATTTGTATAGCACATCTATGTAACCAAAGGTGTCCAGAGTGCTTCACTTCATATAAAAACCATAAAACATTTAAAAATAAGATGATAATAAAGTAAAAGAACAACACCAAGAGTTTACTGAAACAATAACGGCAGGCAGGTTAGATGCTTTAAAACGTGCAAATTAAAAAAAAAAGGATAATATATATAACACAATAACCTGCACTATTTAAATGCCTGCTCATACAGGAACGTCTTCAGTAAGGTTTTAAAAGCAGGAACTGATCGGGAAGATCAGAGTGGGAGAGGAAGGGCGTTCCGGAGGCGAGGAGCGAATACGGTAAAAGCTCGCTCACCTTTGGAGACATATCTGGCAGTTGGGACTGTAAGGAGATGCAGGGTGGAAGATCTAAGTGACTGGGGGAGGGGTATACCTCACAAGAAGTTCAGGGAGGTAGATGGGTGCTAGCCTGTTTAGAGCTTTAAAAACTAATAAAAGAAACTTAAAATGAACCGGAAATTTCACAGGAAGCCTGTGAAGTTCGGCCAGAATTGGTGTAATGTGCTCACGCTTCCCTCTACCTGTTAAAAGACGAGCTGCTGCATTCTGAGCAACTTGCAGTATGTAGTTTTTTCTCTCATAAAAGTTATAAAATGTATATTTTGGATCCCGGCAGATCAAACAAGCCCAGACTCTCAGTGTGTTCAAGTTGTTTCTGAATTTGCTAAAATCGGTTTAGATCAAGTTCAGTTCCAACCTGAGCAACTTACTTAAACCTTAAAGGCCCTTACTGCCCAAAGAGCCTTAAAAAACAAACAAAAACATGGGATGGGTATGAAATGCAGTCTGAAGTTGCTGTCTGACCTTCTGTTTGTAGGAATCCAACAAACTGTCTTATTAAATAAATAACACTGTTCAAACTTTCCCTCACTGTGGTTTAACCATTAATAGTCATTTTCTAACCCTCATGATCCGAGCCAAATAAAACAGATACTCAAGTATCTGACTTGCAGCCGAAGCTTCTGACCTTTGTCTCGACTTGATATGAATTTTTGTGGTGCAAGGACACATTCTTCTGAGAACACTGCCGCTCTGAAGGCGCTGTTGCACACCAAACTGAAAATGATCCGTAGTCTTTGTCGGGAGCGGTTAACATCGGTCTTTCTGTAGCTCAGATGGTAGAAGGATCTTCTTTTATTTAGAAGATTGGAAGATGAATGATCAGGGTTTTGCTCTTTAGTGCATTCCACGTCAAGTGTCTTCAGGTCAGACACTGAACTCCAAGACAACCTCTGATAAGCTCATCAGTGAGTGATTGTAGAGGAAAATCACGCTCCATGCTAGATATGAGTGCATGTCTCTAATAAGAAGGGTTTTTATGAATGGATGCAAAAGAGATGCATCGTAAAGCGCTTTGTGCGCTCTAGATAAGTTATGGCATGGCTGGACAGCACCGGTTTTTGTGGTTTCAGTTGTGTGTTTGTGTGTTTATTGTTTATTTATCTGTGTAAACAAAATAACACCCCCACTTCCCATGTCTTCGCATCAGGACATAAAGAACGCTGACTTGGCGTTATACGAGCTCAACCGGGTCATCACCCTGGAGCCGAACTGGCCAGAGGTCTACGAACAGAGAGCAGAGGTGAGTCCTGAACGCCACACGGAGACGTTAAAGGACAAAGTGAATTAGGGATGCACGAGATTGGAATTTTGGCCGATATTTTAAAACTCATGTGGCCGATAACCGACATCGATACCGATATTAAAGCTGAAAAAAATGAGCAGTCATTTCAAATAACAGTTTTGTTATCCGTTTCCGACACTTTGATAAATAGCGGTGGGAAAAAACATCAATACACTGAAATATCGCAATATTTTCATATGCCGATATCAAATTGATATTTAAAAACGTGATCTATTTCACAAAATTTCGCAAGATTTCACTGCTCTGTTACAAAATCTCACTACATTTCAGGAATTGTTGCTCGATTTTGTAACAAAAGAATCAAATATCATGAGATTTCGTTAGTAAAATAAGTCGATACCAGGTTTTTTAAATGTCAAAATGATATCAGCATATGAAAATATTGTAAAATGTTCGCAAATTCTCATGACATTTCATAACAAAACGGTGAAATATTGTGAGATTTTGTAAGTAAAATAGATTGATACCGCGTTTTTTAAATGTCAGTATATCAGCACATGAAAATATCTCAATATTTCATTGTATCAATATTTTTTCCCACCCCTAGTCTGTAGAAGTTTTAAAGTCTGTAAAAACAAGTTTTTGAAGAAGAAGACTTTAGAAACAGCGGGCTTATTGGTTAAATATCAGTGGGGTGGCCGATGTCCGATACTCAGTTTTAAGGCCGATATACCATAGACCGATACTGATAGGGGGCTGATTATATCGTGCATCCCTAAAGTGAATCATGCTTCAGCTTTCTGGTGCTGTTTATGTCATTTCCCATGTTAAATGTCCTCGTGCCTGTTAAAATTTCCACTGTCTGTGTAATACGTAAAGTAAATAGTTTTTTATATTAAAACCATATTTCTGATTTGATCGGAAAGTTGGAGTTTGATAAAAGTGCAGAAAATGTCTTCAATAATGCTTTGAGGTGGCGTGCTGCTGGGATGGAGGATGTAGAAAGAGACACTCCTGGCTGGATTTTATTACACTGAAAATGCCTCCAGGCGCTTTCATGACAAGAATTGTTTAGAAACCAGCCCAGCGAGAAAAGCTGCAGACAGAAATGTTCCTCTCATCATACTGATTGTTTGTCTGAAAGTGGTGTATGCCTTGCTTTTCAGAGTGCAGAATGTTTACCATAATTCTAATATAATCTCTTGCATTATTTATAAAACAACTTCCACATAAAGGTAGCTACTTATTTAGATGCAAATTTGCAAGATGATTGTGCGTTTTCCCATCATAAAATGTACTGATAGGTTATTTTCTTTGTTTTAAGATTCAAGAGTACTCTGTTTTGATGGAAATTTGTCTCATATACAATTTGTGCCACATAAAATATTCACTTATAGCCCAGCAACAAAGAGAGAGAGAATGCATAAACATTTTAAAGTGCTGAGTTTATGATACTTAGTGTTGGGAATATGAAAGTGTTCACTTATGAAAGTGTTGTTTTACTTCAGCTGAGCATAAAAAGTAGTGGTTGCTTATTTCTCACCTTTACTAGAGCTTTTAGCTTTTTATTAGGGATGCATAATATAGGTGGCCTCCTATCGGTATCGGCCTATATTGGCCTTAAAACTGAGTATCGGACATCGGCCACCCCACCGATATTTAACTAATATATAACTGATATTTAACCGATATTTAACCAATTAACCCGCTGTTTTTAAAGTCTAAAAAAACCAAACTTATTCTTCAAAAACTTCTTTTTTACAGACTTTTAAACTTATAAAGACTAGGGGTGGGAATAAATATTGATATTAAAATATCGCAATATTTTCAGATTGACAAAAAACTCGTTATTGATCTATTTTACTTACGAAATCTTGCGATATTTCATCGTTCTGTCAGGAAATCTCCCGAGAACACTCAATATCGTGAGATTCTGTAAGTAAAATAGATCCGATACCACGTTTTTAAATATCAATTTGATATCAGCATATGAAAATTTTAGTGTCTTGATATTTTTTCCCACCCCGATTTTTCAGTGTCGAAAACGGAAAACAAAACTGCTATCAGCAATGACTGCTTATTTTTTTCAGCTTTAATATCAGTATCGATATCGGTTATCGGCCCCATGAGTTTTAAAATATCTTCCAAAATTCCAGTCTCGTGCATCCCTACTATTTAGAGCTACTCATTTTACTCATTTATTTATCTTTTTACTTGTATTTTACTGGTGTTATTTGTATTTTTATGTTATCTAAAAAGCACTTTGTGACCTCTGTCTGTGAAAAGTAATATGCAAATAAAGTTTACTTACTTAGTTATGTCATAATAGCAGTTGGTGTTGTGTTATACATTGTTGGAAAGCCTGATTAGTCATTCTTACGACGAGATATAACTTGGAAGGTTTGGGTAGCAGCACTACCCACATGTTTTGCTGTGTTGCTCATCCTACTGAAGCATGATCTTAACCGTGCGGTGTAAAAGTGGCTAATCAGACTTTTCAACTGGTATTAAAGGGGAGCAATAATCAACCAAACACAAATTTACTTACTTTCTTACATTAGGTCTTTTTAAAGTTCAGTTTCCAGACCAACAAGATGATAAAAAGGGAGTATGTCTGTACACATCCCACATTAGTTCAAGATTCAGAGTTTTGTACATTATTTAAGGTTATAGGCAGGAAATTTAACAGTTTTTATTTCTCTAAAGTTTATTTAGTGAGGCAATACATCAATAGTTAATCATGAAAAAATATACAGTTAAAAGTTTATATACCCTCCCGTTAAAGAAAAGTCTAAATTCACAAAAGTATTTCAAATTACAAGACACTAAAAGTAATAAATAAAAATTTACAAAATCATAATTTATTGAAACAAAACACTGATTTTGAATTTTTATTTAAAAAGAATAATTTAAGAAAAAAACAAAATTATACCACACAAATTCAAGCACTTTGCTCATGAACAGGAGATCAAAATAGCTGTCAACCGGTGCAGCAGTTTGTTTTGTATATTTCTGTTCAACCACAATTTAAAATAAATGTCGTGATATTCATGAAATTTTTATTTATTATTAATTTTGTCAGTTTCAACTTATTTCACTGGCAGCTGATTTTTTTTCTGTTTTTAATGGGAGGGAATGGAAACTTTCAAACACAACTGTGAGACTTCTGGTCATGATGAGATTACAATTTGCAAGAGAACCGTATAAAATAGAAAAAATGCCAAACTACAGGGCACAAGTGAAGGAAAAAAGATCTGAACTAGTGCTATATAAACTGCTGATCTGGTCGATGAAAGTATTTGATTTGCTAATGTTGGGGTCGCTCTGACCTGCTGGTCTAAAATGAGCGATTCTGCCTGATAACGTCTGAGTTGGTAACTCTGTCTTGTTTTAAGTGTCAGGACATCAATAAACAAAGAAATCAGCATCAGTTTTAAATTAATCTGTAGCACAAGAAAAGTAAGAGAAGAAAATATCCATGCTGGACACGCAAATGATTGTGTGCTCATGAGTTAAAAGTTGACTTGTCTGTTGCGGCTTCTCAAAAGTTTACACATTCAGCTTGCAGAACATTAACCTTTCTCCCAGCTTTTTTCCTCTTTCCTTTTTGTGACCCTCACATGACCTCAGTTGTGACACACAAGGCACTGATGTCAAAGAAAAAGGATCACAGAGCTGTTATCAGCCCTCAAAGATCTCTGGAATGTGGCTTTTCGTCATTTAGTGCAGTTACAGTCTCATGAACTCAGAAATGACGGCATCTGGATTCAATCAGAACTTGAATTTTAGTTTTTTCCCTGTAACTATCCCAGATTAAAGATGTTTTATTAAAGTATGCAAGTTCTCCTGCTGAGGAAGCCTCAGTAAGGACAAACTCCGGAAATGAATGACATCCTTCCATCATTAACCAGTGAAATGTGTGTCAGATTCTTTCTCCTCTGGGTCGTATCAGCGAGGCTCTGAGTGATCTGACCAAAGCCATCCAGCTGCAGCCTTCAGCTCGCCTCTACAGACACAGAGGAACTCTGCTCTTCATTTCAGAGGTTTGAACCTCAAATGTGCCGCATCTGCATTGTCCTCGTACACGTCCGTGAGCTGACCTCATGCCTCTCCTTCCATTCAGGATTATGTGGCAGCTATGGAGGACTTCCAGCGATCTTTAGAGCTGAAGAGGAACCAGCCCATCGCCATGCTCTACAAAGGCCTCACCTTCTTCCACAGAGGCATGCTAAAGGTGAGCCACCCTCAAACTCAATGCTTTCTCTGTAAACTTGGCTGTGCATGCTTTGATTAAAAGGAGCAGATGTTTTGCATTATAAGCACTTCACTGAAGAGTCTGCTGCACTAGATTAACAACATATTTGTTTATTTTTCTGCACACATCCAATAACCAGAAGTGTTTTATGAGCTGCTTCTGTTGACTATAAAATGGAGGAGTGAGCCACAGCTCGCTGATCGAAATAAAACGGCTTTTTGGGGAATATTAAGGACACAAATCCACAAAACCATTTTGGGGAAAAAAGCAGAAAATGTGCATTATTTCATTTTTGTTAGGAATTCAGTGTGCATTGTGATAAAGGGATTAATGCTGCATAATGTAAGTGAGCGGATAGAGAAAGATTAGACTCTTTAACATACACTGAAAGCAAGATTAAGTTGATCCAGCCTCACTTTGTACCTGGTTTATCCTGTTCAGGGTCCTTTTTATTTCTATTGATGTAAAGTGCTGCAACTTTCTTCCCTCCAGACTTTTTGCAGGTCTATATTTTTAGTTGGTTGGATTTTGACTCCCTTCTCACTCATTTCTGTCTTCTCCCTCTAAAAACAGACCTACAAATCACTGAATCATAAAAAGCCTCTAATTCAAGCGATGAACCAGTGTTGTGTCAACGCACAACAGAAAACGTAGCCAAGGCACTATTTAACCCAGCGAAAATTGCAGCATATTTACAGTACCAGTCAAAAATTTGGACACGTTTTCCCATTAGATTCAATGAGAAAGTGTCCAAACTTTTGACTGGTTCTGTAAATCCCTCCCCATGAATCCTCCCCAGAACCTGGACCTCAACATTACTGAACCAAAGGCAAAAGCATCCGAAGAATTTTTAAAAGTCCATCAAGGAACCTGGAGACAAATTATTAGAGAAGTGAAAGTTATAGATATGTTCACTTTTGTTTTAAACGACTACCCAAGAAGAGAAGATACTGCGTAGCTTTTAAATATGTCATCATTTCGATGCCAGTCTGCTTTAACCTGATGAGATAAAGTAACTAAAATCAGAATAAAAGTGGCTTCACTTCCAGAGGGAATCCCTGTGCAGCATCTACAGCTAATGCCAGTTGTTATCACCGTTATCGCCGTTTCGTGACGGTGGAGTGTGCTGCAACAAGTCAACATTTCACCATCTGCCTTCTTATCAGAACAAACTGCCACAAAGACAAACTCGCTTTTGTGACCAAGAACACGTGTGAATGTGTCTGTCTGCTCTCCACAAAAACCCTGATTCATGGAGGGATGTTTATTTATTGTAGATATTCAGATACAATCCTCTTTACGCAGAAAAAGTGGCAGGATTAAACAGATGACAGTTTTGGCTTGTTTGTCACAGGTGGAAATATCTTAACAATGATCTGATGGAGCTCTGCAGGACTTTGTACCAAAGTTCAAAGCTGCTTGTTTGAGTTGCTCTTTTATTTTAGCAACACGGGATCACTTTTGCACTAATGCCACCATGAGGTTTTGGTTTTGCTGGAAATATTTAACTGCTGTAAATGCCTTCATCATTTTTTTTTTTCTTTATTATTGTTCATTTTCTGTACTGCTTAGTAGGGATGCACAATATAATCGATATAGGCCGATATCGGTATCAGCCTTAAAACTGAGTATCGGACATCGGCCACCGCACCAATATTTAACCGATATTTAACCCATTACCACTGTTTCATAAAAAAAAAAAATTCTTCTTCTTCAAAAACTTCTCTTTTACAGACTTTAAAACTTCTAAAGACTAGAGGTGAGGAACAATATAGATACACTGAAATATCGCGATATTTTCATATGCTGATACCATATTGACATTTAAAAAATGCAGTATCGATCTATTTTACTAATGAAATCTTGTGATATTTCATTGTTCTGTTATGAAATCTTGCAAGAATTCACGAAAATTTCGCAATATTTTCATATGCTGATATATTGATATTAAAAACCCGGTATCGATCTGTTTTACTAACGAAATCCCACGATATTTCATTGTTCTATTACAAAATCTTGCGAGAATTCACGAAATATTGTGACATTTTGTAACAGAATGATGAAATCTCGTAAGATTTTGTAAGTAAAATAGATTTTAAATATCGATTTGATATTGGCGTATGAAAATATTGCGATATTTTCAGTGTATCAATATTTTTTCCCACCCCTATTTTTCAAACAGATAACAAATCTGCTATTTGCAATGATATTGTAAGATTTTGTAATAGAACGATGAAATCTCGGGAAATTTTGTAAGTAAAATAGATTGATACCCCATTTTTAGATATCGATTTAATATTGGCATGTGAAAATATCGCGATATTTCAGTGTATCTTTATTTTTTCCCACCCATCCATAATGGGTAACGAATAACTTTGTTCAATCTTGATTTATGTGAGCCTCATTTTTATGTTTACATGATGTTTTCTCTTCACCAGGAAGCCATTGAGACATTCAAAGAGGCGTTGAAGTTGAAGTCTGACTTTATAGATGCTTATAAGAGTCTTGGACAGGCCTACAGGTACAAACTCTGCAGTCTGCTTCCTTTCAGCTCAGTTCTTCATTGTTATATCTTCCTAACTCATATTCTAAGGACAGCATGTTGTTCGACTTCAAGAATCAACGAATACTACATTTTACTTTTTCACCTTACTAAATTGTTGCTCATCTTTCCAGAGAGTTGGGCGACTTTGAATCGGCAATGGAGAGTTTCCAGAAAGCTCTCATGCTGAACCAGAACCACATCCAGTCTCTCCAGCTCCGAGGCATGATGCTGTACCACCACGGCTCATTGCAGGAGGCCATCGGCAACTTCAAGGTAGAGAAATCCGCCGTGGAGTAAAGCAGGTTATGTCCCCACTATCCCTGACACAGAGATAAATATTCCAGATAAGTCGGTGGGCTTTCCTGGAGTCTTAATGAAAGGTCTGAGACATACTTTGGTCAGACTATCACGCAAGCAACAGCTTATTTTCCACCATGAATTTCTACCTGTATTCACTTCGACCCATTTTTAGGCATAGAATGACTCACTTCTCCTCTTCACCTCTCTTTTTTTTTTTTTATCTCTTTTTAGATTTTATAACCCTTGAAGCCCAGACCGAACACTGAAACTGAAACTTAAATTTCCCGTCTGGAGTTTGACCACAGACAGCTCTTCCTGATTCCTATTTTAGGCCCCGTCTTCTCAGTACCCAGTACCCTTCTCAGTAATCTGGTACAGGGAGGTCTTGAAACAAGTTTTTACTGTGAAAGATAGTGTGATGATGAACCAGTGTCTAAATGAGGGGCTTTCACTTGATATGCATGTAAAATAACCATTTTAAGATTAAATAAGTAAGAAGCAAGACATACACTCTGAAAACATGATAAATAACCTCACACATTCTGCTCTTGCCAAGTATACAACTCTCAAGATCAAAAAGACTAAATATAAGATTGTAAGACTTTAGATAGACCTCATTTGCTGTGCATGAGGAGGTGAAATGTTTCTGCTCAAAGCTGCAAATATGATGTAGAAATCATCTTGAGATCGCTCTGTTTTGGCTTATTTTATTTTAAAAAGGGGCAGAGGATATTAATAAGCATAAAAATGCCAATGTGCAAGATTTTAGCTCAGCTAATTTCCATCTTTAGTCCCTTGGCTGGCCAACACAATACAACTAAACAAGAATGATAACAGAAGGAGATTAAAAGAGCAAAATATAGACAAGAATAATAAGAAATATTTAAAAATCTTAGACCAAGGTCTAAAATGATGAGATGTTAAAATGCTAAGTGCGTTACACAATAAAGTACTTCAATAAATTGCACATACTATATTGTACATTATATATTGTAAGTCTGTTCTGTTTGCAGCAGAATAGTCTGTATATTTAATCACATTTTCTCAGCTCAACAAGTCATGTTTCTTTTCTTTTTTAGGTTTTTGTTTTTCTATCTAACATTTTTAGAGCTTTTTTGTACACTGTTTCTACAGGTTTTGGAGCAGTTTTACATGCCAGTGTTCAGTCTAAAACCAATAGATGCATACAGACCCAGATGAGCTCAAAAGTCAGGGTTGTGTTTTGGGAGTTTTTCAGTTTAATTTCGTTCTCTGCTTCTCGTCCTCCAGAGGTGTCTTCAGTTGGAGCCCTACAACGAGGTGTGCCAGTACATGAAGGGGTTGAGTCACGTGGCCATGGGGCAGTTCTACGAGGGCATCAAAGCTCAGACTAAAGTCATGCTGAACGACCCCCTGCTGGGACAGAAGGCCAGCTCTGAATACCTCAAAGTAAAATACCTCAGAGGTTGGTGAACCCATGTTTACACACAAGAACGCACGCAAAAACGCTGATTATCTCATGGTTGATTTATAAAGAGCATCTTAAAGCAGATCGGTGTGTTGAGATCTATACGTTTTTTCTGTTTAAATTAAGGCACAAGTGTCATAAAAGTGGTTTTCAGTTTAATTTTATCTGTACTTTAAGGTTACACTTTAGTTTCAATGAAACTTCCTCATTTAGATGCCGAGAAAATGTGCTTCCTGTTAGAAGCTGTGAAGTATTTCTGATGATTTGTTGCTTTTATCAGAGTAGTTCTTTCAGTAAAGGGTGGCAGAGTCTTTTAACAGGGACATACCCTCTTAAATCATATTTCAACACTATTAAATTTGTTATTATTTAGTGGATTATAGAATAATATTTTATTTGTGTTCAAGGATTATTCTTATTAAAAAGAATACTACTAAAACTACTAATATGTTGACAAAATTTTTAAAAGGTGAGTTTCCAAAAAGGTTCCTGAATGCAAAAATTTACAATGTCATGCTTTTCCCACCAGAGTATTCTCGATACTTGCACTCCCATCTGGATATCCCAGTAGCAGAGTATAACGTGGACCAGGACTTACCCGGGAACTTTAAGAACCACTGGGCCAAGAACCTGCCGTTTCTAATAGAAGACTATGAGGAACAGCCTGGTCTACAGCCTCATATCAAGTATGTTTGATGGCTTCATCACGGCTAATAAACTCCAACCTCAGTCTTGAATCACATGTTTTAGAAGACGGTCACTCTGCTTTTTTTTTTTAACAATATTACATTAAAGTAAATATAAGATAGAAAACTCTTTAATTTATCAGCTGAACATTTTGGCTTTGTAAAGCATACTTAAAATAATTAGCGTTTTGATGTGTTAATCTCATTTTAACCATAAATTTGAACTCAAATTGAGATGCACACTGCTTGTCGGTCATGTCATTGAGTTATGTCCTTCATGAAAAAAAGATGGATCATCCTGAAACAAAAGCGCAGCATCACCAAACGTGTCCAGACTTTGTATCCGTCTGAACATTTGCTGTAGAAGTGACTGCACCAATCTTTACTTGATATCAACAACACTTCCATCAGTGATGTGAAAGTGTGTTCATCAGTCGTCTTGATTGGTTTCATTATGCACTAAGCAACAGCATCATCCTTGCTCAGAGGAGATCAGTGATTCATTCATTCACCCACACTCCATCTGCTTCTCTTCAGTCCGCTCCGATCTTTTTTCCTGTTTAGATGTAAACCCCATTTCCTTCATCCAGTTTTTCCCCAGTTCAGTCAAACATCAGCTCCTATTTTAACTGTCAGACATGTTGTTAAGATTTTTCTCTTCTTTTTCAATGGTCGAACTGTGTGTTTTCTTTTTTTCTTGTCTTTTGTACCAAATGTTTAGACTTTATAGTGCAATGATACCCAAAATTCACGGTTCGGTTTGGTTCAGTACTTAAAGTGTCACGGTTTTGATATTTTTTCAATAAATAAATTTTCATGCCTGCTTTAATGTCAGCATAAATCTACAGTCATATTCGTTGCGTTCCTATTGATGTAGTTAAGCATTATGAGGCACCTCTGATACACCACCGTTGTGCTTTTGTCCACGACACGCTGACTATTGTGGTCATACTTAACATGAAAACCAAAGCAGTTCCAAACGTCACATCTCAACGATGGTGAAGGCATCGGTATAGTTGAGGCAGCTTTTTACTTTTAACTTCTCATAGTTTGTCTTAGCAGCTTGAGTGAATGCATGTGGGAGGCATTCAGTGGATCTGCACTCAGCAATGCAACCGAGGTGGAGTAGTCGAATGCAGATCCACTGAGCTTTCAACACAAAGCTCATCGTCAGAAGACAAGTTGGGGAATGAGTGGCGTAAGCGACGCAAACGTTGATGGATAGAAAGAACGAGGGAGAGATAGAAAGATGGACGTTTCTGTCAAATTTTATGTTGTGAAACAAAGTTGTGGTGGCTTATATACAGTTGTCCTCAAAATTATTGATACCCTCCAATTAAAGAAAAGGCTAAATTCACAATAGTAATTCAAATATCTAGAAACTAATAATAAATAAAAATCATAATTTAGTGATATAAGATGTTGCTTTCGAACTGTGATTGGAAATAATCATTTTAAAAAGATAATCAATAAAACTGTCCCAGACACATTAGAGCATCTTTCCCATGAACAGTGGACCAAAATACCTGTCAACAGGTGTAGACGTCTTTTGAATATTAGAGAAAACACCTGATTGCAGTGATTGCCTCAAACTTTTAGCTTCGGAGCCCGTCATGCTTGTTTACTTGTTTTATTTTTTGTGTGTTTGTTTTTAATATTTCTTTCGAACCACAATTCAAAATCAATCTGGTGATTTTCATAGAATTTTTATTTATTATTACTTTTGTCCATTTCAACTTATTTTACCGAAAGCTGATTTAATTGAAGTTATGAATAATTTTGAGGACGACTGTCGCTGGTGAATAATTATTTTGCCACCAAAACTCTTCTCAGTGTTGTTTTTGTTGTTTCATAGAAGTAAACAACTGTTCAGATGTTGGAGGCGTCACTAAAGTAAAAAATGTTGGCATCAAAGTCACTTTTCTACTTGAAGCGCATTGCTGCATAAAAGCTTGTTTTGTCAGCTTTTTGGTGAAAAGCAGGCATTTTTGCTTTAACTACCCCATGTTCCGCTGCAGATTACTAAAGGACAAAAAAAGCTAGAAACAAATGTTTTTTTTCTGATGAAAGAACAGGGTCTAAGCTTTACTTTGGTAGATTCGGTGTTTGCATAGGTATAGTACCCAATGTTCTGTGGCTCTCCCAAAATCAGTGAAAATGCTTAAAAATCTTGGTATATGGAGGGCCCTTCTCTGAAAATGTCTGGCAGTCAATGAGGTAATGATATGATGTATCTGCGAAAAACTTGGGGGAAAAAGAACTAAATTATGTAGCTCATGTCATCTTAGCTTCATAACTAAAAATCACACATTTCTCACTAATGAAAAAAGAAAGAAAAACAGTATGATGAGAGCATTTTCAGCCCATTATTCTAGTTTGAGTTATGGCATTTATGTTGTTTTAAAAGCATACTTGTTTGTGACATAACAGCACCTAACGATAGTACTTAATAAGTTATAAGTATCTTTTAAACAGTTGCATGCTCTTTTCATACAGAATCAAACTCGTCAGGCAGCTTTTTCAGCTCATTTACATGTTAACTGCATTTGATTTAAATACTTCCACTGTGAAAACAAAGATCCATATCACTGTCGCCCCTCATGTCTTGGGGTTGGAAGTTGACACCACGTTTTCAGACCACATGGAAGTCTGTTTTTATAGAGATTTTATCAGGTTAAAGGACAGAGCAAGTACTTCATAAATGCCCAAGTTAATCCTTCCTTTGTTTTGGTGTTTTTTTTCCTGCAGAGATGTGTTGCCACAGAACTTTGATAGCTACAGCACTGAAGTCCAGAAGCTGATCTGCACCGCCGATCATCTGGGGGCGCTGATGCAATACGACACTCCTGGTTTCTTACCAAACAAGAGGATACACAGAGGTACTGCTGATAAACGTTGTGCTTCCTAAACATCCTGGAAGTGTTGGAAAGATGCGAAAACAGCGTTGTTTCTGATTCTGCAGCCATGGGGTTGGCAACGCTGGAGGTGATGCAGGCCATGCATCGGACGTGGAGCAACTCAAAAGTGCGAGTTAATGGGAAGACCAGGCAAATGCAGTGGAGAGACATGTTTGACATAGCTGTCAAATGGAGGAGGTGAGGGACACAGAGTCAAATTCTCACCAAAGTTGAGTTACTGCTAAGTTACCCTCAAAATATCAAACTTTAAGTTTTGCTCAGACCACATGAAAACAATCAAAAGAACAGAAAGACTGTGTCTTCCTTTCCAAGGTAAATTAAGTGCAGCTCAAGAACAGCTTTCGTAGTTATCTCCAGGAAATAACTCATGATTTAAAGTCATAAAAAGATGTGAAATATAGCCAGAAGCTCTTCATGTTTCCGCAGTCTTGCATGACAGCTTTAAATCTGAAGACAGAAGCTACTAATCAGCTGTATTTTCTGTGGTTTGCAGCTGAAAGTTGCAGAAATTCACTTAAATATGCCAGCTGCTATATGTCAGTAAATTAGCTCCACTCGTCCTGGTTTTCCTCCTCTGACTCGATTAATATTCTACCAGAAGAGTCAAAGCTGTGCAGCCGATTGGATTACAGCGTTAACATACTGAAAATGGCTCTCCCTGCACTCATAGGATCGCAGATCCAGACCAGCCAGTTCTGTGGTTAGACCAGATGCCAGCCAGGAGCCTCAGTCGAGGCTTCAACAATCACATCAATCTCATCAGGTAACAAGTTGGTCCTGAAGTCAGTTCCTCAGGCGGCTTGAATTTCCTGAATTCAAGTTTTCTCTGTTTTACAGGATGAGACATTGCAACAGCAGCCATTTTCTGTTTCTTTTCTTCACAGGGGACAGATTATCAACATCAGATACTTGGCCTACTTTGACAACATCCTCGCCTTCATCAAAGATAGAATACTGGTGTATCATGGGTAAATTACACCAAAGCCCTGCTCAGATTTGTTGCACAGCTGAACTTCTTTCAGCCCCTTCCTTTTTCTTACAGACTCTGCTTCTTTTAAGACTTGAACAAATCTGCATTTCCTCAAATATTTGAAGATTGCATCAACATTTGTTGCACAACTGAGCTGAAAGCATTTCTGGTTGATTGCGTGATACTACCAATAAAGCAGAGCAATGTCACTTTCCTCTCCCGTTTGTTTCTACAGTAGCTGCTTCCTTAACTGCCATGTTGTTGTATTCTGTCTCAGGGCATACAACCCCAGAGGACTCCTGGAGGTCCGCCAAGCTCTTGAAAATGTGAATAAAGTAGAAGATCTGCTTCCTATAATGAAGGTAAGAAGAAAATGAGAGAAATGTTGAGATCTTGTATGAACGTGCACAAGCGAGACTTCTTTTTATTCAGTTTTGTGGTTGTTTTGTCATCTGGGTGTTTAGCAATAAAATACCAGGTGTGGTTGGTGGTGCATTTGTTTTTTATTTCTTGAAGCAGTTCAACAGTAAAACGAGAGATGGCTTCACGGTCAACTCCAAAGTGCCGAGTATGAAGGATCTTGGGAAAGAATACGATGGTTTCACCATCACCATCACTGGAGACAGGTAACTCTGTTTTTATGTGTGTTTGTGCAATTTTTAGGGATAATATCGGCCGATATCTGCATTAAAAATTGATGTTGGAAAATGTTGGCATCGTTTTTTTCAGACCAACATTTTTACTTAGGGGTGCACGATAATTACCAGGCTGATAACAGGAAATTATTACGTCACAACGATAAGTCCGATATCATGACGACTTGTGTTGATAACATATTATTATAGAGATATTGGCCCTCATTTATCAAACGATCGTAGAAATGATCGCACATCTGATCGTAAAAATGGTCGTACGCTTGGACCCACGTGTGATTTATTAAAACGTTCGAATCGGTCCAATCTCGTCGTACGAACAAAACAGTCTTGATAAATTCAGTCATTTAAATGTCACGCCCACGGTTACGCCCTTAAACATGCATAATGATGAGGCTTCCCCCAGCGAGGTTGAACCGTGGAGAGGAGAGATTCTGCCAAAAAAGAAACTTTTGGGGGGATCAAGACAGAATTCCTCATTTGTGAGGTGGGAAAGATTAAAGAGCTGCTGCTTGGCAGCTTTTAAACCGGAGTCAGAGACGTGCACAAAAACGCTGCACGGAAGAGGATCAGTCAGCCTCACCGGTGTGAACGACTCCGGCTGAGATATTAATAAAAGTCTCAATCTAGGCCTGGCTGATATGGTTTATTCGTTTTATTAGTCATGAAATTTAATAATAGCCCACATCCGATGGCAACGTCACAATTCTTTAGCCAATTGGTCAAGAAAAAGTGGTCCAATATGAAACTTACCACCAAAAGATGTTTCACCGGATGTTTGACAGGTGGATGCCGGTCAGATCAGAGCCTGACCAGACAGGGACAGAAAAAAGATAACTTGCATTTGCAAGGCTAAGGGAGAGTCTACTGACTGAGCACTTATACAACTTTAAAGTATAGATAACTTATTAGAAATGACGGGGATTAGCTGCTGTCTCCTCCGTATAGCCCAGTGGGGGCTGCAGGGCGGCTCCCGGCACATCTTTTCCTCTGACTGCGTATCAAAACTCTCCAGCGGTCCGAGCGACGTGCAACATTGCACGGGAGTGTATTGTAGATTTTCTCAGAGTCTGAAGCAGCGTTTCATCCCGCCGGGTCCGAGTCGGACCGTCCGACACCCACCTGCCTTCCTGCAGCCCGAAGCAGCGCTCCACCTGGGCACATGCGCGTGTGTGCGTACTGATGCCAACCTCCGCTCCTATGTGGCAGTTTTACCAGCGGGGTGAGGAGATGCACGTAGAGTGCAAAGCACTTGTCTCCTAGAACTATATGTTAATGATTTTTATAATTTGTTGAGATAAATGGAGGAATTAAATTCAGTCACAGCTATTTTTGCAATTTTGGGAATACTTTCTACATTCACTTTTTCCTTTTTCTTTGCAAATGGATTCATTCTTAGTGCTGATATGTGAATACTTATGTTTAAATTACAGTTTGCGGTTTGGTTAATAAATATTTTCATGTTCTGCTGTGTTGCGCTGCAAACCCTCACTGACTCAAACTTGCGTACACGAACTCAGAGCTGTCGTGAGATTTGATCGTATCCTACGATCACGTTCAAATTGATAAATGCCAAGTCTTGCGTGGAAATGGTCGTACGCACAGATTTTCGGCGTACGATCGTTTGATAAATGAGGGCCATTGAGATTGGGGAAAGAAAGCTGCTGCCTCACAGGGGAGACCCCACTTTCCCTTCTTATTTCAGACACTTGCTACACCCTACAGTTGGAATTTTTAAAAACGGATGTAAAGAAGTTGAAAATCCTGGTTTTAAGCTTGAAAAGGCTTTTTGGTTTGGTTTTGATGTCATGATTAGGTATATATGTGTGTTATCAGGAATCAGTTGTTGTTATCGGCCTTTAGGAGCTGAAATTTATCGGTTATTGGTATCAGTTTTAAAAAAGGTTATAGTGCATCCCTACTTACAAACAAAATCTCATGAGATTTCGTTGTTCTTTTACGAGTTGTTCCTTTCAGTCATGTGACTACGGTGCAGCTGCTGCTGCTGCAGACTGACTTGCTTTGAAGCTGCTTATAATATGTCTGTTTTTAAGTTGTTGGTTAATGTACCAAGTTGTCAGAAACATTATAATTAGCCACATGTTGGCTAATACCTGCTAGTATCTGATATCTGGCAGCCAGATGTCCAAAATGAACTCCTCTGGCTGAGTTAAGGATATTTTGGGATCTTTGAGCAGAATATAGTTGTATTTCTCAAAATATGAGAGATACAACCTCACAGTTGTCTGCATATATTGGTATCGGCTGATATCGGAAAAAGAGTTGGACAAAATCGGATATCTGTCAGAAAGCCAATATCGAACATCCCTAGTAATTTTAAAACTTTTTTTTAACACTCGGTTCATTTTAAGAGGAGATAGTTCAGGAGAAAGATGAAAGATTAATGTTTCCATCTAACTTCCCCCTGCTGACCATATTTATGTTGTGTTTTAGGTTATTTGTAGTATTAGGTTAGGTAGTATTTTGCTAAATGGGAGCTTATTAGAATCAATCTCCAAGACAGAAATGTAGACATGAGGTAAAGCCAGATTTTAGCTCCGTTCAGTCCCCGCAGACTTTGGCCCAGTCCCGGTTTGCAGCGATGAGGCATTTCTTTTCCTTCTGGGAATGAGGAGTAGTGGTCATCTAGCCCCTAAAGTTCCCTCCCTGAAAATAAACGTTGGACTTGTGCAAGTGAAATCTGTCTCAAACCCAGCCTTTGGGCCTCTACTCGTGTGCAGTGGTGCGTTTGAATGCTGCTGTTTGCAAACCGAAACACTGCGGGAACTTTAAACTCGACCTCTAAGAGCTGTTTGGATGGTAGATGACTGCAACCACTACTTGATTTCCAAAAGAAAACAGGCACCTTATTCCTGCAAAATGGGAGTGTGTAGACCTCAGAAGAGTTTAGAGTAGGATGCTTGTTTATTTACAGATAAAACAGGAAGCTGACACCCAATCACAAATGGTCATTGAAGATGTAGAACTTGGCGTCCACCTGAACTCGTGTTGGCACCAGCTGGAAAACAGAGCTGAGACTTTTTATTTCCACTGGTCTGACGAAAGTCTGAATTCATGACATTTTGTTCTGTTTTTTTGTTTGTTTTTTAGAGTGGGAAACATGTTGTTCTCCGTGGAGACGCAGACAACAGAAGAGCGAACGCAGCAGTACCAGTCCGAGGTAGAGTCCATCTACAAAGACCTCACAGCAAAAGGAAAGGCGTTAATGCTGTCCACCGAGCTGGGGGTAAGACTGACCTCCACAAGCCGTTCATATAAACAATCGTGAATTAAAAGACATATCAGATTATTCATGCCATGATGAAGACATAACATTGTTACGGTAACTTGAACTCAAATTTCTATTTACCTTTTGAGGAGATTTGTAAACCTCTAAACTCTAGTGATCCATTTTTGACTTATTCTGCTGGGAACCGAGTCATTGCAGCAGGAGAGGACAGAGGACATGACAGAGCAGAAAGATAAACAGAAAAGGCTCACTTATTTGCATAAGACCTTTCTTGCACAAATAAAAATCTAAGAGATGCAAATAAGATGTTTGCATTAAGCAAACAAAGAGAAGAAACACAGAAAGCATTTGCTGCATGTAGGGGCGCCTCTAAAGGCCGAGTCCTCACTGTGGCTGTTACTGTACGCATCAATCATTTCAATTCTTTCCTCTTGTGAGAAACGCTGCATAATTTGACCTTTTTCAAGATTGCAAACTGGATGGGTGAATATCAGTTTCACAGATTCCCTTTGTAGGATTTTGCACTTTTGATCTCTAACTGCCTCGTTACAGAAACAAACTGACTTCAGAGGGATACTTTCAAAGCCTCTAAGGGCATTTTGTCTCATTGCTGTGAGCTGGCAGCCAACCGTGACCTTGTTTCTCTTGCCCTGCTCCCTTTGTTTTGCTACTTAATTCTTCCAGATAACCCAGCAATGTGCCTTTTATTATAAGCGCCAAACAGAGCGTTCAGTCTCCTCTGAAACAGATGCCTGAAACCACTTGGACATGTTGAAACCAGATGGGCATGTTGAAACTCTTTGTTACAGTCTGTATTGTCTGCTGCAGATGTCTCTGCTTTCGCTCTGCCAAGATGAACTGTAGTAGACGATAACTCAGCAGAATGAAGGTCGTGTCTGCAGACAGCCATCCTTCAGGCCAGCAGAGGACTCACAATCTTTCTCTGTTACAGGATGCAGATGCAGTGTGCAACCTCATCCTCTCTCTGGTTTATTACTTCTGCAACCTCATGCCTCTCTCCAGAGGATCCAGGTAATTTCAACTAAAGCAGCATTGTTGTTAATCATGAGGCACTGAAGGGAATTCAGTCTGCACTCATATTTCTAACTTTATTATCTGTTTTTATTTAAATAAGTCAAAAAGTTTAAAGAAAAAGTTGAATCAAAAGACAGATCAAATTAAATATGCAATAAAAATTCATTTTAAGTGTCGTGTGGCATTCAGGAGGCTTTTTGTGATCAGAAACTCACCAAATGACGGCTTTCAGACGTGTTTCATACCTACAGAGGAGATGTGCAGGAGTGTTGTGATGTAGCTGTATAAGCTGTAACTCCTGGATCTACTTCTCCTCAGTGTGGTGGCTTATTCGGTGGTGATGGGAGCGCTGATGGCCAGCGGGAAGGAGGTCATGGGTAAAATCCCAAAAGGAAAGGTGATTAAACACGATGTTATTTGACACCTTATATGGCTAATTTGGTGAACATTTGTTTTAGTTATATAAGTTTGTCACTGTTTTTTATTTATGAGAGAAAAACTTCGCTCGTTTGTATATGTAGCACTCAAGGAGAAAGCAAACCCATAGACTCCAATGTTAAAAAGGCCAACTTCACAGCAGAAATAAGCATGTTTGCAGTAGAAATAAACATGTTTACAGCCTGGTTAAAAAAGATAATTTTAGGTTTAATAGGTCAAATTAATCTTCATGTAAACCGGGTGCAGGTTTTAGCCGTGGAGGCTAACGGTTAGCTCCCTGCTAGCTCCCAGGAAGGCCTTAGCCTGTAGCAGAGTTGCACAACTGTGGTTTTTAGCTGGTTAACAGCAAGTTTCAGTGCGTCTTACCTTTAAACTGTCTATCTTTTTTCTTTCCTGTTCACTTCGGATTAGCTCTGTTAGCATTAGCTTGCCTGTCAATCATTTGCCCCGTGGCTCGGAGCGTCCCTGTTTTTGCCCATTGTAGTATTTTCCGGGAGTGACGACATGCGACGCGGCAAGATGGCGACGATGGGAAGCGCCCAACTGGCTTCACTTTCAGCTATTCAAACGTAACCAAATACTACGTCCATTTTTTTACAGTCTTCGGTTGCAATGAATTATGGGTATTTCAGCAGCTTAATGAGTTAAATCAAAGTGCTTGTAAATGTGTTGCCATACGTCTGGAAACACAAAGAGTTCCTGATTCCAGATCATGTATCAGAACTAAGGATAGACTGATACATCTGCTGGCTGATATTTTAGGCCGATATTGACATTTTTTGCTGGTATTGGCATCTCCCAATATGTCGGGCGTGCTGCCCGATAACCCGTCCTTGGCATAATTTACAGACAGGCATCTATACAAGCAGCAGTTTTTATACATATTGCATGTTCAATATTTCTTTTTGATATTGTTACAAGTGCACTTTCTTTTTTATTTATTATTTGAAGTGCTTTGTTTTTTCATTTTAAAAGAGTTTTCAAAATAGTTTTTATTGTATCCTTAATTATATTAATTTTGGGGTAAAATGCAGTGTAGGCCCCAATATCGGCCATCAGCAAGGCTGATGAGAAAATATCAATATCTGTCTCGCCCCCAAAACTACACTTTATCCCTAATCAGAACCCAAATATGACATATTTGGGTTATGCTTATTGCTGATATATTTGGAAATAACCTGCACGGGTTGAGAAAAGTATCGGATGAGATGAGACGTGGCGAAGAGCGCGAGCTTTAAAAAACTTCTGTTTCTTTACTGTTACCGTGGAAGACTTTCTTCACTTGTTTTGTTGCCTCTAAACTGGAAAAACTTTAGCCAAAGCTGCCATGTGTGTCTATGAATCTTATTTAAATATTGGCTGTCAAGCTGCAGTGTTTTACTTTATTATTGAACCAGAATATGTGCATATAAATGAATGCCAAGCAAAGGAATATTTAAGTTTACTCCTGATGTCTGAAATTTCCACCTCAGCTGTTTTAATCCCTTAAAATCTCATCTTTGTTCCTCCAAATTGTGTTGAAGGTTTTGCCGTTAAAAAGATCTCTTATGGCCTTTAGATGACTTTAATATGCGTGTATCCTTTTCCTCATTCAGTCAATAAGGATCCATGAACACGCTGATCTGATTTACAGCTGCTCGCTTGGCCTGGAAATCAACAGGAAATTGTTTAACCTTTTTTCTTTTCTTAAAGGTTTCACATGTTAACAGACAAAAATGTAAACTGAAGCTTTGCTCATTGGCAGAGCTGCTTTAGTTCCCTCTGCCAAAACACATTTTTCCTCTAAATGATGGGTAGAAATATTTCTGGCAAGTATTCAGACAGATATAAAGATGTAATGAATCAAAATAAAGCTGAACCAGCAGAAACAGAACATTGGCTTCTTATCATTTTCTTACACAAGATCTGTTTGTTCAGTGATGTACAACCCAATTCCAAAAAGTTATGCTGCTTGGAATGTGAGTAAAAACTGATTGCAATAATTTACAAATCTCATAAACTTGTATTTAATTCCTAGTAGAAGATAATCAACCTGTCGGATGTGGAGATGCACCGATATTGGCTCCGATATTGACTAATTAGCTGGGTCGGATCTCGGATGAATGAGGCCGATCCAGTCTTTTCTCTTTTTATTAATTTGACGACATACGCAGGAATACATTTACAGCGATCGAATCACTTCAATTCCATGTTTCAAACGTTGGTTTCGTCATCACGCAGAGCAGAGAAGTGTTATTTATTTCTATTTGCTGCTAATGTACACTTTATTTGTTAATAAATAATATCAAGAACATTTATATCTGTGTTAATTTACCTTTTTTTAACAAGGCTAAATGTTAATGCCCTCATTCACATGGCAAGGTATACAGTTCATTCATTTAACAGTAGTATCGGGTATTGGCCAATATGTTCAGCCCAGGTATCGTATCGGATTGGATCGGTGCATCTCTCGTCAGATGTTAAAACTGAGACTTTTTACCATCTTATGAAAATATGAGCTCAATTTGAATCTGATGGCAGCAACACGTCTGTTAAAAGTTAGAACAAGAACGACAAAAGGCTGGAAAAGTAAACAGTACAAATCATAAACAACTAGTGGAGCATTTGACAGCTAATTAGGTGAATATAGGCAACAGGTCAGTGATATAAAGGAGCATTTCAGAGACAGAGGTTCACCAATCTGAATTTCAGAAAAATGTCCCTCAATGTAAAATTATATAGACTTTAAAGATCTCACCATCTACTGTGTATAATATCAAAATATTTTTAGCATTTTGTCAAGAAGCACTATATTTAATCCAGACAAAATTCTCGACTGGAATCCACTGCATGGACTCAGGAAGACTTCCAGAAATCACCCTGAAATCCACAAATGCAGGTTACAGCTCTACTATGCAATGAAGAACAGGATCAGAATGTGAACAGGATCCAGAAACACCACCATCTTCTGGACCAAAGCTCATTTAAAATGCTCTGAGGCAAAGTGGAAAACTCTTCTGTGGTTAGGTGAATGAAATGTGAGGATGTTTCTGGGAAGCCGTGTCCTGCAGACGAAAGCGGATCAGGAGCATCCAGCTTGTTAGTGGACAGTTGAAAAGCTGCATCTCTGATGGGATCTCATCGTGTTTATGGCGACGGCAGGTTCCACATCTGTGAAGCTCCATCAATGCTGAAAAGTGAGGGTTCCCACACGTCCTGGAAAACCTGGAAAATGATTAAACATTTTTCCATTACCTGGAAAAGCTTGAGTTGTCCTGGAAAATAGTTTTTCCTCCCTCTGCTGTGTCGCTGCTTCGTCTCGGCTTCTTCTTGGCTTCCTTCGTGGCTGCTTCGTCTCGTATTTGTGGCTGCTTTGTCTCAGTTTCATGGTTGCTTCGTCTCTGCTTCATTGCTGCTTCATCATGGCTTCGTGGCTGCTTCGTCTTGACTTCGTATCGGCTTCATGGTTGCTTCGTCTCTGCTTCATCATGGCTTCGTGGCTGCTTTGTGGCTGCTTCGTCTTGGCTTCTTCTCGGCTTTGTGGCTGCCTCGTCTCAACTTCGTCTAATATTCGTGGCTGCTTCGTCTCGGTTTCATGGCTACTTCGTCTTGACTCCATATCGGCTTCGTGGTTGCTTCGTCTTTGCTTCATCGCTGCGTCATTGCTGCTTCATCAAAGCTTCATCACAGCTTTGTGGCTGCTTCATCTTGACTCCGTATTGGCTTCGTGGTTGCTTCGTCTTTGCTTCTTAGCTGCTTCATCTCGGCTTCGTGGCTGCCTCGTCTCGACTTCGTCTCATATTCGTGGCTGCTTTGTCTCGGTTTCATGGCTGCTTCATCTTGACCCCGTATCGGCTTTGTGGCTGCTTCGTCTTGACTCTGTATTGGCTTCGTGGTTGCTTCGCCTCTGCTTCATTGCTGCTTCCTCTCGGCTTTGTGGCTGCCTCGTCTCGACTCCGTCTCAGTTTCATGGCTGCTTCATCTTGACTCGTATCAGCTTCGTGGTTGCTTCGTCTCTGCTTCTTCGTTGCTTCATCTTGGCTCTATGGCTGCTTTGTGGCAGCTTCGTCTTGACTTCGTATCAGCTTCGTGGTTGCTTCGTTTTGACTTTGTATCGGCTTCGTGGTTGCTTCATCTCTGCTTCGGCACTGCTTTGGCGCTACGACGCTGTAGAAAATATAAGCTACAATTATAGAAAACTTCTTCAAAAGCTTGGGGCGAAATTTATTAGTCTATATTTGTGATAACTTGACCATACAGCAGCAGCTGGAAAAGTCCTGAAAATGTCCTGGAAAAGTCCTGGAAAATAACTTTAAGAAAAGAGTGGGAACCCTGAAATTACAAGGAGGTTTTAGAGAAACGTCTGCTCCCGTCCAGACAACGTCTTGCAGGTTTCAGCACAACCTGGACCACATACTGGATCCATCACAACAGTAAGAGTCCAGACCTGAGCAGCTAGAAACCTGCATCAGACCAGAATGAGACAACATTCCTCTCCTAAAACTCCAGCTACTGGTCTCCTCTCTTACCAGACAGTTATTAAAGGCATATGCCACCTCTGGGTGAAACTGAGCCTCCCCCCGCAGTCCCCTGAGTTGGACAAGGGGGCAGAAGCGTTTTCTAGCCGACTCAGTCATTCTCTGAATCTGGTAGCACTGACTTCAGCTTAGCTTAGCATAGTTGCTGTAATCGGGCGTTTCTAACAGCATCACTTGGCGAAAGTGAGCTAATAAACTCAAATTTTTTTCCAGTTATGTTTCGTGACCCGCACATTCTGATCTAGTACAAACGAGAAGCCGATTTCACATTGAAAGACTGACTAGGCGGCATTCAATAAGGGGAACTATATTCCGTGGAAGTACAGGTGAATCATAGGTGAAGCACCGCTGATAGTAGCAAAGGCAACACGCATGCCCAGCATCCCCAACTTCTGTAAACATGGTTGCCACTGGATGCTACGGTAAACATCACACTGGAGCTACTTTTTACAGACATTTTGCTGCCATCAGATTCACAATCAGCTCATGTTTTCCATGAAGTTGTAAAATGTCTCAGTTATAACATCTGATATGAAGTTTATGTTCATATAAATGGGAAACAGAATATGGATTGACTGGATTTACAAATCATTGAATTTTGTTCTCATTTACATTTCAAGCAGCATCTTAACTTTTGGGGGATTGAGGTTTTATTATTCTCGGAAAAACTGAAAAAATCAGTGCAAAGACAGCAACTTTGACTCTCTATAGGCTGAGGATTGTGTCCAGTAAATACCTTTGTGTCTCAAACTGAGAGACGTGTTCTCTAAACCTGCTGTTTGTGTAATATTGTTTCAGCTGGTGGACTTTGAGGCCATGACCGCACCCAGTCCAGAAAGCTTCAGCAAAACAGCGAAGAGCTGGATGAATCTCAAGAGGTGCGACGTCAAAACATCTGTTTTAATGTTGATTCTGCCGTTTTACAGACTCTAATCCGCCTCCTCTTTTTCTTCCTCAGTTTACCAAGTTGGTACCAGAGTCTCCCTTCTGTAGCCGAGACCTTCCCGTCCATCAGAACGATGATAGAGGTCCTCAACACAGACTCGTCTTCACATTGTCCGAAGAAGTCTTAACAGAACGTCTGCACAAAAGAGAAGATTGTGGAATAAAGTCTTAAAAATGGAGCGTGTGTGCAGGGTGGAACAAAGGGACAGTCTTCCTCTACAACCCAAACAGTCTGATCTCTTAGAAATTAAATTTTGATTTGGTTCAAACAAAAAAGTCACCATTGATCTCATTTTCTATCCACACTCTGCTTTGATCTCCATCATTTCCCCTTTGACCCTTTCAGCTGTTAGAACAGAGATGCTGTTGGAGGCGTGGGGGAAATGATGGAGGAAGCTCAAAGCAGGATGCTGCGGTTTGTTTGGGATGCAGAAGCAGTTCTGTCCACCTTTGCTCTTCCTCTGCATCACTTGCCTCACACTGAAAATGCCCAAAGCACAAAACCCATCTGTCCACATCTGTCAGTATGAGCAGTGTTGCACAGTCTGAAGTAAATCTGCTGCCTTAGGTTGAATAGAATCTCATTTATAGCTCAGCTCCATGTTTATCTAAACTAATTGACATTAAAGATTGTAATAGGCACTTTAAACACCATTTTTAACCACTGAAACACACACCAACACACAGTCCAGCCTATTAGACAGGGTCTGGGAGATTTAAAAAACTTCAGGGCTATTTTATTTTACACCAGATACTTGAATTAATCTCCTATTTCAGTCAGATTTTAGTAAAATCAGTTAATTGGCAGATATTCCTGTCGTCAAAATATGAAAAATACCTGCTTTTATTAGTTTTAAGTCTTTAAGAAATGACTTTAATTCATTTCTGTACTTATTTTAAATCTGGATGAGAAGTTTTAGGGAACGCTGTCTAATCTTTTTTAATTCTTTAGATAAATTCTTGTACTTTTATTTTTTAAAGAGCAAAAAAACGGCGAAACCGTCCAAATAATTCATGCAGAATGAGTCGGCAGCTTCTGGTTGACTTCAAGAAGAATATTATGCTTTGTGTTTGGCTTGAAAATCTGCAATGTGAGCTCAAACAGTGCAGTTTTATTTTCAGTTTTATAAGGTATCTGATTAAAAAGCTATAGGTAAAATCTCCCAGTCGTCCTCTAATGTCTCAGGCTGCTGCGTCTTAGGTTCATTCTTGACGAGGAAAAGCACACCACACGCTGTCACTTCCTTTAGCTATCAAGATCTCTCGTGTTTCTTTTCTTTGGATGCTCACCTTCTCTCTCATGAATCAAACTATGTGGAAGCTGTTCTTTACGACTCCTGAGAGCAACAGTTTGGAAGAGCCGATCTTGTCTTTCCAGATGTTTTAATACTTTTTTTTTTCACGACACTGAGCCTTGTTGAGAAAAGCTGCACAAATTTATTCAGACTTTTTAATTTCTCCAGATGAATCTGACATCATCAAAGTTTTTATCTTTTGCGTTTATAAGCATGAGGCGATGTTTACATGCAGCGTTAAATAGTAGAAATGTTGGTTAAAGCACAAGGAAACATTGAAAGTATCCCATGATTTAGAGGCCTTTAAGATCACTTAAAAGTCATGATCATCCTGCAGCAGTGTCGACCTGAATGTCCAGTTTCCTGATTTCTGTCATTCAAATGCATCATTTCTACTAAATAATACAGAGTCCCTATGTCATACCTAAGTTATTTCCTGTATTTTGTCATTTCCTTTCATATAATTTCTTTATTTTTCTGGGTCATCGAGTCATCAAGTGCTTCATTGGGCTTCAGTGAGGAGTGCATGGGAATATTACATCTAAAACTTGAAGGAGGGACTTTTTCTATTGAATGAATGTTCAACAGTCAATAAAACTGGGTGACAGTTTCAGCTGGCTCTCGTGGTGTTTCTTTCCTGGTGAATAAATAGAAACCCAATTTAACAGACACATGGCTTTTCTATTAATCATTTCATGATCATTATTTTCTATTTTTGCATCCTCTGCTGAAAGTATTTCAATCCTGTCATTACTCATTTTAATTTTCTCAATTTATTTCCCAAGCGTGTTTATTTCTGTTTTCCTTTTTACATTTCTGAATGCATTTCTGCCTCATTATGTTAACGACTGAGGCAGTTTTTCAAGGCTTGTTTTGGGGACAGATCCTCGTCAAACACCACTGAGCAGGTCTCTGTGCAGAAGGACTATGCTGCTGAACATCCCTGGCCTGTGGTCTTGGGAGAAAGATAAGGGTTTTGACCCGGTCAGACATGTCTCACTTATGAATTGATGCAGAGTTAGAGATTTCGGTCTGCTAAAACACTGATCCCATGAAAATGAAACGCCCAAATGATGAAAAAATTAAGTAAATACACCTCAGCTTGACTGTATTTTCATAAAACTGCTTCATATCTCTCTTCTATCCTTCTTACTGTTATATCACCTCATCTCCCACCGCTGATACATAAAATACTATCATTCAAAGTGAGTACTTTTACTGTACTACAATGCAGTCTTTCTGTTGTAGCTCTCACAGTTCACCACTAGATGTCGCAAAAGCGCGGCCTCCGTCTGCCACATGATGGTGTCACGTGGTCTGGATAGGTTGGCTGGTTGACACGCCGGTTGTCGGTGTTTACCGGTCAGTTACCAGGCTGTCTGCGGCGACAACAGGTGGCCATGGCCGAAGACGTGTCTGTTCCAGCGGAGACTTTAACAAGTGGTCTCGCGCTGCTGGTGAATTTGGGCAAAATTCTGCTGCAGAACGCCAAACAGGAAGCTGCAGGTACGCCAGACTTCATAGAAAGTTTTTACGTTTTATTAGAAAACTGGAATTTTCTTCAGAAAAATAAGACATATTTAATTGTTTTTCTGGTTTTTGAAAATGTTTTGGTTCCCCGGATAATTCGGCTTATAGAGAATTCTTATTGACATTCGCTGTTTCGCAATTTGAGCTAACATGTTGATCTATAACTTTAAAAAGTGGCTGCGAGTACATCAGTAGAGGCAGGAAAAGCAGGTGTGCCATTAATGAGCGTCAACATTTTGCATCCCAAATTGAAGAACATTTGGACCAACTTCAGTTTTAAGTAAAATGTAGAGTTAACGCTTTATTGGAAGAATAACCATATTTGATAACCTCATATGACATACAAAATGTCTCCTCGTGCTACTTCATGAAATTGCAGAAGCACATGCTCTCCCCACAAATCAGCAAAGATCAGGCTTTGACCCTGATACTAACTTTAGAATGGCTTTCAATATAAAAACGAGAAGAAACTTTTATTACTGAGCATTATTGTGGGACTGTTACTATCTTAAATAAATAAATAAAGGTTTAAAGTCCTTCAATATCCCTGAATAATAATCCTACAATCACACTTTTAACTTTAGTAAGTATTTTGGTGAGTGCCAAATAAAGGGTTAACTTACTGTTTTAGAATTTGAACACAAAGCATGCTTCTTGAACATTGTTGGAGCAGATCAGTGTGATCAACTTATGGGATTAAAAGGTCCAGTTGGCATGAGGGTGGTGTAATGTAATCCCTGTCATGCTTGTTGCCAACATAATGACGTTGCATTAACCAGCCTGACTGCAAACAATGGTTCTTTATCTTCATACAGCCTCTCTGGAGACTTTTGTTCCCCATAAAATCGCCACTTTATTCGGCCTGATCACAGCTGGAGCAGATTTATACAAAAGGTGGGTTTAAAAACAAATAAACACACACACTTGTCATATTCTCACTGATTTTGGTTTAGTTTAATCTGTGTGATCTGCTGTTCTTGATCAGTCTTGGAGTGAAGAAGAAAAGTGAGGCAGAGGCCATTTGGCAGAAGTCTTACCAGTAAGTATGATCCAACAATAATGATAAAACTTGTTCATTCCCTGCATGCATCAGTGTTAATTGTTTTATTATGTTTAAGACAAGAATACATAAGAAAGCCTTCATCACTGGACATTGTGTTACAACAAAATTTTGACTACTACTCAGACAAGGTAGTTGTTTAAGCTCATTAATTTCAGTTGTTGCAGCTGCAAGAGAAAAGTCAAAGATTAAAAAACAAACAAGAAAAATAACATTATAAAAGGGGATTAAAAACATCTTGATAGGAAAAGTTGTAATATTAATAGCTATGTGTACAAGTATGCAGAAATATTAGGCTTTCACATAATTCCTGTACAGCATGTACATATTAACATTGAACTAGAATCAAATAATTGTTTGCCCAGATACATGTAATTAATCCATCACCAGATTGTAACTGCTGACTACTTTCTATCACATGACTTCTGTATTTTTTTCAGTCATGAAACAGTGAGAGAGCAGGTGGACGAGCTGCTGCAGCTGGAGGTCTGTATATAAATATATATTTATACTTCTCACAAAAAGTTAGGCCTGTTCAACTTTCAGTTACAGTTTCAAGAAAAATGTAAAGATTTCATACCCCACTATATTAAATCATGAATGTTGGACTTGTAACTGGAATTATGATGTGGTTTTTTCTCCATCTCAAACAATTTGTCGAAAGAAAATTTAACAACTGCCATGGGTGTCCCACAGCATAAAAATGACAATGTCTCATCTTTTTTGAAAACTGCATGAGGTTCAATTCAGTTCAAATTTACTTATACAGTTTAGCATATTTCCAACAGCCTCAGCTGACCAAAACGCTTTACAATGGTAACAGCATCATGGAAACATAAATGAAAACAGACACCACAGATAAAATCACCAATAAAATCAAAGAGGGATTAGAGTAAAAGAAAATAAATAAATGAATAAGAAAACTAATGAAAAAAAGACCAGTAAAATAAATAAAAACTAGGGATGCACAATATTGAAATTTAGGCTGATATCCGATATGCCGATATTTCAAAACTCATGTGGCCGATAACTGATATTGATACCGACATTAAAGCTGAAAAAAAAGAAGCCATTGCAAATAGCAGTTTTGTTATCCATTTCCAACGCTTTGAAAAATAATGGTGGGAAACATCGATATACTGAAATATCACAATATTTTCATATGCTGATATCAAATCTATATTTAAAAATGCGGCATCAATCTATTTTAATTACAAGATCTTGCGAGATTTCATCGTTCTATCACAAACTATTTACGAACAAAACAAGATTTTGTTAGTAAAATAGACCGATACTGTGTTTTTAAATATCAGTATGATATAAGCATATGAAAATATTGTGAAGTTTTCATGAATTCTCACGAGATTTCGCAACAGACCGATGAAATATCGTGAGATTTTGTTAGTAAAATAGATTGATACTGCGTTTTTAAATGTCAATATCAGATATGAAAATATCGCAATATTTCCGTGTATCGATATTTTTTCCCACCCCTAGTCTTTAGAAGTTTTAAAGTCTTTAAAAAAGACGTTTTTGAAGAAGAAGAATTTCGTTTTTTTTAGACTTTAGAAACAGCGGGCTGATCGGTTAAATATCGGCGGGATGGCCGATATTCAGTTTAAGGCCGTTATAGGCCGATATCGATAGGGGGCCGATTATATCATGCATCTCTAATAAAAACAACATAGTGTATGATAGATAAATAAATTGTAGATTAGTAATAAATATTAAAACATGGAACAATGTGCATTCAAAAGTTTAGAGAAAGTCTAATTAAGTTCACCTGGAAAGGTTTAAGTGCATTTTAGGTTCATTCTGACATCATACAAAAACAAAAAACCTAAACTTTTTGGGAGTGGTGGGTGTGAAACCATGGCCATTTTTTTCTTTAACCTTATAGATCCAACAAGCATGACTTTATGGGAATGGCTCTCCTTCTGTTCCCACTTCAACACATTTCTTCTGTAGCTCACGTGGGATAAAAACGAAGCGCTAACACATGGATGTTGTGTCACTCTTTTCATTTCATACGCAAGTTGCTCTGATCTGCCGATATGATTTGGACAAAATCCCTTGCAGAAAGTGATGATAATCAGGAATCTTAACGAATAAATAAATGTGTAGACTATAATTGATGAGTATAGCGTTCTGTAGACCGTCTGTGCTCAAGACTCAGAGGAGACCAAGTCTGTTTTACAGGGCTGAAAAACACTAAACGCACACTCGTTAGGGGTGGGACAAAATATCGATATCGATACAGTATGTTATATGACGATTTAGCGATATTTAAAAAAGCGGTATTGATCTATTTTATTATCAAAATCTCGCGAGATTTTGTTCACAAAATCGATACTGCATTTTAAAATTTTGTGTTTTGTTAGATTTTTGGTTTTATCAGCAGCGGTCCAGCACGTAGAAAAGTGCTTTCCCGATATCTACGTAGGTGCATCTGCAGGTTCAGGTGAAACTTTACAGTGGAAAAGTTCAAATGTGTGTCCAGGTTTTCATAGACCACCCAGTTATTTGAGATTGTAATACAAATTTTTATTTCTCATATGCAGATAATTTTGCATGAATTTGTGTACATTTATACTGTTTCAGCTCAGCTGCGGTAATATTGTTTTAAAGAGTGCTTTATCTTTATTTTATTTGCACATCTATTCAGTTGGTTTTCCAAAGTGAGAAATATTTATGTTCAGGGGGACGATTGTAAGTGGTTTTATTATGAGATCCAAGTGGCAAAGAGACCTGTCCAAGTTTAATAAATGGGGCATGGATAAACTGAATTTCTTTGATTATGACTCATTTTGTTGTTTCGGTCATCCGATGTATGAACATAGGTACAACTTTCATTTTGAGCTGCATTTTAAATTTTTCTGGAGTGCCTAGAATATCACAGTATATTGCAGGATTGCAATATATATGTGTGAATACCCACCCCCACTCATTCTTCTGAAAAATTATCAAATAGTGTACATATTACTTTCCTTTTCTGCATATTTGTGGGTTTGTGTTTGCAGGGCGAGTGGGACTCCTTCCTGCAGAGTGTGGACGAACGTCTGCAGACGACAGATGAGCAGCTGTCAGGACAGAAGATGGCCGACAGCCTGAGCCCGGACTCCCTGTTCACGGATGCACGGAGCGAGCAGTGAGTTCCTACGGCAGCAGATCATCTCAGACCCTGCAGCACTTCCAGTCTGCTTTTCTTGTTGGTTTAAAGGAGCGTCGCACTCGGACAGTTTCTGGGTCGGGGTCAGAAGCTGCTGCTGGTTCTCATCAGACATGTTGGATGACTACCGTGACGAGACCACGTGACCGAGCTGGAGGCCAATCAGGTCGGTTTTGTCAGTTTTTGTGGTTAAAACCAGTTTGCATCCCTTTACTGGAGGGAGCCAACCATCCTAAAATATGTTTTGAGGTGGTGAAATGCCTTCTGTTCAGCTTCATTTTACTGGTTAACTGTGGTGATGGAGAAAAAATCAGAGGTGAATGATGATTTACTTCAAACATCTCAGTTATGCAAAAACTGAATAAATAAAAAAGAAGATCTGACTCAACATGAGTCTCTGCATTGATAGTTTATATTTTTTCCTACATTTTAACTTAGATTTACAGCCACAAGTACTGCAGAAATGTGGTAAATGAATCCTGAAGAGAAGCAGAAGAGCGTCACGATGCAGCTTTGTAAATGTTTTTCTTGTCGTTGCCCTGCAGACCCTCCTGGAAGCTCGGTCAGTGCGGGTCTTGGTGGTTTCCTTCGGCAGTGTGGAGGGAGCCAAGCTGTGGCTGGAACAGACTGGATGTACCTTCGGAATGTTGCTGGATCCACAGAGGAAGGTTAGGATGTGCATCTTCATCCTCTTCATCGTGTTAAACAGAACATTTGTGTGACGTAAGAGAGACCAGCGCTTGTTTGATGGAATCAAAGAAAGGAGGAAGAATCCGTTCTGGTGGGCAGGTGTATTGAAATGTGTAGACGGCTGTAATTCATTAAAGAAAACGGTTTAACAGCTGTTTGATGAGAAGCCATAAACCCAAACCATTCATGAATGGAGCACAAATGTTTCTGTTCTGGCACAGATCTACAGGAACTTTGGCCTCGGCTCGTCCTACGCCAAGGTGATGAAGTTCAGCTGCCTGCTGCAGTACTCAGAGTATCCAGTTGCACAAAGGGACTTCCCCGATATCCCTCCTTATCTGCTGGGAGACATCTACCAGGTACAGATGGATGTGCGGGTGGGAAATTACATTCATTTTGTTTGCTTTTCTGTTTATTCTGTACAATAATCCCGAAATATCAAAGTTCCTCGCCATATGCACCACTACGGTAGAGGATTAGGACCACTGAAGAAAAAAATCTGAGAAAAAAAGTCAGAATTCAGACTTTTTAACCAGAATTTTTCTCTTCAGTGGCCCGAATGCTCTTCCGTACACCACCCATAAGAAACGCAAAGAAAAATGTCCTAACTATAGTTTGAACCTGTCAGTCTATAGGGGACCAGGAAAGGAGAAACGGCATTCTCATCATCTTTTAAAGAGTTTTATCTTATTCTTTTTATTCACTCATTTCTTTAAGTTTTATATAAATCTTAGTGGACATCAAAAGTCTGAACAGCAAACTGTATTTTTCTGTCCCACAGCTCAGGCTTTTAGTCCTGATCTTAATGGCTTCACCCTGAAACACATTTACGTATCTGCTGGCTTGAGTCGAGTTCAAGGAGCAGCTGTATGATGCTGCCATTTCTGACCAATCAGAGCAGAGTGGGCTTAAACCAAAAACGCTATTAAGCACATTTTCTCAGTAGCGCACCTCCTAACGACGGCTAATTCAGCATCCATCTTGCATCCTTTCTTCTCCGAGATCTTTCCAGACTTTGAAGGTCAATCCTATGTTGCCTTCGTCTTATTTCTTGCACTGCAGCTGAATCAGAATGTGAATGAAAAAGGATTTAAGTGACTTGAACGTGGCATGGTTGTTGGTCTGAGTATCTACTGGGATTGTCATGCACAACCATCTCGAGGATTTCCAGAGAATGGTCTGATGAAGAGAAAATCTTCAGCCAGCAGCAGTTGTCTGGCTGAGGTCAGAGGAGAATGGACAGACTGGATGGAGATGATAGAAAGACAACAGGAAGTCAGATCAGCGCTGGTTCCAACAAACGTATGCAAGATGGCATCTCTGAACACACAACACGTCCAACCTTGAAGCAGAAGACCACACTGGGAGCCACTCCTGTCAGATAACAGGAAACTGAGGCTACAATTCACACAAACTCACCAGAACTGGAGAAACGTTGCTGGTCTGAGTCTCCATTTCAGCTCCGCATTCAGATGCTCGGCTCAGAATTTGCTGGAAACGTGAAAGCATGGATCCATCCTGCCTTGGATCAAGGTGTCACAGTGCTTCTTTTAAGAATACCGGTGACTGCAAGAGGAAGGGAAAGAAAAGGAGACATCGCCTCCTAAAACAAAACCTTTAAAGAAAAAATAAAGTAATAAAGTAATAAAATCAATGGCCTTAAAAATGTCCAAAAATAACAAAAAAGGGGCTGAAAGGGCTCTCGGTGGCTGGCGCCTCTTCCTGGCTACATCAGCTCCATCCTGGGTCCGTGGCGGCCGCTCCTCCCGGTGGCCGCACTCTTCAGGCCACAGACTCCCCCAGGACGCCACAGCCGCTCTTCTGGCTTGGGGGGCCGCTCATCTCGGCGGCCGTACCTCTGGCCATAGGCCTGTCTCTGGGTTCGTGCCCATCCTCAAAATCCCAAGCCACACCTCCCCACTACCACCATCTCCTGAGCCCCCAGCCCGGGGGATCTGACCTCCTCCTGCTGGTGTAATGGTGTGGGGGAGATTTTTATGGCCCCTTCGTACCAACGTGGCGGTTTAACCACCACAGCCTACCTGAGCATTGTTGCTGACCATGTCCATCCCTTTATGACCACAGTGGAGCATCTTCTGATGAGTTCACTGTACTCCAATGGCCTTCACAGCAAGGTTATTATAGGTAAATAAAACTTAAGAAAAATAAACTAAAATTGAAAAAACATTTTTGTTAACTGAAATAAAAACAATAACTAACTGAAACTGTATTGTGCCTTTGCAAAACTAACTAAAATACACTAAAATTATTGCAAAAACATCCTTAGTTTTAGTCTTTGTAAATTTGTTTAATTCATAAGCCTTTTGATTTGATATGAAATCTATTTCTATTTAATCTATTTGCTTTTCTTTACCAGTTTTACTCTTGAGTGACTTTCTGATGACTTTCTGAACACTGAAACTAATAAAAAACAAAACTAAAACTAAGCATTTTGCAAAAAAATAAAAATGAGCAAAGCTGCTAAAAAAAAAACTAACTAAATTGAAAAACAAAAAGTCAAAACGAAATAAAAACTGAAACTGATTAAAAATCCAAAACCACAGTCACCAGATCATCTCAGTCCAGCAGAGCAGCTTTGGGTTGTGGTGGAACAGGAGATTCTCATCATGGATGCAGCAACTCTGTGATGCTACCATGTCAGTATGAAGCAAAATCTCTGAGGAACATTTCTAATACCTTGTTGGATCTATGACACCAAGAATTAATGCAGTTCTGCAGGAAAAAAGGGTCCAAGGTGGTACTAGAAGGTGGACCTGATAAACAGTGTAAACAGTTTCTTACTTGGGCTTTGAGCTTGTGAGCTGCATCGTCACAGCGTCCTCACATTTTTGAGGATGACATCTATTTAAATCTTGTGTCAGAGGCTAAACCACAGAGTTCAGCCTAATCTCGCGCTGCTTTCATGTTTTTATTCCTCAGATGGGAGGAGACTTTCTGCTGGACGACACAGGGAAGGTTCTCCTTTCTCACCCGTGTAAAAACCCTCTGGACCGACCGAGCCTGCCGGACATCCTGCAGGCTGCCGGCTCAGCAGGCGGCTCCACCGACTCTTCATAGAAGCATCGATCTGTGAAGCAAAAAGCTCGGGAACGGATACCGGCATGAGGCTTAAAACGTCACTGACACCACAGAAGAAGAGCAGCTCTTTGATTCACATCAATGAAGTCTCATCTCGCAGTCATCACGTCATGAAGAGATGTCACTGATGCCGAAGCGTGAAGAGAAGACGAGCGTTCTTCATGGTCATGTCAGTGTGGTGATTTAAGAAGGAACATCGTAAAAGAGTGATTAGAATAATATTGCCTTTACAAGTTTACCTTTTAAATGTTTATCTATGAAGTTCTGACTAACCACCGAAGTGATCTATGTAGCAGGTGTGCATTATATTTTCTGATTTGTTTAAAATGAAGTAATTATAGTCTCCAGAAAAAGTTTTAAGGGTTTAGTTTTGGATTTAATACTGATTTGTGTTGTTTAAGAAGCTGTTTTTAAAACAAATCTTTAATTTACCAGTTTTAACATTTCATTGATCTGAAAATTCTTCTGTAAATCATTTCAACCTTTTGTGAATAAACATTTTTAGCCTTTTATTTAATGTAAAACTGTAGTTTTTCCAGTAAAGGGCACATTTGCACACAATAATGGGTGTTTTTAGGTGTTTGAATATGATTCAGATGTGAAACTGCAGCTCTAAAGATGTGGGTCTCTATTAGGGGAAGGCAATCGATAAGCAGCAGTTTAATCTGAAGCTGCACCCTGCAGCAGATGTCAGATTATCTTTGGCGAGTAACAGAAAGTCCCTCCTTTGTTCTTTTAAAAGCCAAAAACACGCTGATGTATATTTTAAAGAGGTTTGGTATGTGCTGATTCTGAAAAATGCCTCCACCTTCCAGGGTTTTCCCTTTTTTTTGGACACATTGGACAAATATTTAGAATTCCATGAATAAAGTTGCAGCAGAGTCCTGATTGGCTGGCGGTCGTGTTACTGCAGCTGGAGGAGGAATAAACATTTATAACACTTGCAGTGTTGTGTAAAGGACATTCAAGTGTGCAATTTTAATGTCAGATTTTAAGTTTGGAAGTTAAAAGCCAGAATGTGTAAGAATGGATTCATCCATCAGGATGCTAGTCATGTGCATTTTGTTTTAAAGCTGGACACCTTCTCACTTTGTCGTTGTTGTTAAATTCACTGAAACATTGCGATATTTTATGTTCCGATATCGACAAAGAGTATGGAACACCTAGAGGCAACACTCAAAAGCAACATTTCACCCATGCGTATCTGCCATTTTGGACCGATGTGAGCAGTTTATTGGTATTTTACAGACCAAATAAAACACAGCAACATCATTTTTAAAAGCTTAAAGGAATAGTACACCCACAGAATGATGTGACTTCATCTTCTACTCACCCTCATGCTGGGCAAAATTGTGGAGCACTTTTTTAATATCTCAAATGCAGCCGGAAATTGGACAGGTTTTTGTTCCCCTCCCCCCCAACTTTCATATAATGGGGTTCATCGGCGACTGAACCAAAAAGGTCCATAAAAGTCCTCAAAAACTTGTCAATATTCCTCCATACTGCTCGTCCAATGTAATCCAAATGTCCTGAGTGGGTAGCGTCCAGAATTTACTGGAAACCACATCATTTAGTAGATTTTTATAGTCTAAACAGCACTACTGTGTACTTTCTATTTGCATGTTTGTGCAAGTTCACAACACTACGGAAGCCACGGCGTTCCGCGCCTACTCTGCCGATAATGCAAGCGTAGAAGAAGAAATTTATTGTTTACATTGTTCTAAGAGCGAACGAGCTGCGGACAAACTGGGACAAACACAAGAGGGTTTGGATATTGATTTAAAACAAAGAAAGAAAAACAGAACGCGCGATCTCGTCTGCTGCAGCTTCCGTAGTGTCGTGAACTCGCAAGGGCACGCTTCACTGCAGCTAGATGTACTGTTTAAGCTATAAAAATCTACTAAATGATGTCATTTTGAGTAAATTCTGGACGCTACCCACTCAGGACACTTGGATTACATTGAACGAGCAGTATGGAGGAATATTGCCAAGTTTTTGTGGACTTGAATGGACCTTTTTGGTTCAGTCGCTGGTGAACTCCATTATATGAAAGTTGGGGGAAAATGAAAACCTGCATTTGAGGTATTAAAAAAGTGCTGCAGAGTCTTGCTCAGCATGAGGGTGAGTAGAAAATGAATGCACATCATTCAGTGGGTGTACTATTCCTTTAAAACTCAACTATTGTTAAAACCATTAAAACATAGCAAGCCTATGGAGAGAAAGGTAATTACATCCATTCCCACCACCAGTGGTTCTACATTTTTATTCATAAATCATTCCAAACTATCTTCACTAATTCTATTCGAGATATAATAGCCCAAGTAGCATATATTATAATTAAATTATAAAATTTATCATAATTTTATTGATTTTAATTTTATTATGATTATTTAAAAAATATTATATTATTATGTTAAATTATTATAAAATCAATCTAAGTTAAATGACAAAGTATTGGCCTACAATCTAATCATTTTCACAATTATTGTAATGTCTTCTTCTATGCCATTTCCAGTTAGACACCAAAAGTGTTTCCAGAAAGATCCTCACATTTTCATCCATCTGACCTCAGAACAGTTTCTACTTTGCCTCAGAGCATTTTTGATGAGTTTGGTCCAGATTAGACCAGATTGTTCCTGGATCCTGCTCACATCAGAGCTTTAACCTGCATTTGTGGATTTCAGGGGGATTTCTGGAAGTTGCCCTGAATCCATGCAGTGATTTCCGGTAGATTTTATCAATTTATTGATGATATCACACATTAGTGGTGTCTTTAAAGTAATCTGTAATCTCTTTACTCTTTAATTCTCAGACCCAGTTTGTATCAGATTGGTGAACCTCTGCTCATCTTTACATCTTAAAGGCTCTGCTTGCCTGAAATGCTCATTTTATATCCAGAGTTGTTATAGACCTGTGCCAAAATCTTTTCCATCCCTTTTGCCCTTGTTTCACCTTATTTGAGACGTGTTGCTGCCATTAAATTTAAAATAAGCTAATACTTTCAACCAAATGCATTCCATTCTGTTTTTATTTACATTTTATACAACGTCCCAGCTTTTTTTGGAATTGAGTTTGTAGACCGCATGTTAAAGGGGAAGTTCGGAATTTTTGACATAGGGCCTCATTTACAAGTGAGCCAGAATACTACTGATCACTGAGGACGGTTTCAACATATTTTATCCCGTCATTCTAGTTCCAGGAGGTTGCTGATGCTAATGCTAGTGTGAGTCAATAGGAATCTGCTAAAACCAACCTTATCAACTCCACAGAACATCAGAGGCAAATCAGCAAGATTATCTGTGTAAATGCCGTGTTAAACTAGTAAACTCGTGTGTTTAAAAAGTAAAACTAGCCTTGTATGACAAATTTTGAATTACATATTAAGGAACTAGTTTCTTACTAGCTTACTACCTTTGTCAGTGTATTTCGGTTCATAGAGACATGGCAGTTAGTTTGATGAAAAAAGTTTAAAATCGTCTGCAAAATCAGACATATCCTCATGCCTTTCAGACGTGGCCACATTTTAGACTTATTTGTACTATATTTGTGTAATCAAATTCCTTCATGCATGTAGCAACAGTGATATCACTCTGCTGCCAAATACAGGAAGTAAAACTTTGTAAAGTTTCTCAGCAGCAACAATCAAAATGCAACGAAATGCAGGTTAGTTTTATTTGTAACATTATTCTATTAACACGGCATTTACACAGATAATCTGAAGTTAGAAATGATTTGCCTCGAATGTTCTGTGGAGAAGATAAGATTGTTATTAATGACAGGCTAGCAGATTCCTATTGACTTGCACTAGCATTAGCATCAGCAACCTGCTGGAACTAGAATAAAAGAATGACATATGTTGAAACCGTCTTCAGTGATCAGTAGTATTCTGGCTCACTTGAAAATGAGGCCCTACGTCAAAAATCCTGAACTTCCCCTTTAAAAACTTACAAGTAGAGCATATTTTAAAGAGAAATAAATAATTTTTATATTGATTATTAAATAAATTCATTTTTATTTCTAAAAATCAACAGCTGCGGTTTAATGTGGCTGCACTGGGATACAGTTAAGAGTTTGTTTTAAAGAGCCACCCTGTCATCAAACTCGCAGATATAGTTCATGGTCCGATCGCAGTAGTGGTCCCACCAATCACCGTCGTCAGACGACATGGCCACGCAGTTCTCCCGCCTCCCTCCATCAGGCTGACTGGACAGGAAGTGTTTACGCCACTGGAAGTAGGAGACCCGTGTCCCATCATCAAAGAGGTACAGGCCCTCAGTGCTCAGGTCATTGATACCCAGCCAGACTGTCCATTTCTGCTGGTGGAAGAAGGCTTTCACGTAGTCAGCCAGGGCCTCCTGCTCCTTGCGGTCACGGGGCATCGCCATGCGGCCTCCTCGTTCCAGGCACTTCCTGGATGCTCCTGCATAGTCCTCTTTGCTGTTGTACGCCAGGTAACATTTGTAGCCCAGCCGTTGTCCTTTCTGACAGCCTGTGAAGGACAGAAAAACAAGTCAGAGGGGTTTTTTTTCTACGTTTTTGAAAAATAAATGTTTTTGCTCACTGCCTTCAAGGGTTAAAACCATTTCTTCAGTCTTTAGTAGGGATGGGCAAATCGATACCCTGGAGTCAATTAGGGATGCAAGATATTGGAATTTTGGCCGATACCCGATATGCCGATATTTTAAAACTCATGTGGCCGATAACTGATATCGATACTGATATTAAAGCTGAAAAAAATAAAAGTATTGCAAAAAGCAGTTTTCCATTTCCGACACTTTGAAAAATAGGGGTGGAAAAAATATTGATACGAAATTGATATGAAATATCGCAATATTTTCAGATGCCAATTTCAAATCGATATTTAAAAATGGGGTATTGATCTATTGTACTTTCAGAAATCTTGCAAGATTTCATCGTTCTGTTACAAAATCTCACAATATTTCATGAATTCTTGCGAGATTTCATAACAGAACGATGAAATATCATGAGATTTTGTTAGCAAGATAGATTGATACCGTGTTTTTGAATGTCAATATATCAGCATATGAAAATATCGCAAAATTTTTGTAAATTCTGGCGAGATTTTGCAACAGAGCGATGAAATATCACAAGATTTCGTTAGTAAACAAGATTGATCCCGCATTTTTAAATGTCAACATGATATCAGCATATGAAAATGTCAGTGTATCGATATTTTTTCCCTCCCCTAGTCTTTGGAAGCTTTAAAGTCTAAAAAAGAAGTTTTGGGGCTGATTGATTAAATATTGGTTAAATATCGGTGGGGTGCCTGATGTCTGTTACTCAGTTTTAAAACCGATATAGGCCGATACCAATAGGGGGCCTATTATATCGTGAATCCCTAGAGTCAATACTTTGATACCAGCCAGACAAAATGTCAAAATGGATCTTTTTTTGAGTATCACAATTAGGGATGTATACCGAGTACCGGTATCGTTTGGTACCGGTTCCTAATCTTAACGATACCAGGGTACCGTTAAGATTCTGGACTAACGATACTCTTATTGATACTTTTTGTACATCTACCTAACCATCAAGTTATCATTACGCAGTCAAATAATCACAATGATGGACTAAGACAGACACAATTCCCTTATTCTCCCAGCTGTCCTTCACACACTTTTATGTCCAGGCTTCTTCAACATCATCTGAACAAATATTCTCCACCCCCTGGATCTTGTAACATCTTGTAATGTCTTTATTATTTACTCTAAATTATGTTATAGTATCAATAAGAGAATCGATAAATACCGGTATCGATAAGGAGTATCGATATTGGTATCGGTATCGATAAAATCATAACGATATACATCCCTAATCACAATACCACTGTACCACTTTTAAGAGTTTAGGCAACGAAATGATGTGAAAGCAGCCAGATTCTAGCTTCTGTGTCACATGATGGTGGTAGCCAATCAGATATCATGATAATGCTGCTACCGTTAGTGATGATGATGAAGTTTTGATATGTTTCAGTGCTTCAGTTCAGGTTATTGCACACTATGTTATGGTAAATTTATAATATTACTGACATTTTATTAGGGATGCATGACAGTTATCGGGCCGATTACAGGAAATTATTACGTCATTCTGATAAGTCTGATATCGTGACGACTTGCCCTGATAACTTATACCCCATACAGTTGGAATATTTAAGATCGGACATGCAGAAGTTGAAAATCCCACTTTTAAGATTTTCCCACTGAGATATTGCGATAAGGGAAAGAAAAAGTGTGGGAAGACCCAAAACTGCTCCCAAACCACTTTTCCTTCTTATTTTAGACACGAGCTTAAATTTATTAGTTGTTGGTATCGGTTTTAAAAAATGGTTGTCATGCATCCCTACATGTTATATTTAAACATTTTCCACTGAATAATTTTAAATAATTTCAACCTGTACATAAATTATTTGATAACTGAAAGTTTTTTTTCTTATTTTTGTTTAATTTACTCATCAATATAATTCATTATTGTTATAAAAACATTTCTTTCCAGTACTTCTGTTCTGAAGTTTTACTTATATCTAATATTGCCCTTGCATTCAAGATATTAATGCAAACTCTACAATGAGATTTAGTATCAGTATTGATATTGGTATTGATGAAAAACTATCATTAACTACTGGTATCATATCGACAAGAGGAATTTCAGTGTCGTCCATTTGCAGTCCAAGTGAAAGAGCAGTGTTGCACTTTCAGTTTCTATTTACAGATTTCCTGTCAGCTTCAATGACACAACTTCCAACATCAGATCTCCATGAACTTTAAATTTTAAAACAGCATTTCAATAAATACAGAAGATCGGAATGGCAGGTTAGCAACCCCTGAAAATCACTGAAGCAAAACTGTCTTTTATGTTTCATTTTCAAATGTCTAATTAATGTCATAATAAAAGACTGTTTGGTTGAATGAAGGGTTAGACACTGATTTTTGCATTGACAATAAATTGTAATTATTAAAATTAATTATAATAATCACTATAGATTATTGTAATTAGTCAAATGAACCAGAGGAGGAGAATTTTCTAACTTTACAGTCACAATGAATGATGAATAAGTGAATAAGAAATAAGTGTGATTATCATAACCCCTACTGGTACCTTTGAATCAGATTTAATACCTTATTACAATATCTAATCTGGAAAAAGGGTTATTATTACCACTTAATTACTACATTCAGGGCCAGATCTATCACAGGTTCGCGTGCATGAAAACGTAAGCTATCTCATTGCACACGCAAAAAAATGTACAAACTGATCTACTAAGTGCCCCAAAAGTATCAACTTGAGACACATTACCTTGCTGTTTTTTGGGAGGTTTTTTTATTTTCACAGTTGAGCTCATGGAAGCTGTTGTTCAGTTTGCAATGAATCATATGCTGTTGATTCTTAAAAGAAAGGGGAAATGAAGGTAGTGAGGAGATGGAGGAAAAATTTCTGTTAGAATTTATCAAGTAGGGGCCCACCAGGACGGTCTGTACATTGGGTCTCGAATTTTGTACTTCGGCCCTGATTGTGGCCACTATTTTCCTACAGAGGACCGGTTTGCACTTGGCTGCAATCTGCAATTTATGCCACAAGATGTCACTATATCATATATACTGGACCTTAAAGACTTTGTTCAGTATTATAATCATTTATTTAATAGCTCATTGGTAGAAAAAAAGGTCTCCTTGCTGTGCTTTGGTTTCCTCCCCCTGGTCCCTAAATGCCCCTCTGTGTTCACCATCTGTTTGAAGCAGAGCAGGTCATTTACGGCCGCTTTACTAGAGCTTTCCTTGGAAAACAGCTTTCTGTGCTGCTGGTAACGGCGTTAATTAAAGTCAATAAACCAAATCAAAACAGCGTCATGGCACTCGAAAGATAAACTTTGAACAGAAACCTGCTGAAACCTGCCACACAGCAGAGGGGCTCATCAGCGTCGGCTTCTGTTTTCTTTTGGCAACTACTGTCAAGAACAGTCTCCGTTCTCATGTCTCTAGCAGCCAAAATTATTTGCATAATAACCTGTAATGCTACGACGCCATATAAAACATGACAGAACTGCAGGTTTCCTTTCATACTTGTCTTCTTTGAGTAATTTATTTGACACAAAAAATTCCAACATGTCTTTCAAACAAACATTATGCTTATTTGCATATAACAGTATTCCTGCATGTTGCCTCATGCACCTGGTTTTCTATTTATCCTGACTTTGTGTGAAGTAAACTAATTTCCTCTGGTCTGCAACTTCCAAATTAAATACAATAAAGAGAAATTACTTCTGACAATATTAGTGATGTAATAAGTGCTGCTTAGATGGTTTATTTAGGAGTTTATATAATCATACAGTGGCATTTATTTGTATAAAAAATAACTTAATTTTCGTTATTTGCATTGGTAACATTGGTTTTACTTTGCTATGAAGCCTCATGTTGTCTCCTTCAACTTTTCAACTTCCATCTAAAATTCACAGTCCCTTCTCTTCATCAGTCGAAAATATAGGAGATGCATCAAAGAGATGCAAGGGGAAAATATTTGATTGTCACCTTCTAGTCGTCCAATCTCCTTGCGAGTATCCTTGCTGTGCTGGTAGACCTCACGGATGCTGTCCTCCAGTTCCCCAACTTTAGCTGCCATGTTTGCAATGAGAAGCAATTGGCGGATATGAGTCACTAAAGCAAACATTGAGCAACATGATTGTATTTTATCCTCTAGAAGTTGAGCGTCAGTGATAGAAACAGAAACTCGCATCACAACTGTGACTCCATCGCCATATTTATCTCTTTACATATAATAACTGCTTTTAAACCGGCATTTGTAAAAGAAAAAGTGACCCGTTTTACCATCCATCCTGGACAGACGGTCCATCAACTGGCTGACTTTAATATCCAGCGTGTAGTGACCAACATTCAGTTTGTGGATGGCCTGGTCCAAACCAGCTAGTCTGGACACTGAGGAACAGAAAACAATACATGAGAGAGTAAATCATGAAGATGGAACGACAAGACGAAATAGAAGTAAAACAAAATGCAGCTTTTTGCATGAAACATTTAATGTCACTTTTCTTCCATGAAGTGTAAAAATGAATCTAAACTGCAGAAGTCTTTCACCATTCCTTATTTCTTTATATTTTTCTGTCAAGCCTCTAGAACGTCCTTTAATCTGTTAAAGTTATAAAGAGATATTTCCAAGTTTTTCTTAGGACATCAGCTACTTTTTCACTTTTTTAAATGATGGCTCTTTTCAGAGAAACATGTTTTGTTTGTTGAGCCACTTCACAATGACACATGAATCATCCAAGCATAAAAAAGGCCCCTCACTCAAGGGATGAACCCCTTATTTATCGAAGGACAAACAACTTTGTGTGTGAAGTGAGAAGCTTCTGAGCTTTAAAATTGCTATAGCGGCTTTGGTTAATAGGAGCTAGACAACTGTTAGAGATAATTACCGCCTTAAAAGGACCATAAAAGAAGAAAATGTCGAAGTAGTTACATGTAATGCAGTCATCGCTGCACCTGAGGCCACTGGATCTATTCAGTGATGGAAACATGTTCATGTCTGAAAGAATTTTATTCTTTGTTATTTCTATGCCCATCTTTACCACTAGATGTCAGTAATTCCCACGCACTGCACCTTTAATTTAATCTGTGAAAACACCAAAGATAACACAGTTTGACAGCAGTTGGCTGTTTTAGTGTATCTTTGTCTTTTCTTTCTTCTTTTTATTCTTCTTTCCTCTTGTAAGGTCCAGTAATATTATGTAAAATGCAGTCATAAAAAAGCATTCAAAAAACTACATAAATAAAATTCAAATTATTAGACAAGACTTATATTCATAACGCTTCTCTTTGCAAAGCAAAGCTGTTCAACACAACAAAGCAGTCAGATCATCATTCTGCTGCTATGAGGGAAACAGATAAAGAAGGCTGAGGTATACCACATGACTCAAGAACTGGACATAAATCAGTCTGATGGAGGGATGGATCCTAGACTTCAATGTGGGATAATCTTGATAGAGAACGGAATAAAAGACAGAAATCCAAAAGAGAAAGTCCTTTAAAAAGTCAGTGGAACTATTCCTGAAGACTAGTTAACCAAATAAAAAGAGAGTTTGTCAAAGAAGGTTCAGGCTGAGTTTCCTCGCGAAATATGATTAAAACAAATGGTGGTTCGAGACTTTTGCACATGTTTACATGCAGTATCTAAACCTTATGAACATTGACAGTATTTGCTACAACAAGGCTGTAAAAGTGCATAAAACTGCTTACAGACATAGTTGTATGAGTTTTCAAAGTCTGATATGGGGCTGGTTGGCTCTGACTCAGGTTCTGGAAAAGTATCAGGAACGTCGCCTCTTGCCTTCTTCACCTCTGGCACAGATGCCTAACAAACATACACAGAAAGACCCATGATGTCACCACGTCTGCCCCACTCTGGTCTGAGTGGATGGCCTGAAAACTAATTCATCAAAGTATACTTAACATGTTCAAAATAAGATGATTACACAGATAATCCAGAGTATGTAAACACACATGAACCTGGCAGAAAATGAAAGAAAAGTTGCTTCTCTGGACACATAATTATCACTTCTTACTCTCATTAACAGGTTTGCCACAAACCCATGACATCATTTCTGATAATAGATAAGAGAGGACAACATTCACAAGATGTTGTCCTCATTTCCCCCTTCTCCACACTTTTGTCTCAGTTTTAGAGGGTTGTTGAGATGAACAGCAATGGTACAGAAAGTTCTGACCTGTGTTGGTGCAGCGTTGGCCGTCCCTGCAGGAAGACTCATACCCACAGAACATAAACACAAGAGTGCGAGTGAGGTGGCAGCCGGTCCCATTTTCCTCTTCTTTGTAACCGTGCTTTTCCTTCAGCAGCAAAAACCCCCTCTGCACCGCTGAGTTGTGCCGCACTCCTCTCTTTCACTCTTCTTTCCCTCCTGGAGCAGCAGCAGGAAAGCAGCAGGAATCTCCCATTAGATACAGTATGTGAATGGGAGGTGGTGCACACACACCCGTATGGAAAAAAAAAAAAAAAAAGAAGAAGGAAAACTCAGGTATCAAGCAGCAAAAATGAAAACGTCCCTGCTGTCCGCCTGCCTGACTGCCTACTGTCTCTCCTCTCTGGAAACAACAACAACAGGAAAGCTCTTTGTTTTTGCTCCCACCTCCTATTTCCACTCTTTGTGCTCACAGTGTGGATTTCCACAGGTCTCTGTCCTGTGGAAACCATGTGTGCCAAAATGTAAACTGTCCACAAAGAAAAACAGCTTTCTTCTAAGTTTTTCAGATGCTGCCCAAAATGATGGTCAAAGGGCAAATCAGATAATCACATTCAGTTTCATTAATTAACGCAACTTAATTTTGAACATTTTATCCGTCTTTTATGATTTCCATATCCTGGTATAAGGAAATCTGACAGATTTACACATTTTGCTTTTTTTCACTCACTTTAGTGGGTCTGAATGCAGAGATTAAATCTTTCCCCAGTGTAGCAGCATGCTTATTTTCTGTTCTATGATGACTACAATGTATTCAGAAACACTATCTGTGGTAATGACAACAAAATAGATGACATCACAGTGTATCTGGCAGGTTGTGTTGGACCACTGGTGAATCACAAATGAGATGCTGAGGCTGAAAAACATGTTTTTGTATAGAAAAGCTGAGCTGCATCCACTCCTGCAGCCCAGAGTGCAGCACCCTCATTGACTCTTAGCATTAACGCCTGGGTTTTGCAGATGAACACTTTCACATCACCCTCTAAATACCAGATAAAAGTGGATGTTAGTGGGGGGGTTTGACCCGTGTAAAAGGGTTTGCAGATGGCACTGTGACTGTAAGTGGAGTTATAAGTCTATAAGGTGGCTCTTAACAGATACCGATCATAAAAGAACTAAATAATAAAAGCTATACAAAACAGTTTTAAGTTTGTTTCCCATTTAATCCATTTGCATGGAGCTTCATATGCTATAGATGCACTTTTTCTCTCTTATACAGACTTATGCCAGTTAGCGCATCAGTACTGACGTCTGTTTTTCTGTACAATCCGTTGGCAGAGGAGAAATATTTCTACTAGATAATAATCCAAAAGTTATGTTTTTATTTTTCTCTTGTATTATGGTTTTCATTTAGTCTGTAAAACATATCATCTATGGACATTAATAGGTTAATTTTTTTTTTTTTTTTTTTTTTTTTTTTTTTTTTTTTCCCCCCCCCCCCCCCCCCCCCCCCCCCCCCCCCCCCGGAAACCCCCCCCCCCCCCCCCGAGTCATCTATTGTGACTAAGCAGCAATAAATAAAGACTGTGTGCATTATAAATATTTTTATGTGCCAATGAAGGGCATCTCCTGTGGTCAGTGCTAAGTATGTGTTAAAATTCATCTGACAAGGTGCAAATCACAGCAGAGTTTAACTGTTGGTTAGTATGATTTTTGCTAAAACAAGACACTTGAATTCTTCAGGCAATAACATATTTCACACATACTCTCAGTTGGACATCATCTTGACCGCTGAAAAAAGTCTGGGAATGTTAATTTGGTGTGGACATTTGCAAAAACAGCTTAAGGTACTTCAAGAGCCTGATCATACCTGATCTTGTGTGTCTTTTGCAACATATATTTTAAATAATGACTGTGGCATGGCAGCAAATCAGTGCCTTTAGTTGTGTATACACAGTCAAGATGATTTGCTGAAGTTCAAACTGAGCATTAAAATGGAGAAGAAAGGTGATTCAGCCGACTTTGAATGTGGTATGGTTGTTGGTGCCAGATGGGCTGGTCTGGGGTTTTCACACAATGGTTTCTCTGGTTTACATTTGTCTGGTCATAAATGCCTTATTGATGTCAGAGGTCAGAGCAGAATGGGCAGACTGGTTTGAGATGACGGAAAAGCAAAAGGAAGTCAAATACGCACCAGTTTCAACCAAGGTATGCAGAATAGCATCTCTGAATGCACAACACGTCCAACCTTGCAACAGATGGGCTACAGCAGCAGAAGAACACACCGGGTATCTTCCCAGGTAAGAACAGGAAACTCCCGCTATTTCCAGCTGGATAACGCACCGTGTCACAGAGCTCAGATCATCTGCAACTGCTTTCTTGAACATGACGACGAGTTCACTGCACTCCAACGGCCTCCACAGTCACCAGATCTCAATCTAACAGAGCAACTTGGGATGTGGTGGAACGGGAGATTCTCATCATGGATGTGCAGCAACTGCGTCAACATGGAGCAAAATCTCTGAAGAATATTTCCAACACTTTATTGTGTCTATGACACCAAGAATTATGGTAGTTCTGGGGAAAAGGGGTCCGACCCAGCCCTTGCAATGTGAACAGAGTTAAGTAGTAGATGAGGCAACACAACCTACTATATTTCTTATGCATGTTTCCTTATATTTCTAAAGAAAAAAATGACTCAAATAATTTCAAAGCATGTAACTATGTTATTCTGAATGTGAAAAATAGCTAAACCACTTCATTAATCCACATCAAACCAATATCTATGTTACCGTTATCTCTCGGTCTTTTACTAATGGACTACACTCCATTACTGTATGAATGAACACACACAGACACACACACCTTTTATCAGTTTCTCTAAATATCAGGCCTGTGTTCAAAGCTCTCCTTGCATGATTAGATAAATCAATGGGAACAGAAATTTGAGTTTTAAATCTTCCCAGGAAATGATGGCATAAAAAGAAAGAGGAACCTTATGTAAGAGCCTGTGTATTGTGTGTGTGTGTGTGTGTGTGTGCCTGTAGCAGGAGGTATGCCAGTTAAAATGCCACAAGAATTTCCAGGGAAGCAACTCAGGCAGCGCTTGGGGATATGGAGACGGGAAGGAGTGCCGGCAGCGGCTGAGACTGAAAGGGTCAGATGTGTTTGAGTCTGAAGGGCGGCTGCATATAACCAGCTGTTCCAGTTACATGATAGTCCAAAACAATTTCCAGACCTCGCTTTGTATTAAAACAAGGTTTCACTGGGGGGAAAAAAAATAATGTGACTACTGAAAATCCTTGTTTTTGACTTTGACACCATACTACAGCATTATTTACTTGGAGGGGTCTAAAGGGGCTTCAATGGGACTGATGTAGACCAGTTAACAGGCTGAAAGTGATATTGTTCCATGCAAGTATAAGTAACTATGGTTTTTACTGCCTTTATCTTGCATTTGTGCAACAGTGTGGGGGCCTATCGCTATGCCTCAGACTGATCACGCATCCTGGCTACTTGGCTACAGGAATGTCCCTTTGGCTGACAGGTTAGTGTGCATGGCTCTCACCAGGGAGTCTGGGGATTGAACCTTGCCCAGGCCCTCCTTGCTGCATTTGCATCACAGCCGTCTCTACAGAGAGGCATTTTGGAAGCAGAGCCATAGCACAGCAGAGAGGGACTGGGACTTCCATGTTTCATTGTTTCAAGTTGTCGGGTTGCAAGTAAAGCTTACTGAAAATTATTAGGAAAGGCCAACAAGTACGGATTTCCTATTATTTCTGACACAAACAGACTGTAGCAATGAATTCTGAAAAACTGCACTCTAAAAGTCAAACACCAAAAAACATTTTAGATGGCCATTTCTTCAGTTCACTTTAGCAAAAATACAATGTATAGGAAACATGGAGGTAAAAAATTGCAGAAAGTGGGCTGTCCTCGCTTTGGTTTTTGTTGCGACATCGCCGTGAGGCAGATTTCACTGGAAGAGGGAAACTATGGAGCAGTTTTATCATGGCCCCTCATGATCCCCGGAGTGAAGCACCACCAAAAATCTGTGCAGAGTTCAACAGTGCAAACATGACAAATATCCCAGACCTGGAAGCTTTTGCAGGAAAAATGGAAGAAAAAAAAAATCCTCAAAACATTAAGAGGAAGACTGATGCAGTTTTTATGTGATACTTGCCAAAGAGAGGTTTAAAGAAGTACAGTTTTTTCCCCTTTTTTTTGTTTCAAACTGTAAAAGATGGAAATAAGAAAGTAATCCTGCTAAAAAATAAAAAATTTGAGGAATATGTCAACAGAATTGTACTTAACTTTGTCCTGGAAATGCCGCCAGCTTTTACTTGCTTATCTATTTGACTCAGACATTAACAATCCACTGTATCGGATGACCGAGGTGATTTTCCCCATACTTTGCTCACTTATCATGGAGTATCTCATGAGTGCAAAAACATCTGGATGACTCAATCAAATTTCCACCTAACCTTGACTTCTCAGATGTGAACAATTCTTTGAGGAAAAAAAAAATCAGTCCAAGACTCTAACTCATTATTTCTCACTGTCAGAGCTCTTTTACTTTGTGTAGAAGACATATGGTTTCCTTTTTAATATCACAAATAGCCATGTCTGCACGGCAGGCATCCTCATTAATGTACAAGAAATTAGGTAACACGCCACTATACAGCAACAGTGCCGTTTCCTTTTTCGGTTCTAAGTTTAATAACAGGCAATGATTTTCATTCAGCCAAACATCTGCTAATTTTTTTTTACTCAGTCCTGAGCACAAAGCAGCCATTCAGGGTCTGAAAGTGTTGGGTGGTGCTGCAGGCCGACGACTAAACGGGACAGAGGTTCTTCAGTTTAGTCAGGAATGATGCAAATTAATGTACAGAACCCATAGTGAGAAGTGTTTTAATTCATCACCATATAAGGGTGATGATTAGTTTCATCTTTAGATGGTTTGACAAATTGAAATCAGCATGACTTAAGAGCTGGACGACGTCTATTTAACTCAGGGTCTCAAACTCGTTCCAGAAAGGGCCGGGTGGCTGCAGGTTTTCTTTCCAACAAAGCAGTACCACACCCCACTTATTTCATCAAGTGAGTCCAGTCTCAACCTGAAGACTTGATGAGATGAATCTGCTGTGCTAACTGCTTGGTTGGAATGAAACCTGCAGCCACACGACCCTTTCTGGAGCAAGTTTGAGACCCCTGATTTCACTTGAATCAGGTTTATTGGAGCAGAGAAACAACCTAATCCTCGAGGATAGTGGTCCTCAAGGACTGGAGTTCAATAGCCCTGCTATATTATCAACAAGATTGTGTTTTTATACAAAGTTTGAAAGATTTGCCTCCAAGGAAATAGATATATTCATATATCTGTAGAAAATAATAAAATAATGAAGAATATAGTCTATAATCACATTAATATCAGGACTATTAAAGTCCAGACCTCAAGAGCTGCACATTTTGGTTGCATTCCTTCTCCAACACACCTGAATCAAATGAATGGCTCGTTATCAGGTGTTTGCAGAGCTGGATGACATGTGCATGAGGAAATTAACCATTTCATTCAGGTGTGTGGGGAGAGGGAACGCTCTGAAAATGGTAGGATAGTAGCTACAATAGCTACTATCTACAATATTCAAAGCTTTGCAGCTTTTATTATGACTCCCCTCTTTAATTTTTTTTTTTTTTTTTAAAGTCTACTATGGCTGACTAATGTCAAAACAGGACAATACAGCAAAAATTAGGGACTCCCCACTTTTTATGGCTAATTGACCTTAACTAGAACAATTTGCTTGTTTCAATAACTTTTATTTAAAACCAAAATTAAAATATGTTCCAACATTGTTGATCATACATTTATTCATTTTCTTATCCAGCCTATAAAGTAAATAAGTGGTCATTTCCAGCAGGTAACTTAACATAGGTAGCATTTCTAAGCCAACACATTAAATCCTGCTGTCCTAAATAAGGAAAGCCAATAAATAAAAAACAAATTAAATCAACAAAACTTGATTAAATATTGTGGTTTCTGAGCATTTCATGAAGTTTTGGGGGTGCTTGAAAAGCTTCTGTGCTAAAGGTGTACAGCTACAGTCTATACTTAATAATTCAGTTAGACACAGGTCTTATCAGTGAACTGGATTTGAATGAAAACAAAACACCTAATCTCAAAGTTAAAACAATGTCCGAAACTTCCTCCACGTTTGCAAGCACAGCATACATTTTTATGTGTGAAACAGCAACACTCTCACTTCCATAAATACATTCCCCAGGAGCTGCTTTTCGCTCTCAGGGAGACGGCATATTTAGGCCCGATGGTTCTGAACTGGGTCAGCGTGGAACAGAATGGCACAAAGTTTCCACTGACCAGTGGTCGTCATTCCCTCCTACGATCATACATGAGACTTTAAATAAAAAATTACAGCTGAAGGAACTGATGTCATGGAACAGAGTTCAACAACACAAATAAGCCAACAAATCCTGAAGCAAACCTGCAGATTAACTGCACAGAATTCGGCTTCTTTGCATCAGTTTCTTTCCATGAAAACTCACTTATAAAACTTAATTTTTATTGTTTTCTACAGACAGACGACAATCAGATTCTCTTTTGACCCACAAAGAGAAACATAACCGTTTCTCTAGCCTTTGTTAAATAAGTTAAATACTAGTGGATGTGTTGGAATGATATAAGAATACAGTTTATTATTAAAACCCTTAAGAAGAAAAAGACAGGAATCAAATTAAACTTGAATTCATTTACTTCTAATATGCTGCCTCAAAATGCACAAGTGCAATATACACAAACAGCAGAAGATACAATCGTGGATAAATATAAAATTCAGGAAAATAGTACTCTAGTCCTATAATGGATTTTAGATCTATGACACATACACTACCAATCACAACATGCCTGCCCATTCACCAGTTTCAGGGCGAATCATCGTCTTTAACAAAGCACGCGAGCGAATCACAGAGCAAGTTTGAGGTGAAAGGTGAGTGATGGAGGGAGGGATGCGGTGAAGTGATGGCACAGAACTAAATCCGCATATCAAGTTTTTCACAAAAGCGTTTCTAGTTTGGACTGATGAGTGTTCGTTGCACATCGGTGGTGGCAGCTGGTTAATGAGGGCATCTTTTTTGCGGCATTAAAGTGCAGCTGATATGTGAAAAGGGTCCAAGAGATTTCTATGGCACCCAGGAACTAAAATACGGGAGCAAAATTTCATCTTTTCCCTTAATAACAAAAAACAAGTCTAGTGTCTTACTATAAAATCAACAAATGAAAGTAGGAAATGCATGTAAAATGATGACAAATAATCCAACATTTCCCTTTCACAAAAGCTTTCAAAACTCATGAATAACAGAAATCCATAACCTGCATGAACATCGTCTGGAATAATTGTAAAATGTGGGGCATAACTGCAGCACTGATGACTTCTTAAACGTGTACTCACATATAAATAGAACAAAAATCTTCACATGAAAAATTAAACGGAAAAACTCCCACAGGTTTTAGTGTTTGCACAGATGAAACATGCTTGTAACAAAGTGGGGCCTAGGACGACCTAAAGGTGGGAAACAGTTTGCAGGGATCTGCGGTAATTGCACGAACAGGTTTACAAATATGTGCGTGCATGAAAATTTTATGAGAGGACTAGATTTAAACCTGTCCTAACTTCTTTCAATGTGTACCATAACTGGGGGAGTCTGTGTAGAACAGGGTGCTTTTCTGATTCAAGAGGGGGAAAAAATGAGGGCACCGGCATACAGGAGGTGAGATAATGTCTTAAAAAGCCACTGAAAATGATTACAAGAACATAATGTGGTCATTTTAAAGAACGGTGTCTCTTAAACCTAGACGTGGATGTCTGTAGTCATGGCAGTGTGGTCCTTGAAAGTGATGATGGGGATGACTCATTCAGAGTGGTGACTGGTCCCAGATGTGGTTTACCAGTTGTCCAAGAAGTCGAATCCAGTCTTCAGGATGCTGCTGCTTGTGTTAAACTATCAGGGCAGAAAAAGGCAAACGGAACCATTAGAGGCAGAAGATACTGTACCCGAGATGTTACATAACAGGCCTAAATGAGATGCCCGCAAGTTTCTTACAGCCCAGATGAACTTTGGTGAGTTTGCTTTTGTTTGGGTTTGTCAGAAAGCTGTAAATTGAATTGAGCGGTCAGACTAAACACCCCCACAAAGACTAAAAATGTTTGTTTTGTTTCCAGCTGGATGTGGTGCACATTTCTTGAAAGAGAAAACGACCAACCACAGGAATTTACTCATATGGCAGAACTAAAAAAAAAAAAAGTTTTATCTTTAATTAAATCCATTAAGATATCTAAAAGAAGACATGATGACATTTTCTTAGGACACCAGACACACACACACACAAAAAAAAGAAAAAAAGAAAGAGTTAAAGAAACAAAAAGTAAAGCTGGGACAGTGAAATGCACTAGATTACCACTTGTATGAAAAGAAAGGAGTAAATGCCACCTTTAAAAGCTTGTAGAAGTTTAAGAACAAATGTCATTTTTATCTATTAAAAATGGGACAAGCATCATTTTAAAAAGCCAGATCTGATCTGTTTGGTTAAACCAAGAAAATTAAGCCACAAACAAGCAGCCAAATATTCAGCAACTGCTGCTGGGTTACAATATTTTCCATCTGAAAGTCGCACTCATGGCATTTTCTCCATCAAAACCAACGTTTTTTCTTATCGACACCATGCTGAGCAGGAGCTGATAAATATCGGCTGTTACTGCAGAGTAATTTGTCATGAGCTGAGAATGCTGAATAAAAACTCTTTTCGTTGGATTTAAATGCCAGATAAGTGGAGTTTTAGCAACAGTGTGAAAAAAAGTTTTAGAAAACTCAGCTCCTTTGAAAACTAACATGTTTGAGGGCTCACCTGCGAAAAGGTGGGGCTGGCTTCAAAGTTGGGTGAACTCTCTTCCTCCTTCTCTTTCGCCACAGTCGTGGGCTGGTTGGGAGGCTTGGATATCAGGCTGGAGGAGAACATTTCATCCACGGTGTTGCTGACTGACGGCAAGGTGCTTTGAGATCTCTCCCAACCTCCAACTGAAGAGGAGACGCTGACAGGCGGAGCTGGGGTTGGCGCGATGGAGATCGATGCTGATGTGGCACTGACAGCTGTGGCCACGGGGGGCTGTGGAGCAGGAGGCTTTGGTGCTCTTTGCTTGGTGGACCTGGCAGGAGGAGGAGGGTGGGACACCACAGCCTCGGGCTCCTTGGAGCTGACGGCAGGTTCCTGAAAAGAAGCCGTATTCACAGTAGTTAGTGTGATGGTCACGTTAATACAACATAGCAGATGTTTATATTTGGAAACTTCAGAAAATGACTAAGTGGAATGGAACAAGTGCCGACATTTTACTGGAGGGTTTTTTTTGCATAAGCTTTGCCAGTTGCTTTATGATAGCCGATGATGCTGCATCACAATCTGCTGATTGTTCGTGATGTCTGTGCTTCATTTAATACCCTTCAAAGTGTATACACATGAAAATATGTATAAGACTCTAGTACAGACTTAAAAGAAGCAAAAACTGAAGACAACTTGCCTGTCGCAGGTAGGAGGGGAGGGATTTCTCTCCCTTCTCCATGGATTTGATCTGACTGGGTGTCAGGGACTGGAAGTCAGCTTGCTCGCCTTCCAGCCTAGACCTCTCTGCACTAATCTTCCAGAAGGAAGACTCCTCTTCAGGCCGTCGTCCCTCGCTGACAGACACCTTCACAATCACATAATACTGATTTAGAGTTGCAGTCATGAAATACAAAAGGCACACTTTACATTTATGCATTTAAAATGAGTGCATCACATTTTAATTATTCCCTTTGCTAAAGAATGTGAGGAAATAACCTCTCTATAGGAAAATACAAGCCTGTTTCCTTTGTGACATCCCAGACTGTATATGTTTGAACACACCGATTTAATCTTGTCCCACACAACTCTGCCCGACTGCAGCTTTAAAATCCAACACCAAACTGTACCTTGTTTCCAGGTGTACTCTTGCTCGTCTGGTTGGAGTGGGGGGCTTTAGCAGCCTTCAACTCCACCTGTGAGGCTGGGATCCCCTGGTCTGTAGAGCCTGATATTAAACTGAACTCCAGCTGGCTCTGAAAGATGAAAACTTTATTTATAAATTCAGAATGAGCTGAGACAAATACAGCCATTAAACATGAATGCACAATATACTACACTAATTATGCATATTTAGGCTAATCAACTGTAGATTTTTACCTTTGTTTCCCATGAGAAAGGAGCAGAGTGTTCATCTTGCCAGACAATATCCTAAAACAGAAACATATTAACTGATTTATCAAAGTTTGTCCTCTGAGCAATGCTGGTTAATAGTTTGTGTGATGCTAAAGGACAGTAGCGTTGCTAATAATCATTCAAAAGGGGGACACTAAAACAAATTTAAACCAGTATGATTATGCAAGATGGCTTCATCTTGAATCATTAGGGTGTAAGCAGAACTAGTATTTTGTCTGCTTTGTTGCTAGGCAACGCATCAAATATTTATTGCGACGTTTCTCGACATAATTCGACAGCTACGTGGCTAGTGCTAGCACCCATGACAGTTTAACCATTTCTGACAGCGAAATAAACTCAGAAAGCAGTGGAACATGAAGTCAAACGATGTTTTCAGTACCTCTTCGCCGAAATGAACTATCTTCTGACCCGTCTGAATGAGCAGTTTAGGATAACAGACGACTTCCTCGCGCTCAACCCTGTGCATAGCATATCGGGCTCGGATATGTGGATCCATCATCCAGTTGTCGATAGCGTTGTCTTGCTCTTGCGGTGTCATTTTCTCCCAAGACGAGCCGTGCTTGGCTTTGATTTTCTCCCGCTCCTGCATGATCTTCCTGGCCATCGAGTTAATGGAGGAGAAGTACTCCAACTTCTTGTCCTCCATTCTGTGGGCATCGAGCCCCGCCATGGTCGCGGCGGCCATCTTTGTCCACTGCAAGCTGTTGTTATTCTGAGAAAAGTAATCTGGGTGGGGGACGTGGGCGGAGAAAACGCCTTTTTTTTTTTATAACTCCGCCATCTAGTGGCCATGAAAACAAACAAGAAACTGTTTTAAGTTGTAAATGTTGGAAACTTGTAGGGAGGAATCAAGTTAAGATAAAACTGCGACTAGAAATGACAGAGGAACTACCTGGCTATCCTTGCCTTGTTTTCATCTATGAATCATTTCATGAAGTAGAAGCACGTTAGAAAAAAATCAGATTTTCATCGTTAGGTTAGGTTTTAGGTTTTTGTTGCATTCAATATTATAAAGTAAAATACACAATCAGTGCATGTCTCATGGGTTAAATGGTGCCCTCTGGTGGCCATATGGTGGTACACAACTTGACATTTATATCCCTAAAACTGCTCATCATCACTATTTAACTGTTTTCTTTTTTTTTTTTTTTGACATTGTTAAATAGGATTGCTAATCATCTACTGCAAATTCAGATTTTATCTCCAGGACTATACTGGGACACCAGTCCTTCTAGTTTTCATTGTAGGGCAGCACTGTCCAAATTTGTCACCCTGAAACTGAAACTGTGTTTCTGACTTCTATTGGTGGCACAGTAACTTTTATAATATATAATTATCAAATAAAATTGAATCAGAAATACATAAGTTTAAAATCAGGAAGTTTAAAAGCAACTAATAAGATTAAATTTGTTTAGGATACAATGGCACATATTTAGTAATTTATAAAAATCCAATTAAAAAAAAATCATGTTTATAGTCACATATTCCAATAATAACACACAAAAACAATAAATGTATTGTTTTTATTATGATTATATATATATATTTGCATTAGTATGCTGTGACCTTGCAACCTTCTTTCCAGAGACCTATTCATTTGCAGCAGCAGTGGTTGCACGCTACCCCAGGGTTTTATGCGATTCAACTTCTTTCATACCTTGCTGTCCCATTACCTCATTTCTTAGTTGTTGCCAAGGCAGCAAGCACCTCTACTTTAGTGCACTATGCCACTGAACAGGGCAAACTTTGGAAAAAAACACTAAGCAAAACAATGAACGTCTCATTTCACTTTTAAAATCCAGCCTCTGAGGTGCTAGTTGAGGTCCATTTGGTCATCAAATCTCAGATCACAAGACTTTACATTTCACAATCACAAGAAAATACATCTTTATTAATCAGATTAATCAGATTTCCATTCTGCTTGCTTCAATGCTGGACAGGACAAGTAAAAAAAAAAAAAAAAAAAAAAAAAAAAAAAAAAAAAAAATACATCTTTATTATGGATACATATTTGTTAAATAATAATCATTTCACCTTATCATTCTTAAAACTTTATTACACTTCATATGTTCATTACAACACCTGTTAATCTTCATAAATCTGAACATTGAACATTAGAATCTTGATTTCAAACTTAATATTTCAAAAAGAGAGACAAACCAGACAGAACAGTGATGTGTCGTCCATGAACGAGCCGGCTATGAAAGCCAATTCTTTGTAGTGAACGAGAACAGTCGATTCAGTCGAATGAGATGCAAGTAAAAACCAGGATCGTACCACTATATACAGAAAGAATGGGGGCAGCATCTCAGAGGTCAAGTGCAGTGGCACAGACCAAGTACACAGCGATTAGGGGCCAGATTTAAATTACAAATACATCATGAAAAGTGAAGAAATCAATGAATATAAAAGTATCACAATGTTCAGACGTTGGTCTTTATTTATTTGACTTGTTTGCCATGGTTCTGTGTTAAGCTGTTTTTTTTAAGTTTTGCTTAAAATATTGAACATTACTAATGAAAAAAGCACAAATATAAAGCCTTTATAATGCAAAATTTAAAAACAGACTAGCTTACCAACATAAAACTACTCATAATTACTAAATTACACTAAGTAAAAGCTCTGAGGGATAGCAAATGAAGAGCAATCTGGGAGCCCAAAGAGCCGACTCCTCTAAGGGAACTGAGTCAAAGGAGCCAAGTCTTTAAAAAGAGCTGAATTTCCCATGACTAAAAGGGAGAGAGGAAGAGTGAGAGACATTTTTTCAAGTTTGTCTTGAATGAGTCTGGATTTAAAAAGGGTGGGTTGTGTTTTTTATTGTGTTATTTATTAAAGCTTTTAGCAGGGGAAATAGAGGTAAACACAGCTCATAATCACCAAAAGTACAATCAGATAAATTATAAACCCCAATGAAAATGAAATAATCATCTGCCTCTTAATTCCTCCTCTGACAGTCTGTAATGAATTCCAGCAATAATCATTCCTAAAATCAACGATAATCCTACCATAACCAAATCCCCTAAAATAGTTGCTTCACAATTTTATCATTATAATTCCTCCATTAGTTGCATAGTGAATGGCTCCACTCCTGTCCTTTAAGTTGGTCCTTTGCTCTTTGGCTTGAGGCTACTTTTGGAGACTCAGACTTGATAGCCTCGGTGTAAAATTAGGAGAGAGGTCCAGGCAAGTGCTGACAGTTCAGACGCTTTAATCCTTCTCAGTTGAGAGTTGGCAGTGATTACATCCAGATTTATTGTTGAAAAATCAAACTGAGATGTGCCTCTGTTCTGCCTCCCCGGAGTAGGGGTTGCTCCTTGGCCCTTCAGATCTAGTCAATGTAACCCTATTTTGGGGTTTTGCTGGAGCTTTTAAAACCTCTGCAGGTGGGCCACTCTTGCCTTTTCTCCTTGTATGACAATGGCTCCCTTTACGTGTCGCTGGAATGCAGCTGTTGCTACCTCCTTGCTGACCCTGCACTCATTTTGCCTTTAGGGGAAGTGGCCCCTGGTCCGTTGCTGGTTCTGAGGCATGTGTTCTCAGTTCTCCTTTTAATCTTTCCATTATGGCGAAACAACCGGGGCGCTGATGCCTGTCTGGCTCCCTTCCTCAATGTCGTGACTCATTTTTCTCTGTAGTCAATATTTTTAACATCACACGTCTTGACTGCTTGTTTTCTCATTCAGGGTAAGGGTTACAGGTTGAAAACTATTCTACATTTTTCTGATTACATTTGTCATACCCCAGAATCAAAATCACCTCAATCACATTCATAGTATAGCATAATAATCATGAACTGCCTTTTCTATGACCTTGTACCAGTTCATCGCAAGGCGGAACTGGGAGTACTTGAAACCCGCTCTCCCTTAGCAGTTTACATCCCTTTGACATTTCATGCATACATGTCACTTGCCTTTATTACACATTTAATTATTTGCTCTCAGATCATTCAGTTACAAATTGCTTATGCTTAATCATCACTCTTAATATATTTGTGATTACTTTACACATTCCTGTACTTAACTGCTGTCAGAGTCTGTGTTGGCCTGTTTGTAGAGGTCAGTTTTGGCTTCCTCGAGTGGATGATTGGGAGGACTGGCTTTCGGACCAAATTTTTGCGGATACAGCAACATATTGTTTATGGATTTTAAGTATAATCCTGTAACTGTGCTGCTTCTATTTAGTGTGCACACACATGTGTCCTAGCTGATTTACGCCACCTAAAAGATTTACCACACACCCCACAGCTGAATGGTCTCTCTCCTGTGTGGATTCTCATGTGTTTGGTTAAGCAAACCTTTCGAGGAAATCTTTGTCCACATTCATCACATCCAAAAGGTTTCTCTCCTGTGTGGATTCTCATGTGTTCGGTTAAGCATACCTTTTGATAAAATCTCTGTCCACATTCATCACATCCGAAAGGTTTCTCTCCTGTGTGGATTCTCATGTGTATGTCTAAGGGAGCCTTTGCAGTATATCTTTTTCCACATTTGTCGCAGTAGTATGGTTTGTCTCTTGTGTGGACTTTCATGTGTAGGTCTAAGCATGCCCCTCTACTAAAAGTTTTTCCACATTCCTTACAGCTAAATGGTCTCTCTCCTGTGTGGATTCTCATGTGACGGTTTAAGCTTGTTTTTCGACTAAATGTCTGTCCACATTCATCACAGCTGAATCGTGGGCCTCCTGTGTGAATTATCATGTGATTCTCCAAGCTCTTCTTGCTACTAAATCTATGTCCACATTCATTACAGCTGAATGGTTTTTCTCCTGTGTGGATTCTCATGTGATTCTCCAAGCTCTTCTTGCTACTAAATCTATGTCCACATTCATTACAGCTGAATGGTTTTTCTCCTGTGTGGATTCTCATGTGTTGATATAAGCTAGCCTCACAACTAAATGCATGTCCACATTCATTACTGCTGAAAGGTTTCTCCCCTGTGTGGATTCTCATGTGTCGATTTAAGCTAGCCTTATGACTAAATGCATGTCCACATTCATCACAGATGAAAGGTTTCTCTCCTGTGTGGATTCTCATGTGTCGATATAAGCTAGCCTTACGACAAAATGCATGTCCACATTCATCACAGCTGAAAGGTTTCTCCCCTGTGTGGATTCTCATGTGTCGATATAAGCTAGCCTTACGACAAAATGCATGTCCACATTCATCACAGCTGAAAGGTTTCTCCCCTGTGTGGATTCTCATGTGTCGATTTAAGCTAGCCTTATGACAAAATGCATGTCCACATTCATCACAGCTGAAAGGTTTCTCCCCTGTGTGGATTCTCATGTGTCGATTTAACTGATTCTTTTGACTAAATCTTTGTCCACACTCATTACAGCTGAAAGGTTTCTCTCCTGTATGGATTGCCATGTGTATCCTAAGACCTTCTTCATGTCTACAGATTTTACCACAAACATCACATTTTAGTGTCTTTTTCCCTGTGTGGACTTTTTTCTGTAGATTTACATTTTCCATCGCTTCAAAACATTTGTTATGGTTCAAACAACTCAAAGACCTGTTTGTTAAGTTTTTCCGGGGAAACTATTGGTTGTGAAATTCTTCACATTCAGAGCAGCTGAGGTATTGTGTGGCAGTGTTACTCTACACATCACTGTTCACACCTGACCCACGTGCCTTGTTGTCATTCCAACTTTTGCCATTTTTATCAAATCAGGATTGGGCCACAGTTCCTCTGGTTCCTTTCTTATGAGATGAGACTCTGGGTCCCGCTTTTCCAGACCTTTTTTAATCACCAACAGCTGATGCACATCTGCAGGGAACCCTGAAATGAAAAAGACAAAACTGGAATTAAAACCACGCAGCAGAAAAATTCCCACTCCTTCCTCTTAGAGTTTTTTAAATCACACCTTTAAAATGTCTGCATGCACAATACGTCAGTCAACATAACAGCAGTGTTGTATAAAACATTAATCTCGCAGAGAAGATCTTGTGAAGAAGAAAAGTTGATTACAACCTCAACTATATTAATTGATCTACAAACAACATAGAGCTACAGCAAACAAGAAGTTGACAGTACTGACAAATGTCAGCCTTTTAAATTGGTTCTTTGGTTTGTGATTGACCATCACAACAGTTTCATTTCTTCTCTTGGGTAATTTCAGTTGTAAAAATCAGTCAATACTTCCTAAAATCTCAACCTTAAAAACAAAAAGGTAAGGAGGGGAAAAACAGCTCAATGCAAACAAAAACATAATCAGACAGTAAATTATAATTCCCAATAAAAAAAATGGAATAATTATTTCTGTTCTCATAACTCTGATTGCTTAATCCAATTCAGGTTCCTGATTAACAGTTGGATATATAAAATGGTAGCAAAAAAGAATAACACCTAAAATCGAAGAAAACCCAAAAATGGCAAAAATCCCTAAAACAGTAACTGCACAGACATGCATCCTAAATTCTTCTACGTCTTAATCCTAATCACTTGTTTCTCGAGAGCCTGGGAGAGACACGCAGTTTCTCCCAGTCCCTTCTCTAATTTCACTCTAACGCACCCACACCCACACTCACTCAAGAACTCATACACAGACAGATAACTTCAGACCTCACAGATTAACCCCTTACTTTAGGTAAACAATTTAGTTAGCTGACAATTTTTCATTATACTTCTTATATTACTTTTAACTCTTACCCGAGTTATTTTATTGCAACAATAGTCTTGCAGGCGGAGGTTCTGTACAGTATGTATAGTGCATGTAAGAATGTTTATGGATTCATATAGATGTTTAATTTAATGCACTGGGTAAAAATATTGTCATAATGGGAGAAAAAAATGCAACCATTAAGTACTCCTGGGGATTCAAAATTTATTTTATTTTGTTTCCCCCTCGTCGGCGCCTTTGGGGGGTCCCCCCCCTTTTCTTTTTTTCCTCCCCCTTTTCCCCTTTTTTTGACAAGTGTAAGCTGACACAATAAAGTATGAAAATAAGCCATTATAAGCCATATCTAAAAGGCAATATCTGCAGCAAACTCTCTCTTTGACTCTCATCTTTCTGTCTGTTTTGTCTTTATATATATATATATATATCTCTCTCTCTCCCCCCCCCCCCCCCCCCCCCCCCCCCCCCCCCCCCCCCCCCCAATATATATATATATATATATATATATATATATATATATAAGAATAGAATAGCTTTATTGTCATTGCACATAGTTAAGCAACTAAATTTATGGGCCCTCCATAGACATGAACACTCAAAATAAATAAACAAATAAATAAACCATGTATTGAAATAGATAAATATACATACATATATGCATGCATATATATGCATATACATTAACATACACATTTACATCCTAGTCCACGTACATATCATCCACATATATATTCATAAATGAGTAAGATTAATCAAATAAGTACAGATACTGTATCAAAATCACCCCCCAAAAGTATTTTAGTGCATTAATAACTGAAGAGTGAGCTGCTAAAGTGAGAAAGGCAAGGGAACCAGGATTAATTAGTTTGGTTCAGTAAACTGATGACAGATGGATAGAAACTGTCTCTAAATCATGAAAACTAAATAAGACCAAACTCCCTCATATTTACAGCAGTACTGAGGTTTGGTATTTATAAGTCAAAACATTTGATAGCGAGACATAATAAGCTATGGGGCAGCCTGAATATTATATTGCATTACATTCAATAAAGGACAGCTAAATCTTCAACAAACAGAACCAACCCAGCCTCCAGAAATCATATGACAAAATACAAACACTTGCTCATTAAATTCACAGTGGTTTTTGTAGAAATAGGATTTCACTTAATTTAAATTCAAGGCTATCTCTGGGGGGGTCCACTATAAGAATGGCAACTAACACAGTAACAGTACTTTCATTCATATTCGTGATGGTGAAGTGAAGGTGGGGGGGAACTTTTTCAGGGCGCCCCTACTTCCCCAGCCTTCAGAGCCTTAGTACATGCGTTACTAAGTTCAGGAAGTCGTAAATCAAGGTCTTACCGAAAGTAGACCTGTATATACTTTCCAGTATATAACGGTAACTATTCTCTGCTCGCGGCAGTCTCTATTTAAACGCGGACCAAAATCGTACTCACCTCTAACGGGAAATATTAAAGGAAGTATTCTTGTCTCATCAGTGTGTCGAGAGGCAGCTTTAACCCTTAACTACACTCCTATGAAGGATGAGTCAGGGACTTTGCGAGTGAATCAGGTTTTTCCTCAGGCAGTCTGAGATCTTTTATTAAAGCATGCAAGCAAAATACAAGTAAATACAAAATTACACTTAGTGTAATTCCCGTCAAGTCAGAAAAGGATAATTGTCTAAAAAGAAAGCACGTTCTATAACCCTGTAACTGATCTTACCTCATATTCAGCCCGTAGGCCTTCCTGTCCTGACCTATCTGTCCTGATAAACCTGCTCTCCTTCTCCCGTGAGCCTCCTAGAGAAGCTCAATGAGCCTCCGAAGGAAGCTCACGAAAACTGAAGTCGTCATGTTTTATACCTCTGTTGTAACCCCACCTTAATGTGGGACAGACAATTCTTAAAAAGGTAATCTTAAAGGCATTTGGACACAATGCACATTAAAACTAGTAGTTGTTACTCTGGTTTGTCCTAATAAGGATTTAACTCTTAGTTAGCTTTCAACCCTGCAGCTGACAGTCTTGCAGGAAGTGCAGACGTGTGTGTGTAATTCTATTTATGGTCGGAGGAAGTGTGGCTGGACCAGCTCAATTACACAGAGATGTTTCTGACTTAGGCCTACAAGCTTAACAATGAATGAAAAAGTTAAGAAAAGGTTAAAGTCAAGTTCACACTACACAACAATGGGCACCGATTAAAATGTTTTTTGCGATTAATTGCATGTTTGATGCTCGGTGTTTTTATCCTTTAAAAGTGCTGCTATATGATGAAAATGCTGCAACTGTTGGTTTACCAGTTAAAACCTAACAAGACAGAAATCGGGGACTAGTCCTGGACTCAGACTTGAATTTTAGCATCACATTAAAGGACTGATGTCTCAGCAGGACTAAGAAAAACTGTTCCATGCATTCATCGTCAGTAGTCTACAAGTACTGTAATGGTGTTCATACAGGTCTACCTATGAAGTCCATCAGACAGCTGCAGTGAGTCCAGAATGCTGCTGATCCAGTCCTCAGATCTGTACACTGGTTTCCTGTTTGACAAAATATTGACTTCAGAATCAACTGTTAGTTTACCAGCACTGAAGGTTTAGGACCAAATTTCTGTTCCCAGAGTCAGAACTAAACCTGAAGAGGCAACGTTCAGTTTTTAACTCCCAGAAAACTTAAGGTCTGACGAAACTCAGTCGTTTTAAGGTTACTTCCCTGTAACAGTCCACCAGTTAGCCACATCATACTGTGATGGTTTGGTTTTACTTCCTTAGAGGAGATGTTAGTTAGAGTCATTTGAGGATAGCCTCCAGTGTTTCACTTTACTACGAACACAAAAGCATTTGAACACAACACACTGGTAATCTCCACTCCACAAGTGGAAAGGATCATCTTTCCCATGTCACATGAAGGCAGCATTAAAATGTGGAGATGCACGATAATTATTGGGCCGATAACAGGGAATTATGACGTCATTCCGATAAGTCCAATATCATGACGACTTACCCCTAAACTTATGTCCCATAAAGTTGGAATTTTTAAGATCGGACATGCAGAAGTTGAAAATCCCACTTTTTAAGCTTTGATTGGGGAAAGAAAGCTGCTGCTTCACAGGGGAGACCCCAAACTGCTTCCAGACCGCTTTCCCTTCTTATTTTAGACACGAACTACCTCATACAGTTGCAATTTTATCGGTATCGATCTTTAGGAGCTAAAATTAATCGGTTTTAAAAAATGGTTATTGTGCATCCCTATTAAAATGTGTACATCGCCACTTACTACATAGTGCAAACTACTGTCCAGGAATGACCGGGTGATGTGACTAATCCAATGTCAGGGGGTCCAGTGCCCCCCATGGCCCCCGCTCTAGCTCCACCTGTCACCAACAACTTAATTTTACAAATCACCACTAAACATCAAAATCATACAATTCCCGGGAATATACTTACCAATAAAACCACATCACGTGTGTAAATTCTCACCTGTTATCCCGACAAGGCTTCCCTGATAACATCTGATTCTTCTTCTTCTCTGTCCCCAGCGAGCTGACCTCCGCAGAGGACAGAAACCACCAAACGTCAGTACCCAAGATAACCTGCGTCAGATAAACCAACTAAGTTGTAATTAAATGATTTTGCATAAAATACCTTGAAAGAAATTGAAACGGATCCTTAAAATATTCTTTTTCTAACTTTATCCGCTGATCTCTTCCGCCTTGATTTTCTGAAATGTTGAATGATGGTTGCGAGCAGTCCGCCTCCTACTAGTGGGAAGTCCGGATTTTTTAAAAGATTCGGTTCTTTTGATTAGGCTCCCTTAAAAGAGTCGGCTCTTTTGGTTACTCTTTGGAGGAAACTTCTATTTTAATCTAATTTAAAAACAAAGAGGGGTTTGTTAGACAGGAAGCATTTATTATTATTTTGTATCACAAGGGCGGTGTCTTCAATATTCTAATCAAACATTTAAACAATTCTGAACAAAGAATCACACCTGCAAATTAAGTAAATAAAGACCTAAATCTGAACGAAACACGTCGGCACTCAAATGGACTTAAGAACAAATTTGTTCGTAAAGACCGTTTGTGAATACCAGAGATACGGCCCGATGCTTTTAACACTTCCGGATCATAAGATCGAGGCGGAGTCGAGCAGTTTGTTGATCAGAAAATGAGGTTAAGGTGGTTATTTAAAATAAATCTGGAGGATCCGTTTCTTTTCGGTGTGTTTTCTGCATCATTATTCAGTGAATACTTTGCAGTTTGTAATTTCTACGTATCTTGGATACTGACTGCTGAGGTCAGCTCGCTGCAGGAGAAACGACAGAGAGAAAGAAGAAACCTCGTGGAGAAGAGAGGTAAACATTTACCTATGTTTGTTGTGTTTGTTTTAATCGTAAAGGGATATATATTATATATATATATATATATGTATATTCCCGAATATCCCGGGATTTCCGTGGCTGTGATGTTTGGTACTCAGTGACGTTGTTGGCTTGGCGGTGGTTTTGAGTTGCGGCGGAAAATGTTTTCATGCAGTCTGGATAGTTATTCAATGAATAGGACCTTAAAGTACAGTTTAATAGGTTATTTAATAGTTCAAGTGATTCCAACCAACAGTCTACTGGTGGTTGTTGGTTTATGTCCTCTGCAGAGGCCAGTTCGCTGGGGAGAAACAACGGAGAGGAGGAGGAAGATGAGGAAGGTGAGAATTGGTGCAATGTGTTTAATTTAACGGGTTGTGATGTTTGGTGCCCAGTAGGTGAAGTTGAGGCGGTGGAGTGGTGTCTCTTGTGGGCTGGTGTGGTCTTGAGTTGCTGTGGGATTTATTTTTTTCTAATCTTGCTTTCTCAACAAGAACATTGCTGCAGAATCGCTGTGGAAATAATCATGTGCTGTGCTTTAGTTACTGGAAAGGCAAGTTTGTTTGTATAGCACATCTCAGCAATTCAAAGTGTTTTACGTCAGAAGAGAGCATTAAAAAGTAAAACAATGAAAACATAATTTAAAATGTAAAATAAAGAGAGAACATTAGAAAGGGTTGGGTTAGGTGTCTTAGGTTTGGATGCTGAATGAGACTGAAAATCGTGGAAATGTGAGATGCTGTGATATAGGCTATGTGCATGACTCCACTACTTCCTGAACTTCAGACGGCACCTTTGCTTCCTGTCTTTCATTACTGAAAAAACTGATTAATCCAGGTGTGCTTGACCTCTGTAACTGGCCAGACACACCTGGATTAATCAGTTTCTCCAGTAATGAAAGACAGGAGGCAAAGGAGCTGTCTGAAGTTGAGGAAGTCGTGGAGTTGTGCATATACATTGTGGGTATAGTGTGTGTTTGCTATAGGAGGTTTTTGAAAGAAGCTGCAGCTGCTGCTGGAACTTGACAGTGTAGAAATGGGAGAAAAATTAGATCTGTTTAATAACTTTTTGGCATGAGGTATTTTTCTGCTGGGTGTTTGTGATCACTGAGGAAAGGCTGCTGTAAAAATGTTTTATGCTGATCATTCAAGATGACCTAGTTGATTTATTTGTTCAAGGCAATGGCAGAGCCAGATGAAGCCATTTTGGTGCACTATATTTGAGATTATGGTTTAACCTCAACCTAAAATGTGTCTGGATTTGGCCGTACTAACATTAGAAACATGACTGCTGCTGTTTCAGTTACAGAAGTGACCTGCTTCTAGTTTCCTTGTGCTCCAACATACAAAACATCTGTGCTGTTAGACCACCGCATTAGGTCTATAGTGTCATTCTACTGTATACAATAGCTGTGTCTCAAACCGTGCACTTACCCGAGTGCACTTAAAATCAGTGCGTAGTGTGCACCGTGTACTTCATCTGTAGTGCACACCGTTGTTGCTAAAATATTGACCCAAACAGAGCACTGCACTTACTGAAAGTGACGGACTAGCATTGCCTGCTAACTAGAGATGTAACGATATGAAAATTTCATATCACGGTTATTGTGACTAAAATGATCACAGTTATCATTTTCATCACGGTATTATAGAAATAACCCCCAGCATCTTTAAAAATATCCAAAATGGGTCTAAATGTCTTTTCTAAAGGGGGAAAATCTGAAGAGAACTGTCTATGTGGGTGCCTTCGTTGCATTTCGCCATGTTTTCATAAATGAAACATTGCAAACTGTGACTACTACTGCTCTTCCAGCCAATGAAAAGCATCACTAGGAGTTTTTCAGAGTGCTATAATCAGTCACGGTTTTAATGATAATTACAATTTGAAACGGTATAACTAATCATTGGGAATTTTATCACGGTTAACCATTATACCGGTTATCGTTACATCCCTACTGCTAACATGAGCTAACTCTACTGAGTTGATATAACCGCTGCCTCAAACAAATGACCAGATCATCAGGGAGAGAACAACTTGGCAGCATGCTACATACATTCAGTACAATACCGCCTCTGCTGCAGCAGGGGTCGCCACCGCTTCGTTCACCGCCATTATTCAGCTCTGACAACAGTTCAAAAGTCCCGCCTCTTCCGCTACGTCAGCAGGATGGTTTCCGTTTAGTGGAAGTCGTCTGCTTCGTTCTGCACTGCATTTTTGACCGGTTTTAGGGCAGCAACCAGGTATTTTCGGATCACTAAATTTTAGTTAAAACCGCACTTGCACTCAAAAACAGTGTACCACGTAGTGCAAGTGCGCGAATTGAGACAGACCCAATATCAACATTGTGCACTTAAACTTCATTTGAAGTATGAATTACTGTAATTAGTAACAAATATGGTTTGGCGATATAACGATATATATCATCTGGATGATGGTAAATCTATTGTTTCATATGAAGCTCCATTGTTTACGCTGCGATAGGTTCTTTACTGTAGTGTTTTAGATCAAAATGCACCGTGTGCTAAGCTTGGTCAGTAAAACAATTTTACTGTATATCGGCGGTGTCAATTTGAAAGCCTATTTTTTAAAAAGCCCCAAAAAACTTTGCATATTGGTCCATAGGGGCCAAATAGGCCACGGAACCCAAAAGTTGTCCAACACCTACAGTATGTGTTTGTGATTTTTTATTAAATTTAAAGCATATCTTGAATTATATCATGTTTCTCTTAACTAAACAGAACAGTTTGGGAAATAGCTTTTGATGAAGTTGGGTGTGATGTCCTCCCTTGTCACGTGACCGCTCAGAAGGGAGAAAGACATGAGAAATCATGACAGCATGTCAAGCAAGTTAGTTTTTTTTTTTTTTTTTTTTTAAAGGTGCCACTTCTGCCATTTGCCAGCATTTTGGTTTTGACAAACTGATAAGGGAGAGCCGGCAAATGTTGACGCTGCTGTGTGAAAAATTTGCATGAAGAAGGTGAACGTGTGCATGGACACGTGGCCACACGGCGCAGTTCTTGACCTAAACAAACATGGGGGAAGACTGTGCGATTCGGTGGCCGAATTTCCCGCACAGTCCTGCAGATGTGACATTAATTGACACATACGCGTCCCTGACAGTTTTGATACAGGAAGGAGACGTCGCGGTGAATTCAAATACTGCAAGAGATAGTTATGGATTCTCCTGCCGTCAGCAAACGATCCAGATTAACTGAAAGACACTAAGAAGTGTCAACGTTATAGAATCAGTTTGTGCTCCCGTGCCGGCTTGGCTGGTGGCTGCAGTTACCGGCAGCGCCAGTCCCGTCACTTGCAAGTCTCATTTCTTAATCCTGCCTCTAGTCCCTTTAAGATGCAACTCTGTCAAAATTGACTTGTTTGACATCTTAGAAACATATCTGTGGTTTTATTTATATGTCTAGATTTAATGGCAAAGAAAATAATAGAGAGAAAATGTGATTTAATGTTAAAGGCCATCAGAAGGCTGCACAGTGTTTCCCTGTAACTTCACTCATTATGTTGTTTATGTTCAGTATACACTTATGGCCAAACTCTCAATATAAATTCATCAGTACAGTACAAGCTTATCTATTAATATTTTAATTAACATGCCGATTAATCAGTTACTGGATTTTTTTTTACAATTCTTGGAATCTGTTTCGACCTCAAAAAATCCAGATCAGACTGTCGTTACATTATCTCCTGTGGGATATCCAACCCCATCTGACCCGGTGCCGTAGACTAAGCTTTGCTGTTTTATTTGAGATGAAGTTTGGTTCTACTGCAAATTATAACCCAAGAAAAGGAATAAAACTAATGTGATGGTCTATCGTAGGGTGAGAAAAAAGTCCACCATGAACAACAGAACAAGTAAAAAGGCTGATATGACTTTGTTTGTACTGTCGTCCATTTGTTTGCTGCAGTGCTGTGTTGTGTTTGTTAATCAACGGATATAGTTGAGGTTGGAAGAAGCTTTTCTTCTTCACAAGATCTTCTCTGTAACATGAATATTTTCTACAACACTTCTCTTCTTATTGACTAAGGTATGTGCATGCAGATATTTTAAGGGTGTGACATTGAAGAAGCCCTGAGGGGATGAGGTGGGAACTTTTCTGTTATGTGGTATTTAAATCCAGCTTTATATTTTTCATTTCAGTGTTCCCTGCAGATGTGCATCAGCTGTTGGTGATTACAGAGGTGTTTCTTTGTAAATGGAGTCTGGACAAGAAGGACCCAGAGCCTCTCTGCATCAAGTCGGAACCAGAGGAACTATGGACCAATCAGGATGGAGAACAGTTGATGAGGAGTTGGTGGAGAGTGTCACCAGTTTACCAATGATGGCCACTGTGAAGAGTGAAGATGATGAAAAAGAGCCTTGGTCATGTTCAGTCCACTTTTATCAAACCCAAACTGAAGGGAACACAGAGCTAGATGCTCCGATCAACAACACAGCTGAACAGATGAAATCAGAAACTGATGGAGAGGACTGTGGAGGACCAGAACTAACCAGTAACCCAAACAGTTATTTACAACAAGATAGTGACATAAAGGCTTCAGGCTCCTCTGAGATCAAACATTTGTCACATTTTGGACCTGAAATGGAAGATGATGATGATAAAAGTTGGAATGTAAATGATGCACATAAGTCAGGTGTAAACAGTAATGTGGAGTGTGGAGTTTCTCTCCAGAAACACTCAACAAAAACGTCTTTCAGCTGTAAGAACAATGAGAAATGTTTTAAAAAGGCACAAAATGTAAATATCCAGGAAAAAACCCACACTGAGAAAACAAGCGTTAGATGTAATGTTTGTGGTCAAATCTACAGTCATAAACGAAGTCTGAAAGTACACATGAGAATACATACAGGAGAAAAACCATTCAGCTGTGATGAATGTGAGCAAAGATTTAGTCAACAGTCACACTTAGACAGACACTTGACGACCCACACAGGAGACAAACCATTTAGTTGTGATGAATGTGGACAAAGATTTAGTGTGAAGGGAAACTTAGACAGACACTTGAAAATCCACACAGGAGACAAACCATTTAGTTGTGATGAATGTGGACAAAGATTTAATCGAAAGTCAAACTTAGACGGACATATGAAAATCCACACAGGAGACAGACCATTCACATGTGATAAATGTGGACGTGGATTTAGCCAAGAGGAAAGCTTAAACAAACACATGAAATTCCACAGGAGAGACAGACCATTCAGCTGTGATGAATGTGGATATTCATTTATTCGGAGGGGACACTTAAACAGGCACATGAGAATTCACACGGGAGAGAAACCATTCAGTTGTGATGAATGTGGACAAAGATTTATTCAAAAGTCAAACTTAAATATCCACATGAGAATCCACACAGGAGAGAGAGAATTCAGATCATGTGATGAATGTGGACAAAGATTTAGTTGTAAGGCAAGCTTAGACAGACACATGAAAGTCCACACAGGAGACAAACCATTCAGATGTGATAAATGTGGACGTGGATTTGGCCAAAAGGAAAGCTTAAAAAAACACATGAAATTTCACAGGAGAGACAGACCATTCAGCTGTGATGAATGTGGATGTTCATTTATTCGGAGGGCACACTTAAACAGACACATGAAAGTCCACACAGGAGACAGACCATTCAGATGTGATGATTGTGGACAAAGATTTGGTCAAAAAGGAAGTTTAAATGGAGACATGACAATCCACACAGGAGAGAAACCATTCACCTGTGAGGTTTGTGGTGAATCTTTCATGCACTTAGTCCTTTAAAGGACACAGTATGCATGTCACGATATCCACATCTCACGGCATTATCGACATTATCAGGATATTAAACCTCACGGTACGATATTTATTTCAACTACAATAGCTGCACGCTAGCGTAGTCGCGCACTCCTGTGTCCTCTGCGCACAGCAAATCTGTGCAGTGCACAAAATAAAACCGGACTGATTGCACATTAATATTAACACATCATTTTTTTCCTTACTACTTTGCAATGCAGCTCATTGAATGAAGGATGTCCAGCCAATGATGTGATGCGGATAACACAGCTTTACTTGCGCAACCAATCTAATGTCATTAACAGCTCTTCCTGCTGATGTGTCGCTATTTTTCAGCACGTGACCTAGCTAAAGATGCAGCGGAAAGGTAAATGGATGAATGGACAGACAATCAGTTTAAGTAATTTACAGCTGCGTTTACATGGAACACTTTTGATCCAGTCGAACACCAGTCAGGCCAATAATGCAAAATAGGCGCTTTCGGACTGTGGGAACCTTTTGGAGTTCCTGGAACCTTTTCGGGAACCAGGCGGTGTTTTTGCGCATTTGGACATATAGGAACTAGGAACCTCGGACCTCAGTTCCTATAACCCTTTTAGCTCCTACTCCATGGCAGGGTCTTTTCGGGGTTCCATAGAAACTGAAGTACGTAGATGTTTGGTGATTGGTAGAACTGGCAAGCTCCGCCCCTTGGGTGATCTGACCTTGCCATATTTAAAAAGTCTCACAGCTGTTTTTCTGTTTAACTGTTTACCGAGATCGTAATAATAATAACTATTACAATAGGAGTGTCCCAATTCATTATTAAATCGATGCAATCCCGAATTGATAACTATTTTGAAATGTCGAAAAGCAGTTATTTTCATATTAATTTAATGACCCAAATACAGCTGCAAAGTGTGGCAGTAGAATCTGAGTCTGCCCCCGGACACTGAAATGGACGAACCGTCCACTAAAGTTTTGGGTGCACTTCAACAGAGGTAAACAAGGGAAAGGGAGGGAAAGCTGGTAAGTTAGCTTTTATAATAGCTTTGAGTAAAAGAGATGAGAAACCTCAGTTTTGTATCGGATCTGCTGGGGCATAAATTTGTCACGATTGCGTCACACACGGTCCTAACAAGGTCCTCCCTCGTGCGAATGCACACTGAAGGCAAAGGGTAGTTCTGATAACTAAACTTGGGACGCGTAGTTATAGGAACTGCGTTCTTAGAACCTCTTTGTCCGAATTCGCCTCACGTCAGCTGATCCAGCCGGCCTTGATCGGAAAGATTTTCAGTCTGATGGAGAGGGGTGATTAAAACGTCTTTTCTATGATCAGATCAGCAGGGAAAATGAGCACTTAAACATAAATTCCAATATGTAGCAGACTCAGGGTCAATGCAGGGTGGTCTGTGCCCATCAGTGGATGTTTGCACACGTATAGGCTTTTGTATGCAAATGAGCCTTTTTGACCACACAACTATTGGGTTTGGGAGGTTGAAGGTCAAAACTTTGTGTGCAAAATATTAATATTTGTGTATTTTTGTCATCTGTGAATACGTAGATTTATTTTGTGTGTATTAATTTTAAGTATTTGTGTGTGCATTAAAAATACATAGCCTATTTGCAAGTACCCAAAGTTACACACAACTACCCAAAGTTATATGCAAATTAGTTGACACAGTTTACAACTCATGTAATACAGACACAATAATATTGAAACTATTTTCTCTCCATACCTTTGACTCAAGGTTAACTTTAATGTTACGTTACATACAGATGCAGGTAATGTTGCAAAACTTGCACATTTTATCACATTTGTAAAAAAAACGTCTATTACATTAAAGTGACTGTAAAACATTTTATTTTTTCATATTTTATTTATACACATGTTCATTTACAATTTTTTTTATATTTAAAAATCACATTTGTGAGTTTCTGTGGGTGCTGCTGCTGATTTTCTTGCCATTTTGATTGTATTTCGCGTGGAATTGTGGTGACATAGGCTACCACTCGTTTTCTAGTGTGCCCCTGGAAAATATCTGTTTCAAGGCCCAGATAGCCGTATCACCTCCCCCTCCCCCTTGGTCTGAACCAGAATCAGGACTCCAATACCCCTTCACTGAACATGCAAAATGAAGGGTTGGGGCCAAGGGCAAAGTCTCTTATTATGTGTACGACTGCCTGAGGTCAACTATCTCACCTTCTTTTTTCATATTTAAATAGAGTAGTTTTTCCTTTGAAAGAAGAGGTTTGATAAAGTATTTTATATGAATTCAGCTAATGTCTCCAAAGGATCATCTTATGGGTTTGACAAAGTGTCTTCTCACTTTCATTTTCCTGTCCCAGACAAATTTGTTGTGGTTGTCTCCAGCTAACATCTTGTATTAATTGTTAAAACTAAACATAGTGACATACAGTAGTCTATATCGTAAAAGAATTTTTAAAATTCCCGTTCTAAAGGAATTACACCTAAACTAGTGCCATCATCTCAGTTAATGTAACTGAAGTGAACATCCAACCAGGAAAGGAGACGGACTCCACTAAACCCTGTCCTTCCAGCCCACAGCTCAGTGCCAGGACAGAGACAAATTTCTAGCTATTTTGATATTTCACTGCTACTTTTTCTGGATTCAACAGATTTTAATCAGGATCAATAGAAATTTTCAGTATAAGGACTCAATGAGTGTTTGTTTTAATTTCAACTTAAATGTTTTCAGAGCCAAATGTTATTTTCAGCATCAACATGAGCAGTCATGTTTTCATCACAAAGAAAAAAACAAGTTAATTAAACCCCATCTTGACAGTGGCTTGTTCTTAAATAAATTTCCCCTGAGGAAAACCATAAAATTATGACAAGATCTGCAATATCAAGCTGTTTATTTTGAAATAATTATGCCGTATAAATTCCTTGCATTTTGAAAGAAATCTGACAATCTTTCCCGTAATTTTATTATCATATTTCAATAAAGAGAAAAGCAGAAAATCGGGGAAAAAAAGCTGACCAACATGTCTGCACATAAATGTTGGTAACTACTGTTGGAAGGATTTTCTCGGCTAAGAACAAATCCAACATACGCGCATTTTCGTGAATGCCCCATTCTTAAGATGGGATTTAAGAAGAAACTGGTTCGTAAAAACAGTTTGTGAATACCAGAGATACGGCCCGATGCTTTTAACACTTCCGGTTCATAAGGAGAGTCCAGCAGATGAGCTAAAAATACGCAAGTTTGCTTATCAGAGAATGAAGTTCATATGAAGATAAAAGAGCTTCACTTTTAAATATATATTCTCTGCATCGTTATTAATGGATACTTTAAATTACAGTCGGCGTTTCCTACGTATCTTGGATACTGACTTCTGAGCTGAGATCAGCTCGCTGCAGCGTCGTGGAGAAGAGGTAAACATTTACATCCGTGTTTGTTTTCATCGTTAAAGAGTGATTTCCCGCGGATCGGTGGCTCTGTGTTGGTCAGCTTGAGGTTTTACGCGGACTGAAAACACACCAGAGTTAACTCGTGTCCGCGCACGTCATTCAGCTCTGCAGCCATTCATTTGATTCAGGTGTGTTAGAGAAGGGATGCTCTGAAACAGAGCAGGGTGCCCTGGTCCGGTCCAAACCCGCTTTCCAAACCAGTGGGTCAAAATGATGCAATTGTCCTCAAATGTTATGAACATAGGTCGTTTCTCAATCTGCGGGCTCGTGGACTCGTGAAACGTCATCACCGCAGTCCAAGTCATGTTCCATTAAAAAGTTCGCTTCTCGGCAAGTACGCTGGAAAACGTCCTCCGCCTATTTTACCGAGCATGCATCAGAGGAGGCTCGTGCGTACTTGGCCAGAATCCCAGCTTGCACCACGCACACGCGCAGCGTTTGGCAGCCTCCTCCTCCACCTCCAACAACCACATCTGAGCGATCATTCCTACTCCATACTGCTCTTGGCCTTTCATCTGCAGCTCTGTCTCCCTCTTTCCTCTCACAGGTGTTTTTTTTTATCATATAATTATGACCTGATTGTCTGTTTGCATTCATGTGCTTATGTATTGGAAATAAATATAATTTACACGTTGGGCTGAAAAGCAAAAAACATCTGCTTAGTATAATTGTTGTGGAGCAGTTATTTTGATTGTTTTTATTCGTTTCATTACATTTCTCAAACTGTAGAATAATACAAGACTATTTTTATGATTACTGGCTGCACTGCTCATTGCTGCACACCGTTGGTGGCGTGCACAGGTAGACATAGGCGGTGCTAGAGCACCTGCCCTTTGCCCTCTGGACCTAGCAAGCGCCCTTTTGAAAGTTCTTTTTTTTTTTTAAATCGGTGTTTGTGGCCCATGCTGATATGATCACCTAAAAAATATTAATATTAATATTCTCTCCAAACCTCTCCCCACCCTCCCTGGTCAACATGAACGCGCAGAGCGAACACAAAGAGCAGCAGACGTGCAGCTGAAACCCACATCCCTGCTTCACCATCCAGGTAATATATAAATGAATGGAGTCGAGTGTACCGTTTGCCACCTCACGTGCCCTCTGTTGTTAAGTTACAACTTGAATTTTTTTTTTTTTTGTCTCTGTGGTGAAGTAGCTGCACAGCTGAGCAGAAATTAGCCAACTGCTCACCTGCTAAACAAGATAGACACTAGACAAAATCAATAGATATGACGTGATGCCGACCAATAAAGTTTGTCATACGCTTACAAGACTTAAACTTCAGGGGTAACTTTCGTTTTTTTAAATAAAATGCCGAATATGAGCTTGTGACTCTATAAGCAGTCTGTACTTAAGCTGAATATTTAGTAGGGTATTGTGTAGGTTTACATCAGGCTATATAATTAACACTTGCAGTAATTTATTTGTTAAATGACAAATAGGCAGTTGCCTAAAGTAAGAGTTATCTTGTGCCTTGTCATGTAACCAATCTTTATTCACACAATGCTGGTCTCTTTTTTATTTATGAATAGCAGCATAATGTCTAGAAATTTTAAGGTGGTTTTTTTTTTTTTTTTTTTTTTTTTTTTTTTTTTTTTTTTTTTTTTTTTTTTTTTTTTTTTTTTTTTTTTTTTTTTTTTTTTTTTTTTTTTTTTTTTTTTTTTTTTTTTTTCTCCATTTCCCTCCCCCCCCCCCCTTCCCCGAAAAACTTTTTTGCTTTCTTTCCTCCCCCCCAGATGGGTGGTTGGTCTCTTGTTTTGTTGTTGGGGGTGGGCCCGGGGGTCCGGCTTTTCGGGAAAATTTGTTTTTTCCCCCCCCCTCCTACGATTACCCGCTCCCAGGGCCGGAATCCCCCCCCCCCCCCCCCCCCCCCCCCCCCCCCCCCCCCCCTCCATTTTATAAATTTTTTCCCCCTGCCCTCCCCCCCCCCCCCCACCCCCCCCCCGCCTTTTTTTTCGTTTTCCCCCCCCCCCCCGCCCCCCCCCCCCCCCCCCCCCCCCTTCAACCCCTTTTTTTTAAAAAACCCCACATTTTACATAATATTTAACAAAGAAAAAGAAAGAGAGCTCCAGGAGAACAGCAAGGAAGGAGAGGATGATGAAGATGGAAGGTCAGAGTCATGTGAACTGTTTAAGGCCTTTAAAGCTCAGAAGTTAAACTGTTCCTCTAATCTTATTAAAATATCTTAAAACCTGTCCACATTTTAACAACACAAAGTAGTTTGGCTGTACCAAATCAGGAATAAAGCTATTTTAGCTGATTATATGTTAACGTATTTCCATGTTTCAAGACTTGCAGTAATCTTTTATTTACCTTAATAGGCTATTATTAAATCTTAAAAATAGGCTATTATTAAAACTATTATTCTATTCTAGAAAGCTACAGCAAGGAAGCAGCTCTGTGCTTCTTGCGATAGAACATCTGGGAGCATGAAAGATGAGGGAAATGAATCCCAGAATACTCAGATAAAGCTGTGGTGCAGCTGAGAGGGGCGAAGAAGAACTGATCACCTGCTAGATCTGTATATATATATATATATATATATATATATATATATATATATGTGTATATATAAATGAATGTAAGAATCAGTCCCTCCAGAATGTGGCAATTAAAAATATTTTCAGAAATTCAAGCAAAGACAAATTGTTCAAGCAACAAACCATGTTTTCCTGGTAATATGAGAAATTTGGGATTGCTATATTGTAACTTTAACTGCCCTCAGTGATGAAACTTTAATGTTTTCACAAGATCTTCTCTGTAACATTAAAGGAGTCATCACCTGGAAATTCCACTTTTTCATGTTAAAACGTGTGTTGGAAAAGGACCTCAGTTAAAATGTGCCAGAAACTGCAGAGTGACAGCTTCGTTTCTGAGTGCGAGCTCTCTCTTCTCACCAGAATCGGCAACAAGAGTGCGCTCTCCACAGTACGCGATTTTGTTTTTCGGACGTGGATGACGTGAACTACAGAGGCTGCTAGCTGCTAAGCTTGCCTCAGCTGATTTCCTGCCGTGGATTAATGCCGATTAATGACCAGCTTTGTCAGAGAGGAGGATGATGAGGAGAGAGGAGGTGACGTCGACTACAAGGGGGGAAAAAAAAACGCCATGCTGCGCTGTTTCGGCAGAAATTCAGCAGTTTTCAGTGCTGTAACAGTGGATTAATGGACCAGGGACCAGTGGATTATATTTATTCAGTGAGGATGTGCAGTCGGTAAGTGTTGCTGCTTGTGTAACTTATCTTTTGTGTAAGAGGCCAGTAAACGATGGTAGACGAGTGGTGACAGGCTGCTAATGTAGCTACAAAAGCTAACACAGTTGTTGCCGTTTGGTTAACTTAACGTCACACGTCCGCTCCTGATATTCATCAAAGTCCAGCCCTTTTACTCCGCGGATTCTCTCTATCAACCGTACTCTTTACATTTTAATCACGTTTTTCTGTGTTGGGACATCATTTTCCCTCACTTGGTCTGTCCTGATAAAACTTCATTTTGACTCTTGCCTCATGAACGCGCTTACAGACAGGTCTAATTTCCGTGCGTATTCTTGCCACAAGCAAAAGTTGGGGATGAAAAGAGGTAGAAATGAGCTCGGGAAATTTTCCTCCCACCCAACTGTGATTAAAAATTCATTTGAAGATAATTTAAGAAGGATTGCATATGTAAAACACGAGGTTATGACACCTTTAGTATTTTCTACAACACTGCTCTCCTTGACTGAGGTATGTGCATGCAGACATTTTAATGTTGTGACTTTGAAGAAGCCCTGAGGAGATGAGGTGGGAACTTTGCTGCTGTGTGGTTTTAAAATCCAGCTTTATCTTTTTCATTTCAGTTTTCCCTGCAGCTGTTGGTGATTACAGAGGGGGTTCTTTGTAAATGGAGTCTGGACAAGCAGGAACCAGAGCCTCTCTGGATCAAGTAGGAACCAGAGGAACTATGGACCAATCAGGATGGAGAACAGCTGATGATGAGTTGGTGGAGAGTCTCACCATTTTACCAATGATGACAGCTACTGTGAAGAGTGAAGATGATGAAAAAGAGTCTTGGTCATGTTCAGTCCACTTTTATCAAACCCAAACTGAAGGGAACACAGAGCTAGAGGCTCCAACCAACAACACAGCTGAACAGATGAAATCAGAAACTGATGGAGAGGACTGTGGAGGACCAGAACTAACCAGTCATCTAAACAGTGACATAAAGTATTCAGACTCTTCTGAGATGAGACATTTGTCATATTTTGGACCTAAAATGGAAGATGATGATAAAAGTTGGAATGACAACAAGGCACATAGATCAGGTGTAAACGGTGACGATGAGTGTAACACTGCCAAACAATCCTTCAGCTGCTCTGAATGTGGTGAAGAACTTCACTCCCAACAATCTCTCCAGAAACACTTAACAGAAAAGAGTTTCCGCTGTTTGGACAGTAAGAAATGTTTTAAAGTAACACCAAATGTAAATATCCAGAAAAAAGTCAGTGCATGGAAAAAAAAAACATCAATGTGATGATTGTGGTAAAAAATGTAAAGATGAAGAAGAACTTAAGGAACACATGAGAATCCATACAGAACAAAGACCATTCAGCTGTGATGAATGTGGGAAAAGATTTAGTGTTAAGGGAAACTTAGACAGACACTTGAAAATCCACACAGGAGACAAACCATGTAGTTGTAATGAATGTGGACAAAGATTTAATCGAAAGTCAAACTTGGACAGACATATGGAAATCCACGCAGGAGACAGACCATTCAGCTGTGATGAATGTGGGAAAAGATTTAGTGTTAAGGGAAACTTAGACAGACACTTGAAAATCCACACAAGAGACAAACCATGTAGTTGTGATGAATGTGGACAAAGATTTTATCGAAAGTCAAACTTGGACAGACATATGGAAGTCCACACAGGAGACAGACCATTCAGATGTGATGAATGTGGACGTGGATTTAGCCAAGAGGAAAGCTTAAACAAACACATGAAATTCCACAGGAGAGACAGACCATTCAGCTGTGATGAATGTGGATATACATTTATTCGGAGGGGAAACTTAAACGTACACATGAGAATTCACACGGGAGAGAAACCATTCAGTTGTGATGAATGTGGACAAAGATTTATTCAAAAGTCAAACTTAAATATCCACATGAGAATCCACACAGGAGAGAGAGAATTCAGATCATGTGATGCATGTGGACAAAGATTTAGTTGTAAGGCAAGCTTAGACAGACACATGAAAGTCCACGCAGGAGACAAACCATTCAGATGTGATAAATGTGGAAGTGGATTTAGCCAAAAGGAAAGCTTAAAAAAACACATGAAATTCCACAGGAGAGACAGACCATTCAGCTGTGATGAATGTGGATGTTCATTTATGCGGAGGGCACACTTAAACAGACACATGAAAGTCCACACAGGAGACAGACCATTCAGATGTGATGATTGTGGACAAAGATTTGGTCAAAAAGGAAGTTTAAATGGAGACATGACAATCCACACAGGAGAGAAACCATTCACCTGTGAGGTTTGTGGTGAATCTTTCATGCACTTAGTCCTTTAAAGGACACAGTATGCGTGTCACGATATCCACATCTCACGGCATTATTGACATTATCAGGATATTAAACCTCACAGTACGATATTTATTTCAACTACAATAGCTGCACGCTAGCGTAGTCACGCACTCCTGTGTCCTCTGCGCACAGCAAATCTGTGCAATGCACAAAATAAAACCGGACTGATTGCACATTAATATTAACACATCATTTTTTTCCTTACTACTTTGCAATGCAGCTTCGTTAAATGAAAGATGTCCAGCCAATGATATGATGCGGATAACACATCTTTACTTGCGCAACCAATCTAACGTCATTAACAGCTCTTCCTGCTGATGTGTCGCTATTTTTCAGCACGTAACCTAGCTAAAGATGCAGCGGAGAGGTAAATGGATGAATGGACAGACAATCAGTTTAAGTAATTTACAGCAGCGTTTACATGGAACACTTTTGATCCAGTCGAACACCAGTCAGGCCAATAAAGCGTCATATAAACATGTCAGCTGATCCAATCGGCCTCGATCGGAAAAATTTTTCAATCTGATTGAGAGGGGTGGTTAAAACTTTTTTTTCTATGATTAAACATAAATTCCAATATGTAGCAGACTCAGGGTCAGTGCAGTGTTATCTGTGTCTATTAGGGGATGTTTGTACACACATATAAGGATTTGTATCAAAGGAGCCTTTTTGACCACACAACTATTGGGTTTGAGAGGTTGAAGGTCAAAACTATGTGTGTAAAATATCAATGTTTGTGTATTTTTGTCATCTGTGAATATGTAGATTTATTTTGTGTGTATTAATTTTAAGTATTTGTGTGTGCATTAAAAATACATAGCCTATTTGCAAGTACCCAAAGTTACACACAAAACAGTTTACAAATCATATATTACACATACAACTACCCAAAGTTATGCGCCAATTAGTTGACACAGTTTACAACTCATGCAATACACACACAATAATATTGAAACTATTTTCTCTCCATACCTTTGACTCAAGGTTAACTTTAATGTTACGTTACATACAGATGCAGATAATGTTGCGAAACTTGCAAATTTTTTCACATTTGTAATAAAACAGTCTATTATGCATTAAAGTGACTGTAAAATATTTGATCTTTTCATATTTTATTTACAAAAAAAAAAAAAAAAAAAATCACATTTATGAGTTTCTGTGGGTGCCGCTGCTGATTTTCTTGCCATTTTGACTGTATTTTGCGTGGAATTGTGGTGACATAGGCTACCACTCCTTTTTATAGTGTGCCCCTGGAAAATATCTGTTTCAAGGCCCAGATAGCCGTATCACCTCCCCCTCCCCCTGGTCTGAACCAGAATCAGGACTCCAATACCCCTTCACTGAACATGCAAAATGAAGGGTTAGGGCCAAGGGCAAAGTCTCTTATGATGTGTACGACTGCCTGAGGTCAACTATCTCACCTTCTTTTTTTCATATTTAAATAGTGTAGTTTTTCCTTTAAAAGAAGAGGTTTGATAAAGTATTTTATATGAATTCAGATAATGTCTCCAAAGTGTCATCTTATGGGTTTGACAAAGTTGCTTCTCACTTTCATTTTCCTGTCCCAGACAAATTTGTTGTGGTTGTCTCCAGCTAACATCTTGTATTAATTGTTAAAACTAAACATAGTGACATACAGTAGTCTAGATATCGTAAAAGAATTTTAAAAAATCGCGTTTTAAGGGAATTAAACCTGAATTGGTGCCATCATCTCAGTTAATGTAACTGAAGTGAACATCCAACCAGGAAAGGAGACGGACTCCACTAAACCCCGTCCTTCCAGCCCACAGCTCAGTGCCAGGACAGAGACAAATTTCCAGCTATTTTGATATTTCACTGCTACTTTTTCTGGACTCAACAAATTTTGATCAGGATCAATGGAAATTTTCAGCAATTAGGACTCAATGAGTGTTTGTTTTAATTTCAACTTAAATGTTTTCAGAGCCAAATGTTATTTTCAGCATAAATATGAGCAGTCATGTTTTCATCACATAGAAAAAAATGGCATTAAACCCCATCTTGACAGTGGCTTGTTCTTGAATAGATTTCCCCTGAGGAAAACCATAACATTATGACAAGATCTACAATATCTTGTTTATTTTGAAAGAATTTGCTGTGCAAATTACTTTCATTTTGTAAGAAATATTAATTTTCGAGGATCCCCCCTTAATGTGCATTCTCAAATCTGACTGTGCATCCTTATTAAAAAGCTTGATAATTATGTCATAGATTGATAGCCTCAGCTCAAAATATTCAATACAACAGATGCTGTTCTTTTTAGTAAGATTTAATTAAGAAATGGAATATATCTTAATGTTGATAAATAAAAATACCAAGTTTGTAAAGAATGAATAAACTGTTGCCCTTGCATTCCTCCTCTGGAGTGGTTGGGCTCAGCCAAGTAATGCTGAACCTCCACTGTTGCATTTGCCGTTTCATTCTGAACCATCTGAATTGCACCTGCAGGAAACTGCAACAAAAGGTTTTCTTAAACCCACTGGATTCCATTTGTGTTGTAGATTTTTATTTTCCATTAAGAATATTGCAACCAACCAACTCTGCTGTCCAGAAGCTCCCCAGGTTGTCAGTCTGTCTTGTGCTCGCACTGATGTGGGCTGTAAAGAAGACAAGAGGACAAAAAGTTATGTCATTACTAATTATTTGATTGATCCTATACAAGTAGTGATTTAAACTAAGGCAAAGCTGTTACCTGTGATGCAGAGGGGGTGACATGCTCTGATCTGATGTATCCGGCACATTCTGAAGTAATTCTTGAAGCGAGCCACAGAAACATCCGCTGCAACACTTCTACTTTGAAAGATCGATGCAAAGTTGAGCGGTCTGCTCGAGCGTGAGATTACCAGCACATACCCCTTCCAACACACCTGAATCAAATGGTCAGTTTCCTCATGCACATGTCATTCAGTTCTGCAGAGGCCTTATAATGAACCATTCATTTGATTCAGGTGTGTTCCAAAACTTGCAGGTTATCAGCTCTTAAGGACTGGATGTGTGCAGCATTGGTCGTTTTTAGATTGTGGTGTACTCACTGCTGTTGTTAGCTTTTCTTTCAATAAATAGTTTGAGATGGAGGAATTACTACATTAAAAGGCCAACATGTATGATATAATAGTGATGAAATTTGTGGTGATTAAAATGAGAAGGCGAACATGACTTTTTGTCTTTTTGGGGATGTGGGGGTGATGACATAAAACAAACTTGCAGCAAGGCTCAGAATTTTTTTTTCTGCTTCCCTATTTGTGTCATAATACTCTGATTAGATACTCTGATACTCAAATTTTATAGTTGTATGACTGTTTGTTTGTACCATTGTAGTATCTACATGTTTGGATTATCATAATTTTGACCCTACAATGCCCCAGTAGCTATCCAGCAGCTTTTTGACCGGGTTGTCCACAGTTTTCCAAAAAAACTGGCATTTGGCCCCTGGGTAATAATATAAATAAAATTATATATATATATATATATATATATATATATATATATATATATATATAATGTATATATAATTATACATAAAGATCCCCCCAGAATTAGAATTAAAAATATTTTCAGAAATTCAACCAAAGCAAATTTTCAAGAACAACATGTTTTCCTGGTAATATGAGAAATTTGGGATTGCTAAATTGTAACTTTAACTGCACTCAGTGATGAAACTTAATGTTTTCACAAGATCTTCTCTGTAACATTTAATATTTTCTACAACACTGCTCTTCTTGACTGAGGTATGTGCATGCAGACATTTTAATGTTGTGACTTTGAAGAAGCCCTGAGGGGATGAGGTGGGAACTTTGCTGCTGTGTGGTTTTAAAATCCAGTTTTATCTTTTTCATTTCAGTGTTCCCTGCAGCTGTTGGTGATTACAGAGGTGGTTCTTTGTAAATGGAGTCTGAACAAGCAGGACCCAGAGCCTCTCTGCATCAAGGAGCAACCAGAGGAACTGTGGCCCAATTAAAATGGAGAGTAGTTGATGGGTTGGTGGAAAGTGTCACCAGTTTACCAGTGATGATGACTCCAATAAAGAGTGAAGATAATGATGAAGAACCTCAGCCTTGGTCCTGTCCAACCCACGTTTATCAAACCCAAACTGAAGGAAACGCAAAGCTAGAGGCTCCAACCAGCAACACAGCTGAACAGATGAAATCAGAAACTGATGGAGAGGACTGTGGAGGACCAGAACTAACCAGTAACCCAAACAGTTATTTACAACCAGACAACAAGGCACATAGATCAGGTGTAAACAGTGGTGATGAGTGTAACACTGCCAAACAATCCCTCAGCTGCTCTGAATGTGGTCAAGAATTTCCCTCCCAACAATCTCTCCAGAAACACTTAACAGAAAAGAGATTCACCTGTTTGGACGGTAAGAAATGTTTTAAAGTGACACAAAAGGTAAATGTCCAGAAAAAAGTTGGTGGATGGAAAAAAAGACCTAAATGTGATGATTGTGGTAAAAAATGTAAAGATGAAGAAGAACTTAAGGAACACATGAGAATCCATACAGGAGAAAGACCATTCAGCTGTGATGAATGTGGGAAAAGATTTAGTCTAACGACAAGCTTAGACCGACACATGAGAGTTCACATGGAGAAACAATTCAGCTGTGATGAATGTGGAAAAAAATTTAGAGAAAAGGCACATTTAAACCAACACATAAAAATCCACACACAAGACAAACCATTTAGCTGTGATGAATGTGGACAAAGATTTAGACAAAAAGCAAGCTTAGACCAACACCTGAGAATCCACACAGGAGACAAACCTTTCATCTGTGATGAATGTGGACAAAGATTTACACTAAAAGCAACCTTAGACCAACACCTGAGGATCCACACAGGAGAAAAGCCATTCAGTTGTGCTATTTGTAGACGTCGATTTAGACAAATGGCAAACTATAAACGACACATGAAACTCCACGCAGATGACAAACCATTCAGCTGCGATCAATGTGGACAAAGATTTGTCGTAAAGGGAGCCTTAAACTTACACATGAGAATCCACACAGGAGAGAAACCATTCAGATGTGATGTATGTGGACTAAGATTTACGCGAAAGGTACATTTATATAACCACATAAGAGTCCATACAGGAGACAGACCATTCAGCTGTGATGAATGTGGACGGTGCTATGGTGAGAAGTCTACTTTAAAACAACACATGAGAATCCACACAGGAGAGAAACCATTTACCTGTAATGAATGTGGACAAAGATTTGGTCGAACGATACACTTGAAACAGCACATGAGAATCCACACAGGTGAGAAACCGTTCACCTGTGACGTATGTGGTAAATCTTTTGGCCGGAATCAGACTTTAAAAAGACACATGCATGTCCACTCAAAGTAGAAAAGGCAACGTTGCATGATTTTGCTACAAATCTTTGAACAATGTGCTGTGTTGTCCTCATTTAGACAGACTTGAACGATGGTTTCTCAGACTGTGTGATTCACCAGGAAAGTGTTGGTCTCATTGTGTACTATTTAAAGGAATAGTACACCCAAAAAATAATGTGTCTTCATTTTCTACTCACCCTCATGCTGAGCAAGACTCTGGAGCACTTTTTTAATGTCTCACATGCAGCTGGATATCTGGGGGGTATTTCGTTTTCCCCCGACTTTCATATAATGGAGTTCACCGGGGTCCGAGCCAAAAAGGTCCATAAAAGTCCACAAAAACTTGTCAATATTCCTCCATACTGCTCGTCCAATGTAATCCAAGTGTCCTGAGTGGGTAGTGTCCAGAATTAACTGGAAACCACATCATTTAGTAGATTTTTATAGCCTAAACAAGAGAACATGTAGCTGCCGCGAAGCAAGTTCGCGCGCCCCTGCAAGTTCATGACACTACAGAAGCTGCGGCGTTCAGCACCTACTCTGCCAATAATGCAAGCGTAGAAGAAGAAATTTGTTGTTTGCATTGTGTTAAGAGCGACTGAGCTGCAGACAAACATGAGAGGGGTTGGCTATTGATTTAAAAAAAAGAAAGAAAGAAAAAGAGAACGCGCAATCTCGTCTGCTGCGGCTTCCGTAGTGCTCATGGACGCGCTTCGCGACATCTACATATTCTACTGTTTAGGCTATAAATATCTACTAAATGATGTGGTTTCCAGTAAATTCTGGACGCTACCCACTCAGGATTGGATTACATTGGACGAGCAGTATGGAGGAATATTGACAAGTTTTTGTGGACTTTTATGGACCTTTTTGGATCGGGTGCTGGTGAACTCCATTATATGAAAGTTGGGGGACACACACACAAATCCTGTCCAATCTCCGGCTGCATTTAAGATATTATAAAAGTGGTCCAGAGTCTTGCTCAGCATGAGGGTGAGTAGAAAATGAACGCACATTATTCTTTGGATGTACTATTCCTTTAAACCTTAATTTCCCACTTTGTTCCTTTCATACCAACAACTTGGGAACAGAGATGGTGAACTTAAAAGAATTAATAGTAGATGAAGTTAGAAGTCTCTTTTTTTCTTAAATTTGCATATTTGTTGCCACTTGTTGCATACAAGATTTGACTTTGGAAATATTAAAGTTTTCATTTCTATGAGAAACAAGTAAAATGCTGATATTTGATTTCAACAGGTTGAATTAATCTGGCAGAACGTTATTTTTGAAGTTCTGTTTCAACACATCATTTATCTTTTGGGACAAGCCTTAAATCAACTCAATAGCTTGCCTGGTCTAGAGTAGTCTTGTTCTCCAGCTCACGTTACCATGGTAACTCTGCAGGGACACATTGAACTTACTGAAAGCAAAACTCTCTCTTAATCTTGCATCATGGAATACTCTCCAGCTTAAATATAAATGATTGAAAGTGCTACAACTTGCTGTATAATCACTTATGTATTGAATAATAAGAAAATATTCTTTTGTGTTTTTCAGTAACTTTTTACAAAAAATTATTGCTGTGATTTTTAAAAATATATTTATTTAAACTAAGTTTTCTTTTCCAATTATGTAAATAAAAACTGGATTTTAAAATATTCTTTATGCCAAGTTCAGTTTTTTCCCTCTTGTCTTTTTGCTGTTGCTAACCACACCTTTTACTGTCTTCAGCATCACAGAACCTTTTAAACAAACCCAAAATGATCCTGAGCTGTGATTCAGGTGATGATCAGGCAGCTGGAGTAACTGATGGTAGTTTGTGTTGGTACATTTATTTACTGGGCAGCAGTACCAATCTATTTTCTTTAAGTTGGGAAAAAAGTTTGCCAACAGAATTTTACTGTTTATAAACATCGGAAATTTAGGCTAGATGTGCATAATCACAGGTCATGAAACGTTATTTGTTGTTTTTTTTTTAGCCCCAATAACTTTTCTTAGATTGATCAACCATGGCAGCAAGTCTGAATTTGGACTAGATCTGTCAACTACCTTTCATGTGATGGTAGCTGGAATGGACTCCAATCCCACAGATTTGGAATATGGGAGGAAAGAAAATGGGTGGCAGAACGGACGATGTAATATGTAATGTGTTGTTGCACATCTCAGAGTTGTATTTATCAACTTTAAGATCCGGTGAAGACCAGATGGTTCAGACTATTAATTCTGATTCATAAAAATGTCAAATTTAAGCCAATGTTTGGACGTAGATTATTTATTGTATAAAGACAAAGTTTTCTTCAAGGAATTTTCAGATAACTTTATAACATCATCCAAATAATACATTCAATGTAATATTTGTCTGTGTATTACTTCATTGCAATGAGATAACTGTAAACCACTGTAAAAAGCAGACCTTTTAGTTTTAAACTATATTATATAATATCTTATAACATTTCCCTGCAAAGAAAATTTCTACTCTTGGTGTCTGATTTTGAAATAATCAAAATCTCATGAGTCCACCCATCTTTAACAAAAACAGAAAAAAAAAACACATTCTACTTAAATGAATTTAAATATGTTAATAGGAAATAATTATGTGTGATGGGCAGTGCAGTGATGACAGACAGACATCCATCCATTTTCTCTCTGATCATCTGAAGTTGGGTTGCAGGGGCATCTACGTATGCAAGCTGGGAAGCGCAGACTTCCCCTTTCTGGCCACATTTCCTGACCAGCTCGCCAAAAGAGATCCCAAGACGTTCCAAGGCCTGAAAATCACACCAGTGAAATCAAACTGACATAAAAGACAACAAAACACACTTAAAAAAAAAAAAAAAAAAAACTGTCAGTATAAACTCTTAAATCTTTAAATTGTTGTTATCTTAAAATTGCTTGCTATTTTTATCTTTCGGTGCAACTTTTTCTGGACTCAACACATTTTTTTTTTCAAAATCAACAGATATTTTCAATAATCAGGACTTAATATCACTGTTTGTGTTTTAATTTCAAGTTAAATGTTTTCAGAGCCAAATTTTCAGCATCAATATGAGCAGTCTGTGTTTTTGTCCCATAAAGAAACCTGCAATAAAACTGAACCCTGTTTTGACAGTGGCTGGTTTATAAATGACTAATAAATTACTTAAATTACCCCAGAGGAAAATCATAAAATTATGACAAGATCTGCAATATCTTGCTGTTTATTTTTGAAATAATTATGCCGTGTAAATTCCTGTTGTTTTAAATAAAATAAGACAAAAATCTTTACCGTAATTTTATTATCGTATCTTGATCAAGAGAAAAGCAGAAAACAGAACAAAGCTGACTTTCTAACATGTCTGTTGGTAAGAAAACTCCTGCTGGAAGGATTCTCGTCTAACAAATTCAAGATACGAGCATTTTCGTGAATGCCCCATTCTGAACTTGGACTTAAGAAAGAAACTAGTTCGTAAAATCAGTTTGTGAATAGCAGAAATACGCCTTGATGCTTTTAACACTTCCGGTTCATAACAGGAGTCGAGCAGATGGGCTCGAGCATCGCAAGTTTGTGGATCAGAGAGTAAAGTTTAGGTGGAGATCAAAGATCTGGAGGATCCGCGTCTTTTGAATGTATTTTTTTACATCATTTTTCAATAACCATTGAGATTACAGTCGGTGTTTTCTACGTATCTTGGATACTGACTACTGAGCTGAGGTCAGCTCACGACGGAGAGAAAGAAAAAGCGTCGTGGAGAAGAGAGGTAAACATTTACCTTGGTGTTTTGTTTGGTTTAATCGTTAAGAAGTGATATCCATGGAAACACCCGATTCAGATCAACTGAACTGCTCAGCAAGTTCTTTGCAAACCTGCGAGCGAGTCTCATCCGAGTCAGAAGTATGAACATATTGAAAACGAGCAGGGCAGGGGTCGTCGAGATACATGATGTTGGTCCAATTTAAAGTGTGAAGTTGGTAAAAGTGCACTTTCAGGGTTGGAGTGTGCAGGTTGCAAGTGAAAGGCAGAGTTGGAACAGTGATGGTTCCTCCATCATCTGGCACTTAAACGTCATTTTATGTCATTGCTTCCAAACTCAGCCTCATCTCTGTTCCTGGTGAAGAGACGTCATTTTCAGACCTGAACAGAATCAAGTTAATTTCATGCATTTTTAATGCAGATAAGGTCAAGATATGATGTGAAAGTGTCGGGGAAATATAATATTTGAGTCTTGGTATTTATTCTGTTACAAAAATCAAAACATTAATTCATGTAAACTAAAAATGGTCACCTGCATCACAAGGCTGTAGCTGTGTGTGACAGCCGTCCTCTACTCAGACATGGAAAATAAAATGTTTGTAAACTGGAAACCCATTTATGTAAATGAACTTTACATAAGAATTAAATATAGCTACTATTATCAGTAAATTGATAACTTTCATTATTCATATGCTTTGAATTTTAATATTCAAAGCATATTTCGAAGTAACAGGGCAAACTTCAGGGATCATTTCTCCTACAGCATCGTAAAAGATGAAATATTTCAATATTTACATCTGAAATGGCATTTTTTTCACCACAAGCAGGAGCTCATTCACCAAACATGGCCATGTTCCGCCTTTATGGTTCAAAACGTCACACGCAGCAATGAATTATGGGCAATATGCCTTCATCCACATGGGCACAAAGGGGGCGTGGCGGACTTTCACCCTGGAGCAGCCCTGGAGAATTGGGACACACTTCACACTTGAACCCCTCAATGGGAGCGCGCATTCTAGGGGCGCAAGGGTGGAAGACAGGACCATTGATGTGCTATGATGCTGCTGCTGTTGCTTGCCATACTGCAATGTGAAACTAACACTGTGGAAACTCCAGGGAGCCAAAAAGGCGCCGTTACGGCGTTTTTTTGTTTTTTTTTTTTAGATTGCCCGCAACAAAAAAAATGCAAATTCATTCATTCAATCGATTTTTTTTGCCCAGGCCTACTTTCTTTAAACTCTAGAATGCATATGTAAGTTTTTTTCCCCTTTTTTCCCCCTTTTTTATTTTTTCCCTTTTTTCCCCCCTTTCCCCCCCCCCCCCCCTCCGCCTCCCCCCCTGGCCCTCTCCCCCCCCTTTCGTTGTTTCCCCCCTCCTGTTTCATGTTTAGATATTTATTGGACATCATGCTGTTCTCCAAAAAGTTAATCAACCACCAAAAAAGAGGGAAAAAAGAAGTGTCTGAATCATGATTTTTAAATGTTCTGGTTCAGTGTTGCTTGTTTTTAAACAGTCCTATTTATCAACCTGTTCACATTAAGATGTCATCAGACCAATACGCACTCAACACATGAGAAGTTGAGACATTTTTGTATTGTGGTGTATTCAACACTGTTAGTTTTTCTTTCAATAAGTGGTTTGAGATAGAGTTGAGGACACGCCCCTAATAATGTGTAATTTCAAGATTAATTTAATTTGAGTCAGCTGTGCTGGTGCAAGGAGGCATTGGAAACCATCAGGACAAAGTTAAGGGCCAAGTGTTTGGAAAAAATACTGTGGCACTCAGTCCACTTTTTGTGGGTGGAGAAATAGCTGTTGATCATGTAATGTAGATACGTTGCTTTGTCATGGAAAGTTGGAGCGCATATGGTAAATGCAAAATGTAATTGACCCAATAGAGAGATATTAGTGGAATAAGTAAAATAAAATGTATCAAATAAGTAATAATCATAAAATATAAACAATAGCTACAGCAGGTATCCCGCAGAGCCTGAAAAGAGGGCAGTTTAAAGGACATGGACGAGGAGTTGCTTTTGGAGCAAATGAAACCTTTAAGATAGTTTGTGACATTTATTAAGCACGGAGTGCGCGCACGTGACACAGCACCTCCAGCGCAGCAGCCAGGTCCAGAAAGGAGCAGCACTGAGCGGATCCAAGCTAAAAATGTGAGATTGGCAAAAAAAAGGATTTCCATCCATTCCGTTTTTCCCTTTTTTTTTTTTACACTCATATACACCTGCTCTGCTACAGAGACTGTATAAAATTGGTCTATTTTATGCTGCGTTAACCAGTGACCAGGACTTTACAGCGCAACAGGACATCAGACCTCGAGGACCGACTTTGGACACCCCTGGTTTAGAGGTTTAGGTCAAGCTGACGCAGTGCTGTAGGGTGGGGTGGGCAACTCCGGTCTTCAGGCCGGGATCCTGCAGGTATTTGGAGTTTCCCTGCGGCAACACATCTTGTGACTTGTGCAGAGCTTGATGGGAAGCTCTGCACAGTTACCCATTGATTGGAGTCAGGTGTGTTGCAGCAAGGAAACTCCTGATACTTGCAGGATGCCGGCCCTCAAGGACCGTAGTTGCCCACCCCTGCTGTAGACTGTGGTGTGAGGCAGGGAGTTTGGTTGCAGCTCAAATTACCTAAGATCAACAGATATTATTGTATTCTTATCCCTTTTCATCTTCTTATTTTTTTTTTTTTTTATTTACATTAATCCCCCTCCCCTCTCCTCCCCTCTTTTTTTCTTCCCCAATCTTGTTTTTTTTATAACTTTAATTATATTCTTCTCTCCTTTTCTTTTTCCCCTTCCCTCTTCTTTTCTCTCTCTTTCTTTATTTTTTTAACCGTAAAAAAATTTAAAGGAATTTTTTCCTTTCCCTTTTTTAATTTTTTCCCCCCCTCTGTCCTAATTCCTTTTTTTAGTTGAGATTAAAATAAACTTTTTCTTCACAAGATCTTCTCTGCAACAATATTTTCCACAACACTGCTCTTCTTGACTGAGGTTTGTGCATCCAGACAATTTAAGGGTGTGATTTTTGAAGAAGCTCTGAGGGGAAAGGGGAAACTTTGCTGCTGTGTGGTTTTAAAATCCAGCTTTATCTTTTTAATTGCAGTGTTCCCTGCAGACTGTTGGTGATTACAGAGGGGGTTTCTTTGTAAATGGAGTCTGAACAAGCAGGACCCAGAGCCTCTCTGCATCAAGGAGCAACCAGAGGAACTGTGGCCCAATTAAAATGGAGAGTAGTTGATGGGTTGGTGGAAAGTGTCACCAGTTTACCAGTGATGATGACTCCAATAAAGAATGAAGATGATGATGAAGAACCTCAGCCTTGGTCATGTCCAGCCCACGTTTATCAAACCCAAACTGAAGGAAACACAGAGCTAGAGGCTCCAACCAGCAACACAGCTGAACAGATGAAATCAGAAACTGATGGAGAGGACTGTGGAGGACCAGAACTAACCAGTAACCCAAACAGTTATTTACAACCAGACAACAAGGCACATAGATCAGGCGTAAACAGTGACGATGAGTGTAACACTGCCAAACTATCCCTCAGCTGCTCTGAATGTGGTCAAGAATTTCACTCCCAACAATCTCTCCAAAAACATTTAACAGAAAAGAGATTCAGCTGTTCAGCTAAGAAATGTTTTAAAGTGACACAAAATGTAAATATCCAGAAAAAAGTCAGTGGATGGAAAAAAAAGACCTAAATGTGATGATTGTGGTAAAAAATGTAAAGATGAAGAAGAACTTAAGGAACACATGAGAATCCATACAGGAGAAAGACCATTCAGCTGTGATGAATGTGGGAAAAGATTTAGTCTAACGACAAGCTTAGACCGACACATGAGAGTTCACATGGAGAAACAATTCGGCTGTGATGAATGTGGAAAAAAATTTAGAGAAAAGGCACATTTAAACCAACACATAAAAATCCACACAAGAGACAAACATTTCACAGAAGACAAAAATTTCATCTGTGATGAATGTGGGAAAAGATTTACTCACAAAGTAGTCTTAGACCAACACCTGAGAATCCACACAGGAGAAAAGCCATTCAGTTGTAATAAATGTGGACGTCGATTTAGACAAAAGGCAAGCTGGAAACGACACATGAAGCTCCACACCGGTGACAAACCATTCAGCTGCGATCAGTGTGGACAAAGATTTGTTGTAAAGGGAAGCTTAAACTTACACATGAGAATCCACACAGGAGAGAGACCATTCAGATGTGATATATGTGGACTAGGATTTACTCGAAAAATACATTTATATAGCCACATGACAGTCCATACAGGATACAGGCCATTCAGCTGTGGTGAATGTGAACAGTGCTTTGGTGAGGAGTCTACTTTAAAACAGCACAAGTTAATCCACACAGGAGAGAAACCATTTACCTGTAATGAATGTGGGAAAAGATTTAGACAAAGGGGAAGCATGAACAAACACAGGAGAATCCATACTGGAGAGAAACCATTCAAATGTGACGAATGTGGGCAAAAATTTGGTCGAAAGATAATCTTAAAACAGCATGTGAGAATCCACACAGGCGAGAAACCATTCACCTGTGACATATGCGGTAAATCTTTTGGGCGGAATCAGACTTTAAAAAGACACAGCAGGAGTGTCCACTCAAAATAGAAAAGGCACCGTTGCAGGGGTTTCATGCAAATCTATCAACAATGTGTTGTGTACTGTGTAGATATACAGGTCTCAAAATTAATCGCACCCTCCGATGAAACTAATAAAAATTTGCAAAATTATAATATAGTAGTCCACATTCAGTTTGAGGCTGTCCAGTTTTTCTCTACCTTCAGTACAATCCACTAAGATTTACACGAACTTTATTCCCGTATTGTGTTTCCAGCCTCTCTCCTCCTCAGATTTGATGCTTTCAGGCTGTTTTGCTGTATGAACAGTGACAGCCAGTAGAGATATCGCGACTTTCCCTTTGGTAGATACAATGTGGTTTAGTTTACAAGTGCTGCTGTGCACGTGCTAGGCGAGGGTGCTCCTCGTTAGGAAACGCTGTTAGCGGCTGATTAGAAACCGGAACTTCTGTAGAATGAACCCCATTGGCCGAGAAGTCACGACAGAGTTAGAAAACCAAAACTAAAAAGGCCTGTATTCATGCACATGCACAATCAATAAGTGATTTATTTTCATGAAATTACCTCTTTTACCACATATATCGTGTAGAAAGCATTTTTCTTTGAGAGATCAGGTACAGGGCCTTTAATCTACTCACCTCCAACTCCTTCTGCAGTGTAAAAAGTCTACACTGTAAATGTCAACACCTCCAAGACTTAATCCTTGTCTGTTGTTTTGGTTTTTTGGCGCAGCAGTAGTTAGCAGTCCGTTAGCTATATTTGTTTACAGTGAGCGGGTCACGTGGGGGACAGTGAGACGAGACATAAAGGCATCAATTTGTTCTTTCTATAAGTTGCGAATTACCAATTCCTGCCTTTCAGTGTGAACAGCAGAGGTTGGTCAGAGTTTTTACAGAACTGCAGCTCTCGCAGAGGTCTGACTTTTTTCCTTCTTTTTATGAATACATGATGTGTTGATACTGTCAGGATGGAAGGACCATTTCACCCAGTAGGACTGAGCAGGATTACCAACTCTGGCTTTAAATCAACAGACAGGCTCATTCTCCAGCACAAGTTACCATGGTAACTCTGCAGGGACACATTGAACTTACTGAAAGCAAAACTTTCTCTTACTCCTGCTTCATGGAATACTCTCCAGCTTCAATGTTAATAATTATTTGTGCTACAACTTGCTGTATTTTTCACTAATTGTTTTGAATAATATAAAAATATTTTCCTTTTATGTTTGATGTAACTTCACAAAAAATTATTGGTGTTTTTTTCTGTCTTTAAACCAAGAGTTTTCTATCCAATGATAGGAATAAAAACTAGATTTAAACAAGCGTTATGCCAAATTCAGTTTTTTTCATGATCCTTGTTTTTTTCTATTAGTGTATCAAAAGTTGTGATTACCATCTTCATCATCAGCAATCCTCTTCTTGCAGCCAGCAGCAACCTCTCATGTACATAATCACAAGTGATGAGATTTTTATTTTAAACCAAAGCCCTTTCTTTCTTGGATTGATCAACCATGGCGGCGATGGTAACATCCATACCACCGTGCAGTGCCAGCTGAATATTTGGAACCTTAAATTTCCCAAATATCCGTTGATATACAGGTGCTGACACTTTCTGTTGATGTATTCAGGGGCCTGTACGACAAAGCCGGATTTTCTCTTATTGAGGTAACTTCAGGGTTAATCCTGGGTTTTTCATTCTATGACGCTGGTTCACTTCTGATCGGGTTATATCTCCCCGGTAACTTATGCTGAACGCCTAACCTGGTCCAGACCAGATTAAGTTCTGGGTAAGAGATCTCTGAGTATAAAAGCAGCACCCCCTGACCAATCAGCACTCTTGGAAAATGGCCTGCCCACTTTTAGAAGATTCTGTCGATACTGGTGCGCAAATCGTGAGAGGAGTTCTTAGAAGAGAGAGAATATTCAGAGATGGTGCAACCCTTTTTGATTTGCCAGATGACATTTTATATGAAAATATGACATTCATTCATTCATTCATTCACTGGTAGATGCACACCGTTGGCGACGCTGAAAACGTATGCAAAAACATGTCTTTGTAATACCCGCTTTTTCCCTGTGGGCTGCATAAATATTAAATGAAATTCCATTCATACAAAAGAGTGTGGCAACATAGAATCTCGTCACTGGTCGGTTTGGGTTATATTTTTTTGTATTTGTTCTTTACTTGTTCCCATGATCGTCTTGCGCTGCTGGGGTTGCATCTAAAATAATGTGGTTAAGAAGTCACACATGCAGAAAACATGAATTTATGGAGCGTACACCCACCCATGCCAACACGGTGAAGGGCTACAACACGTGCACAATATGAGCCTGAAATATCTATTGGTACAGTATGAGAAACAAATACACTGAGGAAGTGCTGTAGTATGATGAACACTAAATGATCAGAGTCCGATATTGTTCCATGATTATATCGCTCGGACTTGCGCATTAACAGCCAGCATTTCTTCCTGGCTTTTACAAGAAGTCAACCCAGGTAACAGAGAAAAATCCCGGGTATGTTAATCCAGCTTTGTCGTACAGGCCCCAGGTTTGATGAGTATTTCAAAGTCTGATTTTATTTAGATGCAATTTCATTGTGACACCTTATTTTCTGACATACACTAAGGTTTCTGTGACCTGCAGTGTGATATGACAGGGGTATCATTAATTTGTCATCAGACATTCATAATCTCATTCGTCCAGTAGCAAAGACAAAGTGGAAACTGAAAATCACACCATTTAAATCAAACTAAAAAGAAAGACAACAAAACAAACAAACAAAAAAAGAATTTTCTTAAAAACCTGCCGCTTTACATATTAAAACTGTCAGCATAAACATCTAATTTTCAAACTCAGTTATTCTCTTGAAATTTCTAGCTATTTTGATATTTAGGTGCTACTTTTCTGGATTCAACACATTTTTTTCAGGATCAATAGATATTTTCAATAATCCGGACATAATATCAGTGTTTCTATTTTAATTTCAGAGCTAAATGCTATTTACAGCATCAATGTTTTTATCCCATAAAGAAACCATCATAATCAAACCCTGTCTTGGCAGTGACTGCTTTTTCATAAATGACTAATAAATCATTTAAATTTACAAAATCCTAAAATTATGACAAGATCTGCAATATCTCAATGTTTATTTTGAAATAATAGTGCCGTGGAAATTCACAAAGCTGACTCTCTAACATGTCTCAGTTAAGAACGAATTTATCAAAGACTGGCGAATTTTCGCCAAATGCCCTGATTTTCGTAAAAAGTTGCACTGAAGAAGAAATAAGTTCGTAAAAGCAGTTTGTGAACACGGTCCGATGCTTTTAACTTCCGGTTCATAAGGTCGAAGAGGAAACGAGCACATGGGCTCGAGCATGTGGATCGGAGATGAAGTTTAGTAGGAGATGAATTATCTGGAAGATTGTTCTTTTCTGCATCATCATTCAGTGAATACTTTAAATTACGGTCGGTGATTTCTACGTATCTTGGATACTGACCACTGAACTGACGTCAGCTCGCTGAAGGAGAAACAACTGAGAGAAAGAAACCTCGTGGAGAAGAGTGGTAAACATTGACTCAAGTGTTTTTTTTTTTGTTTGGTTTAATCGGTAATTGGTGATATCTCGGTAATTCTGTTGTGATTTTTGGTTCCCTCCTTTCTCTGCAAGACTGAATGAGGGGGCAGACATTAGTCCAGCTATTAGGCCTTATTTATACTGACCTTATATACTGTTTCTGACACACAAACAAATGAATAAACAAAACATTTTGAACGCAGGAATGCTTATCCACCAGTCGCTAAGCAATACGCTACAAAAGTTTCTCAAACATTCCGGCTGTGGTTGCAGCCATTCTGGAGTGGATGCATCCACTCTGAGAGTGGTTGCAGCCACTGTTACAGAGTGGTTGCAGCCACAGCCACAAAAGGATCTCGGCGCTGCTGAGCTTTTGAGGACTTGCTGTGTGCATCCTGTGTGTATATACCAAGCGGCAACCTCCAACAATCGGTCTCTGCCAGACACGTGACTTTTGTTGCTAAGACGCCATTTTAGGTGTATAAAAGTCAGCGGTCCGTTTATCAAACAAGCGTGGAAATGAGCGCACATCTGATCATATAAATGATATTATTGTATCCACGTGTGATTCATAAAAGTTCCTTTCTGACCAAACAATAGAATCGACGTCAGAAATCCCTCCTCATCCAGCTGCTTCTACCCTGAAGCAGCAGCTCAGACAAGCGGAGGCTGGTCCAAGCCTGACCCGGACTGTCGGATCTGAGCCTGACCCGCACGGACAGAAGAAAAAATAACTTTCATTAGCTAAGCTAAGAAACAGTCTGCTGACTGCACTTATAGACTATAACTTTAGGGTACAGATTACTTAATAGAAACGACGGATCGCCTCCTGTCTTCTGTCTCCAGGAGCTGCAGGTGTCATACCAGCCAGATGATCTTAACAGCAGAGTGTTATAACTTCTGATGAAGGCGACAACTGATCGCCAACAATGTGAAGATAAATCAGACTTTATTATCTCACTGTTGATGTCTGAATAAAGAAAAGAAAGCTCGGCTGCTTGTAAGAAGACGGACAGTCGGGCTGCAGAAAGGCGCAGGTGCATCGGACCAGCAGGAAACGCTGCTTTAGACTCAGAGAAAGTTTGCAACACAACCCTGACCTGTGTGGATCTGTACAGCGATGCTGTAACTTGTCAAGACTTTATTGACAAGTTAAATAACAGAAATAATAGTTTATAAACATTATGCACAACCAGAAGGGCAGACGCGCTGGTAACTGCAGCTCCCAGGACACGGAGTTGAGTGGAGGAGATCCGTTTCTATAAATTAATCTGTACATTAACGTTGTACAAGTGTTCATTCGGTAGACTGTTTCTTAGTTTAACTAATGAAAGTTATCGTTTATGTTCCTGTCCGGGTCAGGCTCAGATCCGACCAGCCCCCATCTGTCAGCGCTGCTGCTGCTTCAGGAGAAACAGCTGGATGACGGTGCATTTCTGACCAATATTCTGTTGTTTGGTCAGACACGAACATTTTATAAATCACACATGGATTCAGTCTTAAGATCATTTTTATGATCAGATGTGCGCTCATTTCCACGCCGGTTTGACCACTGACAGTTTTACGCTTGAAATGGCGTCAAGCGCTGGTTACTGCTGGTTAAGCAACAAATGTTACGTCACTCGGCGGAGACCGATAAAGCTACCGGGAAGAAGTCAATGTTTGTAGTTCTCCCTTCAGCCACTAGGGCCTGACTGCAAAACAGAGCAAATCCCCACATGTTAAAAAGACCAACTTCACAGCAGGAATAAACGTGTTTACAGTCATTTTAGGTTTCATAGGTCAAGTTTACCTTCATGTCAACTGTGAGGGGGTGAATTTTTTTTATTTTTATAACTTATCCATTTAGTATTTAGTCTTGAAATTACACATAATTAATATTGTGTCCTTTTGATTTACATGCAGAAGACCGGAAGCAGGTCTGCCAGCTGGTGGCTCTTAGTTAGCTCCTTGTTTGCTCTTGGTAAGGTCTCAAACGGCGGTTTTTAGTCAGATAATGCTGCGTTCCATTTACCTCGGAACTGGGAAGTGGGAACTGGGGGTGACGTCACACCAGACCAACTTGTGTTCCAGTTCACTGGTTGGAAAACCAGTTGGTAGCCTAGCAAAACAACGTGTTTGCTAAGGCTGTTGTTGCTAGCTGTTGTTAGCACAACTGGTGTTGTAGTTCACATATACCACATGAAAAATGTGAATTACGCTACAGCAGCTTCCCCCTACATCTATATAAACCAATACTACGTGTACGACTGATTTAAAGGGACTAGAGGCAGGAATTGTTAAAGAATAAACAAGCATGTCCAGTTTTTTAATACTAATGGGTGATGAAGCACCAAAAACCAAAAAGAACGAGCCCACCCACGTCTCTCTCTGCTGTCTCGAACAGGCTGTATTCACAAGCCTTCCAAAGCACAATTAATTGTTTTATTCACTTATTTTAGGGATGCATGATAATGGAATTTTAGTCGATATCCGATATACCGATATTTTAAAACTCATGTGTCCGATAACCGATATTGATACCGATATTAAAGCTAAAAAAACATAAGCTGTCATTTCAAATAGCAGCTTTGTTATCCGTTTCTGACACTGAAAAATAGGGGTGGGAAAAAATATTGATACACTGAAATATTGCGATATTTTCATATGCCAATATCAAATCTCTATTTAGAAACACTGTATTGATCTATTTTACTTACAAAATTTTGCGAGATTTTATCGTTTTGTTACAAAATCTCACAATATTTAGGGAATTCTCACGTTTTAACAGAATGATGAAATATCACGAGATTTCGTTATTGAAATAGATTGATAGATACCACGTTTTTAAATGTCAATATATCAGCTTATGTAAATATCGCAAAATTTTTGTGAATTCTTGCTTGAGTTTGTAACAGAACGATGAAATATCGCAAGATTTTGTTGGTAATAGATCGATACAGCATTTTTAAATGTCAATATATCAGCATATGAAAATATTGCGATACATCAGTGTATCAATATTTTTTCCCACCTCTAGTCTTTAGAAATTTTAAAGTGTTTAAAAAAGAAGTTTTTGAAGAAGAGGAGGAAGAAGTAGTTTTCTTTTGCTTTTTTTTTTTAGACTGTAGAAACAGCGACCTGATTGCTTAAATATCGGTTAAGTATTGGTAGGGTGGCCGATGTCCGATACTCAGTTGTAAGGCTGATATAGGCCGATACCGATAGGGGGCCGATGATCATGCATCCCTAACTTATTTATTTGGCTTTTACTGATTTTACTTGTTTTTGCTTGTATTGTGTTATCATGAGAAGCACTTTGTGACTCCTGTCTGTGAAAAGTGCTATACAAATAAAGTGTACTTATTTACTTACTGTATGCTGCATAATGCGCTGTGATTCGGTGGCCGAATTTTCCGCGCTGTCCTGCGGATGTGACGTCAAATGACGCTGCGTCTGGTGGGCGTGTCGTCGAGTAACGTCACACTACGACACGCCCCTGTCTTGCGAGCCGCAGATAGACCCTTCTCGCTTAGGGGGCTAGTCTTTGTTAGCTCCTACTAGTTTCGAGTTAGCTTGATTAGGGTTTAGCCCAGAGTATGTCAGCTGTCAATCATTTGCCCCAATGCCGTGCTTTGCCCATTTTAGTATTTTCCGGGAGTGACGACATATGCAAAACTGCAAGATGGCGATGGTGGGACACGCCCAACTAGCTTCACTCTTCTCTATTCAGATGAGACCGGATACTACGTCCATATTACATACAGTCTTTTGCATATACACTACTCACAAAAGGGGATATTTGGCTTTTTATATGATGTCACAATGAACCTTCTGCAACTTTTCTAGATGAACTTTGACTTTCTCTAAACTTTAGAATGCACGTGTACATTGATTCATGTTTAAATATTTATTGCACTGTTTTCCAAAAAAGATGATTAACCACAAAATATATACAAAAGAAGTGTTTAAATCATGCCTTGACTTCTGAATGTTCTGGTTCAATTTCCCCATGTTTCTAAAAGGTCCTCTTTATCATCCTGTTCACATTTAGATGCCATCGGACCAAGAGGCACCGAACACGACAAGTTATTGAGACATTGTCGTTTTCATAGATGGTTTTTCTGAGCAACATTATAGGTAAGATGCGCATGCAACCAGGGTGCAATAAAACACAGGAAAAGCATTATTGAACTATGAAAAGACTTGTGTTTTTACATGCAAGACTAGAGGTTTAATGTAGATGCGATCATGATATGACTTGAAAAGGTCAGGGAAATATAATGTTTGAGTTATGGTATTTGTTTGGATACAAAATTAAAGATGTTAATGCATGTAATGTGGTGGTGGCTGACATCAGCAGCACAGGATCCATAAACCACCAGCGATGGAGACAACACCACACTAAGTGGTTATACAGTATCGTGCAACTGCAATAGTTACACTTGTAGGAAAAACTGTAAACTATGACACTCCTAGTGTAATCAAAACTAGTGAAAGTCTGCTTCTGTGTGGAGGTGGTGAAGACATGGAGCAGAACCTAAACGTAAAGACATTTTAAGGGTGTGACTAGGACTGGGCAATTAATTGAAACTGAGCTTCAGAACAATTAATCATTGTAATCTTGCTCATGTCAATCATTTTAATTATTTCTTTTAGCAATATTTTGAAATATCCATTAGATGATCATATACAGAGAAACAGTGTATGCTTCCTTTCACTTATTTTAAAATCAATCTGCTGCTCTTCTGTTATGAAAATATTTGCAAATACTTTCAATGAGCTATGAGGACTAGGGTTGTCACGATACCAAATTTCTGTTTCGACACTGATACCATTTTGTATTTCAATACTTTTCGGTACTTTTCGTTACTTTTTTAAAAGGTAAACCAAACTCAATATCTATTTATTTGTGTTATTGTTCCCAAGCTTTTTATTTTAAAATAATCAAATAAATAAGTAAAATCATCAGTTTAGAACACAGACAACCAGTAATATAAAGCAATGCCAAATTAAACTCAAAATCAAACTATACATGAAACATTATATGGACATAATTAGAAAAATAAATTGTGCAACTATCTAAATGAATTAAATATTGTAAGGCTATTGGAATATTTTTTTAACTTGTTTCAGAATATTCATTTATTTAATGCTGTGTCTCAGTTTATGTTACATTAAATGGGTTTGAGGTAATGTCTATAAAATCATGTTTGTGTGACTGACTTCATTATAACATCAGTCAGTTCATCTCTGTAGTCATTTTTAAACTTATTTAAACATTTAAAGGATGTTATAACTTTGAAGACAATTAAAAATGTATTTATTAACCATTGATGTGTGTAATGTAGGCTGCTGTAGGTTTCTACTGGGCTGGAAGAGTCTGCGTCGTTGTCCTTTACAGGAAAAAAGAAAAGATGACGACTTTGGAAAAGCTCTTGTTGATAAAGTAGGGGCTCGGAGTACAGTTTGGAAGTATTACGGATTCAAAGTGAATGACAAAGGTGAGCCGTTGAACACTGAAGCACCGCAGTGAAAGCGATGCTACAAAGTCCGTCTTGCTAAAGGAGGCAACACTTTAAGCTTCAGGTATCCGCGGCAGCATCCACTTGCCATGAACCAGCCTGTCTGCTACTTGACGTCTCCTCCTCTGTGAAGCTGCTTCACTGAGAGCCCCGCATTATTAACTATGTCACGTCACACTCGCAGGCCTCTTTGCACTTAAAGAGACAGGCTCCAATTTACCTATTTAGCTGCGTTTTTTTTTAAGAACCGTTTCTTTTTAAATGCTGGTATAGTACCGTTTTTAGCGCTTTAGTATTGCGATACTATACTGGTACCGGTATACTGTGCAAACCTAATGAGGACAAAACAAAATACTGAAAATTTCTATTTAATTGTAATCGAGGCAACGTGTGCAGTTAACCGTGATTTTGATTTGAGGTCATATTGCCCAGTCCTAGTTGAGACTTGAGAGTGGAATAATTGTGCATTAACTGAAACCGAGGTCAAAGGTTCAATTAATCATGATTTAGATTTTTGCCATAATGGACCAGCCCTAGGGGTGACTGAAGAAGCTCTGAGGGATATGAGGTGGGAATTTTGCTGCTGTGTGGTTTTGAAATCCAGCTTTATCTTCTTTATTTCAGTGTTCCCTGCAGACGTGCATCAGCCGTTGGTGATTACAGAAGAGTTTCTTTATAAATGGAGTCTGGACAAGCAGGACCCAGAGCCTCTCTGCATCAAGGAGGAACTGTGGCCCAACTAAAATGGAGAGTAGTTGATGGTGGGTTGGTGGAGAGTGTCACCAGTTTACCAATGATCACAGTTACTGAGAATGTGACACAAAATGTAAATATCCAGAAAAAAGTCAGTGGATGGAAAAAAAGACCTAAATGTGATGATTGTGGTAAAAAGTGTAAAGATGAAGAACAACTTAAGGAACACATGAGAATCCATACAGGAGAAAGACCATTCAGCTGTGATGAATGTGGGAAAAGATTTAGTCTAACGACAAGCTTAGACCGACACATGAGAGTTCACATGGAGAAACAATTCGGCTGTGATGAATGTGGAAAACGATTTCGGGAAAAGGCACATTTAAACCAACACATAAAAATCCACACAGGAGACAAACCATTTAACTGTGATGAATGTGGACAAAGATTTAGACAAAAAGCAAGCTTAGACCAACACCTGACGATCCACACAGGAGTCAAACCTTTCATCTGCCATGAATGTGGACTTCAGTTGGGAGGAAAGACAAGTTTTAGCCAACACTTAAGAATCCACACAGGAGAAAAACCATTTAGTTGTGATTTATGTGGACGTCGGTTTAGACGAAAGTCATGCTGTAGACGACACATGAAACACCACACAGATGAGAGAGCATATTGCTGTGATCAATGTGGAAAGAGATATGTTGAAAGGGCAGACTTAAACTTACACATGAGAAGCCACACAGGAGAGAAACCATTTAGATGTGATGTATGTGGCCAGTGCTTTGGTAAGAAATCTACTTTAAAACCACACATGGGAATCCACACAGGAGAGAAACCATTTATCTGTAGTGAATGTGGAAAAGGATTTAGACAAAAGGGAAGTTTAAACCTGCACATGAGAGTCCACACAGGAGAGAAACCATTTAGATGTGATGTATGTGGCCAGTGCTTATGTAAGAAAAATTCTTTAACACAACACATGAGAATCCACACAGGTGAGAAACCGTTCACCTGTGATGTATGTGGTAAATCTTTTAGGCAGAATCGGTCCTTAAAAGCACACAATATGCGTTTCCACTCAAAATAGAAAAGGCACAGTTGTACAATTTTTATGCAAATCTATCAACAATGTGCTGTGTACAGTGTAGATATACAGTTGTCCTCAAAATTATTCATACCCTACAATAAAGAAAATTCTAAATTCACAATTGTAATTCATTTAACAAACTGAAAATGTAATGATAAATACAAAATAACTAAATTATAATTATGAACTATAAGTGAAAAAAGAAATCTCTTTTGGATTGTAGCTGAAAAGAATAATTTTAAAAAGCAAACTGTCCCAGACAAATTGGAGCACCTTGCTCAAGAACGGTGGGCCAAAATACCTGTCAACAGGTGCAGAGGTCTGATTGGAAATTGCAGAAAACAATTTTCCAGTGATTGCCTCAAAGTGTTGCTAAACAAAATTTTAGCTCAGGATTTATACATGTGTATATACAGTTTATATGTATACATACATACACATATATATACATACACACAGTTGTCCTCAATATTATTCATACCCTCCAATTAAATAAATAAATAAAAAAACCTAAATTGACAATAGTAATTCAAATAACAGGAGACAAAAAACTAATTTTAAAAAATTTACAAAATTCTATTTTTGTGAAATAAGATACTGCTTTTTAATTATGGTTAGAAATAATTGTTTTAAAAAGTAAAAAAACAAAAAAAAAACAGCCTGTACACATTAAAGCACCTTTCCCATGAACAGTGGACCAAAATACCTTCCAACAGGTGCAGACATCTGATTGGACGTGACTGAAAACAACTGATTGCATTGATTTGCCTCAAAGTGTTGCTCGACAAAATTTTAGCTACCGAGCCCCGTCATGCTTGTTTGGTTGTTTTATTTTAGTTTTTGTGTATGTTTTAAATATTTATTTTAAACCACATTTTAAAATCAATGTCATGGTTTTCATAGAATTTTTAATTATCATTACTTTTGTCAATTTCATTTGATTTCACTGGAAGCTCATTTTTTCCTTCTTTAATTTGAGGGTATGAATGCTTTTGAGGACGACTGTGTGTGTTTACTTATTCAGCCATCAACATGAGGACCATTTTGCATGTTTAACCAACAAAGTGAGGGCATTTTGGACATTTCTCACAAAAAAAAGCAGAAGAAAAACCCATTTTTGAGGGTCAAGATCTGGTTTTAGAGTTTAGGTCACGATTAGGTTTTGGTTAGGGGTAGGGATAGGTTAAGGCAATCAGTTGTGGTTTTTTCTTAAAGTTCATGTATTATTACTTAAATTTCATCTTTTTCACTGACAGCTAATTTTTTTTTCTTATTTAATGGGAAGGTATGAATAATTTTGGGGATGACTGTGTGTGTTAGTCTGAAGAACTTGGGAAAGGTATTCCATGACAGTCGCACAAGAAATAAGTCACCTAAAAAGTCGGACTCGGACTTGCACCATCTTGTAATTGAGCTTCAACTCGTTTCACAAATTCATTCCAGCCTTATGTAATGAAGACTCATTTAGACAGACTTGAACGATGGTTTCTCAGACTCTGATTCTCCTGGAAGGTGTTTGTCTCACACTGTACTCATACCAACATCTGGGAAACAGAGATGGTGAGTTGAAAAGATTTAATAGTAAATGCAGTTAGAAGTATTTTTCTCCCCTAAATTTACGTTTTTGTTGCCACTTGCAGCATACAGGATTTGACTCTTGAAATATTAAGGTTTTTATTTGTGAGAAACAGTGAAAATGCTAATCTTCTTCATGGAATATCCCCCAGGTTCAATGTAAATAATTGTCCTACAACTTATTCTGAATAATATGTACTGTATGTACTTTTTGTTACTGTAACTTTTCACAATTTACTACTGTCATTTTTTTTTTTCTTCAAGCCAATTTTTTCCACTAATGATGTAAATGAAAACTAGATTTAAGAATATTCTGTATGCCAATTTGTTTTTTCACTATTGTCTGTTTTTCTGTCGGTAACCACACCTTTTAATACACCATCTTCAGCATCGCAGAACCTTTAAACCCAAAATGATCAGCAAACCTCTTCACACAGCCAGCAGTACCCTCTCACTTCACGGTGAGCTGTGGTTCTGCTGATGTACTCAGATTTAATGATGATTCCATCATCTGAATTTGGATTATACCTGTCAAGTATGTAACCTGCCTCTCACCTGATAAGTGGAATAGGCTCCAGGAGGATAGAGAACGGATGGCAGAATGGGCAATGTAGTAATGTGTTGTAACAATTTCAAGACCCAGTGAATACCAGAAAGTTTATTGTTCTGATACATAAAAATTAAAGATTTAAGGCAATGTTTTCTTCCTTTTGTCATTTTTTTTTTTACATCAATATAAATAATTTCTTGTCGGGACAAAGTTTTCTCAAGGGAATTTCCAGACAACTTTATGACCTTATCTAAGTTATACAGTACATTCAATATATATTTATAATTGTTGTAATGAGATGATTGTAACCCACTACAAAAACTAAACTTCTAGTTTTAATCTTCCTCATAAAATATAACATTTTGCTGCATTAAATATTTCTACTTTGGGTGTTTAGTCGTTTTGAAATAAACAAAAATTCATGACATGACAAGACACATTCTTATTAAATGATTTTAAATTGGTGAATGGGAATCATGATGCATGCAGGCAGTACAGTGATAAACAGGCATCCATCTGTGGCAGGACAGAGGAGCTGACCACATGAATATTTGTGAGGCCAAGCAGCCAGGATGTATGATCAGTTGTAGGCACGGTGACGGGACTGACAACTGTCGCACATCCATCCACTATTTTGCAGCACATTTGGGTTATGAGGGATGCGTCTCTATGCAGCAAGCCCGGTCTTCCCTCTTCCAGACTTGCCAACTTATCCAAAGCCTCTGGGCTTCCTGTTGATGGGATGGCGAGTACCCCAGAAGCATCCAGGGGTCATCCTAACTAGATGCCCGGGCGATCTCATCGCCCGCTTGGCTGCGAATCGTTCCAGAGAAAGTTGGAGTTCACCAAAAACACAGGCTGTTGTTTTCTGATATTTTTCAAGTATTCAATCATTCCCCAAGAACCACTGCTCCAGATAGTCAGGACGGCTGGATGTCTTTATCATTGTTGAACGTGTTGACATTTTTGCTCCTTTTGAGCAATTTAATACCTTTTATTGTGTTTTTCGTAGCTCACTGACGGACAGAAAACGCCACTAGTGAAGAAAAAGAAAAGAATATGGCAGTAAATCAAGCACCAGCATTTTTAATCTTTAGACAGCATGCTTGGACCATGACCATCAATAAATGTTGTAAAGTTGGTGGGTGTAAGGCATTTAGGGTCAGAAAAAAGAGGGGGTGCAGATTCTGGCAGTGAGATTGTTCAGAATTTGCCCCCTTCTTCTCTGTTCTAATTTTCTCCACTTTACCATGAAGGCCTACAGCTGTTTGACCGTTTTGTTATTTTTGAGTTTTAATGTATATTTAGTGGCTTTCGCTGCGATGGAGAAGAGGTGCTTTTCATGGTGTGTGTTTGTCAATATACTGGTCCAAGATGGCGGGTGCACAGCTGTCTCTTATTTTCCAATTAACTTTATTCAGAAACTTACAGAAGAGGATAAAGAAAAAAAAGTGAAATTCTGAAATTGGAAAAAAAAAAGGTTTTTTTGTTGTTTTTTTTTTTTTCAAATGTTCTGGAAAAAGTCAGAATTCTGACTTTAATCTCAGATTTTCTTTTTTTTTCTTAAGTGGCCCTAATCCTCTTCTGTAGAAACTCTGCAGTGCAATCAATGCAACTCATACGCCGGAGGTTATCTCTCAGAACCAGAACCAGCATTTTGAAATATATCACGTTACATAAATGCACAATAAGAGCACAAAATAAATGGCTTTCATATTGGTGGAATGTTAGTTTTAATATTTTGCTTGACTCCATCATCAAAGCAGAGAAAAGTGTCTGGTGCTCTGACATTTGTAGAAATGCCATTTTGTCATATAAGATGATTTTTTTCTTGGGGTTTTTTCCCGCATTGCTCGTCAGCTCCAGCAGGCGGCAGCAGTCAATGCGGCGTCCGTGCAGATTAACAGCAAAACGGTGCTTGCAATATTTCCGGTTCACAAGATCAGCTGGGCTCGAGCTGCATTGTGCGTCTGTGAATCAAAGAATGAAGTCGACGTGCAGATAAAATATCTGAAGGCTCCGCTTCGCTCCTTTTCAATGTATTTTCTGCGTTATTGTTCAGTGAATAGTTTAAGGTACAGTTGGTGATTTTTGACGCATCTTGGATGATGATGATTTCTGTCCTCTGCAGAGACGAGCTGAGGAGAAACGACGGATAAGAAGAAGAATCGGACCACCAGCTTGTTTGTATTCCAGCAGTTGTAATTGACGGAAGCGTCATCAGGGAGAGAGGTGGGAATTTATCTTGGTGTGTCGGTAAAGGCTTTTTATATGCTGCAAACACAGGACATGTCTGGACGTCCAGTTTATTGTGGGGATGCTAAACAATGAGTGAAACAGTAATAGTTTGAGTTTGAAATGTTTAACTGATCACAAATCAGGAAATCTGCAGTGAAAAAAAAAAGAAATCAATCATATTGGTCACAGAGATGGAGAAACAAACACTTTTTCATCATGTAAATATCACAGAGAGGACAGAAACATTTCTGCAGCAGATTCTGCATCTGTCCAGGTTGGACAGGTTTGTCCCTGCTGGACTTCTGTCCACCTTAAAAGGAGGAATTAAGATTTCATTAAAACCTCTGACTATAGATTATAAGATTATGTAAATGTAACGAGTTACATGATTTAGAAAGGATAACTTTCATTTTAAGTATTTTTTATGATGTAAAACTCAACTTTCAATGCTGTCTTCTTCATATTTTTTTTTTGTCTTATTTTGTACAAGGACAAATGAAATAAACATTGCTTAATAAAATTATACAAATGAGGATGCATGCAAGTTTCTAGCCACTTCCCCTGGTTAGACTTATGGCAGCAGACAGTTAAAATTATATAAACTGTTTGATATGACTTTCAAACAAGTCATACAATAAGATTATTTACAATGAAATACAAGATATCAACCGCAGCAAACAGCAGAAGTGTAAAAATGGAGAAGAAATATTCCTATAAACTGTTTCTGCCATGTTCTGCCCTTCAGTAAATGTAAACAGCTCCATAAACGATGGCCTGTACATGTGACATCATCATCTACTTTATTACTTTAATATTTATTCATGTGGAAGTCGTCATGCTGCCTCGTTTCATTAAAATGAGTGTTGAGGTCAAACCATCCTGTCCAGTGAGCTAAACTACCTGCTTTCTTCACCTGGATGGACATCTGACGCATGTTTCAGACTGTGGTGGAAAATACTGTCAAATCACTTTAGACTTATCACAGTTAAACCTTCAGTTCTTCAGTTTCAAATCAACGTAGTTTGATGGTATTAAACAGTGAGATTCACGTCCAGAAATGAGAAGAGGTTTCTGGTGTCACCCCCACGCAGCTTCCCATCAAATGTATTTTCTGCTGAAGCCAGGACATATGTGGGCATTAGTCATGTATAAAAGGATGATCTAGGCCCTGTCCCAATACCTGGACTAAACCCTGCGGTCCTGTAAGTGTGTAGTTGGTAGAAATGCACATTCAGGGTTGGAGTATGCAGGCTGCAAGTGCGGGAAAATGGCAGAATTGGGACAGTGATGTTTCCTCCGTGATCTTGCACTACAACGTCATTTTATGTCATCTTCATCTCTGCACCCGGTGAAGAGACGTCATTTTTAGACCTGAACAGAATAAAGTTAATTTCATCTGTTCTTGTAAAATAAATGTCATAAAATCCACACCACATGTCTAATTAATAAATAAACTAATTACTGAACTAATTTATGTAAGGTGGCTGTATAATTTCAATTGTAAACTGTTGTTTTTTTTTACACTCTAAATGTTTAATAAAGATTTAATTAGCTGCTCTGTGACTATTATTGTCATGTCCATAAAAGCATGTATGTCAGGTAAACCATCTATGAGATAAACAGCAGACTTACCTGTGTAAATAAAGTTTAAATAAGAGTTAAATATAGCTACTTCTATCAGAAAACTGATAACTTTTATTATTCAAATGCTTTGAATGTTTATATTCAAAGCACGTTTGGAAGTAACAGGGCAAACTTCGGTAATTATTTCATCTACAGCATAGTAAAGGATGAAATATTTTGATATTTACATGTGAAAAAAGATTTTTTTTTTTAGCCACAGGCAGGAGCTCCATCACCAAACATGGACATTTTCCACCTTTTATGGTTTAAACCATCACAGGCAGCAATGAATTGTGGGCAATATTCTTCAGCGAAGTCTGCAAGGATGCTGATTTTGCTGAAGTGTTGATTGAGGGCGCACAAGGGGGCGGGGCCAACGTCTACTCTGGAGATATGGAACATACTACGTACTTGAACTCTGTAACAGGAACGTGCATTCTGTGAATTGTGTATCAGATTTGCATATTTGTGTTTCAGCATAAAATGAACTTTTTACCTCTTAGTTTTTATATTTATGACCAACAATCAAGTCCATATTTCAATCCGTTATCAAGGTCCACGTCTCTGGAATCAGTTACCAGATTATCTGAAAAATATTAAAAAATCATTTATTTAACATCATTTAAAAGCTCTCAAAAGATACCTTGTCAATCAAATAATGTAACACTCTTATGTCTCTTATCTGTTATGTATCCATGTAATTTTACACACTAACATGTTACTTTTGTTGTTCGTATATCTCATTGTATAATTACTTGACCATCTTCTTTCCCTCAATCTTTTTGTAACAAACTCGTATTTGATTGTACTTTCTGTGGGTGAGGTATTCATGGTTTCTTCCCTCTCCCTATCACAATTTTATTATAATGAATTATCATTTTAACAACATGGTTGTGCGAAATTAATAAACTAAACTAAACTATATATGGGGATTTTTCTGCTGTGTGGTTTTGAAATCCAGCTTTATCTTTTTTATTTCAGTGTTCCCTGCAGATGTGCATCAGCTGTTGGTGATTACAGAGAGGGGTTCTTTGTAAATGGAGTCCCAATCAGGATGGAGAAGAGTTGATGATGGGTTGGTGGAGAGTGTCACCAGTTTACCAATGATGATGACTCCTATAAAGAGTGAAGATAATGATGAAGAACCTCAGCCTTGGTCGTGTCCAGCCCACTTTTATCAAACCCAAACTGAAGGAAACACAGAGCTCGAGGCTCCAACCAACAACACATCTGAACAGATGAAACCAGAAACTGATGGAGAAGACTGTGGAGGACCAGAACTAACCAGTCACCTAAATGGTAACGTAAAAGCTTCAGGTTCATTTGAGATCGAACATTTGTCACATTTTGGACAAGAAATGGAAGAAGATGGTGGTGATGAGTGTAACACTGCCAAACAATCCCTCAGCTGCTCTGAAGGTGAAGAATCTCACCAGAAACACTTAACAGAACAAAGTTTCAGCTGTTTGAACAGTAAGAAATGTGTTAAAGGGACACGAAATGTAAATATCCAGAAAAAAATCTACACACAAGGAAAAAGATTTAGATGTGGTGTTTGTGGTAAAATATGTTGTCATAAACATTATCTTAAGATACACATGAGAATCCATACAGGAGAGAAACCGTTCATCTGTGATGAATGTGGACAAAGATTTAATCGAAAGGAAACCTTAAACCGACACATGAGAATCCACACAGGTGATAAACCGTTCAGCTGTGATGAATGTGGACAAAGATTTATACAAAAGTGTGATTTATATAAACACATAATAATGCACACAGGAGACAAACTGTTCTTCTGTGATGAATGTGGACACAGATTTACTCGAAAAGAAAGCTTAAATGATCACATAAAAATCCACAAAGATGAAAAACCATTCAGCTGTCATGAATGTGGACAAAGATTCAGGCAAAGGTCAAATTTGAATAGACACATAAAAATCCACACGGGTGACAAACCGTTCAGATGTGATCTTTGTGGAAAAAGATTCAGACAAAATTCAGATTTAGAAAAACACGTAATAATCCACACGGGAGACAAACCATTCGGCTGTGATGAATGTGGAAATAGATTTAATCGAAAGGAAAGCTTAAACCAGCACATGAAACTCCACACAGGGGAAAAACCGTTCAGCTGTCGTGAATGTGGACGGAGATTTAGACACAAGTCAAATTTAAACCAACACATGAGAATCCACGCTGGAGACGCACCGTGAACGTTGTGTTGCATACGCTGTCGATATGCGAGTCCGAAGCTTCATGACATCTAAGAATGAGTGACCTGAAGAAAGTAAGACTCAAACTAGCACCAAGGGTTTTCTTTATTTATTTTATATATATTTTAAATGTTTCTTTATATTAGAAATGCTAAAAATGTTATTTTAGTAGACTGAATTAATTTGGCAGAACGTTAGTTTTGGCCTTCTGTATTGACCCAACCCTTCGAGATAAGACTTTAAAGGTACAGTATGTAAAAAAATCAAAGGTCAATGGCAGAAAAATGTCATATATAATTCAAAACTGTTTGTATTGATGTGCAATCGCTGCAATAAAATAACTATTATGTGTTTATTTTCTTTGAATAAGTCATTTATATCTACTTGTTGGGGGGGGTGCACATCTGAAGGCTGCCGTATTTGCACCAGTTTTTTAGTGGGAGTTAGAGGGCTGTTTAGGATAAGTAACACCTTAAAAAAAACATTAAAAAAGTAGTCATGGCTGCACCTTTTTGTCTGGGAGAATTTTGGCCGCCATACATTCAGAACAGAGCTGTCCCAGAAACATTAGAGAACGTTTCCCATGAACATGGACCAACATACCTGTCAACAGGTGCAGACGTCTGATTGGACGTTACGGAAAACACCTGATTGCAGTGATTGCCTCAGCAAGATTTTAGCTTCTGAGCCCCATTGTGCTTGTTTTATTTTTTTTTTTTTGTTTTTAATATTTCTTTTAAACCACAATTCAAAATCAATATCATTTTCATTGAATTTTTATTTATTATTACTTTTGTCAATTTCATCTTATTTCACCGACAGCTGATTTATTTCCTTCTTTAATTGGAGGGTATTAATAATTTTAAGGACGACTGTAGCTGCTCTCCACAACATCTCGCCCCCCCCCCCCCCCTCTTGACAGTACAGCAGTGCAGTACTCTGTTGTAAAAGCTGCAAACAAGCAGGAATGTCTGGAGCAGCACCGCAACACAGTTGGTCACCAACACCATTTTTGTTGTTTGCAATATTCAGAAGATTTTGTAACAAAATGCTTTTTGTTTGTTATACGTTCAACATTGTAAGATGTTATCTGTGTATTTGTTCATTGTAATGTGTTGACTGTATTCTACTGCAAGAAGCAGAAGGTTTTTAGGTTTAATCTGATATCTTATAAAATCTTTAGTTGTTTAGTTCCTTCAAAATATCCAGAAACTTGTGACTTTTAAAAAAACTTCTAAATTAATGATTTTTATTGGGTTCATAGGAACAAATAAACAACAAACAAACAATAAATATGAGAATTTTTAAACTTTTCAATAAACATGCTTTTTCTTTATCAATCTATTAAGTTTACATCAATTACAAACACAAAGAACGAGAAGCAATATCAATATACAAAACGTTGAAAAAGATGTGCTGTTCAATTGGAATATTTACACAAATGTCCATTTGCCACTATAATTGTGTACATTCAGGTCAACTCGACATTCAGGTTGCAAACACGAGGTCACAGAACGGTGACAAACACAAAGACGGCCAGCATGGTGGAACGGGTACTTTAAACTGGTCCACATAAAAAATAATAATAATAAAAACAGAAAAAAACAAATGAAAATGAGACAAGTTTGTTCCACTTACAATGTAAACTAACATTTATTTCTCATGTGTTATATATTTTAATATATGACCATTTTTAGCCCTTTTTTTGTCACAAATTTGAATTTTTTTTCTAATAAATAAATACTTTTAGTGATTTTGCACAAATGTGTGCCATTGCATCCTCAAAATTAACCTTCTTAGTTGCTTTTTAAAGCAGCACTACCAAACTTTCTGACCTTACAGATACTGTGCAGTGATGGGGAAAAAAAGGCTTCAGAAACCCCACAGTCTACATTTATGAAACTTTGAATTACGAATCAGTCTTAGCTCTTTTATTACAATTTTCTTTTAGCACAGTCACAACCAAAATACTAAACATGGCTTAAAAATGCCATTAAAACCCTTAATTCATTTTTAAATATTTCATGATATTTTGAGACTGTAAAACTTTAAAGGTGTCTGAAAACCTTTTTCCATCACTTTACTTCTGATTTTCACTGAGACAGTGGCAATAATTTTGTACATTATAAAAGTTACTGTGCCATCAAAGTGAGTCAGAGATACAGTCGTCCTCAAAATTATTCAGACCCTCAAAGTAAAGATGGAAAAAAATCAACTGTCAGTAAAATAAGATGAAATTGACAGAAGCAATAATTAATATGTCCTATGAAAATCATGACATTAATTTTGAATTGTAGCTTGAAAAAAACATTAAAAACAAAGTTTTCTTTGGTTTTTTTAAAATTCTCATCTCCAATCACAATTCAAAAGCAATATTTTATTTAACTAAATTACAATTTTTAAAATTTTTATTTATTATTAGTTGCTTTAGTTTCTTGTTATTTAAATTACTGTTGTGAATTTAGCATTTTCTTTAATTGGAGGGTATGAATAATTTTGAGGACGACTGTCTATTTTCAGGTTGACAAAGTTGGACATTGCTACTTGCATCTGTACGTTGGAGCTGAGTTGCGTCCCTTAGGCCGTGCTGGAATCATGGAGGCTAAGTTTCTCGTTTTTCATCAGGCTGTCACTGGTGATGCGGGGGTGAAAGGCGATGGCTGTCGCTGGAACTGTTTTAGATTTCCTTCTGGAGGACTGGCAGCATGCCAGGTAGAAGATTTCAGCCACGTTGAGCAGAAGAGAGATGCAGGACATCACCAGCATGAAGATGATGAAGATGGTTTTCTCAGTGGGTCGGGACATGTAGCACTCCACGGTGAAGGGGCATGGAGCTCGGGAGCAGACGATTAGTGGGTCCATGACAAACCCATACAGGTAATACTGCCCTACAATGAACGCTACCTCCAGCAGGATTCTGAAAACGATGGAGGTCATGTAGTTTCCCAGCAGATTACCTTTGATCTTGACATGGCCCTTTTCATCAGAGTACTTAGGTGATTTAAGGAATTGACTCCCAGAGTGGGTCTTCATATACTCTCGCTGTTTATTCTCCTGGTGGATGATGTGAATGACATGGCCCAGGTAGATGAGCGTTGGTGTTGAAACGAAGATGATCTGGAGGATCCAGAACCGAATGTGTGAGATTGGAAAGGCGTAGTCATAGCAGACGTTCTTACAACCCGGTTGTTTGGTGTTACAAATCATGTTGGACTGCTCGTCACCCCAAACCTGCAATGTTCAGATGAGAGATTAATATCGTAAATATGTATAATAATGATATGAATCATGTGCAAGAACTGGACGGAAAAAGTGAAAAAGCAGCAAATATACAAAGAAAACTTAAAAGACCTATTAGAAAGCTTGGAGAACTATTCTTTAAGACCCCTTTGACAGAATACAAAAGTGATTAAAATACAAGAAAGCTTTCCTACTTGGACATAAAATTAAAGAAATGAAGGTTTGAACAAGACTATTGCTTGTTCTGTGCATGTACAACATAAATTAGCATTGTATTTCCAACTGGTGCTCAAGTATAACACTGAAGATAAAGTCTGAATTTGCCGTATATAAGTAGTAATCCTACTAAACAATAAAAAATGAAAATACATTTGTAATTACAGTGACTCTAAGCAGTTTTAGGGATATAAGTGTAGATAAATAAAACACAACTGGTCTTTCTTGTTCCAGAGTGTTTTACCAGCATATGGCCACCAGAGGGCGACATTTGACTCCAGAGACATACACGTTTAAGTACAGTCGTCCTCAAAATTATTCATACCATCCATTGAAAGAAACGACTAAATTCACAATAGCAATTGAAATAGCAAGAAACTAATAATAAATAAAATTTTAAAAATCCTAATTTACTGAAATAAATTATTGCTTTTGAATTGTAGTTGAAAATAATAATTATAATAATAATAATAATAAAAACAAAACTGTCCCAGGCACGTTAGAGCATCTTTACTATGAACAGTGGACCAAAATACCTGTATCGGACCAAAATACCTGTCAACAGGTGAAAACATCTGATTCGACATTATATTACAGAAAACACCTGATTGCAGTGATTCCTTTAGAATGTTGCCCAATAAAATTTTCAATAAATTTTATTGAGCATTTCAATAAAATATAATTTTCATAGAATTTTTGTTCATTGTTACCTTTGTCAATTTCAACTTATTAGTATGAATAATTTTGAGGACGACTGTATTTTCCTTTATGTTTATGTAACAAAAACTTAAATTCAAATTTGAGGCTGACCTTTTCTGCTCCAGCTCCAAGTATCATGATCCTGAAGATGAAAAGGACACTGAGCCAGACCTTCCCCACGACGGTGGAGTGGGACTGCACCTTATTGAGCAGAGAGGACAGAAAACCCCACTCTCCCATGGCTTCTGCAATCAGACGCAAATGTTCAAATGAAAGGGAGAAAAAAAGTTTCAATCAAAACGCTGCAGAGCGTCGTGATGGCCAAAGACCTGGTGGAGTTTTCACTTGTCAAGTTGTGGCAACAAAACAAAAAAGAAGTTTTTTGTATCAGATAGTTCTGAAATAATCATAGTGATGGTAATTCAGGGGCCACCTGCAGCACAGCTTGACCTCTGTTGAGCCGGACCAGTAATATAACATCTTATTCTATGATAATAACTCCATACTTTTCTCTTTGTTTCAGTATAAAGAAGTACAAGTACATTATCATAATGTTTACATTGAATTAATCATCATTTTAGAGAATAAATTATGGATAGCTTGAAATTTCTTGTAAAAATAAGGTGCAGTTTAACATTAAATCACCTTAGTGAATCATTTACATGTTAATTACAACTAAAAAAATCACAATGGATCTATAAAATCACCAAACATTTAATCACAGGTGTCTGAAAAGTAACGTTTCAGGATCTAGAAATGATTTTAGATGTACATGTGTGTGCATTTCCAGATTAGTGTTGTAATTATGACCACCTGAACTGACCAATCTCACAATACAAACTGAAGTCGCATCTATTAAGTGAGGGAGATAGAAAATGTAGAGCAAGTTATCCACCTGGATCGGAAATAAAAAGAATGCGTTGGCTTCGAGGTCTTTTTCACTTTTTAACAAATTAACGAACAAATTAATCAATTAAATTTAAATCAGATGTGTTGAAGAAGGAAACATCTAAAACCTGCAGGACAGAAGCGTTTGAGCATCTGAGTTTTATCTGCAGTCTTTTTAAAAGGAATTTTGTCTTAATTAAAATGATTAAACTTTTTTAATTTTCAATTAATTTGCCTTTTATTCTATTAAATAAAGAGGAGAAATTTAGTGTAGATATAATCAGATTAGATCTAATATATATCTAATCAGATCTGATATTTCCGCAGATGTTTCTGATGACATTTCACACATACACAAACAAAAACACTTAAAATACTCCATGAAAATAGGATCTTTTTATGAATAATCGTACCCAAGAAAATGTAATTTCGAGGCTGAGATCTGAAGAAAATTATTTTTTCTAATTGGTAAAATATTGTTAACATTTGTGCAAAAACTATCAAAATTCATTAGAAAACATTTCCTGCCTTACCTTTAAATTTTAAAGGTCTTCTGTGAGAGAAACACACCCGTCACTTGCAGAGAAGATGAATGACAGAGTCCAGTGGTCCAACCAAACCTGTCTGCGATACCTTGAACTTTAGATTTGTTCCACTTGTGCAACAGTGCGAGCTGTCACGTTGTCATGACATCTGGAAAAAAAAAAAAAAATGATGAAACGCCAGGCGACAAATTTGGGCTGAGCACAGGAAAGATTGTGGAGGTTAATGATTGGCAGCACTTTAAACCACATCTCTGTTATATGTTAACGTTTAGTGTTTATTATATCCTATGATTGATTTTCTTTCATACACAATCAGATCCAGACATATTTTTCAGATAAGTATCCACATTGTTAGAACAGAGTCGGGTGCATCACAATGAACATGTGATAGCAAATGAGGAATAAAGCGTCCCGTTTATTCTCTTATAATGTTAAAAAAGAAAAAGCTTTGCAAAAACATTTATATTTGACATATTTGGAAAATTCTTTCCTTGTTATAGACGTGTTAAATTTGTTTTAATATGTTCATATTGTTAATCATGTAATCAGGGGTGTGGCTTTATGTGTCTACAAACTTTAATCTAAAACCAACACAAGCATGAATTAGTGAAAAAGTTGATGAAATGATAAATAAGTCAACTAATTTTATTACCAATTTACTTCAAGTGAAAATGTCAGTTTAATTTACCCCACTGATGTTTTTTTTTAAAAACCAAAACAGAGCTTAAGTGATCATTCAAAGCTGCAACAGCTAATATTTAATCTTTTAAAACTAGAGGGCAGAGTTTGAGAGCAGATGTGTCAAGTCATTGTGGATACGCTGAACGGTGTGTCCTAAAACATATCCAATTTTATCTACGTTGCTTTATCAGAGTTGAGCTTTGCAGGGATAAGGTTCACATAATATATTATGATTTAATATTTGTACCTACAGCTGCATCATTCAGTTTCATAGTCATCTATAAGAGGTTTATTTTCAATCCCTCCTGAAATTGATATTTTTCTTTGTGCCATTTTCATTTATTCTTAACCAGTATACTAATATTTACACTTCTTATCAAATGTCACAAGTGTTCCCTTTACTGTGACTCCAGATGTATTGAAACAGGCCTTGTGGGTGCAGAGATATTCTCATTTCATTATGAGTTTGCAATTTTTGCTTGGAGACTTAAAAATGAGCACCAGGCTCAATGGTTAAACACAACAAATAGTTAATTTTTAGCTATACAAAATAATAATTTAACGATCAAATGGTGGAAAAACTCATTATTTAAAGCTGCAAACTGCCTTTCGTGAAGTGAAAAGGGTTTATATCTGCTATTTTGAATAAACTGATGAATGAGACAAAGTTTTATTCAATCATTTATTAAAAATAACAAAGCATAAAAAACGTCTCTGCCACATCCGTAGACACAGACTGCTGCAATCATTGTTATCTTTGTTCGGCAAGCATGTTTTTCTAGGCAAGCTCTAGATAATGAACATGACAATAACTTAAAGAACACATTCAACAACTGGGCAACAACAAACTTCTGCTCCCTCATACAGTCACAAGTGGGTATAAATACATCAGTATTGCACAGGTTCATTTGATTTCTGCTTAATAAAAAGGTCAAAATCCAGCATCGTGCCCCGAAATATTTTTACTTGTGAAAAATTCATGATTACACAGTGATGCTACAAATCTTCACTTCAGTCCATTTAATGTGTTTGAACAAGATCCTTGGGGGCAACAAGTCAGACCATGAGCTGTATTTGAGTCTTTTCTTAATGGCCGCTGAGTAGCCGTTTCTCCTCTTTGGCTCCATCCAGGCTTCCTCCGACGCTGTGGTTGCTCTCCATCTCCATGTTCATCTTGTTTTGCTTGAACGTGTCCTCCGTGGTGGGCCACCTGGGCCCTGACAGGCTGGCGGGGTTTTCTGCCGTGGTAACCCGGTGAGCGCGACGCCCGGAACCGCATTTGATCCTGGTGCAGATCAGGTAGAACATCTCGATGAAGTTGAGGAGGAGGGAGATGCAGGCCACCACCAGCATGAAGATGATGAAGATGGTTTTCTCGGTGGGCCGGGACATGTAGCACTCCACGGTGAAGGGGCAGGGTTTCCGAGAGCAGGGGAACATGGGGACCATGACGAAGCCGTACAGGTAGTACTGCCCCACGATGAAGGCGGCCTCGATGATGATCTTGACCACCAGCTGGGTCAGGTAGCTCCCCAGCAGGTTCCCCTTGATCTTCACTTGTCCCTTTTCATTGGTGTATTTGGGTGTTTTGAGTTTTCGGGGACCCCCAGGACTCGCCAGCTCCTCCCTCAGCTTGTTCTCCTTGTGGATGACGTGCATGGCGTGGCCCAGGTAGACCAGCGTCGGTGTGGAGACGAAGATGATCTGGAGGACCCAGAAGCGGATGTGCGAGATGGGGAAGGTCCAATCGTAGCAGACGTTCTCGCAACCAGGTTGTTGAGTGTTGCAGACGAACCCCGACTGCTCGTCACCCCAGACGCTTTCAGCACCGGCTCCCAAAACCATAATCCTGAACAGGAAGAGGACGCTCATCCAGATCTTCCCAATCACTGTGGAGTGGGACTGGACCTTTTCCAGTAAGGTTGACAGAAATCCCCAGTCTCCCATCTTTACTGATGTTTAAATACTAGTCTGTGATAAAAGGAAACAGCAGAGTTAACAGACAGGCTGCAATAAGCTAAAACCACACCTTATTCCTCAAACTGTAACTACAACTTATCATTTAATCAATAAGCCGCACAAAAAATACATTTCTCTGCTCTTGAATGTCATGACAAGGAAGAAAATTAGTCAATCAGTTTATTCCTCAAACAGATTTCTGGAGGGAAACTCATCATCCAAGAAATAAAAAAGCTGCACACATAAAACTAAAAGAAAAAAAAAAGGTTTCTCACTGAATTAAACATTTAAAACTTGCATCACATTTTTGTCACTGTTTTTATTTTTATACTTTTTAAATGTACTTTTATTGGTTTATTTTTACTGTTTTTATTGTGTTGCATACTTCTTCTCTTTCACCTTGTTCCCCTCAAAAACCCCAAAGAAATGGTTCTAAGTTTAGAGCAGGTAACATACAAAACTGGACTTGAGGGATAAATAAAGCGAAATAATTAACAAAAAGAAAAACAAATGCTAAAACATCAAAACCAATTAAATAAGTCATTTGAAATATTCAATATCTGTCTGTAATTAGTAAAGTAATGAGTTTTATGTGGCAGAGAAGAGAAAAAGCTCCGTCTTACCTGCTGACCTGGTCAGAAAAGACTGTCTCTGCTTGGAACAGATCACTAACTCTAGTTGGACCTTTGAGTTTTGTGCTGGGTGAGGACTCCAGGACTCATGAGGGACCAAATTACGCAACACACATCTGGCTTTATGTCACGTTGTATCCGTCAGCCAACGGGGGCAAAAAAAAAAAAAAAAAAAGAAAAGCTGGAGACAGATATGACCAAGAGGACTAATGTGTAATAATTGACAGGTCCAAAAGCCCAGACCTGGCAGTCTAAAAATAAATAGAAATAGAAAAGGAATTCATCACACTAATGTTGATCAGCTGATCTGAATGGAAATAACAGAAAATAATCAGGATCTGGGGGAAATTAATGACTTTTAAAAATTCTAATCAATAATCTGAGATTATACCATGTTCAGACGTAATTTATTGGCTTGGTCATAAATTGATAGTCTCTGTGTGAAAGGAGCTTGCAGATAACATTCAGCCAGATAAATTGTTGTACGCCGTAATAAGTGACTCAAAATCACCTGCTTCACACTGAAGGCGTCGTCCATGTTGGGCCCAGTCTGACTTCCAGGCACCAAAATGAAGAGTTTCAAAGAGATCAGCTCGCTCATTTATTCATTTACTTATTTATTTAAATGTTTTAAATCAATTTTCTAACTGTGTCAGTGATAAAGATATTTGAGCTTTAAAGATGCTCTCTAGTGGAAATTATAATGTTTATCATAAGAAATCCTGATCAGATGCCTCAGCTGCTTCCAGAGAAAGATAATTTTGGACATAATATGCATCTTTGATCTCATTCTTTCAGTCATCAAGGAATAGTACACCCACAGAATGATGTAACTTTATTTTCCACTTCCCCTCATGGTGAGAAAGACTCTGCAGCACTTTTTGAATATCTCAAATGCAGCCGGCGATCAGGAAGGCTTCTCGTTTCCCCCCAACTTTCATATAATGGAGTTCCCGAGCCAAAAAGGTCCATAAAAGTCCACAAAAACTTGTCAGCATTCCTCCATACTGCTCGTCTAATGTAATCCAAGTGCCCTGAGTGGGTAGCGTCCAGAATTTACTCGAAACGACGCCATTTAGTATATTTTTAGAGCCGAAACAGTACTACATCACATCTCCTGTAAGCACGCCGATGTGCGTTCACGAAACTACGGAAGTCGCGGCAGACGAGATTGCACGTTCTCTTTTTCTTTCTTTCTTTGTTTTAAATCATTATCCAACCCCTCTTGGACCCTCTTGTGTTTTTCCTGGTTTGTCTGCAGCTCTGTCGCTCTTAGCACAATGTAACACAGCGATTTCTTCTTCTACAATGGCATTATCGGCAGAGTAGGCTCTGAACCCGAGGCTTCGTAGTTTCGTGAACACGCATATGCACGCTTTGTGAAAGTAATGTGTAGTACTGTTTAGGCTCTAAAAAATATAATAAATGGTGTCGTTTCAAGTAAATTCTGGACGCTACCCACTCAGGACACTTGGATTACATTGGATGAGCAGTATGGAGGAATATTGACAAGTTTTTGTGGACTTTTATGGACCTTTTTGGCTTGGACCCCAGCGAACTCCATTATGTGAAAGTTGAGGGGAAACGAGAAGCCTTCCTGATCGCCGGCTGCATTTGAGATATTCAAAAAGTGCTCCAGAGTCTTGCTCACCATGAGGGGAAGTGAAAAATAAAGTTACATCATTATGTAGGTGAACTATTCCTTTAAGAAAGAATACTGTAAAGTGTTTAGTGTGTCAAAAATGACATATAATGATAAATTTCCCCTGAAGTTTAAGTAAACAACATTTCAGACTTTAAATGTTGAATGATGGGACACTTTAAAATTATTTAAAGGGACTTGAGGCAAGATTAAGAAATTAAACTTGCGACTGGCGCTTCAGGTAACTGCAGCCACGAGCCAAGCCGTCACGGGAGCACAAACTGAAGCTATAATGTTGTTTACTCACCTTTTTCTTCATAGTTCCACTTTTTAGTGTCTTTCAGTTGGTTTGGATCGTTTACTGACGGCAGAAGAATCCATAACTATCACTTACAGTGTTTGAATTTACCGCGACCGTCTTTTTCCTGTATCAAAACTGCGGATGTAGCGTCATTTGACGTCACGTCCGCAGGGCAGCGCGGGAAATTCGGCCACCGAATTGCAGCGCATTTTGCAGCACACAGCCTGTTCAAGGCAACGGAGAGAAACGTGGGTGGAAACTTTATTTTTGGTATTTAGCGTTTCATCACCCATTAAGTATTAAAAAAAAAATGAACATGCATGTTTGGTTTTTAAATTCCTGCCTCTAGTCCCTTTAAATCAAGACACTCTCATAGAATCATTTTATGGCTGAATTCTGCAAATTCCTTTTTAAAAATTGGACAAATTAACTCGACACAAATCAGAATATGATATTCATTTAATAAAAAACAGTATTACAATGCAAAAGTGAACAAAATCTATCAAATATCTGATTTATTTTATTGTGTTGTAAAATCGTTGCTTTATAAAATGTGAAAGAAAGAAAAAAAGTTGCTTTATTGTGTTTTATAATGCCACCGCTTCCTCAGTCAGTAAGCAACACTTTGCATGTGACTGAGTTGTGTTTACTGAAGCTGGCCGTTCCCATCTCTTCCTCTCCTTTCTGCACACACCCCATCACCCCCCTCCAGCCACAGCAAAACCACTGGAACTGCTGGGAAAGTGTCCCCACACCGTCTGCTGCTCAGTCCGTGCATCAGATGTGGACCTCCCCTATGTTGCTATCGGATAATACATGTCTAGCCTCCTCCCCGACCTCCGCTGCGATCCCGTTCACCCCCAGCTTTCGTCCTTGCCGCTCCAACTCCACATTGACATAATTCTGGATCGTGCCGTCCCTGCTTTTAAATGCTTTCTTCTCTGAACTCGGGGGTGTCACCGGGGTCACGGTGTAGTCTTGCCTCCTCGCCATGCACTCTTTCGTTGCTTTCACACACAGATAAAACAGCTCAACAATGCTGAGAAGGAGCGAGACAAAAGCTGCAACCAGCATGAACCAGATGATGATGGACTTCTCGGTGGGTCTGGACAGGAAGCAGTCCACCTTGTGAGGGCAGGGGAAGCGGGTGCACACGTAGCGAGGTTGCAGGGTGAAACCGTAAAGAAAGTACTGACCCACGATGAACAATGCTTCCAATATGATCTTGGCAAAAAGATGGAAGACATAGCTGCGAAGGAGGCGGCCACGGAGGCTGATCCTCCCGCTGCTTTTGGTGTACTTGGGAACTTTGTAGGCCCTCCTGATGAAGAGGCTGGTCCGGTCATCCAGCTCTGCCTGCTGCTTTATCTTCTCTTTTAACTAAAATCATAAGAACAAAGTCAGCCTTTTCCTGCTAGATGGGATGAATGCACAAAGTTAAACAATCAAAAATGCAGAAGAAACACTGATAAACTTGGTTTAAAGCTGATTTTTCTCATCAATAAAGTGTAAGATGAGATACTTTGACTTGAAATTAGACAAATATAAAATATAAAATGTGATCCTGTAAAAAAATCTCTTAGATATGCCACCATTTCTATGGTTTGTGCGTCTGCCTTGTCCAACCCCCCCCATGAGACATTTTCTAGATCTGCCCTTGACGATGCAAGCAGGACCCAAACAATCCTGACCTTTATCTGGAGTTTAGTTCCTCTGCTAAGTTGCCGCCACGTCTCACCAGATATTAATGCCTGAACCACACGGTAAATTGCATTTTGGCATTTTTGTTGCCCTAATGTATTATTTTATGTCAAATCAACAACCTTCTGCTATGTTCTTAGAAATCTAAATACTTAAACACATCTTAAACACACAAAAATCATTCCATTTAAAGGGGAAGTTCAGAATTTTTGACATTGGGCCTCATTTACAAGTGAGCCAGAATACTTATTTTCACTGAAGACAGTTTCAACATACTTCATTCATTATTCTAGTTCCAGGAGGTTGCTGATGCTAATGCTAGTGGAAGTCAATAGGAATCTGCTAGCCTGTCATTAAAACCAATCTTATCCACTCCACAGAAGATACAAGGCAAATCAGCAAGATTATCTGTGTAAATGCCGTGTTAAACTAGTAAAACTAGCCTTGTATGACAGATTTTGCATTACATATTGAGGAACTAGTTTCTTACCAGCTTACTACCTTTGCCAGTGTATTTCAGTTCATAGAGACATGGTGACAGTTAGTTTGATTAAAAGTTTGAAATCGTCTTCAAAACCAGACATATCCTCATGCCTGTCAGACGTGGCCGTATTTTAGACTTTATATTTTGTAATCAAATTCCTTCATGCACGAGCAGCAGATGACATCACTCGACTCCAAATACAGGAAGTAAAACTTTGTAAAGTATCTCAGCAGCAACAATCAAAATGCAACGAAATCCAAGGTTAGTTTTATTTTAACATTATTCTGTTAACACGACATTTACTCAGATAGTCTGAAGTTATAAATGTTTGCCTCGAGCGTTCTTGGAGTGGATAAGTGGTTTTAATGACAGGCTAGCAGATTCCTATTGACTTGCACTAGCATTAGCATTGCGACCCACTGGAACTAGAATAACGGAATGAAATATGTTGAAACCATCTTCAGTGACAGTAGTATTCTGGCTCACTTGTAGATGAGGCCCTATGTCAAAAATCCTGAACTCCCCTTTACTCAAAATTTGAAGGCAGTCCTTTAACTCATATATTTACAGTGTACTCTGAAACACAGCTAACACTATTTGGTTATCTATTTCTGGTTGTCCACAGAATGCATGTGAAAATTTGACTCTTCTTTGGCTCGTTATAAATTTACTCAAGTGAAAATATTAACCAGTGTGGTTTACTTTTATCCAGACATGTTTGTGGGTTTGTCAGAGTTTGTTTGCAGGAAATAGAGATGCTGGTGTGAAAATGAGTGGCTTAAACTCAAAAAGATGGGTTGTAAAACTAGCCCGGAAATGCCAGAGAAAGGGTTATAATCTGGAACTGTAAAGTGCATTTTTATATTTGCTGGTGCAAACCAAAATACAGCAACCAAATTAAGGAAACTGAACCTGAGCAGTGCAACATAAAGACAGTCTGGTGAATGCAAACTTGCCCCTAAATGGTTATGACCAGTTTGAGTTGCACAGTCAGATGGACAAGCTTCATACCGCATCAGAGAAAGTTTACATTTGATACGTTCTGATTGTTAGAAACATATATTATTCTGTTAACCATTAGAAGTATTTGCAAAACTCCAGGTTTAGATTCCATGGTCATGTTTTCATGTGTTTCTGCTCCTCTGCAGCTGAAGCTGGACCACTGTGCTGACTGATTCTGTCATACTGCACCTTCTTCTCAACATGTAGAACGTGAAGGACGTGACCGAGGTATAACAACTTTGGAGTTGCTATAGCGATAATCTGAAGAACCCAAAATCGGACATGGGAGATGGGGAAGGCGAGGTCATAGCAGACGTTCTCACAGCCGGGCTGCTGGGTGTTGCAGACGAAGTCAGACTGCTCATCCCCCCACACCTGGATGGGATCAGAGGAGAGGAAGATGGAGGAAGATGGTGCATCCTAGTTTTCATAATGTGGGATTATCTGCTGTTGCTGTCTTCTATTTTTGAATTACTATTAGAATCGTCTTCAGTACAACATTCTCACAACTTTTTCTTTGTCTTTCACATGTTCTTAATCCAGACTCTAGAAATGATTCATCCTTAACCGTGAAGATCAGACCTTCTCAGCACCGGTGCGCAGGACCATGATCCGGAAGATAAACAGGACAGTGAGCCAGACTTTCCCGATAACGGAGGAGTGGCTCTGAACCTTTTCCAGAAGACGGCCCAGTAGCTCCCATTCTCCCATTTCAGTTGCCAGTTGCTCTGCTTTCTGTTTGAGATAAAAAAAAAAAAAGAAGAAATAATCCTATAATCTACAGGATTATTTTGAAATAACAGTACTGGTCAAAAATCTTGTTCCAGTTATTTCAGATTTTTTTGTCTTTTTTTTTTGGAAACATTGGTAAACACAACAGTCATGAGAAACTTGTAATGAATCATGTCAGTGTTTCTATTGTTTAACTTGAATCTGAAGGTGAAAACAGACAAACAAAAAAGAAAACACCCTTGCGAGGGCCCCAAGCTGAGTTTGACACCCCTGCCATAGACCATAATTCACCACAGAGCATGACCAGAACTAAGTAAGGATAATTTCTTGCTTTAGAAAAATTGGCTTTATGAAAGACTTCAAATTTCATCATATTCAGTTTTGCACAGGAGGTGCCGTCAAAAATCCTAGCCTACTTCCACGCTGGTTTTTTTTTGTTTTGTTTCCAAGCAGCCCGACTTAACAATAATTCTCCAGACTTTGGAGAAAGTTTGTCCTCGGACTACTTTTTCATGCATTTTCAGTCTGCTCCTGTGTGTGAACATTGTAAGAGGTTGTGTTTCTGTGAGATGCTTCTGTAGGCTACTGTTAGCTGTAGCCTTATCTGCAATAGTCAAGAAAGGGTCGATGTCAAGAAGCTATGTTTAAGCAAATAAAACAGGGAGAAAAGGCTGAGGTGTGCTAAATGACTAGAGGTCATCCCACACTGCAGAAACTCAAATCTTAGCAAATACATTTTTCTCATTTCTAGTCAAAATATCTCATCACACTCAAAATAAGACACAATTACCTAAGGAGAAACATTTCAGTGAGATATAAGATCTTTTTTTAATGCAATGCATCTTATTTCAGGAAATCTTATCCCCAAAAATTTTGTTTGTTCCATTGGCATTTTTTTTTTTGTTTATTACAAGCAAAAAAAAAAAAAAAAAAAAAAAAATCTTGGCCACTCTAAAAATAAGTATAAAAAGATGTTTTTTTTCCTTGTAATAGGCACAAAAGAGTTCTGCCAATGGCTTAAGCAAAATTTTCTTGATAAGATTTCTTGAAATAAGATGCATTGGCTTAAAAAAAGATCTTATATCTCACTGAAATGTTTCTCTTTAAATAATTTTCTTATTTTGAGTGTGATGAGATAGTCTGAGAAATTTTTTAAAAATTACTTGCTAAGATTTGAGTTTTTGCAGTGCAGGTCCAGAAAAAAGTTCTGTCCAGCAGTTGTTCCAAAAAAAAAAATCACTAAACCAGCTGAATTTAATTAGCACAGCTCCTAAATGAGCTCGTCAGTGAAAACACCGGTTCTAAATCCAAAAACATGGCAGGATTTTTACTTTCTGGCACTTTAATGACACAAGAAGTGGACTGAAAATCAGTGACATCAGGTCTGATGGAGGGATGAATCCCCCACAGAGTGTGGGGTCATCTGGACAGAAAACAGAATAAAGGGCAGAAAACATGCAACAAAGTGCTTTGGGAAGAGATTTAAGGGGCCTGTAGAACTATTGAAGACTACTTAAAGAAATTGCCTTGAAGCTTCAGACTATGTTAAAATATAAAGCTGTATAGAACAAATACATTTTAGACTCTTAAAAATGTACAAACCCTTATTCTGCTTAAATATTATATTTTAAAATATGTTTTCCAGACAAATAAGTCAGTTTAAATCAGTAAAAGTCAGATCAGACAGGCTACATGTCCAAACTTGGACTGTTTTTCACAGCCTTGTGGCTTTGCAGATAGAAGCCACAGCTGCTGATTTCAAGTCTTATCTTCATGACTGTTGCACATCTTAAATAAAGGAATGCGAGCAGTCAGCTTCACTCTGGCACCTGCCAAGGCAGATAAGTTTAAATCAATTTGGAAGGGAAATTTGTCATAAAATGTTGCTTTATAACATTTTTTTTTAAAAAAAGAAACATTTACATTTTATTGTATCTTTTAATTGCTTTTATTAGGATTTTACCCGACAGTGAATATTTAATTGGTGGTCCTCAGAAAAATTAATTTTTGTCTTAATACAATTACAAATAGCAAAACTAAGCTTCTATGACAAAAGTTGCATCATAAATCTATAAATCAGTCGATTCATGTTATCTTAAGCACCAGTCTCATCACATTCATGTAAAATAACTACTAGCAAGAACTGATATGTTAAAAACTTTAACTTACCAGCTGAACAAACTGAAAAGATGGAGAAAAGGTGGATGAAGCGAGTGATGCCTCACGAGGATGATGAGAAGAGGGAGTGAGGAAGAAATTAGTTGTGTGTTGCTGTTCATTTTCTGACTTATCTGGAAGGACACCGTCCAAACCAAAACAATATACCCCCGCTTCCAACACTGAAGGTGAGTGGCTGGTGGAAGCAAAAACAAGGCTGAAATTCAACCAGACATGTTGCTTTGTCTTATTTCTGTGTTATTTTACAGAAGTTACTCATGCAAATGTAAAAAATGTGACATTAGATCAGATAAGGAGACAAATGTGGACACTTTTAATAAGTTATTGAAAAGATTGATGGTTCTGAAACTGTAAATTGACCAAAAAGCACTCTGTTCTAGTCATTGCTGTGATGTTTACACACATTCATTTTAAATCCATTTAAATCAACCAGATATACTGACAACACAATGCAGCAAAGCTGTATGCAGCTCAGGCTGCAGCATCCAGGCAGCAGTCGGAGGTTTGGGTGACTCATCAAGGACACCTCAGATAGCAAAAGCTGAGCAGGATGACTGTCGATTCACAGCAGGATTGGAAAATAGAAAAAAAAAAAAAATACAGAAAATGAACTGCAGTACAAAAAAACACAAAAAAATTGAAATAATTTTTAGCTATATTTGGATTAAAATGAGCTCTGGAGCTGCTTAGAATGATTTGACCAGATGATCTAAACTTTTTTTCATGGTGTTAAAAAGTGTTTTGCATTTGTTTGTTTTCCTTTTTTAATATTGCAGTGATTTTACCAACATGTAATAAGTCATAAATGTTTTCTCTTGAACCAATCAACTCAGATTTAACTGCAGGAGCTCCTCTGTATAAATCGGTATACAGAGGAGCTAATGGTCAACATAATGGCTGCATGATTGGCATGTAGTGAAATGAAAATTTCATATCACTGTTATTGTGACCAAAATGAACACGATTATCATCATTAATGTGATATTGTTGAAATTTTCTCAAAATGTTCAAAAAGTACGTGTACATGCACTGAAATCAAACTGTCTGAGGGGCTTCTGCTGCTTTTCAAAGCACAATAATCATGATTTTATGATCGTTAATCAGAAAGATTTACATCGCGGTTTATCTTTTTATCGGTTATTGTTACATCCCTGCTACATGATGGCAAATGTTCAGCCCTCCGCCATGCTTACCAGTAGATATTTGGTGCTGATATGTTTGTTGGTTTTCACCAAATCTGCTGCTATATTAGCTTCTATATTAGCAGATGCTCCCTCCACCTCATCACCTCTGCTGCCCAGAGACCCTGGGGAGGCCTTCCCCCTCCCAGACTGGAGTAAAAAGAGCAGCCTTCTTCTGAACACTGCCACGACCTGTGAGGAACTGGTGGTGGATTTCAGTCTAAAACACCTAGCCAGCTAGTCTGCATTCACTGCAAAAATTTGTGGTCTTAATACGAGTTAAAAAGCACTGAAACTGAGAAGAATCAGTGAAATAATCTGCTAATGGGGTAAGATAATTATACTTGCTAAGATTTCTTGAAATAAGAAAATATGGAGACTAAAGAGGGAGAAATACCTTAAACAAGTTAAAAACACTCATTTTAAGTCCCTCATTTAGTGAAAATCCCCTCAAAACTAGTCTGTTAATCCTTCTTTTCAGCATTTCTTTCTCATTTTAAAAGAAAAGATCTAAGAACAAGAAGATCTTTCAGATTAATATGAGAAATGCTAAAAAAAAAGCCTTTTTGAAAGGCAGTACCCCATACTGAGGAGGCAGCACCACACGAAACCTGCAACACCCATGCACCTGAATGGGACTTGTTGAATCCCAAGAGCCAGATTGATTAGGATGACATGGGGGTTGAAGCTACAATCTTCCTAAGCTCGTCTAGCCGCTGTCTCAGGCTGTTAAACTGCACCTCTTTGCTACCAGTTCTCCGAAATTCCTGGTTGGTTTCTTTTGTTTTAAGATCTTTTTACGCAAAATGAGAAGGCAACAACGCTGAAAAGAAGCATTGCCAGACTAGTTTAAAGTGTTTTTCACTTCATAAGAAACTTTAAATAAATGTTTCACAGCTTGTTCTAAGCTAGTTCCCACTTGTCTAAAGTCTAGATATTCCTTTCTTATTACAAGAAACCTGTGTATAAACTGGTACAGGAGGTCTTCAAATAAGTTTTACAGCTAAAATTAGGAGTGAAAGGCATAAAGTGATCTGAAACATTGTCTTAGAGAGATAATTTAGCTTAATGTGCATATGAAATATGAATATATGAAACACGATAAAAAAAATCTTACACATTCTGCTCTAAATCAAGATCGTTAAGATGGTTTTTGCTGAATATAAAACTGTAAAACTTGGTTAGATTGTTTTTGCAATGTTGAGAGGGAGGAAATAAAGACTGTCCACAACTAAATATCTGAGGGTGGTCAGGGGGGGCGGTTCTAGACCAGAAGCTGGATTGGTCTTTCAGCACAGACACAGCAAAAAGCAAGTTTGCCTTCTCCTCAGCCAGCTCAGGTCCTTGGATGTCTATAGTGACTTCCTGCAGTTGTTTTTAATCACACTATTACTGCAAGTGAGCTTTTCTGTGCTGTTAAGCAGCATTATGGACAAAGACTACAGGCGTCTGCACAAACTGGTTAAAAAGGCCAGTTCTGTGCTGGGTAGGGAGCTGGAGCCTGTACTAGCAGCAGATGAGGAGGAAACTACAGGCCATCACGGGATTTTGTAAACAGCCTCTGACCCGGCTCATCTGAGGCTTTTCAACCTCAGTTTGCTCACAGATGTAAATAATTTACAAGCTCCTGATGTTTCAGAGGAAAAAACAAAGTGTGCCCGTCTGGCCTTCAACTTATCGACTGAGTTCACTTATCAGGTTGTTCACCAAAAACAATAAACACACCTGTTAGAAGCAGGACTCAGCTTTACAGAACATAAACTTCAACCACCTACATCAGACTCGGTTGTAATGAACAGGACAGGGATGTGGGAATGGAAGACAGGTTTATTTATTGGTCTAATTCTCAGCTATAATGATACATTCATTTGTTTCACAATAAAACAGTTTATTCAAGTTTTACTCACAAATATCATTTTAGAGCAACATTGACAATATCTGATGCAGCTTTTAAACAAAAAAACCTCACAATGTCACTCTTCGCTGCATTTTAAATACCCCTCCAGACGTTGCTGGAACCTCGTATTGAGCTGCATTCATCGAACACTCTCACACTCCATCATCACACACCGATACTTGCCTGCAAACACTCCTAATGCACGAATGTTTAGTAACTCTTTGACCCATGCTTGACTTATCTTTACACCAGCGAGCCAGATAAGCTGAAGACACAACCGCCACAGCTTTGTAAAAGGATGTAATGTTGTATTATGGATCATTTTTAAGTGTCACTCTACTTGTTTAAGTGACTTAATTTCTTTCTTTACAAATATTGATTGTGCATATTTGTGCCAAATACTGCAATCTTCGTGGATTAAAGCTGACAACACACACTTGTTTGTTTAGCTCAACTCACATCACACACGAATGAGGTCAAACGTGAATTCTGGCAGTCAAAAAAATACATTTTCTGAGTTCAGAATGATTACAGTGTTCAATAATATGTTGTATTTTTTAAATAATCATTTTGCAGGAGGAAACTGCAGGAATATTGCTTTTTTTTTTTCTTTCCAACCATTACTGCCATGCTGTTTATTTTCCTTACAATGTTCAGGTTTGGGCAGATTTTAATTAAGATTTATGAAAGAAACCATGATTTATTCTGCAAGTTCTTTAAAAAACAGATGCCAAACTCTTCAAATCAAACCTTGATGGCACTGGAAACTGAAAAACAACATGACTCAAGTAACAGGATCCATTATCTGACTTTTAATAAGCTCTTAGCTGGCACTGAGCACCCGTGATCCGAGAACCCAAATCCACTGTGGAATGCACCTCATCATTCCATACTGAGAAGAAAAGAGCAAACAAAAACTTTTTATGTTTAAGATGCTGGTTTTTATCAACACAAATCAATCAATAAATAAGCTATTGATTGCAAATATGAGATCTTATCGTCTAAAAACCAGAGGCAGCGTTAACTAACAAGCACTGACCTGCAGCGTGTGAGGCCAGTAGCCGGTGGTTCTGTTTGAGACTCCCAGCGTAGAGATGGCATGGCGAGCATAAACCTCTGGCTTTGGGACAAACCAGCCTTCTCTTGATGGTAGTGAAGAGTATGATGATGATGATGATGATGGCTGCCACCTGCTTGAGGCTATCTAAAAAGACAGAATAGTGAAGAACGATAAGATATGAGAAAAAAAATGATTCATGTTGTGCAAAAACCAAGTTTTTTTATTAAAATCTGCAAGTAAATTATCATATAAAGTCAGTAAATAAGTTTGTAGCAGCAGCACTGCAAAAACTCAAATCTTACCAAGTATATTTTTCTTATTTCTAGTCAAAATATCTCATCACACTCAAAAAATGTAATAAGCAAAAAATTCTGCCAAAAGAACAAGCAAAAATTTCTTTATAAGATTTCTTGAAATAAGATGCATTGTCTTAAAACAAGATTTTATATCTCACTTAAATGTTTCTCTTTAGGTAATTTTGTCTTATTTTGAGTGTGATGAGATATTTTGACTAGAAATTAGAAAAATTTACTTGGTAAGATTTGAGTTTTTGCAGTGAGATTAGATCGCAGAGCCAAACACGTCACACTTTGATTACCTGGAAGGGGATCAGACTCTGAATAAAGATCCCTCTGCCGCTGTACTCGAGGTGAAGAGCTCTTGAGAAATGATCCAAGTATCCCTGAAATGTTGGAAAAGCAGTAATTAATGCTAATATTTAGTCAGGAGGAAGTCTAAAAAATAAGCAAACATACATTGAACTGATTGATGTGCTCATTGTCTTTAAACAAATATATTAGCAAAGGATGCAGATGTGTGTCAGTGCTGTGTCTCACTGTGAAGGCGGTGAGTGCCACTCTTCCACGCAGGGGTCTACAGCAGGCGCCTGATGATATATTGACCACAGCCCCTCTGCTGCGCTCCACCATCCCTGGCAGAACCAGTCGGGTCATCAACGTAGCAACTGCGACGTTCCTATTCACCTGATCCAAGAGGCCCTGCTCAGGCATTTCAATCAAGCTTTGGGGGAAGGTCAACGACTCATCCACACAGTTCACCAAGAAGCCAATATCTTTATCCCTTATCGCCTCTTTGATGGGCTCAACCGCTTCATGGCCCAGAGAGAAGTCGGCCGAGATGACTGCAGTTTCAACCCTGTAGCTCTGAGAGATGGATGCAGCGATGTCTCTAACGGAGGCGTCATCCTTGGTGACAAAGATGATGCTGATGTCGTGCCTGGCCAACTCCTCAGCATACGCTTTGGCTACAGGCTCAGATGCACCTGACAGTAGAGAGGAAATTATTCATCACAGGCTGCAGCAGAACATGCACCAATGCTGAAAATTAAACGTTCAAAGATGCCACTAGCTGATCTCACCCTGGTTTACCGTCAGATATTAATGCTTGCTAATGAAGAGTGTGGACAAAATAAATTTAAAATTGATGTAGCAAATTGTAGACTGTTGATTGAAAATCAAACGAGTGTCTCTGTTTTCACTTTTCTGACTGTATATTGACAGAGTTGTACTTTAGTTGCAGTTTTGCAATTAATAAAAGAAGAAATATTGAATTCTATTTGTGGAAAGGTGTTTTAACTGTAAAAATTCACAGTTTAGTCATGCATAGATGCAACCTTTAAAATATTAGGGCTGCAACGATTAGTCGATTAATCGACTTATCATTGACTATCAAGATAGTCGGTGACTAATTTAATAATCGACTAATCGTTTATTGTTTATAAGCTTTGTTTTTCCTCTCAAAATTGCCACTGTACCTTCCACTGCCTTGTCTGCCTTTCTGTCTGGTCATCTTTTATTGAATAGTTTATTGACATAAACAAACACACACACTACCAGTCAAAAGTTTGGAAGTTTTTCCATTAGATTCAATGAGAAAGTGTCCAAACTTTTGACCGGTACTGTAAATATGCTACAATTTCCACATGATCCAATCAGTCGACTAATCGATAAAATAATCAGTGACTAATCTATTATCAAAATAATTGTTTGTGACAGCCCTAAAGTCCTCTATACATCATTACAGTTCTTTTCTGATAAAAACCAAGAAGATTATTCTCATCTTTGACTCACTGAATGACTTAAATGTTATTTGTTTATGGTTTATATACATATTAAAGTTGGTAGGGTAAGACAGGGTAACTTTAATTATTAAATAATAATACCCAAACTAGTATATGAAACCTAGTTTGGCATTCAAACTTGATTAGTTGATGAACACTGAACTGATTAGCATAATCATAAAGGGTTTTTGACTCTTACTCTTTAAAAAAAGAGGGAATTAAAGGACAAGAGGTTGTGCCATTCATTTCAGTTCACTAGAATCTTAAAATATGAACATTTCTATTTCTATTTAATCATGCTTCATCAATTCAAGTGAATATGAGCATAAATTATGCAGTGATTAACTGCTGAGGTCCATTCTTACCATAAATGACAGCCCAGTCACCATATCTCTGGGTTAGCTTCTTGCATGGGATCATTCTAGGCAGGAAATGCACGCGAACCAACGTGCAACAGTCACTCATCAGGACGATTGCCCTGCTGGTCGTGTACAAAGCCCCGATCAGGGCCAGGGTCTCAAAGTAAGAGCTGCACGACCGAGAAATTTCTCTCAACAAAAACTGAAAGCTGTCAACAGCCGCCATGGTTCACACAACTGATGCTAACGCTAGTTTGCTAGTCTAAAACTAATCTATAAATAAAATGTAGAAACGTAACGCCAATTGTCGACTCAGACGTAAAAGTATGACATTTCCAGAGAGAAAAAAATCTGATAAAGCAGATGAATTTCTTTTAACAGTTTAGAAAGTCTCCTGTCTTACCCGGCGAGGAAAACATTAGGTCATGTGACAACCTACGTCAGTACTGCTGCTTTCAAAGCCCCACGACAGAAACGGTGAGAATAGCTTTCCCAAAGAATAACGCATTTTGAAATCCATTGTGGTCTTAAGTTAATCATAATTACTGACAATCTTTTAAAATATATAAAAAATTTTAAAAATAAAATTCTAATAATTCATTATATTAAAGAATAAGTAACTTTCATTCTATATATTATAAGTACAAGCTCAAATTCCTACGCTAAAAAGGCAACATGTTGTTCAGCGGATATCCCACAATGCAGTAGTCGTTTCCATAGAGACACAGCTGTTGGTAAGTGCTCTCAAAATGTGATATGGATAAAAAAAAAGCGATTAGCTGTGCAGAAAAAAAGGTGAATTTATAATATTTGTGATATGAAGTCTTTCTGCTTGATTCAGTGGTTTGTGCTGTGCGGTGGGTTTGAGCTTTTAGCCGTAAATGCAGCTAAAGTTAGCTTATTTTCTCTTCAGTTAGCTTCGTTTTACAGATGCATTTGGCAGCATCAAGCTAACCATAGAGGGAAAATTCCTTGACTTTAGCTCTAGAATGAAGATGTTTAACCATAAAAAAGTAATTTTTTGTCTTTAGATATTTGTATTCAGGTGTAAATAAGTATGTTGTTCGTTTTTGTTCAGTCTGAGAGAGCCGGTTCCCACACCTGTTGGGAATAAACTGATTGCCACTGACATGGTACTGATTAATTGAAAATGCATCTGGCTCTGTAAATTCTCCCCGCATGTTTATTGATGAGGGAATTATTCGATGTTATCTTTTGGGAGTTAAGACCAAATTGATTTAAAAGAAAAAAAAGACGTAGCTGTATATAAAGTATCATTCTTGCTATTTAGACTCATAAGAGCTTTTCATGAAGATGAACTTAATCTCTTATGTCTACAACATTTTAATGTTTAAGGTTAAGAGATAATAATAAAAAAAATACTTTTCCATTACAAATAACAAATTTTTACCCATGAATTGTTTGCCTCAGGGTTTTACCTCCCTACAAAACCCATTTTGGTTTGAGATTCAAGACATATTTAAATGCCCTGACATATTTTAAATGATCTTAATGAATTATAGTATTCATTTTGAATAACTTCTTTTAAGTCTTTGATTATGTTTTCATGCATAGCAGTATGCAACAATAAAACTGACAATACTGTAAATTTGACTGCCATGCAAACAAGATATTATTGTCACCATAACCATAAATGAGTCGCATTCTTTTTTTTTTTTTGTTCCCATTCCAAGTATTTGCTTCCACTCGTTGACCCCAAAGATGACATTAAGGGTTTGCATCAAGGAAAGCTGTGTAGAATCTGTCAATCTCAAAATATGCAGCCATGTATATACACCCACATTGCAACTTACTGTAAGCCCAACTGGGGTTTTAATGGCATTTTTTAAACAAACGTAGCCTCTTTAAAAGATAACTCTGGTCTTTAGAGTTGCAATTTCCATTTGTATTGAATTTTGGGCTTTCATTTTTTAATAACCATTTCTTGCTTTGGACTGGATTTTATTGGATTAGATTTTATTATTGAGTCTAACAAGATCTTGCAACACCAGCTGCAGAACTGGGTGACTGTGGTTAAAAGTTAGGAAGACAGAAGAAACTCAAGGAATACTCAGTGTTTTGAAAAATATGGACATTAAAATTTGGATGGTTGCAAATATAACAGATGACATAAGTTCAGCTTATTGATCGGACTATGGTCTCTGAACATATGAACAAGAATGTTTATGAAATGTAAGCAACACATTTTTATACCATAATGTGAATAATGATGAGAGGTCTTCCTACCACAGATGTAGCAAAAGGGACAAGAAAAAGGAAAAATCTGACAATGGTGTGTTTCATGTTTGATGAGAAATAACTTCTCAGAAATTTGCTTCTATTAATATTTTCTGAGGACTAGGTTGTTATAGAGCCATGTTCTTGAAAGCACCTGAATCCCCCTTTAAAGTGATTAAAATAAATCATGCTTGAGCCATCTAGAGAGTTTGAATCAGTGGCCTAAATAATAAACTAACCAACCTCTAAGTTGTTACTTTGTAAATTGATCTCTTTTTTTTAAATTGTAGATTTATGCAGAAATGCAAAGATTTATTTATGTTCTTTAAAGCTATTTCATATCATGCATATTTTCATCAAGATAAGTAAAAAAATATTTGGCAGCATGACTGCTGCCTGCATTGCGCAACAAAATGGCCCAAATATTTCTACATTTGTGCAAATACAACGTAGAACACTGTTTTGTAACCATTTTATGTTTTTTTTTTCTTTCATACACCAGCAGCAGGGATGTCTCAGCTGTCAGCTGAAGATGAGGTGGAGCTACAATCCCTCCTCAAACAACTCCTGAGAAGCATCAGCGACAAGATTTCTGGTGCTCCATCAACTGAATGTGCTGAAGAGATCCTCCTCCATCTGGAGGAGACTGACAAGAACTTCCACAAGTAGAGCCACTTACAAATACTATAACATCATTTTACTCTTGTTAGTATTTTCAGTTTGTTCCAGTAGATATGATTTGGCTGCTGCTTTGCTTTCAGTTATGAGTTCGTCAAGTACCTCCGTCAGTATGTGGAGAACTCTTTGGGGACTGTGGTGGAGGAGGAGACAAAGAAATTAACTGGAGGAGAAGGACAACATGCAATTGGCTCAGGGCATGACACTTTGATTCAAGCTGTGACCCGAAAGACCAGGGATTCAGCCGAGTGAGTGCAGCTTTGAATATTTTCAGCTAAATTAGTAGATTGGTCCAAATTTTCACGTCATCTTTTCCCGTTTGTTTTAACTTACAGTTCCATTAAATCTGCTCAGATTATCTGTTTCCAGTGCCTCTTTTGTGCTGGGCAGTGAGGAAAGTAAAGAAGTGTTGGAAAACCTCAATTCCACCACTTTTGACACTGTAATAAAAAGGAGCAATATCTGGATTTGTTTTAAACTGCCTCAGAAAGTTCTCAAAGCTTTTTGTGTTTAAATAGATTTTCTCTCTTTGAGACAGGTATCAGCAGATGATGCAGACCTTGAAAAACACTATGATCATGGTTGTGGAGTCTTTGATCAACAAATTTGAAGAGGACCAACTGAGGAAGGAGGAGATCCACAGAGAGCGGGAACACAGTCAGTCCAACAGCCAGTACACTGATAACTGCTCTGACAGCGACTCCTCCTTCAACCAGGTCAGAGACATAACATAAGCAATCTGAAGGCAGTAAATGCTGGTATTAAGTTCATGTGTGATATCTTTGAGAAAGTCTTGAATGCATTTTGATTCCAGTCTCTGGATGGATCTGGTTGCACAAGTTTGTTTCTTTTCATGGTAGATTGACTGCAGGTGAAAGCCGACGGTAGATTTACATAGTGCAGTGCTGGCTCCTAACTCCCTTTATCCTTTGCAGAGTTATGCATTCATCAGACAGGAACAGTTGCAGGTTTTGGCTGAAAAACTTGACTCCTGCAAACCCAAAGAGGTACAAATGGAAATTTTTAACATGTGCATTATTGTGTTTCCTTTTGTTTTTCCAGTTCTTGTCTGTACACTGAAGAGCATGTGTAGTAGATCAGTAATTCCCAACCAGGAAATTGAGTCCCTCACACTGTGAATCTGAGGTTTGGTAAGACGATTACACCATAAAAGCCAATAAAAAGTGCTTACGGCCCTTTGACACATGCACTGCTTTCCATTTATCTGGTGGCAATTTGATGATTATGATGTCATGTGTGAATTACTGCTGGTTCTTTCCTAATTTATCTTAATTTACTTTGAGCGTGAAGGTCAGAACGCACAGCAGTGGGAATTTGACTCTACATAGGACTAGCTGTTCAGAAATCCAACAGATCACATTATTATATAAATAAATTACAGTGCTGTCCAAACCTTTATGCTCCAGGGATCTTCTTGCTATAATTAGTTGAAGCTTTGACTTTTTCCACAGTTTCTGAACCAAATTAATGAGATTTAAACTGTTTTAAAGTGAGATGAACACAGGGTTCTGCTTTTCTACCACGGTTTTGCTAATTCAGTGTTCAACGTTTGTAAAAGTTGTCTGATATCAGACGTTATGTCAAAGCAACATGTCGTAGTTAGAAAAAGACTTTGTCTGTTGTTGCAGCTTGATAATAATTACATTATGTTAGTGCGATTAAGCCTTCACAAGTGTGACGCTGGCTCCTTGATAAACTTAAACATGTAGAAAAAGGAGCTTTTCAGTTGTTTGCATTTGCTGCAGCTGTGTTGTATACAGCTACTGCAAGCTTGACATGCTAATAATAACTGTATTGGCAATCTGACATGTAGTTAATAATACTGTCCAGTCCTACATGACTTGCCGATATATTATGTCCAACGTTGCTCTTTCTGTCACTTTCACAGGCATGTCTGAATAGAGGCACATTCAGGGCAAACTAAATACTGTGACTTGGGTTGATAAAGACATTTAATGTCTGGAAAAAAGATAATCTTGTCGCTTTTATTCCTGCAACACTAGTTGATACGTGCATTCATCCAGTGGTGGTGTGAAATGAATGTGTCTGTGAGCACTGAATAAATCTGATGTTCAGATCCAGTTTGATTATTTCTAGAAATAGATGTGCAGCTGCATCATTCTCTTTCATGTTTGCAATTTCTTCAGATACTGTTTGTCATGGTAGCTACCTGCCAGGGGTGCAGATGGGATTTTTAAACTGGAGGGAACCAAATGATTTAAACTCAATAAGTTATTTTGTGTAATTTGGGCTTTAACTGATGCTCAAGCAGTTACTTTGTGATAGTCTATGATTCAAGAAATTTGACTAAAAAGTCATGAGAGAACTCTTATGTGAAATCATGAATTAACAACAATAAACATTGTTAAATAAAGACCTACCTGATGCATGATGAAACTGTTATTTGTCTGGAATGCCAGTTACCCACCAAAACTTCATGCCTTATGCAAAATATGTTTCACTAAACACACTTCTGTGTTCAAAATCCTAGTTTTAAGCTTTTTTTGCCGAGATATTACGATTGGGCAAAGAAAGCTGATGCTTTGCAGGGGAGATCCCAAGCTGCTTCCAAACCACTTTCACTTCTTATTTTAGACACTATTTAAACAACATGTGTGCAAAGAAATTTAGTAGAAGCAGACTCAATGAAGGACCCAAAAAATTCTTATTTGGAGCTGGAAATTATGACTTGTGTGTAACTGAAATGCGTCATTAGCTGAAACACACAAACGGCGGGCTCACAAGGCTGCTGCCGTGACATTAATCCTCTGTTTTACCACCGATATTTGCCTTCTTATGCTGGGACGGTGGGGGTTTGATCTGTGTCACTATGAATCTGAGAGGGACACGTCCCCTCTGTCCCCAGTGTCATCTGTGACCATGCTAGCAGCTTATGTTGGTGATACCAATTCTGATTCCTACAGCTGCTGAATTTAGCTGTTGATGCAAACGATATGAAGCATTCAAAAAAATAATTGAACATTGAATTTAGCTTGGAGATTTGGGAGGTGACATGGAAACAAGGCTGGCTAGTTATAAAAAGATGGAAGTGAAACTGAGCATGTATCAGTCGTCCAGGTGAATGATGTTGACCTGTGTGCAGGCGCGTCGTGAGGCTCTTCAGGCTCTCTGCTGTGCCCCTCCATCCGATGTGCTGAGCTGTGAGAGCTGGGGCACCCTTCGCAGGAACCTCTGTGCAGCTCTGACTGAGCCCGACCTCAACGTGAGTCTAAAGCAGCATCATCTACAGTCGTCCTCAGAATCATTCATACCCTCAAATAAAAGAAGGAAAAAAAAAATCATCTGTCAGTGAAATAAGATGAAATCAATAAAAGTAATAATAAATAAAAATTCTATGAAAATCATGACATTGATTTTGAATTGTGGTTTGAAAGAAATATTAAAAACAAACACACACACACAAAAAAAAGGGGCTTGAAGTTAAAATTTTGTTGAGCAACACTTTGAGGCAATCATTGCAATCAGGTGTTTTCTCTAATGTTCAAAAATCCACATCTACACCTGTTGACAGGTATTTTGGTCCACTGTTCATGGGAAAGGTGCTGTCATGTGTCTGGGACAGTTTTTATTATTTCCAACCACAATTCAAAAGCAACATTTCATTTCACTAAATTATAACTTTGTATATTTTTTATTTATTATTAGTTTTTTTGTTATTTGAATTACAATTGTGAATTTAGCCTTTTCTTTAATTGAAGGTGTAGGAGCTAATTATCTTTTGTTAGTGTAAAATATATTCTTATTTTGAGGAGAATTTAGTTAAGGTTATTTATTTCTTGATATTTGTTTTAAGATTATGTTTCTTAGTTATTTAGTTGTTTCTTTGTTTTTGGTTAATTAGGACTAATTTGGGTGGATTAAGTTTATAATTAGGCTGTCAGTGGTAGGACCAGCATGCATCTGGGTGGGCGTATGGTTTTTACCAGCGCAAGAGAAGTTGGAGAAAATGTTTGTTCATGTCTTCCTTGCTTGCAACGGCTAATCAACCGTAAAAACTAATGGACTTTGCCTGGAAAATGGACTTCTTTTGGCCTGCGTAAATTATTTGTCCACGGTGCATCTGTGGCCCCCTTTTTTGGATTTTTGTTGTTTGTAAAGAAAGAACGGCCACATCAGAAGGGTATGAATAATTTTGAGGATGACTGTTCATCAGTGTCCTACAAAATGACATTTCATTGAATGTGTGTTTACATTTTCAAGCTGTAAATGAAATGTGAATTTCCAAGACTCGACCACGAACAAGCGGCAAGAAGGTGGATGGATGGATGAATAAATGAAATGTTAACAACTTGTTTATCACTAATATATGCTGCCATGCCACAGCTGGATAATCTGGTTAATTTCCTCATGTGATAGTTTGTTATTGCAAGTGTCGGTAATGACATTTCATGGCTTTTCCTCTGGTGTCTGACAGGAGGATGTGTTGCAGTTCTTTGCTAAAAGTTTCTCCTCTTCTCCTCTGAATGTGACTCGGGAAATCTACACCAGCTTGGGTAGGCCTTCCTGATTGGTCCTGTCAGGGTTTTAACATACAGTCAAACGCCAAACAGAGGAAAGCTATTTCACAATGCAAAATATCTTCTTTACACTCCTAAATTGAGAAAAGCCTCTTTCCAGGCAGATAGTCATTTTGATTAAATGCTCAGATTTTTAGAGTTTGACTTGCACGCTATTTTCTTTTAACAAATACAAAGAAATAAATAATTCACAGGTGTCCATGCTCCATTTTATGTCACTTTTAAATATTTATGTAAATGTCTAGGACATGTTCAGTTGACATTGTATGCAAAATGAATATTATTTGAAATATTTATAATTTTATGGTGTTGATATAAATTATTTGGTTAGTAATTTGTGTTTTTAAAAGAATAATTTTGTCTCTTATGATCAGCTAAAAGTGTGGAAGCAAGTTTTCTGAGCCACAGGCTGAACTTTCCAAGTGGCTCAGCTACTTTTGACATCAACAGACCTGAGATCAGCCGTCTTCTCAAACAGGTGATGCATCTTTTATCTCTCAGAGTCTCAGAAGTGTAGAAGTATATCGCTATATTTAACGATGCCGTATGATTCCTTTGTTTTGTTTCAGATACGATTAATGAACGACTTCCAGAAGGAGGTGACCAACTTCTGGATCCGTCATCCAGAGAAGTGAGTTGTGCTGAAATCAGTGTTGACTGGTTTCTTCCCCTGATTTGTCTCAGATGGGTAAAATCTGGTGTGAAATGAGAATATCTGGTAATCTGAAAGGTGATCTGTTCTTCAGCTTGAAATGAAAGTTTTTGTCCAGATGATGTCAGTTCATGCTCGTGTCTTCATGTCTACGTCTCTCTATGCAACTTCAGATACATGGAGGAAGTTATAGAAAGCACATTCTCCCTGTTGTCTCTCCATCATGAACATGGCTCACCAGGATCAGAGAAAACCCTGGAGCCAATCCATCTACTGGCCTTGCTGGATGTTAAAGCTACCTGGTTTAATAAGTGGATGGTGCGTATAACAAAGTACTGTGGAATACTTTTGTAAAGACTCTTGTTTTCTATTCAGTTTACTATGCGGTATATTTCATTTATTGATCTACTCTTCCCTCACTCAGCACGGCAACTACAGTCGAACTGTTGTTCTCAGGCTCCTGGAAAGAAAATACAAGTCTTTGGTGAGTAATTTATTTAAAAATCTGTATGTGGTACAGCAAATAGGGCAACATGCTAGCAGCAAACTCAACATATCTCAGATAGTTTTCTGTTTATCAAAATTCATGTTTATTTCAGACAAAACCATTCATCATGTAGGCAAACTTAGGAAACTGTAACAAAATGCAAAAATACAAAATCAGTTAATCTTTGAGTCAGAATACAACTTGTTCCCAGATGGAAATATTTTAGCTTTCAGTGTTTTCTGGTATAGCTGTCCTGATCCGATACGGAAATAAGCCAGAGAGATGATTGGGACGATTGGGACTCGTGCATTTCAGATTTTTTTGTTTAATTCCACTCTGCCCTGGCAACTGCAACTATCCTGAAACTTCCTTTAAAGGGAACTTTTTAACACGAAACACTGCCTGAGCTGCTCTTGCATTGAAATGGAAATCTTAATCTGAATGTTCTTGATTAGAAGGGGACAGTGTTTACACACTGATTTAATTCTGCTCATTTTCAGCTAAATGCCATGTTTTATGCTCTTTTTTTTTTTTTTTCCCCCTCAGATTGTAGCGGCTCTACTGCAGTGTATTCATTACAATGAGTCCTGTGAACGCTTCAGAAGTGAAACGACTGACCCTCTTTCAGGGGAGCAGATGAGTGCTGGCAAGTAAACAGTCCGCAAACTCATAAACTCAGCTTTGCTCATTGCTCAGACATGTTCACATGCTATTCTGGAGATAAAGGGAAAGTTAGTTTTTTTTCAATCTGGACCTATTTTCTAGCATGAAAACCATTCATTTCCTCCCCCAGACAGTTTTGGTGCAACTTGAATTCTTCCAGGAGATATTTAGATCCACTCCAGATCAACGTATATGTCCAATATAATGGCAGTGATGGGATAACCGCGCACAGCCTCTAAATAAAGCATCATCTGTCACTAACTCCTTTATTTCACCGGTGTTTACTTCTTTACTTCTTATGGTGTCGCATAATAGTGACATCATCAAAGCCACCGCAGGAAAATTGTCTGTAAATAAGGACGAATCACCACAAAAAAGGCGCTTCGAGCTCACATGGGGGTCCGACTAATGTTGCGTAACAAAACATTGGTGAAATGAAGGCGTTTATGGCAGATAATGCCTTATTTAGAGGCTGCGTGCGGTTGCCCGCATCACTTCCATTATTTTGGACATACGCTGATCTGGAGTGGATCTAAATATCTCCTGAAGAAATTCAAATTACACCAAAACTGTCTGGGTGAGTAAATGAACGTATTTCATGCTAGAAAATAGGTCCAGATTGAAAAAAAACTAACTTCCCCTTTAAACTTGTGCTCTCTTCCTGTCAAGAACTTGAGCTTTCTCGTTTTTACTCTTAGATATTTTACCGCTCTGTCTCCAAACTTTCCTCACATTAAATAAGTCTGCTTACATGGAAATATGACTTTGTTTCTACAGCCAGATTCATTTTTCCTGTTTATATCATGGTCTGGGTGAATACTCGATTCTGATTGGCTGCAGGGTGTCCGTTAAAAGGTGATATAGGACACCTAGAAAATAAGTTCGAACATATAGCCCGATTTTTTTCTAAATCAATGCGCTGACTCAAACACTAGTTGGTAACCATGGCAACAGAACTTACTATTTTAACAGTAAAACAACTTTAACATATTAGTAATTTTCTTAACATTTATTTCTTTCGTAAGTGACCATGGTATCAGTGGGATAATGCCCTCTGAGGTCGTCCATTATCAGAAATTAATGGACGACGTGGAGGGGTGAACCGTCCGACCCGAAGCCTGACGAGGTGTCTACACTGGACACCTCGTCGGGCATTATCCCTTACGTAAATGTCTTCCTCTCCAGGTGAAGTTTGGAGGAGAGCAGTTTCATATCAAAGTGTGAAAATGAGAAATCCTGCTTCGAGACTCTCCTTTGCAGTAATTCTGATTAAATGTACAAGATGAAACAGAACTAAAGAAAAAAGAAAAGAAAATGTAGACGGGCTGATGTTCTGAGAGCCCGTTTGGATGTTATGAAATTTTTTTACATGGGGACTTGACTGTTGCTCAGTTTCTTTTATGCACACATAGTTTTACTGCTATTAAAAAAGAAGCTAACAGAATTGTGTGTACAGGCAACATGCTTCAGTTGATTACTTTTTTCTCAAAGTTCAAGGCACATTTTCCAACTTGCTCTGTTTCCATATTTGTATTTATTAAATTTGATCTAAAACTGCAATCTTAATTTGAACAGTAACGTCTTACATGAGGAGTCAAACAGTTTAAGTTCAGTAAATCAGAGCAAATACACGTGTTGGGGTATTTCATGTGGTGCGTTATCTCCTGTAGCCCAGCTGGCTCCTCGAGTCTGAATGCTGTGACCTTGTCTTGGATGAGCGGCGATATGTCGACTCCTCCATCTTTTAATTTACTCCCCAGGAAGGACGCAAAGTTTTCTGAATGCTATCGGTTATTTTGCTTTCTGTACTTCAGGGACGTTGCAGGGCAGCCATGTTTGAAATCTCGGCATGTTGTTTCATTACTATTCATTGTGGTTTTAAGCTTTTTTTTCTATAAACTCATATGACTGGTTCAGTCAAGTCAATCTAAACCGTGGTAAAGAATAGATTTTCTGTTTGTTTTGTGTAAATTTTATACAGGTATTTGTGGTTTTCTTAACTGGTAATTGGACAGGTTTACATCAAACTGTGAGGAAAAATTAACTAATGAAGGTTTTAATATTCTGTATGAAAATAAAAAGGATTTCTTATTCACTGAAGACAGAATAAACATGAAAAGGTGAAACCTTCAGTTTTAACTTCTTCATCATGAGAGTCCACTGTGCAGATACATGTAGCAGCACAGAAGATCTTTGCACACACAGGGAAACAGCAACTCTGACATGCAACACACTAAAATCACAGAAATTGATAAAAAAAAACAAAAAAAAAACTTTACCTGCATCCACATGAAACACAGTTATAACTACAAGCATTAGGAATGTAACGAAAACCTGACAGCACCGTCGCAAACCACACAAACAAGGTGTCATATGAAAGCAGAGACTGCTGATTACAAAGATCAGCTAGTAAAGACTAGCAATCATAAAAAACACTCACATAATCATGAAACATGTCTTACTTCTGTTGTATTACACCTTGAATATGGTCTAAAATGTGTTCTCCTATGATTCTGCCTTGTTTAAAATCATGAAGGCCCCTGTAGTTTCCATAGAGATGAAGGGGGTTTTATAGGGAAGTATTTTCTTCCTATGTTATACCATCTCAGCGTTCACTTCTTTCTGGATCCTCGTGGTGTTTCTAAGGTGAATTTAGGGGTTAATACTCAGTTTTCCTGACTCTGATGATTGATAGAGTCCATGATGAACATCAGCTGATGGGTTGCTGAGATATTTACCTGTGCCATACCTCTCTTCCTGAAACATCTGTAAAACCGTTCATGTTTACTTTTTTAACTTCTACTTTTGCACAGTTTCCTCATAAGATATTGATTTACTAATTGCTAGGTGAATTTAACTGCTATCCTCTGTTTTTCAGTGAAAGTAATGTGGTTTTCCTTGTAGAAGAAAACCATTTATGTTATCGACTGCATGTGGATTTACCCTGACTCAGCAACACATACCTTGATTTTGACACTTCTGTACTGTAAAATGTAAAAACGGAAGTCAAAAATCAGATGGACATAATTTTGCATCTTAATTTACTTGATTAGTTAGGTTTCAGTTTAAAAAATCTAAAATCAGGTAAACTATAACTCCTTTACCTTTTGTCTCAATTTTGTCAGGACCCCCATGTGGGTCGCATGATAATTTCAGGGGGTCGCCAGATCATTGTGGGAAAAAAAAAAAAACTAGATTTATTTATCAAATAAATTTGGGATTTTTAAGGCTCACATTATTACAGAGATTGATCTGTGAAATTAACACATTCACTTCTTAATTATTGCATAAATAACTACGTTATTACTAATATCTTGTTAAAAATCCCAATTTGGCATTACCTCAGAGAGAAGCTCATTTTGACCATGTAGGTGTCATCACAGCAGTGAATAGAAAACACTGATCCTCCTTATTTATGAAGTTTCTGATAGTTTCCAAGTCTCAAATGTAGAGTTATTACACTTGTTCTAAAAATCCCAATTTGGTCCTATTTTGGTGAGAAAAGCTGAATTCTGGCATTTGGGGATTTTTCTACAGCTGTTAACATAATCTACCAAAATCCACTTTAACCGTCTTATTTATGAAGATTCAGACATTTTCAGATTTCAGAAGCCTTTATTGTCATTGTACCGGCGTCCCAGTGCAGTGAAATTCCGTTTTCAGTACAACCTGTCCAAGATTATACAGACAGTAGACACAATACAAACAGGACTGGGCAGACTGAGGGTGCAGCCACATGAGCAGCGCTCCTGTTTGCAGAGAAGGAAAATGATTACATGAGGAGAGTTGGGTAGGTGAGCAAAAAAAGGGATGTACACGAGTGCTGCTGAAAATCAGAACTTGACTGACTCTCAGTCCTTCACTGGGCTGTGGTGGTCCAACTCATCCGAACCATGGTTCTCCTCCTTCGATCCGAACCGAGAGCTTCTCTAAGGTGGAACCCATTGCATCCTGCGTGTGTTTGATTTCGCACTGGGACTGAGTCTGAGTGTTGAGTCAGGGCTCGGAAAATCGCCTGATCAGACAGCTTCTCCATGTCTGTCTGCCTCTGTTGTTTCAGATAGACCAGGTACCAACCTACTCCAATCAGCAGGAACCCAGTTATCATAATCACCAATAAGTAGTTATCCTCCACGGAGAGGTTGCAGAGGCATAAGACCCTCCAGTTCTTCCAGGAATCCATGGTATACCCTGTGGGACTGGTTCTGTCTGGACAAGATGCTGCCCCCGCATCTTGTCTCATGGTAGAAATTTTTTTCTATCCACGTTGTTGAAAGCCCAGCTGACCAAATCCATGGTGTAATTTAGGGTTTAGTAAGAATAATGCAGAGAGATTCTCCGAGATCCGACAGGAGAACGTAGCAGGAGAGCAGAGGGGAGGAGAGAAGAAAGAAGCGTCTGCACTCGCCAAGAGCGGGAAGAGAATATAAGCAATTAACCACTCAGTCGAGGGGGTGGTGAGTCATGAACATTAAAATATGTTATTTTGGGGTTGGTGGCTCAAAAAGTTTGAAAATGAGTTACATTATATGAAACCCATGACCATCAATCAGTAGGTGAACAAGTAAGCGTTAATGTCTGTTATTGCCGCTTCATACTTCCACCCAAACAAAGCCGTTCTTATCCAAGTCATCTGGCTTTCCTCTTTTATTTGGTTTTTAACCACAACCAGTGTGCAACAAGTGGGCATTTTGTCAGTTTACTTCCAGCTGTTGCGAAACGGATGAATGAAAACCACTAAAACGCATTTTAACTTGATGGAAGCCGTAGCTGTGATTACAGGAACCTTTCTGACATTCTCTCATTTGGCTTTCTGTTCATGTTTCAGGTTCAGCTCAGAGGACTGTTTACTCCGGAAAGGAGCTTGAATATTTGTTCTTTGTCCACTCTGTGTGTGTCCTGGGCAAAGTCATCATCTACACTAATGGAAGAAAGCTCTTTCCCATCAAAATGAGGAAGCACAAAGGTGTGATGCTACACTCAAATGAAATAAATGTCTTGTATTGCTTTGCTGCAGGCCTGACAGAAACTCGTTTGTTATGTAACCTGAGTTAAAGGGCCACAGATGTTTTATTGCACTGTTCTGAGCGTCATCTCTTCTCTCTTAGTGGTTTTTACAACAAAATAATCCCTCCAATCTTTACAATGCATGATCTTTCACAGGAATGTGTCTAATCAGCACATATGCACCCCTCCCTTCATTCCTCATGAGCAGTGATTTTAACCACCACCCTCCACCCCATTTTAATAACTAATAAAGTTACCACACAGTAAGTAGTCCAGTCAGACGGCTGAATCAGACTTGTCTGCCGTACTACGCTTCGATGTCACTGATAAATCTCGTCACTGTCCTTTAAAGGCATTCTTATGCGATAAAGGCATGGGTGATGGCCTGAATGGAGTCGCTCCACACCTTGAAATGAGCAGCACCTAGATGTGTCATAATATGTCACTTCTTGTTGTTTGAACTACAGTTTGTGGTTGTATTATTATTATTTTTGTCTTTATTATGGATCCTAACTTTGCCATGACAACAGTTTTATTCACTTATTCATGTATTTATTTTTCTTTAGCATCTGTTCTAGAGTATTCCCATTTACTTAAATTTACTGTACTGTAGTACATGGGGAATGTATCCACATAACAGTTTCCAATCAGCATTAAAGACAAATACTAATGTATGTTTTCAGACAGTAATAACAGAAGCATGTATTTTCTTATTGGACAGTTTTACTATGGATACTAAACATTAGTTTGTCTCTAGCAGTATCATGCAACATCACATCATAGCAGCCACATTGAATTGATGTGATGCTGCATGTTCTGCATTATTTCTCTGATTCATCATGTAGTTAAAGTCAGAATACTATAAATTTCTTGTCATTTTGCAGTCAATTGTTAATGGTGGAAAACCTCAGGAAAAGCAAAGATTTATCCTTCTTGAGTAGCTTTCTCCATACATGTTTTTTACGTAACTAGTGTGATGTCAAAATTGTATGTTGCAGCACTGATGCAAGTTTCAGACCATTTAAAAGTAATGTTGATACTAACACTTGTGCTGCACAAAATCTAATGTACAAAGATTACAAAGCCTTCTACTTGGGTATCAGATCTTTCCTCCGGAGTTACTTCCTTCTCGTATCTACTACGTTTAGTATCACTGCCCAGACAGGACGTTTCAAAGCCAAATGAACTCATTTACTGTGTTTTTGTTCCAGATCCTGTGAGCCTGACGGACCTGGTTGTCATCATGATTAACATCATGTACCAACACCCCAAGCCTCTGCACTCTGATGCCTCACACACAGGTGGGGCTCCCACACTCCCACACCGATATCAGCTACGTCACCGAGTTTCGGCTCCACCCTGGTTTCTTTCCACAGTTTTGGCTTGCAAGCACTTACTGAAGGAACATAATGACCTTCCCTATGAGGCATAAAATCCCTCCTCAGACCATATCTTTTATCTCTTAACCTTGCACCGAGTTGGGTAGTACTGTAGCTGTCTCCAGAAAGACTTTATTGTTCTCTCTCAGGAATTACACAGCAGCAACTTTCCTGCCAGTAATCAATAATGTTCTCCACTTTGACTTTGTCAGAGGATCATCTCCTTTGAAAGTCATGCTGATATATATATATATTTTTTAGTCTCATGCAGTTCACAAGCAGCACTCCAGTATATTTTTGGGAACATTAAAGTATATTTCTGCAGAAAAAGTATATCCATGCTTTCAACTGTTTGCGTACGGGTTATGAGTGCACCAGGAAGTTGGTGTTGATCAGTAGATGTTTGAATTTAAAGCTCTGTCATGTAATGTTTTCAAGCAAAAAATTCCCCCCAAAATGAGTTTTTTTCTTGGTTTTGGAAAAATATCTGAACTGTTTTTCTGTGTCATAAGTATGTTTTAGTTGGTCACATTGTAATAGAAGCTGGTTCCATCATTGTACATATTCTCTCAGAAAAACAAAGAAGTCTCTGTCCTGGATCATCAAGTAACTGTGTGAATACATTTGCTTAACCCCAAAACTTCTATTTAAAGATACTGAAAATGTGTAAATATGTGAATGCACAAAACTGCCTCTCCACATGAAATTTCAAAATGTAAAATGATCCTGAAATGCACAAATGCAACAACGAAAGGCCACAAGAACCCAGAAACAGGGCTGAAAAGATCTAAAGATTTGTTGAAAATTAATAGAAAAAACAAACAAGACAATCATGAGATGTGTTTATTCAGTTGTAAAGGTGTGTCTGACTGTGTGCTTAGACTCCCTGTCGCCCAGCAGTCTGGTGATGGAGGTGCTGTGGACGTTATGTGAACGGACAGAATGCGCTGCGGAGTGTCTCTACCAGACTCCTGTCATAGAAACTCTACTGGCTCCTGTTAAGGCGCTGCTCAGTGGACAGCAGGTCTCACACACACACACACCACACACACACACACACACACACACACACACACACCACACACACACACACCCCACACTTTTAGAAACTACAAGCATGAATGTGCTTTATATGTGCAGATGGTTGTCTGCTGCTAAAAGTACATTTACTTGTGTTGGGCTGTTATTAGTGATGCGCGATATTATCAGCCGGATATCCGTATCGGCCGATACTGGCTCTAAAATGGAAAATCAATATCGGCTAATATTTTTTTCAAATTTTTGTTTGTTTATTTGATAGAGAGAGGGCATTTAAAAACAAACAAAAAATACCCTAACAAATATGCAAGATTTAGCCAAAAGGCTAAATCTGTTGTGCCAGATTTTAAGACTCCCTGAAATGAGGAAAGACAGAAATATCAAATTGTAAATAAAACAGTAATCAAAATAATTAACCAGTATATAACCTGCTATTTATTTATATTATTATTATTATTTTTTTAATCTATGGGGCATGGGAACATCATAAGGCCACACCCACTGTGCAACATCATGATGTTTCCGGCAACTAATAGATCTGCAGCAGATGTATTTTTTTTTTTTAGATTTTGCACAAATGAATATTACATCATTTTCAGCTTAAATATTGGTATCGGCCATAAGAAGCAGAAAATGATTGGTTGTTGCCATCGGTTAAAAATGAACTATTATCTACACTTTTTCCTCATTTGCATAAATAATAGAGAAGAAAATAAAAGATTTTTGTAGACTGTTGTTGTAAAGATGAACATAATCAAAAAAATTCTGATTATTTTATTAATTTTTTACCTGCCTGTGGTTGCACTAACTGTCCACTTATTTGTGAAGCTGTTGGATCTTTTTTTTTCTCTTTCTGTTGTTTTCAGGTCAATCTAAAGTCTCCTGCAGCAACATTGACTCTCGTTGCTGATGTTCTGGCTCACATCGCTAACACTGACAGAGGGTTGGCTCTTTTCTTATATGAGAAGAATGTTGTAGCTCAGGGCGAGAGGTAAGACTGTCGTTTCAGATTTTGTTTTGTTAACAAAGTTTCAGTTTAGAGTTCAATATACATGATAAATCCTACTGAAAACAGGTTAGACCAGAGAATGGTGCTGGTTTGTGGGTCACTGGGATTAAATGTTACCATGAAGTAATTTTGGTGATTTTATATGATACAACTAAATACTTTTGTACTAGTTTTATATTTCTTTCCTGACTCAGATTCTGTTTGTTGAACAGCAGCTGGTTCTTTTGAACTGTTAACTAATACAACTTCATCTCTGTACATATGCAACCTCATCACAAGGTGTTTCTGATAATGAACTGTCTTAATCAAGGAATTTACAAGGACGGTTCAAGAGCTATAATGTTATTGTGTATTAAACATTTCAATTAACATGGACAAACAAAAAGTAAAAACTCCAAATACAAACGTCAATTAACTGGGATTAGGACTTTTGCACTGCTCATGATAGTTTTTCTGAACCCATCAGCTCATAAGACATACTTGTTCTCCCGTTTTTTCTCTTTCTTCTCCCTGCTTCAGGACCTTTGCTGCTCATGTCATCATACGCTTCACCCTGAAACTGCTGGATAAGGGACTGCTATCACTGACTGGGTCAGATTCGTCGGGCGCGTTATGCGGAGCTTTCATCTTTGTCTGCCGGCAGATGTACAACACCTGCGAGGGTCTGCAGGTCCTCCGACCCTACGGCCTGCACAAAGCCATCGCTGCTGCGTGGAAAAAGGTACCTGCATCACATCTGTAGGTTTGATACTCCCCAAAAGTTCTCCATCTCTGTTGTTTGTACATGCTTTTCTGTTTATATTCAACATATATACTGAAATCAAACTTACTCTAGTTAAAGAACAGCTCTTAAAAATGCCTTATTCTCTATTTACTTTTGGGAATTTGTTGCTGAAGTTTTTCACTGCACCTCTGCTCTGGACATAAATTAACATCACATTATTTGTTCAGTCATACTGCAAATGCATTTGGTGTTTATCAGAGGAAAATGAGATAAACATGAGAAATAAAACCCTTTCTTGGAGAGCTGTGAACAAATGCTGTCTGAATCTCTCTCTCCTCCAATGTCTAATGGAGAGGTGTCTGTGCCTAATGATCGGTTTCAGTAGCTGGAATATCCACGTCATGTTTCATTTGGTTGATGAATGCAGAGTTCTCTCCTTATTCATTCACCACAGTAAGAAACACACTGCCATTTCATGCCAACAGGAAATTAACCAACCATGATTATCAGCTTGATTTGGGGTTTAGAATAATCAGAAAACAAAAAAACAATAAGATATATTCAATGGTTGGAGTTTATTGTGGAAAACAGAACTGAAAAACAAAACCGGGAACAGGAACTGTGAAATATGCTGTGTACCTCCTGTCACATCATTGATGTAAATTCACAGAGATATCAACCAACTACAGCGTTTAACAACCAAAGCAACTGCACCTCTTCATCATCTAAAACATTCATGTCAAAAATTAACCTGGCGAGATGTTTTTGAATCAATATGCAGCATGTTCACAACTATTTCCTCCTGACTTGACTCAATTTGTGTTAATTATTAATCACCTACCTGCACGTACTGCACGATCATGCACCAGACACAATGCAGTGTGATGTCTCCCATACGTGCACACACCCAACATTTGTGAAAAGCATGTGATTTAAATTTCCTTCCAGAAAATTGAATTACTCCATGTCCCCCTCCCCTCCCCCTCTTTTTTTGTAGCAAGATCAGGAGTTCTGCAATTAGACTTTAAGGTTTTTTGTTTAGTTTATAGAACAATGTTTAGGAAATTCTTCAGTTTTACTGCTCCTAGCTTCTTTGGTAAGAAGCATGTCAGCTCTGACGTATAGATAAATTACCCATTGTTTTAATTTGTGTGTTATTCTTTCACTTTTTGTTTTTTATGGTTGTCATGGTTGAAAGAATCCTGACAAACAAGCACACGGTGAAAAAAATAGCAGTAGTTTATTGTCAGAAAGTTGAAAAAAAAAGAAAAAAGTATAACATCCAAGTTTGGCTGAAAAACACTCCTATAAGTTTGTAGGACTGTGAAATTATCTAATGTCATTAGGCTGAACAACAAAGAAAGGAGCTCCTTTCAGTCTCCATAATATGAACTTGTTGGGGGGGTTAATTCTCTTATGACACATACTGAGTCATAATATTCTGTTTCCTTTGGATTTCCAGGTGAGCTCTTTATCAGAACGGGTTCCAACCCCAGTTCCCGAAGCCAGCGCTGGATCATCCACCCAAGAAATGACAAACATGTGAGTTCTGTGTCACACATGCATACAATCTGAATACTTAATGCAAATGCACAGAATGAAGGCGTGGTCACAATAGCATTTCAATATATAGGTTTGTTTTTGTTTTCACCCCATGTGAAAAAGTGATTTGCAGAGATGAAGACTGGGATAATTGTTTGTATAAACAGGACAAGTTATGGCCTCAATTTACAGCTTGCCTTCTTATTAAATACAAATTTATCTGCACATGCAAAAGAAGGTTCTATAAACAAATGCAAACTATGTGCTGATGTGTGTACGTGCAAAATTGAGACCAAGAGCACCTTTGAATCATTGCAAACACTTTTGCTACAGGTATGTGGATCAGATTCAAACTGTTGACCTGAATTATGGTTCAGAAGAAACGAGGTCGATGATTGACCGTGATCATAAAACTGGGTTTAATGCTGTTCATGCTACCATTAATCTCACAGCGGATGGCAGTCTTGTGTCCTTTTAAATCTAAACATTACAGCACAGAGGATACGGAAACACGATGAGATGCATGTTTTTTTTTTTCTCAGAAACCAGTGGGCCAGAAATTCACCTCAGAAATGATGACGTGCAGTAGCATGATATATCAGAGATGTAAATATTTGTTTAATATTTCTTTCTTTTTGATAATGATGTGACATATTTATCCCTTACTTGTGAATTTGAACTGATTTGAATTGAGATGAGCCTGAGATGGTGAGCTTGTATTTAGGCTGGGTGAATAAACCCAAAAAACCACACTTTATATTCAGTACTTCAACGTTTTCTTTATGTATTATTTATGTAAAATTTACTTCATAATTGATAATCATAGCTACTTTTTAATGAAAATAGTAGATTTTTATCAAATGTCAACCAGTTGACGGTCCACATTTTTGCTTCTGCTCTCAGCGGCTAATAATACAATTGAGTTTAATAAAATGTTGTAGTATTTACATTTTCCTGTTTCTGTTATCAGAGCAGGATCTGAAATGGTCTGAAATAACAGCAGTAAAGAATGCACCTTAATCAGCAAACCTTTTGAGAGAGGCTGTTTTATTTTGGTCGTGTTTGCATGTTACTCAGAAGGTGTGTTTACTCATGCAGCTCACAGAGAGCTGCTGCTCTACATGACAGAGAGAGCTAAAAAAAGGGGAATTTTAGTATTCTGGTGAAGCTTTTCTGAGCAATTTAACCTGAGTTCGTCCAACATGTTACAATTAACACAACTTGCTTTTCTGAAAAGATAAGTGGACAGAGTTTGCTCTTTTAATGCTGTGAAGAGTTAAGTATTTACACTGACAGGACTTTACTGGGGAAGCAAATGAGATCAGTTTAAATGGTATCATCTGGCTTCATACAAAAAAATGAATTAAAGTATTTCCCTCAGTCCTGATATGTAAACATCCAAGCTTATAGAAAGTAAAATAATTGTGTGTACTTAGATTAAATTTCTTATCGCAACATTCTGCCCCGACACTGTCATGTCTGAGAAAACAAGCTGCTGCATCAGACCAGAGGATTTTTTGAAAATGAGTGAATTCACCACCTCTCTTCTTTATTTTGGGATGCAAAATTCTTTCTAAAACTTGAGTATTCTTGCATATCCTGAACAAAAGAAGCTGATTGCACAGATGCAACAGTTTGCTTTAAAGGTACCGTGTATAAGAATTACTGACACCTAGAGGTAAAAATGGGTATTTGAAAGAAAAGATGTTGAAAAGAATGTACAGTGGCCGTTACTGGCCAAAACTCACCCAGATATAAAGATGTTTTCCTCTGTGAGTGGATCCAGTGGTCTCAGGTGTAGCTATGACTGTACTATGAGTAACTTTGATGTCTTTTAGGGCATTACTTATCCCAAACAGTGCTCTAACTCCCATTAAACAAAGCTGCTACAGCAGTTTTAAAGTTCAGAGAGATTCTCAATTCACACACATTGTTTTGTCCGTTCAGGGACACCGTAGTAAAAATGGTAAAACAAATATGGCAGCCTCCATGTATGTGCACCCCTAGCAAGTAGATATAAATGACCCATTCTAAGGAAATAAACATAACAGCTGTTCTAGTGAAGCGATTACACATCAATAGAAACACAGATTTGGATTATATATAATTTTTTTCTGCCGTTGACCTTTGTGTTTTACACTACCTTTAAAGATTACTACATTAACTATATGTTTTTTATTTAAAGCATGTCAGGCCGAAAGAGATGATTTGCTACCTATATAAAGACGTCTTTTAAGATAAGTCATGATTCACAGTAACAGTAGATTTTACAGTAATAATCCATTTATACAGGAAATTCATGATGGTGGTTGTGTTTGTGATATTTGCATGACGTGGTTTTTCCAGATTTTCTTGTGTAAGAAACTGACATCCAGATTTGAGTTTAATAGTATGAAAAGCAAACATTGCATCTGACTCTCGTATGTCTCTGATTCTGGATCAGGCTCACCTGGGAGGAGACTCTGCTGGACAGCTTGCTAAATTTTGCTGCAACTCCTAAAGGTCTCCTGCTGCTCCAACAGACAGGAGCCCTCAATGAATGCATCGCCTACATGTTCTCTCGCTTCACCAGGAAACTACAGGTAATGGCATTCACTAATATAAATGTATTATTTTCAAATTGCAGCTGAACTTTTTTGTAATAAAACGTCTTGGCTTTACTTCACCGCTTGTATCTGTCAATCTCCAATTACTATGTGATACTTACCACTCAATTCACTCCACACTTTTTGATTGCCTAAATATTTTATTTTAAGGTGGATTTAGTCATTTTTGTTCCCACAAAATGATTGCAGCAAGAGGGCTGAGTTTTACCAGAAAAAGCTCATTTTCATTCCTATTTTGTCATTAATTTACAAAAAAAAAAAAAAAAAAAAAAGACATTCTGCTGCTTCTTTTGGGCGAAATCGCTGGTTTGATCACGATACGATATTATATTGATACAGTGGATAGGCGATTTGATATCTGCCGATATCTCAAATTCAGTCACAATACAATTTCTGTTCGATTTAGATCCATCAATTAATATGAAATGATATAAAACAACATTACAAGTAATAAACAAAGTCATTGTTTCTTAACATAACTGTAAATTTTGCAGTAGTCTCCTTGTGTCACATTTAACCGCTGCACAACTATAAACATGGACTTTGTGTGAAAATATTGTCATAGGACCTTCAAGATAAAGCCATTTTCATAATGAAATTGGGTTTGATATCAATTGCTGGTCGATATTGGGTCTTTGGATCAATTCACTATCGATACATCTATATCCATGTATCAACAAACTGTAGATTGATGTATTGTTTCACCCCTACAGCTTATAAGGTGATGAGAGAGGAGGGATTTTAACTAAAGTAATAATTCAGTTGTTTGATTAATTTTAGCTGAAATAACATTTAGAAAAAAAGACCACCGGATCCATTTTGTCCACACAAATGCTGATGCTGCAGTAGTCAGTCACAATAACACATAACTGTTTTATGTGTACAGTTTAGCTTTAGCATAAGCATAGTAGCAAACATTGTGGCATGCATGATGCTACAATGTGAAGTTAGGACCACTAATATTAGCTAAAAGTAATACAACATCCTACTTTAATAGCTCATGACACTATCAGCTCTTTGCTACAGTGTCGTTTGTTTAAGATGTTTTTTTTGTTTTTTTTAATGAATAAATATAATTGGATTGTCTTGACATCCAGTATAAACCAGTATTTTTTCAGGTACTGATAAAGACATGTACGATACACTGATATATAGTTATAGTTTGATGTTACAATTGCACTAAGATAAGATAAGATAGACCTTTATTCATTACATAAGGAATTAAATTCCAACTGTTACAGCAAAGATACTGTACAGTATTTAGGAAATAACAGAGCATTAGATAATAAATAAAATGAAAAACAACTCCATCAATAATGTATAGATATGGAATATAATACGTGAAACAGTGTCAAAACAATACATCTTTGAGGGCTATCACTGTAATGTACTGCACTGTAACAATTGCATTATATTCATTGTGTTTATGGATTTACTGGAGTAACTCGGGTGTGACTTTTTTTTCTAAATACTATTCCTGTAATTGTCCAATAAGATATCAATACAGAGCCCAAATGTTCAAGTTGAATTCTGAACTTTATTGCTTTAGATGCAAAAACAGAAAATGTTAATAATTAGGCTGCAAAAAAATAGGTACATTTGAATTTTGCCTTGCATAGATCAAACATTAGCTGCACACATAAAATATGCATACAAGCTTCTTTTTTTTTTTTCTTTTGTGCACAATGCAGGAAAACATAATCTATCTTGGAAATCTTTATTTGTCCCACTGACCCGTGCTTTTGGTTATCCCTTAATCATGAGACTGGTGCATTACGGATTCTGCTTCTCCTCAAGGCCACAGTCGTATTTCCCGAAGAATGCTTATTATTCTCCAAGTGCTTGGATAACGAAACATGATTTATAAGATTCATATTGTGGACACTTTTTGGCTTGCATACAAGCTTGGCCGTGTCCCTGTGGGCCTAATTTACCGCCACTGTTTACTTGCTCTTGTAATTGCTTCTGCTGGACATTTCACTTTAATTATAGAATATAATTATATTTTATCTATTTTTAGATTTCCATTGTGTTGTAATTAATGAAGACAGAGCACACTCATAGATCAATTTGCAATTTAATTTCTCCATAGTGATCTTCATTACTGTCCCTGCAGGACACCAAACTTACAATGTTCTTTTTTTATCTAACTTTATTTACCTTTTATGCTTTGAATGCAGGTGAGCCGGTGTGAGAAGTTTGGATATGGAGTGATGGTGACACAGGTGGCAGCAACTGCTCCAGGGGCTGTGGCTCTGCACAGCTCAGGTACTAAAGCACTCATTTGCACAAACAAACACTAACCAGCTGCGATGCTTCGGGCTTGTATTGTAAGCTGTTTTGCAGTTGGTGTATAGCAGCATTAAAATCAGCTCAGGGAGAAATGTCTTTGTCAAGTTGTTTGTGTCAGAATAAGTGGATGAACAAAGTGCATGATAAGGTGTTTGCTGTCAAATTTGTAAAGGTTAAGACAACACGTGATGAGAACAGCTGTGTTGAGGGAACAAAATCTTGTCTAAATGTCTTCAACAAATGAGCTGCATATTGATGCTAGTAAGTGAGGACATGTAGAAGGATAGAGGGAAGACAGACTGGATGTGTGATTTGCAGTTTCAGTTATCTTCATATACTCTATAACTGCAAAAAATAGTTACATTCCTTACAGAATCCAAAGGTTTCATGTGAAGGAATTAAAGTTTGTGTGTCTTGATGTGTTTCAGGTTTTGTCCGGGCATTGGTCGTAGAGCTGTGGTCCGTTCTAGAGTGCGGCAGCGATGATGTCAGAGTAGTCTGTCCCAGACCAACACCGATGGACCCCATCGACAGGAGCTGCCTCAAGGTATCGTGTGAGAGCCAGTGTGCATGATGGAGGTGAATTAAGCTGCCTTTCGGGGTTGCAAAGGTCTTCTCCATCTTGGTGCATGTTTTTTTTTCAATCCTTTTTGTTTTTATAAAGCAACTATATCAAAATTATTGAATGTGACTTGTTTAGTTTATATTATCCTAGGCCATAGTTAAGTTTAGAATGATATTGGTTTATCAAGCTACTGGTGGATGGAAAGCCTGAAATGTTAAAAGATGTCGTGTTTTCTCTCATGGGAAATTTTAAAAATAATTCAATTCAGTTCAACTTTATTTGTAAAGCGTCAATTCATGACAATGTCACCTCAGGGTGCTTAACAGACAGAGAAATTCAAGTCAGATTCATAATAGCCTAGCTAAGGAAACCAACAGATTCGATCAAATCTTGACATGACCCGGTCCAGTTCCCCACCCTGAGCAAGCACGGAGTGGTAGCGACAGTGGGAAGGAAAACCTCCGGCAGAACCCGGCTCAGGTAGGGCGGCCATCTGCCTCGACCGGCTGGGGTGGAGAAGACAGAAAGAGAGACCAACAGATACTGCAACTTTTATCCAGCCAGACCTGCTGAGAGAGGAGAACACAGTTAATGATGCAATACTGTCACAAGTTTCTACATGGAGAAGCAGAGATGAGTGGGAGAGGAAGAGCCCAGTGCATCAGCAGTATGTCTAACAAGTATGTCTGCAAGTTTGGGGAATGTTTCTTTTTTTATTTAGTTAATTGCACTTTTATTTTAAAGATTAAAAGTGCATCTGATCAGATGTGCTGATGTCAAGAGCTGAAAATATGGATTGCAAACAAGATTTCCCCATGTGTGCCTCCTTCTAAGCACAAAGCAAAAGCCACACAAGCCAAGGAAAGATGTCAAAAACTGCAAGTAAAAAGAGATTTTAGATAGATTTTATAAAAAAAGAAAAATTTATTCTATTTTTCTCTTTAAAACATTTAAGTTTATTTAATTAAAAAAGAATTGAGATCTTTATTTTAAAGTAAAGGTATTTCTAAAGGGATATGCCAAGGATTTCTTTTTGATGCAGGATTTTATAAGTAACTTTTGAACAGTGTCTTACTTGTGGTAAACAGCAGTTAAAAAGATTTATCTGGAAACTTGTTTTATAAAATTATTAGTGTCAGATTATTGCCTAGGTCAGTACATTTACATAGATATGGTTAAGTGTGTGTGCTTTTTCAGGCTTTTCCTCTGATTGTTACTTTCTAGTTCGTAGATGCTATCTGGGGATTAAACTGATGACCTTTTGAGTCAAAGCTGAATTGTGGCACAGTAAACAAATGTCTAATGGAGAAGTGATGTGCCGTGAAATGTATTGCATACAACATTTGCTTGGACCACTGAAAAATGTTAATGCTTAGAGTTGATATGCATAAACAAATTCACTCTTTGGCTTCGTCATGCAAAGCTGCCGGCTCATCTCCTCACAATAAACACACAAAACACTGTAGAGTAAGGTAACATATTCTACTTTCTGAATACCTGCTGTTAGAGCTCCATGAATATTACTCTCTAGAACTTATCTCACTATTTGATGATAACCTCTGTTCGCTACTTTCCACCTGATTTTGGTTGGTTGAATATGAAGCTATTGATATGTGGCAATGATCAGTAAAAACACGTTTAAGACTGAATTTCTGCATCAGCATGTCCTTGATGTTGGCCTTTTTGACAGGAGCCAAGTCATTTCTCTCAGTGAAACTAGCCAAGTGAATATTGTCAGTGAAGTGTGAACTGTGCCCCTCCACTGGTGACTTTAAAGCCCACCTTATCAGCAGTTCAGCTTTCAGGTTACATGCATACAGTGACTGGATGGCACAGCCTTTTTACGCCAACATTTTTATCTGTTAGCGCCAAACTATTGTACTCATTATGAAAAACATTTTATTTTTATTAATATATGGATTTTCCTTTTAAAGCTTTTTATTTATTTGTATATATTCTTTTTGATTATTGAATGAAAAAATTGGCTCGTGTGGTTGCAGTCATCCTTTTTCTAAATCATCTATTGATAAGAGACTTCCTGTGGTTTGTATTTCCACTTTAGATGCTCACAAATAAATAATCTGATGTGAGTGGAGTTGCAGGTGATCTTCAGTGTTTAATCTACCATAACATGAATTCTTTTCATGTTTTTTTGTTTTCAGCATCAGTTGATAATCTGTGATGTTCATTACAGATGAAAATGTTCCCTAAACTCTTAAGGATCTGTGTTTTATCTGTATGCTATTTTTAATATAGAAGTGCAGTGATGGCTTCAGCATCAACAGTCCTCAAAACCAAATTCTTTAAAGCAAATTAAGCTGCTTTACTTGCACTAAAACACAGATTTAACTTATATTTAAAAGTACTCTGGTCAACTTTCACTTGAATTCTTCTCAGTTGTCGTTCCTGTTTTGTTTTTCCCATTTTGTACCATTATCTCCAACAGTCTTTGTTTTCATTTCCATCTCTTCAGTCCCTCTTATCCTTGGTCAACCTCCTCTCCTCCTCCCAGTCACTGTGGGAGCTTCTCTGCCGACAGCCTTTAGCCAACAAGAGTGAATACACCCTGAGGGAAATGCCAACTTCCATTCCTGTGAGTAGTTTTCACACCGGTCCAAACTTTACGCAGTTCTTTGTACCGCCACATGGAGGCATGTTTGCCCTTTATATTTGGTTTTCAACAGCCACCCACACATTTGTTTTACTTCTGAAAGACCCTCCACTAAACCCCCGTTACGCCGAGTTTGATGTGCGTTTTCCGCCTTACGCATTGTATGCTTCCTCACTGTTTTTATTTTGCACCCTACCTGATGCACTCCTCCTCACAGCCTCTCATTTTGCTCCACAGGATTTGATTGACAGGCTGATTGCTGTGAATTCAGAGGCGAAGATCCATTCTCTGTTCCACTATGAGCAGTCTCACACATTCGGTCTGAGGTGAGATTGATATTTTTCTCCCATAAAACTTAACATCAGTGGGGAAGCACACTGTATTGGATTAGCACCTGGTGACTGCACATGCTCGCTTCAGTCTCTTGCATGTACAGACGTACGCCGTTCTTTACACTCTGATTACCAAGAATTGAAAGGCTGATGAAAAGATTTCTTTGGATAATGAAATAAGCTGGGCTGTGACGGTGTTCATGAATAACAGATGCCCAAACAGGTGAGATGACTGATGAAAAATGTAGAAATTCCCTAAAAGGGGAATGTGTCAGTTTGAAATTGGGGTTAAAAGAAGGGGTTAAGATTGAGAATATGGAGGTGAAAGGATATAAGCTGCATTTCTTACAAATCTTTCATCTGTGGAGTATTCTGAGGGTGAAGGTGAAAATTATAGGTAAGAGAGATTTAAAGTAATCTGTGCGGAATTAAGGTGGTTTTTGTTTTCACACAGTCACACACCAAATGTGCTCTGGCTGTGTGCACAAGCCTCTGGTGTCTGCCATGCATTCCTCTGCATTTTGAAAAGCTTTCTGAATCACAATAGCTTGAGCTTGTTTGGAGTCTTGCTGACTCACTGGGTGCCTGTCAGTCAGCCTCCTCCTATTAACACCCAGAAGCCAAGTGAAAGAAACAAGATGCTCTGTTCGTTTAGCACTGCAACTGACGGATTAACTGGCAGACTTACACTCTATGCTCCTCAGTGGGTTGCTAAATGTGCCAAATCTAGCATCTTGCTATCAATAAATTAAGAGCCACCATGTTTACATTTTGACGTCCTTCTTTAGTTTTCCAAAAGATCAATATGGGACTAAACATTTTAGTTTGTTTGCAATAAACAAAGGAAGTACATAAAGTATGTCAGCTTAAGAAGCATCAAAGTATAGATCGTAAAGGTGAGATAAATTTGCTACCACTCATTTCTTCATGCGTTGCCAGAAAAATGGAAAATGAATGCAGCAATTCATTGAAAAAATTCTTTTAAAACTCCTTTAAAACAAGGGAATAACAGAATTTGTACAATTTAAAAAAAAAAAAAAAATATATATATATATATATATATATATATATATATATATATATATAATATATAAAACAATATTTGGTCTAAGAAGCTTTTTTCTTTAACACATCCTGAACCCTCTAAGACACCGTTTGCGTTATTTCTCTAAGTAGTCCTCAGGGATGGTTCTCCTGTAGCGATTGACCGATACAGATTTTTTAGGGCTGGTACCGATACTGATATTTTCTCATCAGCCTCAGCCAATGGCCAATATAATTTGCTGATATTTAAGGGCCGATACAGCATTTCATTCCCAATTTAAAGGATAACTTTCTTTTTTTTCAACCTGGACCTTGTTTCTAGGAGTTTATATGTAAGGCAGACCCCCTCCGCTTCCCGTCGGGGTCTGCATTCGCCCTGAAGGTCAGTACTTCCCCATAATGACCTGCGTTCCAGACATTATCCAGCTTATTATACGGCTACTTGCAAAAAATTAAAGTTTTCTATTTTTGCAAGGGTCAAATAACTTTCTGATGTTTTATGCTCAGATTAAAATAGTTCCCCGCAGTCGAGGCCAGGTCGGGGAACTTGTTGCTTAGCAACGTTTCTTAGTTGAGTGACGGCGGCTGGAATTTGTGCTAGCATCGGCTATTCCTGTATGTTGAACTGGACATTTCCTCCTCTACTGTTCTGATGTTTTACACTAAGAATGTTTTACACATTTTTTTTTTGGAAGTTTCAGCCTTTTGTGCTGTGCTCTGTCCAGATGACCCTACACTGCCTCAGTAACGTTGAGGCTCTGGGGGAGGATTCATAACTCCATCAGACATGTTGGTACTGGTTTCCAGTCCAGTTCTTGTGTCATATCTCAGCCTTTTCACCCTGTTTCCCTTCCTTAAGAATGGCTTCTTGACAGCCACCCTTCCATGGAGACTATTTCTGCTAAGACCTGGTTTTCTTGCTGGTTTTCTCCTGTTTATTCAGGACATCGTTTTCAGACCCTGTTCCTTTTCTGTTGATACTTTTTTAGTTGTGACACATCTTCTTTTGTCCAGTTTCCTCAAATGTTTTAAGACCAACTCCACAACTTGCTGAGACATACCAAGTTTAATGCTCTTTGGAATCACCTCATTTCTGCAAAAATACAATTTTTTTCTGTTAAATTATGTTGTCTTGCCTGGTTTTCATAAATGCAATTAAAGAAATGGGAACAAATGATGCATCTTTGTTACAGGTTGATCCTAACAAAATGTCTAATATCTATTTTAAAGTGGTTCTTTGCCACATTTTCTGTTATGATCTGTTCATCCCTTCAGGTTGTAGTTTTTTATTCTTGAATGATTCATAGCTCAGTGTTTAAATAGCTCAACAAACATAAAAAAACACCTTTAAAAATGGTCAGGTACAGGGACTAGGCTAAAAAAAGAGTGAAAAAGAAGCTAATGTCCAAAGAATCTGGGCAACATTTGCTCGAGACCACTTTAAAAGATTACAGCAAGGTCTGGCTACTTGGGAAAAATATATAAAGAGCTGAAGGCTGTGTGCTCAAAATCACTTCCTTGTTCAGTTATACATATTAACTAATCCACTCAGTCCATCTCTGATAGCGCTGCTGTTACAGCACACCCACTTGAGCATTGTGAACTCCACAGTTGAACCCAGAGGACTCGTGGATAATGCGTCATCACCCACAAAACAACAGTGACTGTTTTCATTTGATTTTCTTATTATCCTTTGCCTGAAGACATGTGACTGCATGGTATATGGTTCATGCTTTATTGATCCCAGAGGTGAAAATTGAATCAGTAAAGCAGCATCTATACAGATGTACACTTCACTGATTAATAAACACTGTGTAAAAAAAAAAAGTGTAGGAATAAACAACATAAAGAGAAACAAAAAAATGGATGAGGGTTGCATCGTGTGTTTCAGTGTTCAAGTTTATTTCTATAACACATTATTTACTACGAGTTGCCCAAAGTGCTGAACAATAAATGAAAGTGGGTAGCTAATAAAAATTGTGTCCAGCATTGTATTCATACAGCATTCAGTCATATCTGTAATTAAGATATCCCATGAACATTATTAAAACCACCAAACATCTGCAGATAACGGAACAGCTGGAAAGAGTAATGAAAATATGCAATAACTTATCTGCTTATGAAAATGTTCAAATCTTAATTTTATCTTTCAGTTTTGAAGTTTAGATAAAGATGCAAATGCTTTATTTGCTTTATCAGGGCTGTTTTGGTTTAATTTGGTCAGATTTAAAAGATCACTTTCTTATAAAAATCCTCTGACAGCTCATCACTGTCATCACGTTTTGATTCCAAATCTATAAAGTCCCGACTGATAATATCAGATCTGTCAGGGAGCTGATGGAGAATAAGCTTTTTATAGCTTCTAACAGAGATGGGATGGAGTCGGTAGGTTAAAACCAGTTATAGGCCTTAACACCCAACAAGCTGACTCAGATGACAGACTACGCACCAGCAGAAATGTGGCTCTGTGTTATTGAAAAGGCTGTTTGGAAAGGGCTGTTACAGCATGAAAGTAACCATTCTTCACTGTGTGGGTTCTTCATGTTAACGGCTCATAAAAAAGCATGTGGTCAACATGTTAAAAGTTGAAATGCATCATTGTTGAATTATACTGTTTCAGAAATAAAAGGTACTCCTGTGATGATACACTTAAACGAACCAACAATGTAATGCTCGGATTAACTTTATGGCAGTGGTGGGGAACGTCTGGCCTTCTGCAACACACCTGATTCAAAACAATGAGTCCAGTAGTAACTCCTGTGACATGGCTTTGCAACAAGTATCATATTACATGTATTGTATGATTAATAAAATGTAAAATGTATATTATGAATTAGTAGCTATAATACTTTAATACTTTTATCTTCCATCCAGGCTAGACTGCACTGACAACCTTAAAATCAGCTCTGCTTCATGATGTGTTCATGAACTGTGTAACACACCCCCCACTAACAGCATCAGTGTTTATATGACACATGATATAATTAATCATATTGATTATCATGTGACAACTGAATGCTGTGAAGGCACGTTACATTTCTGAACTTCATCACAGAATAATCATCAATAAATGACTGAAACATGGTGATTAAAAAAACCCACTGATGACAAAAAAAGTAAAGTTTTGTTTAAAGTCCTAATGAAACCGTTTCATGCAGTGGAGTTGCGTTAAATATCCTTAAAGTTCACATCTCCGATAACATACTGGAATAAACACCTACATCTGATCCATTTTAAGCTCCTACCGCGATCTTTATTCTCCATGTGCCGGAGGAAAAACTCACTAAAATAGACCTAAAGACCTCCATAAACTGCTGTTGGTTCTTACACCGGAGAAGACAATTTAAACCGACCGGCAGCCACGAACAGGACAGAGAAACGAAACCTAAGACGCATCTCACAGCTGGGCTGCATTCAAGACAGCTGGGAAATGGCGCAATAATCATCAGCCCAACAAGGATAAAACTATTAAAAGTACATGCGGGCTTCGTTACAAAGCCAATAATGAAATCAATTAAATCTACGATATTTTAGGGGGGTTAAGAATGTTTCAGGGGCTCCAGTTCCTCTAAAACAGGCCTAACAACATATGTGTCCCTGGTAGAGTTTGAAAACACTGATATTAGTGTCTGATTTTGAAGTGGTGAATGTGTTTTCTGACGCGAGCTCTGTCCGCGGTGCTGGAGCCTCATGTGAGGACGCAGGGATGATAGTGGAGAAACTCTGAGAGGAACACACACAGAGCAGCTATGATGCTGTGAGTTCTCCAGGTACACCAGGTCTGGTAGGGGAGGGGGGCGCCCTGCCTATGTAATGGTTGGAAACACTGAAACAGAACCAAACATGCTTTATTTTACCTTGGAGTTTATAACATTGTCTCACTGGGCCTGCACGGGCTGCTAATTGGGAACCCCTGCCTTAGGCTCTTCGGGATCCCCCTTGAGGGGCCCCAGAAACCAGGTTAGGCAGCCACTACCCTCGAGGACCAGGGTTCTCCACCACTGCTTTATAGTTTAGCAGCAGTTTTGGAAACGGCACCGCCTGCAGCAACGAGTGCTGCTTGCATTTAGGGAGCTTATATATAAAAAAACATACAGGAAGACGTAGGATTTGGAAAACTATGCCCAATGATAAAAACATTTTTATTTGACTTTCATTTATTTTATTTTGTTTAAATTACAGCAATGCTTGGAGTAACTAAATGGTTAACTAAGGGTCACCCATGCCAGCCCTAACCACAGTTTCAGCTTTAAGAGAGAGGAAAATTTACTGAATTTACAAAGGTTGGAGACATTGAAGAGGAAGAGAAATTCATGAGAGAACAGAAGATGAACTATGGAATAAGAAGCTTCCATCTCTGGTGGGTTGTATCTCAGGAGCCTGCTTGTTTGTCCTCCAGACATCTCTTAAGTGTTCAAAAGTCTGACACTAAAACCTCTTTAATGCACCTGTTATTGTTGAGCATAGACACATTCCTTTTCAAAAACTTCTCCCTTCCTACATGTTTACTTTCTCCACCCAGCCTTTGAGGTTATTCGCCATGGGTATTGCAGTTTTAAGGTCAGGAAAATATACAAACATGAATGTCTTGATGTTTACATAAAAACACACCAGTGTTCTTAAATTTTCTGAATTTCTTGTGTATTTTCCAATTACAAAAGAAATCTCTCAAAGCGGTATTAGTAAGATGGATACATCCCATACGATTTCCCATGGGTTTTTCTAGCTTTTAAATACATTTTCTCTAAGTCTCAAAGTAAACCTTTTGATTATTGAAGTAAGATGTAAATGGACTACTTCTAGACCTGGTGCAATCTTGGCAAAAGTGCTGAAAAAGTTGAGTACTGGATGCAAAGACAATGTTTCCACACACTTTTTGTGCAATATGTCACTTTATTATAAGCTTTTGGTCCTAAAAGACCTCTATGTTGCTCTGATGGAGGTCTTCTAGGTCCAAAAGCTTATAATAAAGTAAGATATTGCACAAAAAGTGTGCAGAAACATTCTCTTTACATCCAGTTACTGAAGCAAGAACAAAATCCTAGCAATCCTTCTTTGTCATGGTTAAATTATTCAAAAATATGACTACACCTTTCTCTGGTCTGCCTTTAGGTCAAACAGGTGCACATTATATGCTCTGGTCTTGTTTTTAATAATGTAGAGGCAATAAAGAATGGATTTTTTTTCATTATTAAAAAAGGAATACCCAATGCAATAACTTGCTTGTAGATTGTATAAGCAGAGACCCAGCATGAGCAGATTCCTTTATAAACAGAATTGTCTTTAAAAGTTGGGTTGGGGTCTTCACGGTACCCTTACCAGTCATTTCTATGGTAAATTGAACATATTTCTTATTTCCACTGAGAGGTAAAGATGGTGAAGGAAGAAATAACACAAAGACAGAAAATCTAGTGGCTAAATGGCTGTTTTATTAGCGGCTCTGTGGTCTGCGTATGATAAATCCAGCTTCATAAGACAGGCACAAAAACATTGTTTTTGTTCAGAGCTTAGCATCAACAGCACAAACTCCTACTTTTCATTTTTCCTTTCCACAGACTCCTTTATAATGTCTCAGGGTGAAAGCATTCATGAGGTTTATTAATGGTTTGTCTGTGTAGCCCCCGAAATGATAGACAGAAACAGGGTTTTACCTGAGGTCCAACACAGACGTTTTCCCGTCTTGTGTGATTATGTGACCACAGCAGACGAGGGAGTGAAGGAGCTGGCCTTGTAATGTGCTCAGGTGTTCATATATCACGTATGCCACATAATGAATAATAGATTACAGCTCCAGGTTGTTCCTCTGTAGGAATGTGTTGTTTTTTTCCTCCTGAGTTTCTGTTTCCTCTAATAGAAGTCAGGCAAAAATACATTTGTGGTGGTGTTTGGGTTTCAACGTTTGCACATTGGTGTATTTTCTGGGCTTTCCTTCATCCATGATCTTCAGGTGAGGCCTGTTCCGTGGCTGCCACTAATCATGGTGTTATTTCTCACTGTCCAACAGAAAAAAATCGTTCTTTTCCTGTCTGGCACCCTGGTACACTAAACCTGTTGGTTTATAAGGCGTACTTTTTTGTAAATAGGGCTCGTATTACATACAGTCTTTTGAAATTGTTCATACCCTCCAATTAAAGAAGTTTAAATTGACAAAATAACAATAAAAATTCTGAAAGTCATTGCACTTATTTTCAATGTGGTTTGGAACAAACATGAAACACAAACACACAAAAAATAAAACAAGTAAACAAGTATGAAGGGGCTCCGAAGCTAAAATTTTGTTGGACAACATTTTGAGACAATCACTGCAATCAGGTGTTTTCTCTAATGTTCAAAAAGACTTCTAGACTTGTTGACGGGTATTTTGGTCCACTGTTCATGAGAAAGATGATCTAATGTGTCCGGGACAGTTTTGATTATTTGTTTTTTTATTATTATTATTATTTCCAACCACAATTCAAAACCAATATTAGTTTCTTCAGTTTCTTGTTATTTGAATTTCTGTTGTGAATTTAGCCTTTTCTTTAATTGGACGGCATGAATAATTTTGAGGACGACTGTATATATACCCAGTAATATCTGGATCAATGACAGACGGATATGACTGATCTGCATTTTGTTTCAGTCTAGTTTTGCAATTTATAAACTGACTGAAAAAAAGTTTGCTGATGTAGTAGTTTATTCTCAGGCAATAGCAACCTTATGATAAAGTTATAAAATAGAAAGAAACTGTACACCCCCCATTCATCTGTCCATTCACACCTCACCAGGGAGGTGTCTAGGAGTTTTCTTTGGGTCAGCGTAGGTGAGGAGCAGAGATCGACTGGTAAATCAAAAGCCTCACCTTTAGGCTCAGCTCCTTTTGTGCGAAAGCTGCACCGATCCATCTGTCGATCTTTCACTCTGTTCTTTTCTCCCTCTTATTTCTTTCACTCATGAACACAACCTTTTAAGAACCATGTTCTCAGATTTGGAGGTGCTAAGAAGCTTCACATTCAGCTGCAAACTGCTCCACTAATCATTTAGATAGAAGATAAATGGAAGGTAAGGTAGCTTTATTAATACCCAAAGGTAGATTTGTTTTGCAGAAATTATCGAAGGTAGGCCATCTTTAGTACAAAACAGGACACAGTAAACAATTAAAAAAACAAAAAAACACACACAAGTGCGAACAACAACACCAAAAACAGTGGGTACTCATCTTGGATAAAAACCTGAATAAATGCACAAATGGCCATTAAAGAGTAAAACACTTATTGCATATAAAAAGCCTGAATACAATCAATTAACCAGTTCGTTCAGCTTAATTCCTTTTCCTCCCAGCCATCTCCTCTCACTGCAGGTGTCCCCCAGGGTTCAGTGCTAGACCCCCTTCTTTTCATTACCTCCATCCTCCCCCTTGGCAAGATTTTCCGGAAACATAACATCCTTTTTCACTGCTACGCGGATGACACCCAGCTCTACCTCTCTGGCAAACCTTATTCCTCTTTCCCACCTCCCTTCCTTTCCAGCTGCTTAGATGACCTTTGGTCCTGGTTCGCCTCCAATTTCCTCAAACTCAACAGGGATAAAACTCAGTTCATTCTCATTGATACACCTTCAACTCTCGCCAAAACAAATAGTTTCTCACTCTTAATTGATAACTCCCCAGTGCCCCCCTCCCCGCAGGTTAAGAGTCTGGGTGTCATCCTTGATAGCACCCTATCCTTTCTAAGCTCACATCAATAACATAACTCGGTCCGCATATATCCACTTCCGTAACATCACCCCCTCTCCGCTGTTATCCTGGTGCACACCCTGGTCACTTACTCTCGATTACTGCAATTCCCTTCTTTTTTGCCTACCCCACAAATCACTCCATAAACTTCAACTGGTCGAGAATCCTGCTGCCCACATTATCACCAGAACCCCCTCCTCTCATCACATCACCCCTGTCCTGCAACAGCTCCACTGGCTCCCCATCAATGACAGAGTTACTCTAAATCACAAAATTCTTCTTTCTGCTTTTAAGGCCATTCACTATCTCGCCCCTCCATATTAATCCACGCTGGTCCACACTGCTGTTCCCTCAAATCTTCTTCCTCTCTGCATCTCACCGTCCCCTCCCCTTGACTGGTTACCATGGGGACCAGGGCTATTAGCTGCTCTGCCCCCAAACTCTCGTACTCCCTTCCTCCAGATCACCGTAATATCAATTCTTTTGTTCTCTATAAATCACATCTCAAAACCCACCTGTTCAAACTTGCCTATTAACTCTGACATTATTTACTTTATCTGTTGAAACTGCTGTATTTCTGCTCTCTTTTAAATGTTTTTTTGTTTTTTTTCCTCTCTATGTATTTGTATTGCATCTTGACTATTTGTGTTGTGCCCTTGATTTGTTATTTGGTGTGTACAGTGTCCTTGGGTTTCTTGAAAGGTGCTTTTAATAAAATGTATTATTATTATTATTAACCACACATACGTTGACTTAGAATAAGAACAATTTGGCAATATGATAAAGCAAACAGAACCACATCATATGCAAAAAGCAGAGACTCAGTTTGGTTCTTGAAACTGTTTCATATCTTATCCATCAATAAGTTTGAGCCGAAGACGATGAGAAGTGAAACAACCAACACATAGAGTAGAATGTGCTTCAGCATTTAAAGGAAGTTTTTATGGTTTTGAAATGCTGAAATAAAGAATTTATATATTTAGCATTGTTTATTCCTTTGCAAGAGGAGAAATTATTAATGTGGATCAAGTGAGTTTGCCAAAGATTATTTACCTGTGAAGGAGATGTCATCCCGCTGATGACTGAGGAGGACCAGACTGCTTTGCTGCAGTATTTCATAGCACATGTCAGACAAGTTAACACATTTCTCCTGACAGATTGAATGTAATGTGTTTCTCCCTCAGATCAAACATTTTTTCGTGAAAAGTAATAGTTTTGCTCCAGATAACATGTTATTTTTTTAGCAATTACGTGAACTTTCCCCCTTTGGTAGAATCTCTAGAATTGAATTCTGACTATCGGGCGTGCAGTCGTGTTGCAGTGTGATGGATTTCCATGGCAACCATAATTGCTCTTGTGTCTACAGTATACTGTATGTCTGCCTGGCTCTCTTGGGTTGAGTGTTGTGCTTTTATGTATTAATTCAGCTTTTGTACGTCAAACTGAACTTAATTTCTTTTTTATATGTAACTGAAAGCCCTATCTAAATGTGGTGATGTGCTTCACTAGTTCATGGTAAAAATTTGTCCCTTAACAAGAAAAAAAGGTCCAATTGCCTCCTATGTAAGCTCTTAGGTTTATAATGCCTTACCTGTAAGGATTAAACAGCCCAACATAACATACACTACTCACAAAAAGTCAGGGATATTCGACTTTCGGTTATGATTTCAGGAAAATCTAAAGTGTTCATATTTAACCATTGAACAATGTACATGTGCATTTAAAAGTTTAGAGAAAGTCTAATTCAGTTCACTTGGACAAGTTGCAGTGGATTTTAAGTTCATTCTGACATCATACGAAAAAAACAAATATCCCTAACTTTTTGTGAGTAGTGTAATTGATAAACATGCATCTACAAGTTTTAGCACTTGAGAGGGCATTAAGGATTGATATAGTTTTCTGTTCTGTAGTAAAATAGAGATTACCATTTTAATGATCTTTACTTCAAGCGGTCAGATTAATCAAACCTGAACTTACACTACTCACAAAAAGTTAAGGATATTCAACTTTTGGTTTTTGGAGAACAGAATGATGTAGAATAAATATTTAACCATTGAACAATGTACATGTGCATTGTAAAGTTTAGAGAAAGTTTAATTGAGTTCACCTGGAAAGATTGTAGTGGATTTTAGATTCATTCTGACATCATACAAAAAGCCAAATATCCTTAACTTTTTGTGAGTAGTGTATTTTCACTTTATTCTAAATTTAGTTATTTTTTTCTGATATTTGGTCGTATTTGGCTCTAAAATTTTAACCCAGCCATGTACTACATGCATAAATATATCAGAACTTTGCCTTTTTTGCTTTTAATAACCTGCTATCTCATTCTTTGCAGGCTTAATCACCAGTAACATTATCAAAAAAATATGAGCATTCCTGAAGTACACCCCCTCAGAAAAAGACTCCAGAATCTCCACCCCTTGATCTTCATAAACTAATGAGGGGCTAAAATCCTTCATCCTTTTTTCCATGTTGCATAAAGCCTCTTTGCTGCCATAGCAACAATCTTTCATCTCCTGTTAGGCGCCCCTCGCCTTTTGAATGATTTTGGATGGATTGTGCTCTCAGCCATCGACTCTAAACACATTAATGCGCAGTGGGGAACTTCACACTTTCATCCAGATGTGATTATATTTTAGTATAACAGACATTACTTTAAAAATGTGCCAGTACAACAACAGAGAGGAGCAATAACTGTTGTCATGTAATCTTGCCAGATACAGACTATATGTGTACTTCAGGTTAAGCTAAAACAGTAACACAGTTGTCTTATTAAATCTGGAGTTTGGATATAATGGAGTGGACATTATTTTTGCTGTCAGAAATGTTGAGGATATCAGTTTTTTTTTTAAATTCAGTATTGCAAAACTCAAATCAGAACATCTAAAAGTGGAATGCATAATGAAAGAGAACACTTTGCTTTATTTTAAACACATATTCAAAGATTGTGATACCCCTCACAGAAATACAGCAAAAGGCCAACACTTAGATTAACTACATCTCTGGAGATTGTCTTTGCATTTCTGAATTCACCATTGTGATTAAAATGTATTTTTCCATGCAACATTTCAGCATGCACAGTTGAAATGTTGCATGCACACCATTTGCATGTGACTGAATGCCTGACTAGTCATGCTGGGGCATGATTATCAGACTGCCTGGCACATTACTCCTGGTTTGATGTAATTGGTTTATACATGGTTCTTATGATGCACATGGACTATCATTAAGGAAGTAATCATCTGTCATAAATAGATGCTTTAATGCATGCATGTTTTTCAACATTAAATAAAATGATAAGTCCTGTTCAGCATGAATTACATCTCAACCTCTGAACTGAGATTAATTGTACTGCTACAGAAATCTCAACTGACCGGGACAGAAAGTGGTTTGAAGCCTGATTCCAAAAGACATTAAAAGACTGAGATAATGAGGATTAATCGAATTTAAGATGGGCATTCAGCAACTCTTGATCTTTTCAAACAGCAGTTCTCACTGAATTAGCGGTGCTTCCCCACTGCTTCACTTTGGGCTGTTAATTAGCTTTTATCAAAGATTACCCATGTCTGAGTGTTTGTTTTCTAGGAAGCTAATTTTACAGTTCTAATTGTGCCATATGCCATTCATGGTGCTGTGACTCTGTCTAGTAATGTCTTGAAGTCTGCAGGGATCTACAAAACAAAAAACTTGGTACTACTTTAGTTGGCTGTTGTGATTGAATTCAGACATGTAAACCAGATCTGTGTTATCTATCAACTTATCAATTCATTGGATGCTGAATGAATGTTGTTCATTTCTTACACAAGCCTCTCATGTAGCAGAGACGTTAAGTTTCATAACAGGGTCAAAAATACAGGCGTCGGGCTTAAATATTAATGTTCAGCAGACCTAATGGTTTATGCTTTGTTTCCCATCAGCTTGTCTGGCAGAATTTTTATTGAATATTTGATCGATCTTCTTTGTTTAGCTGGTAGCTTTCTGATGGATCTAGATCAGTTGTTGTCTTCCAGCAAAGACCAAACCTTTAAGTGTGTTTTTCCAGAACAGTCACTGTGACTCTGCCATTCCTGAAGCAGTTTGTTTGCTTCCTTTATCCTTCCCCAAACCGTTTTATGTTCGTTTATTTGCTTATTAGCAAATTTATACTTCTGTGTCAGTTTTTTTTTTTTTGGTTAAAGCTTTCTTTAGAAAGTTTAAGAGGATTAATTTTTTTATTCCATCTAATAAAAATGCCCTAAATCATGAAGCACACACCTCCATGATTAATAACTGAGTTCCTGACATAATGGTGGATTTAATATAGTGATACTGTGTTGATAATTAAATGGACAGTAATCAGTTTGGTTTTGTCAGGACCAGAATACATGGACAGCTACAAAAATATCAATTTAGCTTACATTAATGAGCGATGGAGTAATTTGATTTTCTTTCACATCTAGCTGAAAACTGATTAGGCAGCTTGACAGTTGAAGGTGAGTTTGAGTTTAACAGCCGGCTTAATCTGCGGCACATCTGTTGTTGAAGACATTTATGAGATCTTTTTTTAATATGAAGTTTGAAACTTAATAATCTCCTTGTCATTTTCTCACCCACAGTGTTTCTTATATTTGTTTCTTGAGGATATCTTTTAATGAATAAAATATATCCTTGTAAATCATTGCAATACTCTTGAGTGGGCAAAATGAACCTGTAGTAGCAAAAACATATCAATGTTAGTCACATTTTATATGTGGTGTGTTTAACTGGGCTGTTCTGGGTTTATTATTATTGTTCCAGGTCAGTTTCTCATGAGTTTTTATGGTTTTGGTGTTTGATGAATGAAGCTGTTGGACCATCAGTTTAGAGAGTAGAGTTGATGGTGTCCCTCTCATGCAAAAATATAGGTAATGTTCACACTATTTTTCCTTTCAAAGATATATCCTGAAGGAGCATTTTGCCTCAGAATAGACTATATTTTAGAGAAATAATGGCTAAATACACCCATGACATTCATATAACTGAGTGTATGTGAACTATTCATGGAAATGCAGCACATAACACTTCCAATGTTATGGGGGTTGAATAAACTTGCTGGGAATTTTGTATCTCTAAGGAAATATGAGGAAAAGCATGTGCTTTATACCAGAGAGCATCCTGGGAAAGAAAGTCTGCAAACTTTTCTTTTTCTTTCAAAACAAAAGATTTGTATATTTAACCATTTTCAGAGCACATTTGGTTTTCTGTAAATGGAAACTGGATATTTTGAGTTGCTGTTTGGTTAAAAAAAAAATACAAATTTTATTTTCCTGTAATCTGATGACTGGTTGACCGACAATTTAACTGGAAAAAAAAGTTTTATATAAATGAACATGCTTGCTACTTAAGAATGCAATGAATTAGACAGTTTTAACTCATCCCACTCGTTTAAAGACACCTTCTCAAAGGAAAAGAAGTAGGGGTGGTTCTCCATTTCTGTTTCAGACAGGAAGAGGCCAGAAGGTCTGACAGACTCTCAGGCTCTTGCTGCACTGCTGTCAGTATTAGTGAGTCGAGTTGTCAGTCAAGCAGGCGTCCCAACTACTGCCGGAAATGAAGCAGCTGTTTAAAAGGAAATTCTCATGAGGAACAACATGCTCAACACACACAACCTGGCAAACAGCATGATATTATCGGTACCGTGAGAAACTAAAATGGCATTTTGTTAGAAAAAAAATAGTGTCCATTTTTATCGGCTTTGTAAAAATGAAAAAATACACTTCTGGTTCTTTTACTCTTCAATTTAATGGTTTGTTCCAGAAGACTGTGATGCACTTAAAGCTTTTATAAAACTGAAAATAGGCCATGCAGTTCAGATTTTTTACTAATTCAGAACTTTTCAAGCATCTGTCTGCAGCAGAAAACACTGAGATGATGGTCAGTCACATTCAGTCAGCTTTGTTTCTAATTCTGTGGTCTGTTGTGATTCATCTGTCACAATCTGATTTAACAAAGAACTTTTCCCGGCTAGCTGGAAATCAAAATGTCACGCCGACCTCAAATCGGATTCTCTGTTTTGGAGAAGCAGTCAGGCTCGCTTGCTCAAGTCTTTCGACTCACAGTAGATGTATGAATCTCATCTCAATGAGGAAACACATTAGCTGAAAAATCTAATTTGCAAGACCAATTTTGACTAAGTTAATTTCAGAGCTAGTCTGGAGAGCAGATAGACAACACATATTACATTTTGGTGATTAATGCTACACATCCTCGACACATTTGGGATATTTCTAATAAGCACTTAATGTGCTCTATATTAAGACCAGCTCTGGTGCAGAGTTGAAATTGGGTCTTGAAACAGTGACTATTGATTTAGTTTCCTCTGCATTTTATTAGACTGCATATATAATTCTTTGAAAAAGCAAAACATTTTACCTCTAAAACTGATTGTAAGTAATGTTGATACCGTATAGGATGTTTATATTTTATTCTTTTGCCATTTCAAACGCAGTTTTAGCTCTTTACAGGTCCGGGACCTGGAATTGCAAAGCTTCCGTTGTTTCTTTTGGTTTTCTGCTTCTTTAGTGTCTCGAAATTCAGCAGGGGCTTATCAGCCCGTTTAAGCCTGGTGTCATTACTGACAAATGAAAGGAGCTGTGACACTTTTCCCAATGTCCCTACTTAACAATGCCTGCAATTTTCCATGGTAAGCTGGTGTGGAAAAACGTTGCTGGCTGACCTAGTCGTTGCAGACATAGAAGGGCCAGGGGGAAAAAGACAACCAGAGTCTAAATGGGGTCTCTGCCTGCGAGGTTTTTACCCGGCTGTATTAGAAGAACTAAATTTAAGTTTGCAATTATCAGTGCTGCTGCTCTGCCTCAGTATCTGAGGCTGCCAGTGCTCTGTTTATTTTGATGTCTTTGTTTTTGTTTGTGTGTCGCTTCCTGCAGACTGCTCAGTGTGCTCTGCTGCAGTCTGGACTCCCTCCTGCTGCTGGAGAGCCAGTATAACATCTGCTCCATGTTGCTACAGAGTCAGAGGGAGAACGTTGCTGACCCCGACGCCAACGATGGGTAAGAAGTCCAAAACACAAGTTCCAATTTCTGCTGTCACTATATTTGAAATAGTTTTCTATGTCTACTTGAAAAATATAGTTTCAGATCAAAGAAAAAATCTGCCTCCCTGTGTGGTTTGCAGGTATTCTGGCTTCCTCCACAATCCAAAAACATGAACATTAATTTAGATGGTGATTTTAAATTAACCCTAAGAGCAAGTTTGAGCGTGCATGCTTTTGTTTTTTTCTTTTCTTCTGTCTGAACCTGTGATGGAGTGGTGATCTGTACAGGGTTGGATGTGCACAAAAGTCAACCCATGTAGCGCAAAACATAAACAAGGATGCATCACAAATGACAGTTTTGTGTATTCACACCAGGATTTATAGATATCTCATCTAATGAATGATTAAATTGGTGTTTTAGCTTTCATAAATCATACTAAACTATGTGGTCCTGTGAAATATGAGCATCCTACTTGTAGCCTGGCTGAAAAACGGAGATCCATTAAGTTCATAAAAACATACCCCACCATGGGAGCTCATTATTTAAACCTTACTAGATATATAGAAGGATACTCTGTCATTCAGAGATACTTTATCTCTTTGGATGATTCTGCCCAGTGTGATTTGATGTGCAACATATCTTCTTTAAGTTAAGCTTTAAAAATGAAGTGTTAGTTTGTCCTAAAGTGACTTTGATTAATCTAGAAATTTCAGTGGCTATATTCTAAGAAATCAATTATAAGTCATATGTTTAGCATTCTATCATTGCTGCTTTATCGCTGCTTTGGTAATACCTATGATTAACAGTAAGTCAAGGATTCTTCACTGTAGTGGATGAATCTCAGTACAGTAATGAATGAAACTAATTTTTCTTCGTACAGACAGACAAACTGATGATTTTTGGTCTTTTCATCACAACCTTCAATTTGAACACAATATTGAGCTGTTTATGAAAGAAACTATCAGCAGAGTATAACGGCAAGTTGCAAAAGTCTGGTCGCTTTTCTAAATAATTCTGCTCATGTATGTTCTCCTGGTTGTCCAGTCGAAGCAAGTAGGTAGTTTCAGACATTCAGAAGTTTAAATATTTAGGGACAATCGTTAATTCTCTCTGTCATTTAGTGAAATCTTTCTGTGTCTTCCTGATATGACAGAAGTGTAATCATAGCTCAGGATGAGAAAATGTTTGTTTGCCTTGTCACAAACAAAATGGAAGATTTTGTGGGGGAAAAAAATTGAAAAGGCCATTTGGAAAGCGTGTTTTATAAACAGCCTTTGTCTCCTGGTAATGGCAGATGCCACCATGGCTGTTTGTTATGAATGAAAATGGCCCTGAAATGCCCACTCGCATCACGTCTGAACGCCTGCTCAATTTTAGAGAATGATGACTTTCTCATTTATCCTCCCATCTCTTCCTTCCTCTCACCCTCCACTTTTTACCTTTCTCATTTTCTCTCTTTTTCTGCTCATAGTTGACCTTTTTTGAATATTGATGACACCAGAGTTCACATTTCTGTCGTGATGTCTGTTTTTTTTTTCTTTTAAAAGTATGAAGGTGCATTACATTTTATAGCAAACGCGCCGCTGAAAGAAGCACTGTGGAAAAAAAATAGTTGTCTTTATTACCTATTCCAAATCCTCATTGCTAGAGCTGTAAGAACTAAGGCTGATGCTCTTAAATCCTTAAGTGCTTTAGATGGAAAATGGAAATTCTCTGGTCTTATCTGAAATTCTAACAAGCAATTTTACTTCCTTACAGCAGTGATGCAGTTAAAGTCATTCAGACTCTGTGGAAAGGCTTTGTGGAAGCCAGGAAACTCTTCAAAACTTCCAGTTTAATATAGTCTTTTTTTAATATAGTTTATGTGGTGCCATTTTAGTTTTGAAGACCTGATGTACAGAAACATTATATATATATATATTACTGCATATCCATTTATGCATATTTAGCCATTTACCTTTCCTAAATATTTTATTTTCTTTGAGGTCATTTTGCTGATATACTTACACAAAGCTTATTGAAGGTCTATTATACCAGGGCATGAATCCTCCCCTCTCTTATTATGCAGCTGCTTTCATGGTTTATTTTTCTCTAATCTTAATAAAGTGGCTGCTAATTCCAGTGTGTAACCTGGTTTCAATAAAGGTTAATAAGGGTGAACTTTCCTCTCTGTTTCTTTCAGGCCGATCATCGTAGACTGTGTGTCAGTGGAGAGGAATCATGTGCTGGTTCGTGTTAGTGTGGTGGGAGGTCCATCTGAGAGGAGGCTTCCTTCTCGATCCCTGCAAGAGGTCAGCTCTCTTTTTTTCTTTGGAAACAGACACACTTTTAAAATACAGTTTAAACGTGATAGTACTGGTGTAGGTATTTTAAAAATGGATAACCACTCTCCTTTGTTGTAAATGGGATGGTTACATGTCCCAAATTTGCTGTTTTCTGTCAGGCAGTGCTCAGGTGACATGACAGAAGTTGCGACTGATGAATAGTAAAATGTTTAAAATGTCAACATTTAAATTTTCGTAACAATTTTAAAGCCCTACATCTGAACTTTGGAGAATGTTTCTCTCCTGAGCTCTTCTCCCCTCTCTTCTCCAACGAGTAAAAGTCTGTTTGATGTTAACTCTTGTCGTATTTCTTGCTTTGCCTTTCCTCCCCTCCTCAAATAACATCCTCAACCACAGTGCACATTTAAAATATGTTGATATCCATTTGCTAGCGTGTGACGCAAATGTTGTGAAGTGAAAAAAAGCTGTGAATTATGTATTTTCAGCCTTGCGTCACTGCTGGAATATCATTGCGCCATGAAAATGTGTCGGAAGCAGCAGTTTTAAAGTCATTAAGTTATGTAGTCTACTTTAACAATATGTACTTTCAACTCCGAACCCCAACCATTTGTGACTAAGTAAGAAAACAACAGTAGCTGCTTTTACATGAACAAAAATATAATCTTTCTGATTAAAATCAATCTGATAACAGATTCCAGCTGATATTCTTACATTATAAAGTGATTCAGTCAGTTATGTGTTTATATGATGGAAAGATTTAGTTATACTGTGCAACTTTTGGCCACTAGTAGCACTAAACCTGTAACGGCACCAACGTCTCACACTTTAAATTTGCACAATGCAAATATAAATACGCACTCAAAGCCGGCCACGAAGCCAAGTTGTGGTTTTCTGCACTGAATGAAGTAGTAACACTTTCAAAACTCATGTTTGTTATGAGAACATCTGGAATAGCTAGTTTATGGGACATTACAGTGGCTTTGCTTCCTTTTGAACAGCGTATGAAAACCATACAACTAAACCAAGCAAACTGCTAATCATTCTGTTACTTCTTTCATATTTATATGAATTACAGAGAACGCATTTATTGCTGCAAACCAGCCGCAATTGCACAAAATGTTTAGGGAGTCACGTTAGCTTTAGTCTATGGATCACCGCGAGGATCTGTGAATTTTCGCCAAATTCGTCACATCCGGTTAGGTAGGGGGTGAAAACATCGCTTCATTGCATATGGGAGCCATTTGATTACCTACTTCATTACTTTTCAATCTTTGTTTATTCTACTTAGGAAATACTGAGAAGTCACGCTGTGTATGGCTGCCATAAACATAACTACCACACAGACAAGAGGAGATGTTTTTTCCGTTTCCCAAAACAACAGAAAAAGCCCCAAACGAAGTGCTAGTGGCTAGCGGCTATCAAGCCCAAAAATGCTGACAGTTCACCCTGGAAACCATGGAAACATCTAATAATATGTTCAGATCACTTTGTGACAGATAAAAAAAATAAATAAATAAGTATATAAATAAATGAAAAACTGGTCTCACTATTTAATCCCTGTAGTTGTTTTTGTACAGATGATAGAAAACACCATTAAATCAGTGGATGTACAGAATCACAGCGCCGTCCGCTGTTTCCGTCTCCTCAGGACGGACTGTTAGAGATCACGTTCATCCAGATTACTGCCTTCAATATTCCCACATAACAATATAAGCCATAAAAACTGGCAGAAAAGCATTTGCAGTGTTATAAACACTGCACAAAGTCATCACCAGTAAAATACCCATGAGCTTCTAGAGACCTGTAATTTATTGATCAGAGTAAACTCCTGAGAAGTACAGCAAAGAAATGCCACCATATCTTAAAAATCCGGGGGAAAATTGATATTCAATAAAGAATAAATGATTTGAACACAGGGCTTACCTGATGAAACCAAATAAATCACAAGATCGGGAAACTGATCACCAGGCCATAATGTAAGTTCATCTACCCAAGCACCAGCGGGCATGGGACGATGACATCACGTAGTCCATCAGACAGTAGTTTGCTTCGTATCTTTTTCTAGTGTTGGCAGTAAGACTTTCAATATAACTGGACGACATTTCAACACAGACCGGTGGAGAAAAAAAATTAAAAAAGGGTGCAAAAACGTTTTTTTGAGGCTCACGGTCGATCAGACGCCGTTCAAATGCGAGGCATGTTTTCACCCCCTTCCTGCTTCATGGTCACATAAATCCCGGGTTGTGACGTAGGCTCCCGCTGATCCATAGCAATAGGGGATTATCACGCTTACCGGAAGTTCCCGGATTTTGGCACTTCCTCTTCCGGGCCATGTCAACGACAGCCGTTCCTGCTCTGTTATACTGTTTAAATCGGATAAACTCCAAACATACTCAAGTTTTCATTCTAGACTGAAATGATACTGAGGAAGAAGTGGATCAAAGCGATCGATTCGCCGCGGTGAAGGGCCGAACTTTATAATAAAACACACGTTTGTTTGTCGCCGGTGGGGCACAACACCGGCACTTCACAGCATGCTAGCATTAGCCAGCTAGCGTTTACTGACGTGCTTAACATTGTGCGTCTTAAAACACACAAACATCTGAAAATCGGGTCTGTACCCCCCCGTTTCCAGTGGAATAACTGGGGACTGCCAAGAAAGGAGACGCTTTCAGATGCTTGTGTGTTTTCAGCCGCACAAAGTTAGGCACGTTATCGAGCTGGCTAATGCTAACCTGCTAACAGTAGTCCGTCAGCTACTACTCTGTTAAACTTTGTTAATCGGATAAACGCCAATGCCAAGTTTTCATTCCAGACTGAAGTGATGCTGAGGAAGAAGTGGATCAAAACGACCGATTCGCCGCGGTGAAGGACCGAACTTTATAATAAAACGACACACGTTTGTTTGTGGCCGGCAGACTGCGCAGTCGTGTTAGCAGGTTAGCATTAGCCAGCTCGATGACGTGCCTAACTTTGTGCGGCTGAAAACACACAAGCATCTGAAAGCGTCTCCTTTTTTTTGGCAGTCCCCAGTTGTTCCACTGGAAACGGGGGGTACAGACCCAGTTTTCAGACGCTTGTATGTTTTCACAAGCGAAAAGTTGGTAACGTCAGCTAACGCTAGCTGTGGTGTAGTCTGCATCATTGAAGTGCCGACTACAGACATACGCGCAATCTTGTTTTATTTTAAGTTTCGGTCCTTCACTCCGACAAATCGCTTTCATCCACTTCTTCCTTAGTGTCTTTTCAGTCGGGAATCCATGAAAACTTGGGTACGGCTGGCGTTGTTTATTAGATGTACACAATGGAACAGAGCAGCAACATTGAGCCATTCCTGGCCCGGAAGAGGAAGCTTCAGATGTTTCAACTTCCGGAAACCGGAACGCGGAAGCGTGATAATCCCCTATTATCTTCTAGCTGTGTTTCGCTAACAGGAAACTTAAGGCAGCTTATACTGGTCTTATTGACGTTGTTTTGAATAAATGCTGACTTTAAAAAAAATTAAAAGCATGACATTTTCGTAAACTTACCAGTCTAATGACGCCGTTGCAAACAGAGAGTGGGTTTAGCTTCCTCACTGCTGTTTCAGAAGACTCCAACGACTAAAGTCTTTTCCAATGTCCACTCGTGTTTTTGATCTGCAGTGATCTCTTTGCCTCTTTCTTTTTCTGGCCGGCTCAGACATCACTTTCTCCTTTTTACTTTGTTCCGCCATGACAAACCTGCGAGTAATGAAAGTAGCACAAGTAGGGCTTTCTGTGTTTACAGAAGAGGAGCCGTAAAGCAACTTGCTTTACGGCACTTTCATCGACGGCCCGTCTCTCCAAAGTTACGATGTCTGGTTTCTGCAGAGGGCAGCCCGCTCAGAGTGCCGACACGCGTCAATCACTATATGTTGGCCCCAAAAAATCATCTAATACTACTCATTTTTGGCTTAATATCAGAGTAAAAAGTTACACAGTATAACTTTAATACTAGATTTCACACATGCAGGGTGGGCTTATTTGGATGAAAATATTTTCTAAAATATTGTTATTTTATAGCTTATTTCATTGCTCCAAGATGCCCAGTAATCCTAATTTCTTTGTTTCCAACAAAAGGATGTATCTGCAGCAGTTCAGTTGTTTTACTGCCACCATTTTGCAAATCTTCCCTGAAATCCATCAAAATATGACCTCAACATGGTTCAACGCAGAAATGATCAGAATGAGTTTATACATGCTTATTTTTTTTCCTGCTGATCAGGAAAAGGTGTAAATCACTTCTCTCGATTGGATTAAAAATTCTCTTAGACGAAGGCCGATCAGATAAGCTGAGGTGTTTACATGACAATTTTTTTAGTTCTGACTGGATGTTCAATCGAATCAAAAGTGCTTGGTGTAAACTGTTATCGATTGTGGAAAATCTCCAGCATAAATCTTTTTAGTGTCGTGGAAGTCCAAGAACTGTTAGCACATTCCACCATCTTGTCATCTCTCCTACTGGGACCCTAGAGTCAAGTCATGAGAAGAGAAAATCAACCACAGAACATGAAAGCATAAAACAGTGTATTCACACATTGAAACTTGGATTTAAATTTTTTTTTTACTGTAGAAAATCACAGTTATTGTACGTTATTCTTTGAGGTATCTGTTGGATGACTTTGCAGCTCATAATGTCTTGTAGGTTCGATTGTTGAGTTGTTCCGTCACCAGAAATAATTCATAATTCACAGTGCAAAAACCTTCTGATGAAACACTGAAATTTAACGCTGTGGTTCAGTGAACAATTGTTATTTTTTTAATCATTTTTTTTCTTTTTCATTAACCGAAACTCAGCTCTTCCTGCACTCACCATTCACCATCTGCTGATTTCTATTCTGCACTTGTGCTTCTGATAATTCTATTACAGATAGTATTACGTATTCCCAACACGCCTCAGTCGTCGTTTGAAGCCTGCAGCCTTATTTACTGAGCATGTTATGGGATTGATATCAATTATTTAGGTGTTGTTTATTCAGAACCCAAAACAGGAACTAATCTATGCTGAGGTCAAGGAAATTATATGAAAGACATTTCCAAAAGGGAGAGTGTAAATTAGTTTAGTGAGTGTTTCCTGCAGTGGACCTCTTTTTTTCCCCTGTTTAAATCTGTGTGAAATTTATAAAACAAATTAAGTGAATCTGCTTTGGGAAAAGACATGACCTGAGAAGCACCACTGTGTTTAAGCAGTGACATTTCTGAAGGTGTGAGTTATTTACCAGGAACAAGAGACCTGATGGAAAGTGGCTATGAAGCATGATAGAACATAAGACTTTAGAGTTTATATTAACACAAAAAGGGAAAATATTCATGTTTGGTGTTCCCCCTTTTTTTTGTATTATAAATAAAGCCTGATTAGTCAAGTTTACTATTAGGTACAACTTGAAATGATTGTAATTCTGTAAAATGAGCAACATAGCTAAATGTATATGTTGTCCCCCCCCCCCCCCCCCCAAAAAAAAAAAAAAATATGCTAAGATCTGAAATATTCACCTGTTGGTCTTCACCCTTTTGTTGATATTCAAGTGCTGCGAGGTGTGTGCCATTGACAGATGTATGACTGACACTAGGGCTGGGCGATATGGACCAAATATCATATCAAGATGTATTTATTTTAGATGATGATATACGATATATTTTTACCTTAATTTGTCTAAAAGTTTCATTGAATATCAAACACCTGTTTTTTAGCATTGAAACATGTTTAGCGTAAAGGTATCGCTCCACTGCAGTGATGGAACTGACAAAACACTGGTTAGAAATGTTTGTTAAATTTAAGTAATAGTTGGCTTTTTTTTATGATTTCTTGGTAAAAGTCTTGGGGAGGATTGTCCTCCAGACAGTTTAAATAATAGGTTTGGGAAAAAATATTGATACACTGAAATATCGCAATATTTTCATTGGCCGATACCATATCTATATTTAAAAACGTGCTATTGATCTATTTTACTCATATAATCTTGCAAGATATCCTTTTGTTACAAAATCTCATGAGATTTCACAAAATAACACAAGATTTCATCGTTCTGTTACAAAATCTCTCGGTATTTCGTGAAATCTCATGAGATTTAATAACAAAATGATATCTTGCGAGATTTCATTAGTAAAATAGATCACTACTACGTTTTTAAATATAGATATGGTAGCGGCATATGAGTATATCAGTATATCGCACAGCCCTAACTGGCACCTTATTGGCACCAACATATTGAAATGAGATTTTGGAGCCACTGGTGATCCCATATTTCTAGAATCTGGGAGCCAAATCCATCTTCCAGGATGACATCCTCTTCCTCCACGGAGCCAATAATTTGGGAGTGAAAAGGATGAATGAGTCCAGACTTCAACCCAACTAACCACCTAACCATCAGCTTGGTCATGCTATACGTGACCAATACAACCACGGTTGAGGAATGGGATGTCATCCCACAGCTAAATGTCACCATACTGGTAACCAGCATGAGGAGGAGGTACCAAGCTGTTGTGGCTGAGTATGGATCTTCATCACTGTTAAAGGTCTGGAATGGAATGGAATGACAAATGAATAAAGTGTAAAAATGGTCAATATGTGTTGTTTTTCCCTCTTACTCTGGGAAAGTGCAATCATCCAGCTCACCAAGCAACTCCAAACTAGAATGAAAACCAACAGGAGAATATTCCAGGGTATTTTTTAAGGGGCAGTACCCAGACATGCTCATTCCACAGAAGCATGATCCTTACAAGTAATGTTTTGTTTTAAAGGTGACTAACTACACTTTCCAATTATGTTTATTCCAACACCAATTGGTGGAAAATAACATTTATGTCAAACTGCACTATGAGTCACATTTATTTCAAGATTTATTTTAGAATATCCAAGACAAAGAGCAGACATTTAATCTGGAAAGACATTATTCAACTACACAATAGTACTCAACAACAGGCTGATTCGGTGTCTGGTATGCTAGTCAATCATGTTAAGTTATTCATCTACACAGTCGTACACTCATACAAAAAAAACAAAAACAAAAGTTGGGGCCATGTGTTACTAATGCATCAAGAACTTGCACAATTTTCTTTCTGTTTCAGTCCTTATCGTTTCTTTTCTTAACCTTCATTTCCCTCTTGTCAGGCCCAGCAATATGATGTAAAATGCAATTATAAACAAATTTTCAAGTTAAGAGAATAAAAAAGAGGGGAAAAATAACTTACAAAATGTCTGCAAATGAACTACTCTCGGTGAAATAAGGCTATTTTTGGGTCTTCATTCTTCCATTCTTCATTCATTTGCCGAGAGCGTCCTCCTGTGGCTATAGATGTATAGAGTAATGTTTTCTCCACAGTTCTTGTCAATTGGTCAGTCAATATGGATTAGCATTTAAAATCACGTTGAATTATATGTTAAAATATATTCATACAAGTCACACCGGACTATAAGTTGCAAGACCAGCCAAACCATGTGAAAAAGTTTGACTTATAGTGCAGAAAATACAGTTATTGAGATGCATTATTTGTTTGATGTTAAACTAGTTTTCCAGCTTTGCACTGGACAAAACTACCCAAAGAAAACTTTAGGGCCACAGTCACTCGGTAAGCCTCTTAGACTTTTTTAAACCCCCAAAAATGTAATATGTAGCACATATGAACCAAATTAAGTGTGAGCTCTGTGTTGGCAGATGATGGTATATCTCTAAGGATTCAAACTGAGACTTTGGAAAGGGACAGGAAATTATGATTAAAAAAACATAATCTAAAAAGAAGTCATGTATAATTATGTTATGCGGTTAAAAAAAACATTACAAGTCCTAGAGCTGTATGAAGATAGGACACATTCATCTGTTTTCAAAGCACACATAGACTCAGAACTAAATTAAGAGGCTTGTTTTCTAAAGCTGATTAACATTTGGAGCATATTATTTTATCTAGTCACATACTTACCGGCTCAAAAGCAGTGGTTATTCAAAAATAACTTTTGACAAGAATAATGAGTGGCTGTGGGTTACAAAGAAAGGAACAATTGAAAGAAGAGAGAAAGAAATGGATGTATAAAGGGGGAATGACTGATGGCGCATCATTATGAACAACCATTTGATGAACTGCAACCAGCTCGCAGCACATAACGATCGCTCCGTAATGAATTCATCGCCAACTGTTCAGCTGCGTCACTGTCTTTATAGTTTTCATTGTTTTGAAATATTATTAACACACTGCCATCAGACACTTTCAGTATAATATATAAAATTACAAAAGAGATGCCAATGTTCCAACATAATGACACATCAGTTACTCAGAAAATGGCCATAGCAGCCATCCAATCAGAGCACTGAAGAAATGGGAATTAAATGAATCATGGAGGCCTGAAAAAAAGGTGGTCTTGGAAACACTGAAAGTGTGTGATTCTCTCTGTTTTATACAGGGAGAGCATCCTTACCCCTGGCCAATGTTTTCATGCCACCCTCTACCTCACGTATATATTTTAGATCCACCAGAGATCCCCCTCAAGTCTCAGGGTAAGAGAAACACTTTTTTTTTTCTATATTAATGTTGGTTCTTTTTTTTTTAAACTTACATTTTTATTTTTCCTCATGTAGACTGTGAGATCAGCACATTTTTGGCTTCATCATGTGAAGCTAAGAACGAGGAGAGTTGGTTAGAGATCTGCAGGAGACATTACTGCACAGCCATGACGTCAAAACCCAGGACCCTCACAGGAAAAGGTAAGCTACTGGATCTCATAGGTTTCTTCTGTCCCCATATCTTACTTCTTGGGAACTGAGTGTGTTAAAACCATGTCTGTAGATTTTTTTTACATAAAATTGTCTGAAAACTTTGAAGAAAGCTTTTGATATGCCCATGGTGGTCTTAGCCAATGAAAGAGCCATCATCAGAGTCAAGGCCACAAACTGAAAACAAAACTTTGAGGACAGAGGAACAAAACCAATCACCTTCATCTGGATTTGTTTTTATCAATATACAGGATGTTGCTGGCTTGTCACTTTTTCCAGAAATCAAATGTAAACCAATTTCAAACAAATGTACAATAATTTAGCTGTATGCAAACATTGTATGACCTTTCTTGAACCCCCTCTCCTGAAACAATACCCTTGGTGTTATTATTGTGACAAAGCGGCATTCTGGGCAAATATTTTTTGCAAGCACAAGTTAAGTTTTAAGCAGAAAGTATTTTCACGCAAAGAAAAATGTAATCCAAGCAAGCAAAAATAAATCCCGTGCACACAAAAATACTGTATGTTTGCTCTTATCTGTGCAGACCCACATTTTTTTTTTTTAAATTCAGAATGCAATACAGATAGAATGACCCCCACCCACCATCTTTACAATATTTAGACATTTAGTAAGTTCCCCAAAAAACAAACAAAAAAGATACAACAAAGATTTGAAAAATTGATAAAACAATATTACTAAGAACAGCTTTCGTTATAATTTCAATCTTATCTTATCACTTCGATTACCATCTTCATATTTTATGATGGCACTAGCTATTTAACACATTTAAATCTCTTAAATCCATTCATTTCATTCCAATAGGAAAGAGTAGCTAAATTTAAGTTAATTTTATATCAAAAATTAAATTGTATAATGGATCCCATATTTTTAAAATAGTCTGACTCATTACAATATTATCTAATGTAAGTGCAATTTGCTCCATTGCTATCATCTCCATAGCATGAGCAATCCAGTCACTATGAGATGGACTGTCAGTATTTATTCATTTTTTCATTATTGTTTTTGTTGTTATGCAAATTGATAAGAGTGCATTTTTATTCTTTGATGAAACATTGGTTAATTGATGTAAATCCTCAAGAATGCAAGTTTGATGCTTGCAGTGCAGCATCTGTGCTCAGTCCCGTCAACGCGCTCGCTCAACTTGGTGCAGCGTTACTCATGCACCACATTTCCAACTAATCACAAGCCTCAGATAGAGCCACCTGATAGCTGCTTTAGAGGGTCCAGGCAACACTGTACAGTGGCATTGGTGGTATAAAGTCAAGAGGAGAAAAGTTGCCTTTGGGACATTAACATTAGCTTACTGGCATTGGGCACCAGATTTCCTTTAGAATGCGTCATTATTTCTCTACCTAATCTTTTTTTAATACATTCCAGCTGTATAAAAGTTATTTGTGGTCCAACTGAAGTAAAACCCCAAGCACAGACATTTTATTCTTAATGATAAATAAAATGTAGAATGATTAAGCCCACCTTCAGACTCTTTTACTGTATGCATAAAACCAAATGAGTCAGGTTTAATAACATTACTGTCTCACAGTGTAAATATTTCCAATATTGTTAAAGAATAGAAAAGAAATAAAAAGACATTATAGTTTCCCCACACACCGAGTGTTGCTGTCTGCATTAAAATGCACAATTTGCTGATGTCCTTTACTGTATTGCAGGTGCATCATCCTCTTCTCACCAACATGACATACATCTAGAGTGTGCAACCATCTTTAAAAAGTTCATCAGTGTCTTTGATTACACTTTAAAATTGTACCCATACTTTTCACATGTAGGAGTGAATCAGAGCCATTCAAGGAAGACAAAAATAGATAGAAATGAAGGAGGGCAGAGAATCTGTACAGTGATTGCTTCCTCTCATCAGAGCAGTGCTAAACATGTCTCTAAAAGCATCTACTCTGCTCTACGGAGCTCATTTGAGGCTTTTCATCGCAGAATGATGATCAAGATTTATTATGTTTTAAGCCTTCATCAGCTGTGGAGGTGCTGTTTTGTTCAGTGTCATTAACCACACAAACTCTGGCATTTTACTCTTTTAAGAGACACTGAGTGTGAGGAAATGGTTACATTTGTATGCTGGCTGCTAAATTAACTAAATTTCCATGATGACTTATTGAACATCTACTTCAGTGTAGTCCTTCATACGAACGCGCAGTGATTATCAGTTGTGTCTTCGACAGACTTCTATTCAGCTGGAGGACAAAAATGATTAACTCCACTATCTCTTCATCAAAACACTCACTGCTAGAGCTGTTTCATGTTCAATATCTCACTATCTCGGCAGCTTATTGATCGCTTAATTGGTCTTCTGCAGCAGCATATCAATGAGATGCATTTAGTCATACTTGGAGTCATTGAGAGAATCTTGCATGGTTATCACCCTCTCCTGTTTTCTTATCTTTCCGCTATTGTAATGATCAACTTATATTATTTATACTGTATTATATTTTTGTACATTACAAATATCCTACAATTTTATATATATTTAGTAGTTTCATAAATGGCTAGATAGATAGTGTGTCAGGTTGTTCGTACCATGGAATAAACGCTGATCGCCAGCAGTCAGATATCGCTTCTGAGGAAGACTGCAGACGTCAGTCTTAACATGTTGATGTAAAAACAAACATCTGCTACCTAAAACTTTAAAAGAAGAGAGAGTGAAATGTTTTTCCTGAAATAGACTGACTGAACCTGTTTGATGGAGTGATGAATCCTCCTCAGAACCTACATCATCTTGGACTGAAGAAAACGAAACTAACATACAAAAAAGAGCTTTGGAATGTCCTCTAAGAAATAACAATAAATCTTGTCCAATAAGGTTCAGACTTTGTTAAAGAATAAAGCTTGTCTATACTAAATGTTAATTCTCAAGCACCATAAAGCTGTACAAACGGTTTTTGCCTTGTGAATGCATCTCCGTTTGTGTTTTCACATTGTGTTACAATCTTCTTCCATTTCCTCGAGAGGAGTACACAGTGAAGTTAAGTGTGGCTTAAAACGTTTTCACCGTATTGTTTTTCTACGATTTCACTATTAAAAATTAATGAAGTGCCAATCAGTGCAAAATTGATTATCCACCATAACAAAGTTTTAAAGGTTAAAAAGGAACTGTTGATACGGCTGCCAAGTTAGTCAAGTCAAAGGGGATTCTTATAGAAATGGTTTTCATCTCAATTCAGTTCAATTCAGTTCAGTTCAAACATGTTGAAAAGGAAATCAATAGTAAAGGTCATAAATGACTACAAATGCAGTGGCAAGCAAACAGTTTGGGAAAACATTTTCTTATAATCATAGTAATTAACTAACTAACTAAATACACCTCTGAGTTACACATGTTCAAAAAGGATTAGGTGGAAGTCTAACCTTTTTTTTTTATTGTGATTCCTTTCATTATCAATCAGTAATCATAAAATAACTCCTGCTTCTTAGATAAAGTTTTCCATCCATATGCTACAAATACCCAGTCAAATACATATAGCAATTCCATTTAATTTGTACATTTAGTTTGTGCATGTGTGTGTGTGTGTATATACTCAACCACACAGGTAGTGTGTATAACCGTATATATGCAAACATTTATAAATCCCCCTCCATATACTGTATCTCTCAAATTTAATCTCTTTAAACCTCTTTTTAATTGGTGAATGTTTGGACATTATTTTCAGTCATTATTGAGGCCATTCCACAGACTGAAATACTAAATTGTTTTCCAGTAATCATACAGTGATATCATTTTTTTTCTCTTCTGTCCATTTAAGAAACTACTAAAAAGAATTTAGCTGTTTATTAAAATGACATGATTATTAATTTTGAAGTTTTCTCTGAAAACAGTTTGTTAAAAATGATCTTTGTGTTACTCTCATTACGCATGTGGGTCTGCCAATACGTGCACAAGACATCCACAATGCTGTTCCACTTTCAGAAAGTTGACTTTTTTCAAGTAGGAAATTTGCAGATGTGTTGTTAATTGCAGCTGTTAGATAAACCTCGCTCCCTAGACCACCTGTTAACCTGGTAACCAAGCTGTCTCAACCTGCTAACTCAGTCAGCCATTATAATAACTTGTATTTCTTTTGCTTGTGAATATCTCAAAATTATTCATAAATGTTAAAAGGAAAAAAGTTTCAGTGAAAGAATTAAATTCTTCAAAAGCCACAAGTTTTATTGAGTTTTCATCTGTTTCACCAGGTAAAAGAACGTTTTCTGAGCCAACTCACGTTTGCTCCTTCGCCTCTGTGTTGTGAAAGGCCGCTGTGTTATCTGTATTCGTTTCTGTGGCAGCCTTATCAGCCGGTGTTCCCGTATTATTTCCACTATTAGATCTTCAGTGACTGTGGGTGGTTTCATTGCTCTGTGATGTGATATATGACTCTAAGAGCAACGCAGACGTGCTTTACTGGGAGACAGCTGAGAGCACTGGAGCCACAAACTGATGTGTGTCAACCACACTGAGGTGTGTGTTTTCAGCTGAGTCATGATCTGATGTGTCCGACATCCTAATGTCATTCTTCTTCTCTTTTAAAAATTGTGTAGTAACAGTTTATTTTCTATTTGCATTGTTTCCATCCAGCTAATAGCTGCAAGGCTGGAGGTTTTGTTTATGCCTTATGTAAAGCAGCTGATGTATTTGGGACTGGATATTGGATTTTCTTTCAACAAAACATTAACGTAGCAGAACTTGCGTTTATTATTATTTATGTGTCCGTTTTTTCTCTTCAGTGCTGGCTGACCTTCTGGAGACAGTTGTGGCCCATCTATCCAACTCTGCTGCAGAGTGCTTCTTCTCTCCGGCTCGTTACAAAGGTCAGCGGAGAATAAATTGTGTTTCTTTTCTCGACAGCGTAGTCAAAGGAAAATGACTAAAGGCCACTGGCTGGATCAGTGAAGGAAGCCACATTCTTAGAGCTTGAGATGTTGTTTTCTGTTACCAGGGGCGTCTCCAGCCTTTAAGGACAACCTGAGCTGAGCCCGGAGTCGCACTAGGTGTAAATTTGAAAAAATTAGACAAGCTTTTCTCTTGTCTTTCGCAACAAAAATATGTTTTAGATGGCAATAAAAGACATAATGGAGTGGATAGATTGTCATTTTAATTAAAAAATAACTAACCACAAAATCAAATGAAATGTTGACCATTATGTTGCTAAAACACATTCGCTGCACTCACGCAGAACAGTTCATACAGTATTCACCATTTGTCTTCTCTTTGACTCATCACTGACCCTCCTCATCATCACATGTTCTCTTCTCTCCTGCTCTTATCTCATTATTTACTTTTCTTTGTCTTCCTAATTTGTTCTCTTCTCATCACGTTCTCCTTTTTCTCCTACTCATTTGTTTTCTTCCCCTCATTTGTTCTCATTTTTTCCTCATTTATAGGTTTCACAAATCAGAAACAAAGCTTTAATTAATCTACAGTCCCTAAAGAACATCTGAGTCCATGTTTGAAAAGTCTGCGTGTTGTAGTTTTTACACAGGACCTCGTTAAATGTTGTCAGTAAAAAATTATTTGAGTGGAACTGCCCTTTAAGCCAAAATCGAAACAGAAGCTGGGAAAGGAGTTGCTGCTAACTTCAGCCTCGTTTTTTATGTTGGGAGTTTCATGTTGACTTTTTCATATTGTTTTTAAGGAGAAAAAAAACGTCAACACTGTGATATCTTACCTTTTACTTTCCTGCTGAAAAGCTGAGGATGTAACTGCTGCTTTCTCTCATATTTTCTGTACATCTCTGCTTTCAAGTCCATTTTGCTTGGGGCCCTGGAATTCCTTGAAACGGCCCTGCTCATTCACCATCTTCCATCCTACCAGTACTGTAAGCTCACTCGAGCCATTAAAAGACAGTTTCATCTTAACTTTTGTTTAATCTTTTTTTTCTGCCCTTTTTCTTTTCTTCTCTTCCTCCAATAATGTCTTCTTGCAGTTCTTTGCTGTATCAGTGCATTCAAACAGCTGGTGTGTTTATATCCACTAGCGAGTATGTGAAGCGTTGCGTAAAGCGAAACTTAGCTGCAACTTCGCACAGGCTATTTGTTAGGGCTGTGAAAAAATATCGATACACTGAAATATTGTGATATTTTCATATGCTGATATTATAATTATATTTGATAATACGGTATCAATCTATTTTACGAACGAAATCTCGCGAGATTTCATCGCTCTGTTACGAAATCTTGCGGGTTTTTGTTGGTAAAGTAGATCAATATCCAATTTTTAAATATCAATATGAAATCTGCATATGAACATATCTCGTTTTTCAGTGTATCAATATGTTTTCACAGCCCAACTATTTGTGTTTGTATGTTAGCAGTAGTAAAGGGCTTTTTGGCTTTGTTTGATTTCAAAGCTCTGAATGAACATGTTGCAAAGAGTTTAACTTTCCTTAAGTGATAAACACAGACAACTGAGTCCAGCATAATTACCAACTATGAAGCCATGCTAACGTACCTGTTTTTAATGGAGTTTTAGTAGAATAAGGAAAGATAAAACTGTTTAGTACATTTCCCCGTTTATTGTTTGGCTGCTATTTTTTTTTTCTGTCTCTACACTCAGCTTGACAACATCAACAAGACATTTAGAACAACTATAGCACTGATTAGCTAATCGTTAGTGCCCTCACTGTGCTCGCTGGAGCTTTTTTCCCTGTTGACTTGACAAAATAAATAGATTTAAAGGTCTTGAGCATCACCTAAATAAAACATTTAGCAGTAGAGTTTGTCTTTGTACAAAACTGACTTCGTTTGCACATGCAAATGTTTCCTACATCCTGACTAGAGCTGCAAGCAAGACAAGATCTGATCAAGACTGCAGCTTCCAGGAAATGGAAGAAGCAGAAAAAGATGGCAGAGCTCAGCAGTAAAGCTCAGTTGGTTGACACTTCTACTCAGTGTCAAAGTCAGAGACAGCCACTGTGGACTGGCAGATGGAGGGGGCAAAACAACCAAAAACGTTAAACTTTCAGAGCAGTTTTTAGTCCCGGGTCAAAATGAGTTAAGTTTCACAAATCAGACAAGTTAATGGTGTCGGCAGATTGGCTTTTTCAGTAGCCAGGAGGCTAAACAAGCTGATCAGAGTGATGGCAGACAGAAACAAACAACACCAATTAATGGATCCCCAGAAAATCTTGCAAACTGGAAATGTCCCTAAAGGTGAAGACGTTCTTTCATACTAATGAATTATTAACATTTCTTTACAACATTCAGTAAAAAATGAGCATTGATATCAGCATGTGTGTTTTCTAACATACAAAAATCTCTCCTCCAATAAATACCAGTTTCAAAAGAAATCAATGCTACATTAGACTGAATATGCTGGAGACAATAAACTCAGGTGCAGAGATCAGACAATGTCAAGTACAATTTTAGTGTATTCATGGAAAACAAAAAGACTAAATGTAGCAGCAGTTGTGGGAAATGAGCAAATTGGTGTCATTAGGTCAGAAGCTTCTCAGACAATCGGTGATTTAGAGATAAACAGCAGCTCATTCATGCACAAGGCATTGGGGATTAAATGCCATATAATGCATGTGTAAGATAAAACTCAATTCACCTGTGAGTCTAAATTACAGCAGCAGGGTTTTTCCATCAGTTTTGCCTACAAATAGTTGATAGGTTAGATGTTTTGTGGTAACGTTTTGCTGATTCATCTTTGCAAAGATGTTCATGCCAATACGAAGGATGATGCTCTGATGGGGTTTGTGGAAAAGTTGCCATTTATTGAGGTGAATACAGGTGTGTTCCTGTTATATTGTGAGCTGGATGATTTATCAGTGCAGAATATGACGTGGTGGAACAGACAAACTAAGTGTTTGTGAATAAGCAGGCTTTTTGATCTGCACATCTTCCTGAAACAGAACCTTCCTCAGCAGTTTTTTTGCTGCAGAAATTAATACTCAAATGCATGAAATGATTGCAGTTTGACATTTATATAATTTCATTCCATGTGCCAAGAGCTTGTTTACAAGATGATGGAATTATTCTAAAACATATTGTACAAATCTTTTTACGATTTATATACTGTAGCATAATTAAATAACATTAGTTAATTTTTATCACTTAAAGAGACAAACAGAACAGGTGATGGTTCATGCAACAAATCGTTTATATTCATTAAATAAAAGACATTTAAGTCTTAGGATGCATCAGTTTGTCACATTTAAAACAAATTACTACCTGGCCTCATACGACAAAGTCCACTTATCAGAATTGTCCCACTTGGTTTAACAGCAAATCTCATCATCCTAAGATGAAGAAACGTGGGTGGCATTTAATGCTTAAAGAACATTAACAGCATGTTAGCTGTTAAAGTTGTGCTGGGATTCCTGACCTCTGTTGATGGTGATGTATAAGATGACTTGCAGGTCTGCTCAGTCTTGTAGACACCTTTAATTTGATATGATAACAGTATTTCTGACGCTCTCCGACAGCTTTCCGGTCTTCATCACCAAAACTGGCTATAACAAGCTGGGGGGTGAGGACCTTTGCAGTGTTCTGTTACCTCTTACAATTATTTTAGTGCAAAGATCCATTGAAAGGGTTAAAAGAATTATCAATGTGCAAAAGCTTAGAATAGAAATTTTATTAGTGATTAGATGTAGTGTCATGGTTAAATTCTGGATGATGCTGCAGGATCCAGAGTCTAGTGGTGGTGGATTTAGGAGATGGGGAGGAGGTGGGTTGGGTGAAACGGTCTGAAAGGAGAAATGAAGAACAGGGGAAACTTTCCTGTAATGATGAATGTTTACACACTCAAATGGCCCCAATGCTGCCAACGAACGAACGATTCATGAGATTGATTCAAAAAGGAGCAGATGCCAGGGACTAGCAGGCAACCAGTGTTTTTTAAAAAGCAGTCTAATGAGTCATTGTGATTAAAAAGATCTGAAATGTTTCCAGCATTCTTTCATTTATGTATGTTTCAATAAGCCTTTTTCAAGCATTTAATTTCCCCTCAGTGCATCAGCTGTCTTTTATTAGTGCCGTCTCTGTACATTTGCCGGTACAAAGCCACGTCCCATCTGAGGCCTGAAGAGCCTAAATTCTGTTTGTTTCAAAATCCATCTCAGTTCTATCACACACTTCATGTGGATTTCTTTACTTTCTGGTTTCTTTTATACTTACAGAATTTTCAGTTATCACTTTAATCACTGTTAGGGGAATAATGCTGAAATATACTTAAGTAGGCATTTTTTCTGGCATGATAGTTAGACTTTATAGAAATGTAAAAAAAATAAGAGTTGCCTGAATGAAAAATGAGTTGAGACTGATAGAGTGAATAGAGATATTAAAGGAAAGCAAAAAAGTAAAATGTCCTGGTTTGGGGTTTTAGCACAAGTTTGGTGCAAAAAGAGCGACTGTCTTCCACTTAAATCTTTATAAACAAATCTGTCACAACATCGGTAACACTAGACACAAACAGCTGATTCATTTTCTTTCAGCCTCCGAGGAGACGAGGCAGCTGTCATGAGTCTGTGCGTGTTTGCGTTAGCAATGGAGCATCTTCATGTAGATGATTGACACCAAGTACAATCGTTGCCACTCTGCCCTACTTAAGTGTTCTCAAAGTAGAGAAGGATCCGAGAGATTTGCCAAATGTTAGCCTCTGTCAGTTCTCTGCTCTGGGTCGTTTCTCCTCACCCATCATCCTTCTCAAAGCAGCTGTCCAGTAATGCCTTTTATCTCTGCTCCCTGCTGAAGTTGGCTCGCTGGAAATGATGAAGAGCATAGACAGCATGTTTACATGCAACTGCTGCATCTTAATTTGTCAGACAGAAATCTGCTGAACCAGTTTAGACCTAAAGTTTTGCTTAAAATCAGCTTTCTGAGATCCTGCAAGCTTTCTGGAAGAGTTGAAACTGTTCACTAAAATATTTTATTTCTCTGCTTTATAGAAAAGGGATTTCCAATCTAGGTCCTCGGGGGCTTCTGTCCTGCAGGTTCTAGATGTTTCCCCGCTGTTGCAACACAGTGACAGGCCTGTGCAGGGCTTGACATCAAACTGTTGGAGACACATATAATTTGAATCAGGTGTGTTGCATCAGGGGGCATCTAAAACCCCCAGGTCCAGCCCTCAAGGACCAGGATTGGGGACTGTAACTTTGCTCTCATGTTTATAGCTTTTAGAAATTGAATAGTTTATCTTTAAAATTAGGGATTTCCCCGATACCGATGCCAGTATCAGTTACTCTGATACTGGCCTATTTTGCTCTACTTGTATTCGCTTTTACGCCTCCATGCTAGCAGTAAAATACTCTTCATTATGAGCGGTGCCAGCTTTACATTTACTCCATCGGGGTTTACATTCTTATTTTAAATCAGACAATGCTTTTCATTCCACGAGGACACATTACATCTGACCCGTATCATGACATCTGACACGTATTTCTGTGAAGTCCGACTGTCTTTTGACAAAGTGCAAAAGAACTGCCATTCTCATATTTTAAAGAAAAAAATCCTAGTGTTTGTTTAATAATCAACATTATCTATAACACTTTTTTTTCTGGTTTACTCCAGAAAAGCTGGAGGATGCCGGCACTTGCAGATGGAGGTGATTAATCAGACGCAAACGTTTCGCCTGCGCGGTGTTCCGCTCCTCTGCACCTGGACCAAACCACACCAGGGTTATCGCGATACTAGAATTTCATTCTCGATAGCAGTACTAAAGATGGTGGTCGATAATTAATATTATTTTCGATACTGAAGGGATCGCAGGTAGCTGCTGCGGCTCGTTGAGAAAAGTAATCGACACGCGTTTTCACGTCAGTCTGCATGAGTCTCCAGTAACAATGGATTTAGCATTAGACACTTGTTGAAACAAAAAAATAACAGAGAGGTCTAAAGTAGCTAAGTTAGCCACACTGCAAACAATGGGTCCTCCAGGGAGATGCTGTGGGGGAGGGGCTGCCCGCAGCAGTGCCTGTTTAAAAGGGCAGAGGCGACTGATGCTTTCCGAGACTCAGCAGACGCCGAAGTGGCATTTATCGATACCTGTGCTGATTAATGTCTAAGTAGATACTAATTTGTAGAATCGATTAGTATCTGATAATTCTTTTGACAACACTAAACCATGCACACCACCACAGATCAGTTTCATATTGCAAAAAATATTGATAAACAGAATCAAAAGCATCACACAGGTCCACCCACCTCAACAACCCTCCTTCAACTTGACGTGTGGTCGTCTTGTCTTCTCCATGTCCACAGAATCAGACTGACAGCGTCGAAAAAGCAAGTGTTTTTTTTTTTTTAAACAAAAGTTTAATGTTTGTGATTAAAGTTATTAAAAAGTGTGAAATAGACTCTGGTGGCAAAGCTGAGGAGATGCAAGGAGATTATGGAGGGAATAAAACTAGATTAATCTCCATTAGGTAGTAATTGCCCTCTGCATGAGGCTTTTAGAGGTGTTAATTTATGAAGAGAGAAGGGTGAGAGACAACATACAGAACTAGTTTTCCTGGTACATCAGAAGCTGTTTTCTCTCAATTAATACAAAATTTGATTCCCAGTGATTAATCAGAATGGCTCAGCTCAGTTTTTCTCTCTTTGTGATAGCGATGTTATTCCTTTGATACATGAGTATCTTATCATTTCTTTTGTATTTTTCAACACTGTTGCTCAATAAATTTGATTTGAAGCTTCCCGTGCTGTTAATGGTACCCTTCCATTTTAATGGTTAAACTCTCATCATCTCACCAAAAACTGTCTGAAGCAGGGGATCAATTTCCACAGATATAACAATATTATGTTTCCCTAAAGCTGGAATGCAGTGTAAACATTCTGCAAAACAAAAATACCGGTCTGCCCACAATTATTGCCTCATACATCACTGTCTCCATAAGATACTTACAACTCCAGAAACAGATACTTTTATTAGACAGTAAGTACGAGCAAACCAGTCACATCAGGCCGTTCACTGCTGCAGGGAAACGGGAATCTCCTGTGGTGCAAATTTTCATGCTGTATTAAGTTTTTTTTGTTTTTTTTTTTTTCCTTTTTCCCCCCTTCCCCATTTTATAATAATTTTCAATTTTTATAATTTTTTTTTTCCTCCCTTTTTGTATTTTTCTATTCTTACTCTTCCCTTTTATATACCTATATTTCTTATTAAAATCATTATTATAAATTTTTTTTTTTTTCTTTTTTTTTGAATTTTTTTTTTTTTTTTTTTTTTTTTCATATTTTTTTTCATTATATAAAATTTATTTTTTTCTTCTTTTTATTCTCCCTCCCTCCTCTTTTTTTTTTTTTTTTTTTAATCCCTTTTTTATTTTTTATTCTTCCCCTTCCTATTAGCTCCCCTCGATTTTTTTTATCCCTTTTTTTTTGTTTTAGTGAATTTTCTTTTTTTTTTTTTCACAGACCAATAAATATTTATTTTTTATCCCACCTTCCAAGTCTTCTTTTTCTTATTCCCTTTTTTTTTTTTTTTTTTCCCTTTGTATTTTTATTTTTTTTTTTCGACAAAATCTTTTATAATTACTATCCATTTAGGAAAAAAAGGGTAAAGTGCATGTTTTTACTGTTGTAGAGCATCAAAATGCTTCCATGAAATTAACCAAGTCACCTTAATACGAAGCTTTCCCACAAACATCACAGTTAAATCCTGAACGACTGCTTGAAAACTGCAGACTCTGTCACATCTGCAGTGCGGTGAAAGTAGCAATTCCTCATTTACTGTTTTTCCATTCTTCACGGTCATAATGCACAGTGAAAGACTTTAATGTTCACCGAGAAAAGCATGGCCTGATTTATTCCTTACATCATCTTGTTTTACAGCAGAGGAGAAAAATGTGGAGAATGCCGCTTTATCATTTGTAGAACAGCTGGGAATCGACACCTGTGTCAGGTATGTGCAGACATTTCCTGTTCCTCATAGATGTTCATTCATTTTAACAATCTTTTTACTGAAGTATGAATGTGTAGAACGTGTTTTAGCCATTCTTATAATAATCTCAGAACAATAAATGTCGATGTAGATGAGTTTTCTGCTCCTATTTACTTGTTTAGTTCTTCGTTAAGTGTAAGTAGAACTCTTAGATGATTCATGTGACTTGTTTATGCATTTACGTATTCTTTTATAAATCGTAGTCATGGCAAAACTGCCTTTTATATGTCTTACCACAGTTAAGCCTTTATATGTGTCATCACAGCCCTACTAGCTGATGGATATAAAAACTAGTGCTGGGAAACATTTTAATCAAGTTGTTACTGTTCATGCAAAATTCAACAGTGAATACAAAAGTAGAGTTTTCCCCGCTTTTAAAGATACAAAACTGAAAATTTAGATTTACAAACACTTTCAACAAACTGCTTTTTAACTCTTTAAGGAATTATTGACCAGTACCATTTTTTAAACATAATATTTTGATTACACAGACGTGTACAGCGATGCTTTTCTTTATTTTCAAATCTGACTTTTTAGTTTATTTTATATGTGTTATATAAAAATATTTATACGATATATTTTCATATCAATACTAGATACATTTTTATAACAATATACATATTATTTTTGTTGCCCTGTTAATCACTGAGGCAAACGGTAATTGCAATGCATGTATATACAGTATATTAGAGCTTATGATGTAGTTATTTGTTCTTCGGTGAGTGGAAGTGTATTGAATGATTCACTGATGTCCAGTGACACAGCTGAATTTTAAATATACCAGCCTCACCAATGAATATACAGGTACTACACCCAAATTTAGAATATCTTGAAAAAGTTCATGTATTTCTATAATTCATCTTAAAAGGTGCAACTTACATATTGTATAGACAAGTAATATGCAAATCAATATATTTCAAGCTTTTATTTGTTTGGATGTTGCTGATTAGGACTTGCAGCTTTAGAAAACCTCAAATTCTAAAACTCAAAAAATTAAAATATTGCATGAAATCAATTTAAAAAGGACTTGAAATACAAAAACGTCAGGCCTCCTAAAGTAAAATCTTGCATGTGTACTTAGTACTTGGTTTGGGCCCTTTTGCATGAATGACTGCCTTAACCCGGCGTGGCATGGATGCTACCAGCTTTAACCCGGCGTGGCACGGATACTACCAGCTTTAACCCGGCGTGGCATGGATACTACCAGCTTTAACCCGGCGTGGCATGGATACTACCAGCTTTAACCCGGCATGGCATGGATGCTAGCAGCTTTAACCCGGCGTGGCACGGATACTACCTGCTTTAACCCGGCGTGGCATGGATACTACCAGCTTTAACCCGGCATGGCATGGATGCTAGCAGCTTTAACCCGGCGTGGCACGGATACTACCAGCTTTAACCCGGCGTGGCATGGATGCTAGCAGCTTTAACCCGGCGTGGCATGGATGCTAGCAGCTTTAACCTGGCGTGGCATGGATGCTAGCAGCTTTAACCTGGCGTGGCATGGATGCTACCAGCTTTAACCCGGCGTGGCACGGATACTACCAGCTTTAACCCGGCGTGGCATGGATACTACCAGCTTTAACCCGGCGTGGCATGGATACTACCAGCTTTAACCCGGCATGGCATGGATGCTAGCAGCTTTAACCCGGCGTGGCACGGATACTACCTGCTTTAACCCGGCGTGGCATGGATACTACCAGCTTTAACCCGGCATGGCATGGATGCTAGCAGCTTTAACCCGGCGTGGCACGGATACTACCAGCTTTAACCCGGCGTGGCATGGATGCTAGCAGCTTTAACCTGGCGTGGCATGGATGCTAGCAGCTTTAACCTGGCGTGGCATGGATGCTAGCAGCTTTAACCTGGCGTGGCATGGATGCTAGCAGCTTTAACCCGGCGTGGCATGGATGCTACCAGCTTGTGGCATATCTCAGCTGTTATGGAAGACCAACATGCTTCCATCACAGCCTTGAGCTCTTCTTTATTGTTTGGTCTCTTCCCGTTCAGCTTTCTCTGACGATGCCCCACATGTTTTTGATGGGGTTCAGGTCAGGTGAGTTTGCGGGCCAATCCAGCATGGTGATCCATGGTTGCTGAAGCAGGATTTTGTAGTTTTGGCAGTGTGGGCAGGTGCCAAGTCCTGCTGGAAGATGATGTCTGCATCCCCATACAGCTGGTCCACTGAAGCAAGCATGAAGGTCTCCAAAATGTCCTGGTAGACGGCTGCATTGATGCTGGACTTGATGAAGCTCACAGGTCCATTCCTTATGAAGTCCTCCACTCTTTCCTGACCATCTTCTCCAGGCTGCTGTCAGCCCTCCGGCTTCTACACCGTTTTCTTCCACACTTCTTCCTTCCACTTAACTGTCCATTAATGTGCTTTGAGACACTCTGAGAACATCCAGCTTCTTTTCTATCACTTTTTGTGTCTTTCCATCTTGTGCAGGGAGTCAATGATGGTTTTCTGCACAACTGTCAGATCAGCATCTTCCCCATGATTGTGAATTCTTCTAAACCAAGACAGAGACTTTTTAAAGGCTCGTGGCACTTATGGAGATTTTTTTGGATTATTTACCTGATTAGAATGTGACACTATGAGCTACAATACTGGAGCTTTTCACAGTAATCAAATTTTTTGAATTTGAGGTTTTCTAAAGCTGCAAGTCCTAATCAGCAACATCCAAACAAACAAAAGCTTGAAATGTATTTGTTCACAGATTTTTATGTCTAAACACTATTGTACCTTTTAACTTGAATTACAGAAATACATGAACTTTTTCAGGATATTCAAATTTTTGGGTAGTACCTGTACTAGATGGCAGTCTTTAAATAGGAGTCCACGGTAGTAGACACTATGCAGTAATTCTCTTTACTCAACAGCAGTTAAAATGTTTTTTTTTTTTCAAATAAAACTTAACCAAAAAAATAAAATAAATAAATAAGTGAGAAGAAGTAGTAGCCTATCCAGTCCTACCCCTTCTCCATTATCAATGACCATTATCAGCATCACTTCTGTTGGATTTGCCCATGTTCCTATTAGCCTACAAATTGTTCAATATTGTCTTTAGATATTCCAATAAACCAAACAAACTTTTTTTTTTTAAAGCAACTATTCAGATACAAACACACACATAAGTAGAATAAAGTCCCCCTCTCTTCCCCATGTCTTAAAAAAACATTAAAAAAATAAATAAATGAATTAATAAATAAAACATATTCCTGAACCTCTTTTTAATTGTGCACATGCTCAGACGTTATGTTCGATCTTGACTCGGTCCGTTACACAGCTTCACTCCACAAACCGAGAGACAGAAACTCTTCGACGTTGTACTGTATGTGCACAGAGATGTACGTTTAAATCCCATCTTAAATCATACCCCCCGTTTCAGAGTGTGTTCTGGAGGTGACTTGTTTATTGCCTTGGATGAAAATTAAACCTCAATAAATCAGTGGGATGAATTTAGAAGCTGTGTGAAGTTCCTTCCGCCTAAACACAGAGGAAACATGACTGATATCAAGCATCTGTGTTTTTCTCCTGTCACGAACAAAAAACGGAATTAGAATTTCAGCACGGATATTTTGAGGGGTAAATCAGTTTTTACTTTTAGGACTTAAAAAAAAACTGTTAAGACTTTTTGGGCTGTAAATTTTCCATTAAAACTCCATGAAAGTGTGGAGGACATTGGGAACTAGTTCTCAGGGCGTGCTTCGGAGCTGGAGGCGATAATGAGTCCACACGACACCAGTTCAAGCCAGCGTGGGTCAGCCTGAAAGCTCTTAATGGCTGAGACGCGTGATGACCGGCATGTCTGCATTTGAATTTGGATCCAGTGAGCAAATGACTGAAAAACTGTTAATGTGATAAAATAATAGTTAGTGTTAATTAATTAAAGCACTAATGTGATGAGTTAACAGCGCAGCCCTAATAAAACCATAACAAACATAAGAACAGATTCTCTACGTGGCTTGAGGATTTCCTCTGGCAGAGTAATACTATGAGCTGATATCAGTGAGCTTTTGCTGCCCAGCAAACTGTTAATGCATCCTGTTAACATGGTGATATTGGCTAAAGGACACAAAAATCCTGTTTTTAATGTGCAATGACTCACACACTCACTGATTATAAACCAGTAAGCACTGAAAATATGTTTCTATTACATCCTAATTTCTTGTTTTTGAGTTCATATTGGGGCTCCTTTGTGTGTGCACCACTTTCAGGCTGGTTTTAAACTCTTTTATTTTTATAATAGAGATGTGTTTGTGGTGTTATGAGCCTCATAGTTATTTTTTTCTGAAATATTTTGAGTAATTTCTGCTTTGTGGGCTCTTGTGGGTTTTGTTGTTTCACATTTCTAGTTGTTATGAGTCTTTATTACTGTTATATTGAGTCATTTGCAGCCTCATTTTGTGATTTTTGGTCATTCCAAGTCCATTTATTGCTGTTTTCACTGTTATTACAAGCCTCTCCTGCAGTTAATTTTGTAGTTGGGTTTTTATTTCGTTGTTAGACTGGTTGTTGGGGATTTGCAATGAAAAGCTTTGACGATAGGAGTCGGGGATCAGTTGCAGATACATTCTGTCTTTTTTGTGTTTGTTGCTGGTACCTGTATGTATTCCGTACATTGTTGTTTAAACCGGCTGTTAGCTGGAAAGAATTCCCTTTTGTTTCAGTTATATTCTCTGAAACTAAGAGGTGCCACACGAAACCCTCTCAAAATGCAAAAGCTGTAGTTAATTTTCTTTAATGTGCTTTCAACTTAAAGCCAGTTCTGTAAAAGCTCACTGCCATAGAGACAGATCTGCAAATTTTTAATGGAAATGAAAAGAAAAAGGGAAATTCCTGAAGAAATAGCTAGAAAATGTTTAATCAGATTAACTAGAAATTTAGATGCAGGGGCAACAGGATATGTTTTCCAGTTAATCAGCTGAACAAATCGTCCTCCAGGGTCACAATCCTGCAGGTTTTAGCTGATTCCTGCCTGCACGAACACGACCCAAATTAATGCCTCATTAACAGGCTTGTGCAGAACATCAGGTATGTTGAAGCAGGATAAACAACTGAAACCTGCAAGACGGTGGCCCTCAAGGACTGGAGTTGTAGAACTGTTTATATTGTGATTTTTACAATCATAGATGGTGGCGGACGATGTAGCATAGTGTGCACGAATGCCAGGCCACTTTAACTCACTTTTACTGTTGCCTGAGTCTGGAATTGCTGCACCTGTACAAGCCATTCTGCTGTCAGTTTCTTTTTTTTAAGTTTTATTTTAAGAAGAAGGGGAAAAAAAAATGGAAATGCCTGTGCAGTTGCTTCATTGCACAGGAGGTAAGATTTTTAATTTTAAGCTACCTTTGACCCACATCACAGTCAAGATATAATCCATTCTGGCTCATTTAAAAAGTGCTTTGTAATGCTTAGAAAAAAAATAAGTGCAATGTTTGCATTTAGATCTCTGCATAACACATTAAACATTAACAGAGTACCATCTCTTATAGGATTAAACATCGTTGGTTGTCGGACTTGCTGAGTTTAATCTTTACTATTGAACCGTTCAGTATAGTTTTGATGAGTCCTTGCGGGCAGTTGCTCTGGGAGTCAGTGTTTCTTTTCCTCTCGACTTTATAGAAAATTTCCAGTTGTGCAGTGGCAGTAGATGGGGATTATGGGAATTGAGAGAAAAATGGCTATGAGTATTCTAGTTTTATACGATCCTAGTCTATTGAAGCAGTCAGGAAATAAAAAAATGTCATTCTAAAAAAAGCAAAGTTGTAACTAAACATTAATCTTTAATGGGAAAAAATAGACTTTGAAAAGGTAAAAATGTGAGGTTTAATGTCTGTTTTATCTGAAATTCACAGGTATGGCTGCTACCTCAAGCTGCTGAAAGAAGACGCTGCGAATGACTTGACGCTGCTAATGAAGCACATGAAGACCTTCTTGTCCTCGCAGAGGGTGAAATCATCATCTGTGCTCGGTATCCTGCAGAGTATGCTCTTTATTCTTACAGACATCAGAAAACCTCAAAATTCTCAGAACGATTTGAAAAGTTTTCTGAAAAGTAGTTTCAGCACAATGTGTTCATCACATTTCTGGAACCAAACATATGTAAATCAGCTTGGAAGACATTATTTCCCACTCACGTCTTTTCTGTTTTACTTGTGTGAAACCAAATCATTGGCTTCTTGAAAATCCTCAGATCTGCTGGGAGGGACTGCAGTCCTTGTGTTGGGCTGTTGCCCATTCGGTAAAATTTAACAACATGATCAAATTTATTATCACAGCAAGATGATTAATCAGCATCTTTAGATGACAAAAGCAAAACATTTTAATTTTTATATTGACATCTTAGTCCAAAACTGGACAAAAACACCCAGATAATGAACAATTAAGCCTACATAAGAACAGTAGACCGGCCCTGGAACCACCAGAAGCTCCAAAGTTTCATCTTTATTTTAAATAAAAACGAAATCAATGTTAACACAGTTGACCTCCTAGAAATGCTGCTCTCACTACATTTTCTGATGCTTTTATCGAGCATCAGAAACTGAGTGAAAAGCAGGACATGAAGAGTTGGTGCCAACTTTTAGTCATTTTTCTGAATGTTGGTGTGCTGTAAAAAAAAAATCCAGAGAAAAACACCAAGTAACTTAGAGAATTTCGCCGTCCTCACAATGATCTCTCACAGAGAATGTTTGAAGCAGCAGAATCCCACATTTTTTTTCACACACGCTGCAGCTTTGCAGCATCTACATACTTTTCTGAATAAATCAGACTGACTTCTGCAGTTATGCTGGAACGACTGTAGCCCAGTAAAATGCCAGGTTGATCTCTAATAGTGGTTTACTCAGCTATGCATGTAACCGAGCTGCTTTATATCCTCTTCATCTTTGAATCATCATAACCTATTAAGGAAAAAGACATTATACCCTTTTTGAGTTGGAAGATGGGACATGCACTATATTGCCAAAAGCATTTTCTCACCCATCCAAATTATGGGAATCAGATATTCCGATCGTTTCCATGGCCACAGGTGAATAAAATGAAGAACAGAGGCATGCAGACTGTGGAACTGTGATAGGATGCCACCTGTGCAACAAATCCAGTGGTGAAACTTCCTCGCTCCTAAATATTCCACAGTCAACTGTCAGCTGTACGATAAGAAAATGGAAGTGTTTGGGAACGACAGCAACTCGGCCACGAAGTGGTCGTCCATGTAAACTGTCAGAGTGGGTCAGCGGATGCTGAAGCGCATAGTGCGAAGAGGTCGTCAACTTTCTGCAGTCAATCACTACAGACCTCCAAACTCCATGTGGCTTTAAGATCAGCTCAAGAACAGTGCGCAGAGAGCTTCATGGAATGGGTTTCCATGGCGATCAGCTGCATCCATCCATACATCACATGCAATGCAAAGCGTGGATGCAGTGGTGGAAAGCAGCCGCCACTGGACTCTAAAGCAGTGGAGGCGCTTCTCCATCTGGCAATCTGATGGAGGAGTCTGGGTTTGGTGGCTGCCAGGAGAACGGTACTTGTCTACTGTTTAAGCCATAAAAATCTACTAAATGATGTTGTTTTGAGTAATTTATTGACGCTACCCACTCAGGACACTTGGATTACATTGGACGAGCAGTATGGAGGAATATTGACAAGTTTTTGGGGACTTTTTTGGACCTTTTTGGTTCAGTCGCCGGTGAACTTCATATGAAATTATATGAAAGTTGGGGGGGATGAAAACCTGTCCGATCTCCGGCTGCATTTGAGATATTAAAGTGCTCCAGAGTCTTGCTCAGCATGAAAGTGAGTAGAAAATGAACGCACATCATTCTGTGGGTGTACCACTCCTTTAAAGATCCGTCCATAATCAGTATGAGCCACTGAAACTGTTGCAAGTTGCTTCTGTGGACTTGGCCTGCAGCATGTTTGTGTGGTGTCAGCATGTCATGCTGATAAATCCACCGGTCTCCGTCTGAAACTGATAACGTCAGTCTGTCTGATCAACACAATACACCTTATCTTCCCCAGTCTGTGAGCGATTCAGGCTTCTTTTGTCTAAATGATGACTGATGGACCTCATTTTTCCTTCTATTGTTTGTGAATTGAACAAGAAAACGGAGATGAGTCTTCACTGGAGAAAAACACTGATACAAAAGCTGAAAATCATGCCTAGCCTGTATATTTGCTGTATGTGAATATGCAAAAGTCGCAACAACAAGAAATCTTGTTAATGCATGTCAAGGGTTAGTGGAAAATTAACCGTACTACATTATACTGCTTAAAATAAACCTGAGTATCTTTAAGCAGTTTGAAATTTATAGAATGCGCTGAAGTGATGTAGGATCTGAAAAGTACTCCAGACCTCGGTTTAGGTAAGGAGCTGCAAAGTAAATCACTTGACTGTTGAGGGAAGAAGTTATTTGATTAAATCAGTGTTTTAGTTTGAGATTTCTAGTTTGACTTCATGTCGTTGGGTGATAGCAGATCAAAATGGTTTTTATTCCTATAGGACGCTGCTTTATTTATAACTCCATTTAAAAGTGATGTCTTGAGTTTATAACAAATGTATAAGGCTCGTCTATCAATCGGATTCAAAGAGCATGCATTTATTGTTGGAGGGTTGAGCCAGTGGTTAAGCCAGCCAGCTCGTACTGAACAGACTTTGTCTATATATACAGTGACTTTTTTTTTTTTTTTTTTTGCAAACAAGATGAAACAGAGTTCCTACCAGAATAAACTCTCATAAAAATCTTATATCAGGTGTTTTGGGGGATGTTTTCTGCACTCATCGTTGGACTTTGTCAGTCACTGATGGATATTTGCAGAAAATTCCCAGCAATAGAAGAAACATAATGAAATACTAAAAGATGATTACCTGTTGGAACATTCAGTTTAACAGATTTCCAGTGATTTTTACAGACAGAGCACCTGCTTTCTAATAAATGCTTGATGCATAAAACATGAGCCGAAGCGATGAGTCATCGTGACTTCTCACATTTTAAGTGACTAAAATCTGTCCTCCCACGTTTCTGACATTTTTAACTAGCCATCAAAACAGATGGTGCTCACAGCGTGCACAGCATGAGCCAAGAAATCTTTAGATATGCTGCTGAGTCACAGACTGACAGATTTCACAGATTTAACTTTTTATTAGGGTGGGGGAAGCCCCCACCCCCCTACCCCGTTGTTTGGGGTGAAAGGGTTCCCTCATTAATTAGCATTTGCTAAGTTGTTGTCAAAATGGATGAAAAACATCTTTTTTTAATCTTATCTTGACTCTTGTTCTGTCCCATCCTCTCTTTCTTTTCCTCTTTTCTTACAGTAATGTTTCCTTGAGTTTCTTTGTTAAATCTGACATGATGTGCGTTCAAAACACCTGCTGTGTTCATATCTGGTTCATATCCGTTTGAAAAGCGTCACCGATGGCCTGGTTGTCTTCTGAAGTCCAGCCATTCCCTCTCGGATGGTTACACACATGTAGTTATTTGTCACCTACAGGCACTAAATGCAGTTATAATGCAGAATATTTTAAAGAAGTAAATTTAATAAATGTGCACAAAACAAAAAACAGATAAATGTGAAAAGAAAGTTTTAAGTTAGAAACTTTGTAGCTGAATTTTCAGTCCGGTAGTTTTCATTCCTGTTACGGTGGGTTAGTTTGGGATTTAAATCCTTAAACTTACTTGCTTATAATATTTATACTTGACTCCCAGTAACCCGAAATTACACAATTAAACATCTTCCTACTTATACTGGCTGTGCAGAGACATTGAATCTTTTAAATACATTTATGACCTGATCCTGCAAAATAAATAAACAAATAAATAAAAAGAATAGAATAGAACAATAAAAACTTGGATCTAGGCAGTCCTGACTGTGGCAGGCTGTTTTTCATCTGAGTTAATTGTCCGCTGCACCAGGGTTAATTGAATGTCAAGCAAATTCTACTCTACGGTTAACTGATGTCGGGGGTGTGTAATGCTTTAACTTTTAATTGGCACAACAAAAGGCCTCAGTTTCCTTTTGACACGGCGTACTCATGAAGTGTTGAAACTAAAAAGATCATCGAATCTCAGCTGTGAAATCTGTGGCTGGAGTTGGAGCTTGCTGTGGCTCGGTGGATCATTAAACACAAGACTCAGTTTAATGGTATCTTTTAAATATGCATTGTTGGGTACATTTGAAAGTAAAATAAACTCTCCTACAGTTTTTATTGTTTGTTTGAGCAGTGCTGTGAGTGTGAGTCATTGATCTCTTTCCTAGCAGTTTTTTGCCTCCTTAACTCTGCTCTGCAGTCACTCAGCAGGATGATTATCCAGGTCACGACTGGCTGGCCTCCACCATTTTTCTCATCATGGCTGGAAACGTGGACCAGTCGTTATGTTTGCTGCTCAACTTCTCTTCTTTGCTGACGTCAGCGTTTATCTGGCCTGCGAGGATACACGCATCAGTGAGTAACTGTTAGTTATGAAATTATAAAGTGTTTCATTGAAACTAACTGGATGTGTGACCTCAGGTGGTCGAGACAACAGTGGTTTGAAATCTTTGTAACTCTAACCCAATAGTTTTCATATCTTTCCCTAAAGAGGTGATATTACCTGAAGCCAGCAGGGATGTGTTAAAGAGGGTGTTTTAAGTAATAATAGACTATACATCATCCAGACAATATTTTTATATATTATATATTTTATATATTTATATATTTATATATTTTATATATATTATATATAATATTTTGCATTTTTTTGCTGGTATCGGCGTCGGTCGATATGCCAGGTGTATTGGCTGATACCGCCACTCAGTATAATTTGTGTTTCTTTTTTATATATCTATTTTAGGTTATGGATGTTCAATATTGGCTTTTTTACCGATATCCAATGTTGTCCAAGTCTTAATTTCTGATATTCGCTATCAACCGATACTGATATGCAGACAACTGTGAGGTTGTGTCGCTCATATTTTGAGAAAGACAACTCTGAGAGCAAAGATCCCAAAATAGCCTTAACTCAGTCAGAGGAGTTCATGTTGGACATCTGGCTGCCAGATATCAGATACTATGCAGGTATTAGCCAACGTGTGGCTAATTCTAATGTTTCTTACAACTTGGTAACTTGATCAACAACTTAAAACCAGACATAAGCAGCTTCAAAGCAAGTCAGTCTGTAGCAGCAGCAGCTGCACCGTAGTCACATGACTCTGAAAGGAATGCTGGGATATGAAGTTCTTCCAGAATAACAGCAACATTTCTACATGCTGGATCGCTGCTAATGGAGCAAGATCTTGTGAGATTTCATCAGTAAAAATATTGGTAGAAAACCCCCCAAAAAACCAAAACAATACCAATATTTTCTGATATCACATTTCAATGCCAATATCGGCCAAAAATATCGGTAGGCCGTAATATGGGACATCCCCATTTGAGGTGTTTGTTCTTTTTTATATTAAGAGATGTAAAATTACATGTCTTCTTATACTTCATTTTCATTATTTGGGGAGTCAAATGCAGTATCAGCCTCAAATATCAGTCCTAAATACCAGCAGGCTGTATTAGCCAACAGCTGAGGCAGATGAGATAATCTTTCTGAAATGGCTGCTATGAGCGATTTAGGAGAAAATGCCACGTTCACCAATTTTCTTGTCCTTCTAATCTTCTCCGAACTGGTTAAGTTCCTCTTCTCTGTCTTCGATGCCATTTTTCTGAATGAACATCATCTGACAAGCGTCAGAAGTCGTGTCCTCATATGGAATTATCAGGGCGGTAAATTTGCAGATTTGCAATTCTCGTGAACATACGCTCACTCATAAGAGCCCACAGTAGGAGGAAAAAGTAAGAGAAAGTTATGAAAAAAATATGAACATGTTGTTGCATGAGGCCCAATATATGTATTGGTCCTAAAAATCTGTATCAGTCGATCCATTGTTTTTAGTACAGTTGTACTCGTGCTGGTTCAGTCCAAGTTAGATGTACTTAAGAATGGCAAAAACAGATAATTTGATGATAAAGAAAAAATAAGACGAGAAGCAAAATTCTTCATAAATAGATGTAAGAGGACTAATTATAAAATGATGGCTTGCTTTAATCATTCTGAATTACCCAAGAAGACTAAAGTGCTGAGATTCACCACGTGGTGTCATTATTTCAGCTTCTTTCTTCATGTCATTGTCCACTATTCCAAAAAGTCAATAATTTCTCGGTTGGAGTTGACTGAAGGTTTAATTATGTGCTCTCGGTGTGTTTGATGCAGATTTATTTGAAGAATTTCTTACGCAGCAGTTAGCCTTAGACAACAACAATGCGGTCGATATCATGGACGATGGAAAAGCCACAAATAATTAAGCAGCAAAGGCAAATAGAAGAGAGAATGTGGGGATGAACACATGCCGTTAACAAATAAAGCTGCATGCAGTTTCTGCATTTCAATCAGACCAAAAGTCTCAGAATCTCAGCCATAAATCTAAAGCCAATGTGCAAGTTTTGTAATGAAGTTCTCGGTTTTTTCTTTGTGTCGTGACAGGTCCATTTTCCACAGGCAGTGGCTGAATCGGGTATCCCTCCTCTTTACTGGTGCACAGCTCACTATGTGGAGATGCTGCTGAAAGCTGAAGTCCCTCTGGTCCATTCTGCCTTCAGGATGTCCGGTTTCACCCCCTCACAGGTAACATCTGTAACCCTGCTGTCCAACTCATACGGGGAGTTACGGTTGATTTCTGGCTTTTCTGAGGAGATGTTGGATAAAGTATCATAACGGCACATCTGTGAGGTCAAACACGCCTGTGAGAAGGTTCCACTAATACTGTTGTTACCATAGTTGCACCTTTAGTGAAAACTGATTCCAGAAAGTGGCTCTGCTGGAGAAGTCCAACATTTTACCCTCTAAAGTTTCGTTCCTTATTGCTCGGTAATGAGAGATCTTCTTTGGGGGTGAATGTTTTGACTTGAAAATGATACATTCTTGGGGTTTTGAGCATCATCGATGAATGTGGACGCATCTCAGATGATTGATGAAGCGTATTGATGCGACTTTGCTATGTTGGTTGCAGCAGCTCGTCTCTCTGCAGCAGTCTTGTGTCTCCTGCTGTGGGACGTTTTACCTGCGTTTTGTGGGTAAATATGTCATGGATTGTATTTTTTTTCTAGTGTTGGCAGGTAGCAGGCAATAAAACTAATTTAATTACATTTTTGTGGACATGACAAGTGATTATTGAGCCTATTGACCGTGAGGCTCGGTGTTGCTTCAGCCAGGAGCCGGTGTTTAGGTGGTGGGAAGCCAAAGAACCAGTTTTTAGTCTGGCTCTGGTTCCAACCAGAACCAGACTGCATAAAACGGCTAACTGGTTTCACCTGGAATGATTTCATTTTCAAGTTATTGGAAGGATTCAACAACTGTTTATGTTACTGGTTTTGGCAGCTAATGTGTTTTTCTTCCAAGGATGGAGATGGTCATATCAAGTTTACCCTGAGAAATAACAGATGATGAATTATAAATACTTTCCTTTGCGTAACACAAAGGGAAACAAAGTAGTTTCATCTACAGGGTCTCATTGGTTTAGTAAAACAGCAGTACACCCAAAACTAATTTAATACTCATGCTGTCTTACAGTTTTTTTTTTTGTGTTAATGCAGGATTTATATCAGACAGTTCAGCTTTATTTCAAGAATGAGGATAAAACTTCTGGAGATGCAACTACAACATAACCAGTATGATCTACATCTTTAGGTTAAACTTAGACTAATTTGGGAAATATTTGATAACAAGATTAAATTTTTCATCTATGTGTACTTGTAGATAACCCATTTGCGACTAATTTAATAATCAATGGCTACACTGCATTTTGTATTTTAAGTCGAGGGTATGCAAGTGTTTTAGCAGTCATGAGGATATGTGCGCTCATCAGTCTAACGCTGGTGTGACAGCGTCTGAGCATGCAGACCAGACATCTTAACACACAAGCTGACTTATTGCTCTCAAATGCTGTAATGCACACTGACAAGGCAAGATGCTTCCTCACAGGGGTATTTTTCCTTTTTGTGTTGCTACTGCTGTACTTGCTTGAATGCACATAATTCCATCCGTCTGTGCTGAAGCTGCTGGAGTCGAAGTAACAGCAAACATTCTTATGACTCTTTTTGCTATTTTCTCTGGTTTAAGTTTAGTTTTGTGAGAAAAGAATCTCTTTTACCTGGAATGAGATTTTTTTTTTTTTGCAGTTTTACTTGAATTGACTTCTGAGAAAAAAAATTGTGGAATTGCTTGGAGTAAAATGGTTTATACAGCAGTGGTGTTGCTGGGGAGAATATGTCTACAAGTCTACAAAGAGTGGACCACTTGTCCCTCCAGAACTGCCTTAATTCTTAGTGTCATAGATTCAACAACATGTTGGAAACATTCCTCAGAGATGCCCTGCTTGTTTGAGATCTGGTGATTGTGGAGGTCATTGCAGTACAGTGAACTTGTCATGTTCCAGAAAGCAGTTGGAGATGATGTGATCTTTGTGACATGCATTATCCTGCTGGAAGTAGCATCAGAAGATGGGTACACTGTGGTCATAAAGGGATGGACATGGTCAGCAACAATACTCATCCATGCTGGATCCATGCTTTCATTATGTTTCCAGCAAATTCTGAGCCTAGCATCTGAATGTGGAGCTGAAATGGAGACTCACACCAGCAACGTTTCTCCATCTTCTACTGTCCAGTTTTGGTGTGTGTGTGAATTGCAGCCTCAGTTTCCTGTTCTTACCTGACAGGAGTGATACCTGGTGTGGTCTTCTGCTGCTGTTGTCCATCTGCTTCAAAGTTGGATGTGTGTGTTCAGAGATGCTATTCTGCAGACTTTGGTTGGAACCAGTGCTGATCTGACTTCCTGCTGCCCCTCTATCATCTCCAACCAGACATTCTGGTCCAGAAAACTGCTGCTCACTGGACATTTTCTCTTCTTCAGACCATTCTCTGGAAACCCTAGAATTGGTTGTCTGTGGAAATCCCAGTCAATATTCAGACCATCAACCATGCCACATTCTTTTTCTGTCTTCCTGTGACAATGTTTTCTTGCGTTTCTTTGCCAATCTGCCATGCCGCACGTTCAAAACACCCAGTGTGTTTATTTCCGCATGCATGCATGGATGCTAGCATGTAACACGGTGCGCAACCAATACTCGGCTGCAACGTCATGCCGTGCCCGGATGGAAAAAGTTGCATAGTGCGGTTTCTCAGCAACTTGAGGAATGTTTGTGTGCCATCAAAAGGAGTCAAAAACGCAGATTTTTAAGGTTGAAAAGTTGTGTTTTGGGTCTTTAAGTGAAGTGCATAGTATTTTTAGTTTTTTTTTTTTTACCATTTTTCAGTCATGTGTCCAATCAGCTCTTCATAAACATAAAAAAGCGGGTTTATAGATCAGGGATCACCAAATCCGGACCTCTTGGTCCGTGTCCGAAAGGTTTTAAATGTGCCCCTGAGCAAACACACCTGACTGAAATGAGTCATTGTGCAGAGCTTCATTGGTTGTTTAATTTGAGTCAGGTGTGCTGGAGCTGGGAAACGTTGAAAACCTTCCGACCCAAGAGGTCCAGATACTGTGATCCCTGAACTAAATTGTACTGCCCATTCTGTTGATATAAAAGTTTAAAAGAAAAAAATGTTCATTGAAGGTTTCTGGCTTTAATATTGAGGTCTGTTTCAGTAAAATAATTAGGCCTTTCCCATTCATTATGTAGTAATGATGCAGCTAAAACACTAATGATATTTAACACAAGCTTAATTGAAAACAGGCATAGAAAGTTACAGTGAGACTGATGAAACTTTGACGACAATATTTTTCTTTTGGCTGCAGACGAGTAGTTTTAATCAAATGATTAATTCCTGCCTTAGTCTTGTAATGCAATTCATTTCATTTTTCTGTGACCTATAAAGGATTTAATGATGCAGAATATACTGCTAGGACATTTTTAGCAGACAGAGTAGGGCTCCAGCCTTTTTTCTTTTGTCTCTGCTGGACATATTTATTAATGACATCAGACGGACCCACAGGCCTTTACAACCACACTTTTTATTGCTCGGCTAATGACTTCCATTTTTATTCTATTTTGACCTCAGTCAAATTTTTTAAAAAACAGCTTTGACAATGAATCTTTCTCTTAAAAAAAAACTTTTCTCTGTACCAGAGTTGAAGAGTTGGATCTCTTTTCATCTGCTTGTATCTCACAAACAACGAGGTAGAAAGAGGTTATTCACCTTGAATGTTCTCATGTTTTGATCCTGTCTTTGTTGCGTCTGCGGTTGACAGTTTGTGGAGGGCTGCTCATAACACTCGCAGCATTTACATCAAAGATCTAAATCTTGCATCTCCAGGGTGAAGTAATGTGTTAACATTCAGCTCATCTCGCCTCTGTTTAAAGTGATAATAGGCACCTGTTCTTCAGTCAGAGATGGAAACATGTTTTTCAAAGATTATAGCTTTAAAAGCCTGACGAAGCAGCAGAGGCCGACGAAGTATCGTAGCACTGATGTTGATGCGGAGGTTGTGGCAGATGTGTTTTCGGATCCGGATGTCACTCAGAATCTTTCTGCAGAGAGTTTGAACTTGTTGAGCAGTCAGTGTTTTTCAAAGAAATCATATGATACAGCTGTAACTGCGTTTTATATAAATGATGGTATACTTCCAAACCTTTGCTTCAAATTTGTGATCGTTGACCGTTTTTCATAGTTTTTGTTCTACTTCCTGGTGAGGATGCGGGGAACTGCATTATGAGGTTTGAAGTGACTTGGATAAGCATTTGTGATATTTCATTGTTGGAGGTGATGTAGACCTGGATGTGTGTGGCAAGCATGCACAGAAAGATGTGTGAATCTTTGCTGGTTTTGATTCTTCTGATCATGACTCAGTACATCTAAAGATGCACAGAAACATCAAGAAACTGTGGAAGCACGTACAGTCATCCTCAAAATTATTCATACCCTCCAATTAAAGAAGGAAAAAAATCAGCTGTCAGTGAAATAAGTTGAATTTGACAAAAGTAATAATAAATAAAAATTCTATTAAAATCATGACATTGATTTGGAATTGTGGTCCAAAAAAAAAAAAAAAAAGATTAAAAAACATGGTGGAATCAGATGTCTGCACGTGTGCACAGGTATTTTGTCCCATGTTCATCGGAAAGGTTATATGTGTCTGGGACAGTTTTGGTTGGTTGGTTTTTTTAAATGATTGATTTCAACCATCCAAAAACAATATTTTATTTCACTAAATTATAAATTTTGTAAATTTCTCTTTATTAATAGTTTCTTTGGTTTCCTGTTATTTGAATTATTCTTGTGAATTTAGTCTTTTCTTATATAGGAGGGTATAAATAGTTGTAAGGGCGACTGTGCAGCTACTTTATCAAAGAGAAGTGCTTCTAAATCCAATAGAAACATATTTGATATTAGGTTATATTCAAAGCCCAGATTTTAAAATTCTAGCTGGATGCATTATTCTTTTTTTACTTCTTTAAAAGGAGACATGTCTGGGTAAATTATTCCGTAGGTCACGTTACTGTCACATGATGCTATGAAGCATCTTGTAGAATGTTCTTACCTGAGTTTGCTATACACCTGACGTAATGGTGTATTTGAGGAGGATAGCATCCCAGGTGTTTGATAAAGTATTAGATCCCTCATCCCTGCTGATGCTCCTCAGGGCCCATATTGGTATTTCTGTGGCCTCCTTCATCCAGATGTTGCATTTGTTGCTTTCAGAACAGATGATTCTGGTTTCTTGCTAATCCATGAAGTTCTTTTCTCTCTAGCAGTAGTTGGAGCTGATTTTTAGATTTTGTTGTTCTGTTTTCCTGCCCGTGTGTGTCTTGCTATTGTTTCCCCTTTACATTCTTTACTGTGTTCACCACAATTCTGTATAACAGAAGTTCTTCCTGTTTTCCCCCAAAGACAGCAGGGCGCATTGTCTCTGCTGTCTGGCAAACCTTAGTGTAATATTTTTAACCAGTAGACAGTATTTGTTGATGCATAGTGACTTGATGTTCCTCCAGTATCTTCAGTCATTGTTATAATGATAAGGTTAATAGCTTTTATCCCGAAGTGAACGCAGCCTGGTCTGCAACCAAGTTGATTTAGATTTGTTGAAGACTCGTTATATTTCCAACTCTGATTTACTGTTTTTTATTTATATAATTTTGCAAAATCCTGAACATCTCGTCAGGCTCCAGCATCCGTGTACATGTTGCTATAGCATCAATTATATCCCACCTGGAAATTTAATATTCATTTCATAGGAGTAATGAATGACATTAGATATTCTCTGGTTATTGCTTTTTTCTTGAAGTTATCTTGTGATACTTCACAACTGTATTAAAAGATGGCTGCGCCCGATCAAACCATGGGTTTCCCATAGAGAACAAGCTGAATCTGCAAAAGCTTGTTCACATGCATTGTAATGCGGTGCTTTGTAGGCGTCTGCAAACTAGAAATGGCTTTTCACAGCAGTAAAACTACATGAGCATTGCAAGAGAATGCATCCTGGAGTGCTGAGACTGCAACATCAAGACAGCCCCACCCAGGATACTCTTTCTTCACCCAAGCACAGCGTGATGTTTGAGCTGTTGTCTGACCTTCCTTGGATTAGCTGAAGCAGTTAGGAGAAAAGAGGCTGTTAGGAATACGGTTAGACTTACTTTTTTTCTCTCAACCTTTAACGTCTCCTCTTGTTTTTCTAGGAGACAGACAGGGAGTTACAGCAACAGAAAGTACAGTATGTGTATGTTTAAACACAAACACCATCTTGGATCCAGCTGATGAAGTTTCTATTACAACACACAATTAGGAAGTCGGTATTGTCATTAGAGCTCTGCTAAAGAGGGAGGCGATGATAATCTAATATATTCACGGAGCGTAAGTGATGCATGATTGCACGCTTGAGCAGACTTATTTGTTTGTGAGCACAGTGGCTAATTATCAGCTTTACAATAAGTTGAAACCCCGTGTGTGCACCGTTCGTCTGCTTAATGAAACTGGATAAAAGGATATGAAGTTCAGTCAAGCTTAGAGCAGCTGGCAGGACATCAGCAGGGTTGACTTGCATTTAGAGCTCACTAAACATGTATATGCAGAGAACTGTGAGGTTGTATCTCTTATTTTTAAAAAAATACAGCTATATTCTGCTCTGAGAGCAAAAATCCCCAAAATGGCCTTAACTCAGCCAGAGTAGTTCATTTTGGACAGCTGGCTGCCAGATATCAGATGCTAGGAGGTATTAGCCAACATGTGGCTGATTCTAATGTTTGACAATTTGGTAACTTAACCAACAACTTAAAACCAGACATAAGCAGTTTCAAAGCAAGTCAGGTCCCAAAAAAACAATATTGATATTTTCTGATATCACATTTTAATGCTGATATCGGCTGGCCGATAATAAATAATCAATGCTTGGAGTTTGTCAGAATTTGTAGGTTTTTGTTTGTCCACCCATTGTTCTCAATGGGTTCAAGATCCGGGAAGTTTTCTGGTCATGGACCCCAAATTTTTATGTTTTGTCCTTTGATCCATTTAGTTAGCACGTTGCCTCAGTGCTCCGTCATGCTGGAAAATGCTTTGTTTGTCATCAGACTGCCCTTGGATGGTTGGGAGAAGTCCTCGGATGATGCTCTGGTACCATTCTTTAATCATTGCAGTGTTTTGGGCCCACTCTGTTGACTGAGAAGCAACTCCACATGTGAATGGTCTCAGGATTACTGGGAGAGCTCACCTTTTCTTTTCTAAATGACTTTTCAGCAGTCTTGTCTCTGATGATTTTCTTGGAGAAAAATGGCATCTTTGCTTCCCCTTCTTAACACAATTTTGAGTTAGAGAACAACCTGGATGGAAATCCAGTCTGTTATTCTAACTCAGTCAGACTGACAGGTTGATCTCTCACCTGTGTTAATGGGAGAACCACAGGAATGATGTTAGCTGGTCCTTGAAGTGAAAACGTTTTTTTCCTGGGATTAACTTCATTTTCATAGTAAAGAGGAACTTTAAAATGAATCTGATTCCTCTTCATAACATGGCGATTTGCATATAGACCACTCCAGAATAATGAAAATGTATGTCATTCTCAAGACTTTTAGCTTCGGCTGTAGTATATACTGTATTTTCTTTGCTTGGAAATTCCAGTTATAACTAGTTAACAGAGCCACGACACTGCTAAATATAACTTTTGTCTTGATTTGAATTCCTTCTTTGTCCTCAGTTGCAAAACAGACTCTTCTCTAAAGCTGCTGGAGTACTTGCTGAGATCAGGTGGAAATCCCCTGTTAAACCTCTGCATTAGAATCACAGATTTTAACTCCATTGTTGGCTGAAGAAAGAAACATTAGCATGCATCTTCTTGTCTCTTGGTCCCCTAATCCCATCTCAATATTCAAGACTGTTGAGAGTAACGGAACAATGTTTTCCTGTCGAATGTTTCCAGAAAAAACTGTTGAGAGGAGCTGAGTCAGCAAGTGGAAGTCTCAGATATTCCAAAATGGAATCATATAAAGGGACTTAAAGAAAGTTCAGCATCTGTCAATTCTAAGATTCATATATCAGGAGTTGATTTAAAAAAAAAATACTCCACACTACTGTAATACATGTTCGATACCTGAAATTGCTGTGATGTCCACTCTTGGGAAGACTGGCATCTTTGATAGTTAGGAAATGACCTTTCTCCTCTCAGCCTGATGAGCAACAGAGCTGCTTCTCTAAGATCACTGTTGATGTCTTTCCTCCTTGGTATTGTGTTAACACACCTGGATGCTGCAGGGTTTACGTGTTTAATAAGCTGACAAACGAAATACTCAGTATTTCTTTTTTTTTTTCCACACTGTACTTGTGCATTTTCACTTATATTTTAAATTACTCATATGAAGTTCATTTGAAGGTTTTATCTACCAATCTTTCTTTAAGCACCAATCCTTCTTGCTGTAAAATTAAAGCAGTTTCTTTGGTTAAATGATAAGCATTTCATCTGTAACACTATGTTGCTACAATGGCAGACAGGGTTTGGGATTTTTTTAATGCCTTTTACAGATTACCCTAAAATATTCTTGCACATGTGTCCTTTCTTGCTAAAAAGTCAGCTGACTTCATAAATCTGCATTGCATAAGGTAACAGCAAAAGACAGAAACATCCACACATCTATATCTAAAAGTGAAAAACCTAAGAGAATAAGGATAAAACGGTTCCACAGTGCTGGCTCTCAAAGAAAGTTTTCCAGAAGGTCTTTTTGTAAGAACTTCAGAAAGTTTGGCCAAGAAAAATCCCAGGAGAGGACTCAGAAATTCTATGTAGATACAAGAGAACCTCAAGCAGAGAAAGTTTTCACCGAAGCACAAAGATAACAGTTTAGACACCTCAGAATTAGGATTTTTGTATTCTGCAAATGGAGCCCTTTGTTCATTCCTGTCCCACAGAAATATGTAAATGATAAATTCATACAGGCTGCAGATCTGCAAACACACTTCATAGCTGATCTTCTCTAACATAAGACAAAAAAAAAAGATGAAGTTAATATGGCTTTTAAAGGCTGAACTTAATATTCATCAATCTCATCCTGAAACCTCTAACATTTTTCTTTTAACTGTATTCCAGATGTGCCTCCACTGGCTGACTCAGTGTTTCTGGAACTATCTGGATTGGACAGAAATCTGCCACTACATTTGCACCTGTGTGGTGATGGGTCCCGACTACCAGATCTACCTGTGCGTGGCCATATTCAAACACCTGCAGCCAGACATCCTGCAGCGCACACAGTCCCAGGAGCTGCAGGTCTTCCTCAAGGTCAGTTTTAACATTTTTAAACATTCACACATATTTAACATAGAGACACAAACTGTGACAAGAGAAATGAAAGTGACTACTTTCAGCTTTTAGCATATTTTGTCAGTTTGTGAGATTTATCTGCAACACACAGTCCTGACTTCTTGCCGAGATTAACTGGCCGGCAACCAACTATGAGGTGAATTTGGCAGCTAGTCTTCCAGGCTTTTGGGCAGTTGTAGTTTTTCATTGGTTTTGTTGTATTTTTGAAACATGTTGGATTGATTTTACACTCTGAGAACACATCTCAAGTAGCAAATCTCCCACTTTATATGGAAACACCAGTTTTTCCTATAAACACTAGATAGAACATGAGGGCGTTTTGAACGGCCGCACTGGCGGCCATCTTACCACAGTCAGCTCGTCCGCTCATTACATTGATGTAATTGTGCATGTACTTTTTAAGCAACTATAATTTGCTCAATTTTTGACATTTTCAAATGGTTTGGTTTGTTATAAACAGAGATGTTGTTACGAAACTTCATAGTTTACACCCCTGAGTCGGGGAAAAGCAATATATTTAATGACTGAGATTAGAGCGGTGCTCCTCCTACTGGGAACTGATGACACTGTAATGTTCAGCCAAACAAAAGGAAGAGGAATAACACACTTCTATAAAAAAAAATATGGTTATTTAAAAAGTACATGCACCATTAAATCAATGTAATGAGTGAGCGAACTGGCTGTGGTAAGATGGCCAACAGCGGGGGCACTATATCTATGGCTGTATCAGAACAATTTTTTCCTGTTTGTAAACTGACTTTAGATAAGCATGTTGCTATGTGCAAACTAATGGTTTGGTGTTAAGGAAGGACCTAAATGCAGGACTGTCCAGGTAACAGGCAGAGGCATTTTTTATTAAGAAACAAAAGCTAAGAGGGGTTCAGAGAAAGGATCAGACAAAAAATATCCATTAGGTGGTTCCCTGAACCTCGGAAAGAAAATTTATTTCATCCTCATGTAAGACTGGAATAACAAAGGTCTTTGAGATGGGCAGCTGTGAGGTTGTGGACACTGGACAGACTGGGATCGGAGGGGGGTGATGGAAGTTGTGAGGACTGATTCACCAGAGGAGACAAAGGCTGTGGAACTGGAGATACAGGGTAAAAACAGGGTTACTCAAGTTGGTCCTGTAAGAGCCACAATCCTGCAGGTCTCCAGCCCTGGTCTGACACACCTGACTCAAATTATTGAGTCCCTGTGCAGAACTTAAAGGTAGAGTCCGAAAGTCCCCCCACCGTTTCTGTTTGCAAACAACAGTATTCAAACTGAGCGCCCCTCCCTCTCAGGCTAATGGCCGCCTCGTTCTTCAAACTATGCCCCTCGCTCAGACGCGGGTAAAAGCCAAACCAATAGGGGATTATCACGCTTACCGGACGTTCCCAGATTTTGGACACTTCCTCTTCCGGGCCATGTTAACGACAGCCGTTCCTGCTCTGTTATACTGTTTAAATCGGATAAACTCCAAAGATACTTAAGTTTTCATTCTAGACTGAAGTGATACTGGATCAAAAGTGATCGATTCGCCGCGGTGAAGGGCCGAACTTTATAATAAAACACATGTTTGTTTGCACTTCACAGCATGCTAGCATTAGCCAGCTAGCGTTTACTGACGTGCTTAACATTGTGCGTCTTAAAACACACAAACATCTGAAAATCGGGTCTGTACCCGCCCCCGTATCCAGTGGAACAACTGGGGACTGCCAAGAAAGGAGACGTTTTCAGATGCTTGTGTGTTTTCAGCCGCACAAAGTTAGGCACGTCATCAAGCTGGCTAATGCTAACCTGCTAACAATAGTCCGCCAGCTACTACTCTGTTAAACTTTGTAAATCGGATAAACGCCAATGCCAAGTTTTCATTCCAGACTGAAGTGATGCTGAGGAAGAAGTGGATTAAAACGACCGATTCGCCGCTGTGAAGGACCGGACTTTATAATAAAACGACACACGTTTGTGGCTGGCAGACTGCGCAGTCGTGTTAGCATTAGCCAGCTCGATAACGTGCCTAACTTTGTGCAGCTGAAAACACACAATCATCTGAAAGCGTCTCCTTTCTTGGCAGTCCCCAGTTGTTCCACTGGAAACGGGGGGGTACAGACCCGATTTTCAGATGTTTGTGTGTTTCAAGACGCACAATGTTAAGCACGTCAGTAAACGTTAGCTGGCTAATGCTAGCATGCTGTGAAGTGCCGGTGTTGTGCCCCACCGGCGACAAACAAACGTGTGTTTTATTATAAAGTTCGGCCCTTCACCGCGGCGAATCGATCGCTTGGATCCACTTCTTCCTTAGTATCATTTCAGTCTAGAATGAAAACGTAAGTATGTTTGGAGTTTATCCGATTTAAACAGTATAACAGAGCAGGAACGGCTGTCGTTAACATGGCCCGGAAGAGGAAGTGTCAAAAGCCGGCAACTTCCGGTAAGCGTGATAATCCCCTATATTAACCCTGGTTTTCCAAAGTGCACTATCTCAAGCTCTTACCTTTTCTTTTGTGCATCCGCCGTTTTTTCTTTTTTTTTCCCTTCGAGAGTTTGAGTGACTGGCGTCTGCTCCAATCATGAGCTCATTCCCACACAGCGTCATGCTCTTAGCTCTGTCATCGGCTGGCAAAGGAGAGGCAAGAGGTCCAAGCAGGGTGGCAATGTTGTATATCCTCAATGAAGTACGTGAACATCTCCTGTATTCAAAAGGAATAAAGAAAAACAATTTAGGAAAGTGTCTTTTACTCTTGCTTGTCAACTTCACTGTTGTGTTTGTTGGTTTATACATTCTTTGACAGATTCCACTGTTTTGTAGCTAAATGGGCTTTATGGACAACTCCACTACTTCCTGAACTCAAGCCAGCTCCTTTGGGGGCCGTCCACACGGTGCCAAATTACAGCAAAACTGTCAAAAAATTTAAGAAATCTGCCCAATCATCCTCATGAAACCGGTCATCTCTGAAACAGAGTTCCAAGGTGGGAAGGTTTGAAACCTCGATGGGTTTGTGTTTCATGGGGACTTTAGCGTTTGCCTCGTAAATCCTCGGCCATCTCTACCTTTCTGCTCTTCTTTTGTTGATTTCCAGCGACACGCGGTGTGTCTTGTTCTAGCTTTGGAGTGTTACTTAATCATCATAATGCCAACCACAGCCTTGTATGATGTGCTACAGCAGTTTCACCCCTAAACCAGCTTTAGCTCCGTGTGGACTAGGCCTTATTTTCTGTCGTTCATTACTGGACAAACTGGTTAATCCAGGTGTGCAAATCATGACGGAAATGGTCAGACACACCTGGATTAATCAGTTTGTCCAGTAATGAAAGACAGGAAACATAGAAGCTGCTAAAGTTCAGGAAGTTGTGCATTAAGCCCCTTGTGAGAGGAATATCAAACTGATAGAAAGTTCAAATTAAAATTAAGTCCATCAAGTGCTTTCTTCAAGTATATATATATATATATTTTTTTTTTAGAAAAACTTGTGTAGTTATGCTTCCAATATTTCTGAAACTGTGACACTCAGGGGTGTGAAAAAGTACAGATATGACAAAAAATAGATGTTCAAGGACTTCACTCTTTACCATCACACAGAGTAACTACTGTAGACTGCTAGTGGAACTACAAACAAAAAACAGAATTACATTAGTGTATTGAAATACTGTATATAACTTACAATACACCAATATATTTTACTGAAAAAATGTTTCACTGTAATATCTAATGCCTCAGCTAGGGCTGGGCGATATGGACAAAAGTCATCTCGATATATTTAGGCTGAATATCGATACACGATATTTATCTCGATATTTCTATCACAAAGTGATAGCAAATATTTTGTTCCAGTCGGAGCCAAATATGACATTACAAGTAGTTTAATTTAAACAGTCCAGATGAAATAATGCTCAGCTTTCAAATAAATATAAAATCAAACAAAAACTGAAAAACTGTATAATTATACTCGCACATCAAGAAGGAACATTACACAGAATAAATGTAACAAACCCAAAGCAGCATTTAAACAAACAAAACAAACCACATAAACCTAATCTCAATGCCAATTCCATATCTCATTTAAAAATAACATATATTTTTCATATCATATATCCCAACCCACCTCACACTAATTTATATGGAGAATAAACAGCCAACAAATAGGGTGGTGGGGTTCAGGTGGATTCCCTGATACTGTTCTCCTTTTCTACATCAGCCTCTTCTCCTCTGTCTGTCTCTCTGACTCCGAAACCTTCTCCGGTTCATCACTGTCACTTTCATCATCATCAGTCCTTTCTGCATCTGTGAACTTCCTGGTGTCTCCAACATCCCTCCTTCCTAACTTCTTGCCATCTCCTTTCCTTCTCATACCTCACTTTAAAAATGTCCACTTTTATACTTATAAGCATCAAGATTTAAAATAAATTTGTTGCATCCTTATACCAACCTTATAAAAATATGAAATGATTTATCACATTAACACGAGTTACAGAAGCAGTTATATTTAGAGATTTTGTTCTGTGTAGCTTATTTATTTTCCAAATCTTACAGCAGTATTTAATGTTTCATGGTGCTGCGGTCTCATTGCTATTAGAGAAATCAGTCAAGCTTCACCCCATGAAACAGCGACCCAAAACATTTCTAAACTCTTTATAAACTGCTTTTGTATTAATTGTGATCCAACCTTATGAAGTAAATACGCTCTAACAAACCAACATGACGAGTGTCAGGGAAACGATTAATGAGCGTACTGTCTCAACCGCAACCGTCCGTCTATTTTAGCCGACATTTTATTCATTATAAGTTTAACTTTACTCAGACTTTGTGTTTTAGAACATCACCTGTTTAAACTGGTTTTACCTGGCTGGCTCAGTGGCTTCAGTACTGCAGACTGTCCCGTACATGAGCCTGTGACGCAGCGCGTGGACACAGAGCGGAAGGAAGGCAAACGGTTTCTGATGCAGGGCCGTAACGAAGCTTTTCAGGGTCCAAAGATTTAAGCTTAAATTATTATTTTATTCCATTTCATTTAAATGCAGTAAGAGGCTTTTTGGCATTCAAACAGTTTTTACAAGTAGCCTATGATTTCAGCAAAAAAAGGTTGTGGGGGCAAGACTGAGACAGGGGGGCAGTTGTCCCCCCCTGCAGATCCGCCCCTGATCTCCACCCAGAAACATCCCGAACACACCGAAACAAAACGAAAGAGCGAATTACAGGCAGGGGAAGAGAGTTGCATTCAAACGCACCACTGCACACGAGTAGAGGTCCAAATGCGGGGTTTGAGATGGATTCCACTTGCACAAGTCTAACGTTTATTTTCACTGAGGGAACTTCAGACTTTACCTTGTAAAGGTAGAATCCTGAGTTTTCCTCCTGAAAATAAACACTACTGTGCAAGTGAAATCCATCTCAATCCGCACCTTATTGGCCTCTACTCTTGTGTGGCGGTGACTTTGTTTGCAACTCCCTCTCCTCAGACTGTATTTAGTTGTTTCCCTTTGTTTTGGTGTGTTTCTGGGCCGAGATTTGCATATTTGTCTCCAGTTAATGACAGAGCTTAAAGGCGTAGCGATCTGTGGGGATCAAGTTATCGATTGGAGCAGACACCAGATTTACTCAAGTTCTCGGGGAGCAAGGAAGTAGGCCTACTCTGGTTTGGGTCAGGCGTGTTAGAGGGATAACAGTAGGTGTATCTTAATTTAGGGTCTTCAGAGTGCGTGGACTATCAAGGCTACAGAGTGCTCCGTGCAGTCTGTGCACTCCAAAGCAGCCTCCATCTGTGAAATGAGACAACTTTAGATTTTCCCATAGTGCTCAGACCCTGTTGCGTAGCAGCTTCAGACTCAACAGCTAAATAGTGACTGCATTCTTCCTGCCGATTCCTTCAGATACGTTGTTAAAACTAAAAAAGCCGGGCATTTTATTCCTTTTATTTATCCGCCATTACCTTAACATTAAAGACGGTGCATACTGTATATAGAAGATGTTTTGGAATTTCAGAAAGCAGAAACTGTTAGCGGGTTTTTAAATAATGCGCAAGACCAACCTGCTAGATTCACAGCTCCCTCCCCAAGCCACAGAACGTGCACAAGCCACTCCGGTGTTTAGCAGACAGCAGGTACAGATTCTCCCGTCATGTCACAAACGCAAGTAAAACAGACGTCATCTTAATGTTGCTAACTGCTAGCAGAATTATGTTAGCTACCTACTGTAAAGATCAGATGAGTACATGCAGCTTCCAGCACGCAGTATTCCTCTCACCAATCAATCACTCTGGCCTAATTATAATGTTTTTCTTGGTTTCTTTGCCAAATCAGCCATGATGTGCGTTCAAAACACCCGCTATGTTTGTATCTTTTTGCTAGCATGTGCAACCAAAAGTCAGCTGTAAAGTCACATCGCGTTCAGGATAGAATAATTTGCAAAGTTCAGTTTCTGTTGGTTTCCTTAGCTAGGCTATTATGAATCTGACTTGAATTTTTCTGTTTGTAAAGCACCCTGAGGTGACATTGTCATGAATTGACGCTATACAAATAAAGCTGAATTGAATCAAAACAACTCAGAAATGCATATTCTTAAGGTTGAAAAGTTACATTGTGGGTCTTTAATCTTGAATTTCATAGAGACTATTGTTTCTAGCCGGTAAACGCTTTATTTAACACACAAATTCATAAATATATTCAAAAATTAAACTCAGATCTCTGCAGCTTATTCGCTGATATCTTGTGTGCAATGAATTTTGGGAGAAACAAGACTGGAGGTTATTACGCCACTGTAGCTTTGGTTACTGGCCAAACGGAGTGCGGGTTTGTAGGGTGGATTACTTGGCACACCATTGTGACACAGCTATTGAAAACCTGCAGGATCGACTGGAGTAACCTTGACATAAGAGGTCTATATGAACCTTACCTCCTCTTTTGGAAGTGTCACTGGCCATCCAGCCAGACCTCAAACTGCCAGAGCAGATACAGGCAGCCTTGCTTTTTCCTGGAGTCTCTATGGGTGCAGTGTGGAGGGGGGACCCAAATGCAGGACGAGGCAGGCGGATGCACTCTACAATGAAAAAAGACAGCACAAAGTAATGCTTATGACCAAAATTTGAGGAAAAGACCACAGCAGACAATAAAACCCATCGATTGTGACTGTTGAATACTGTAAATATCAACAGAAGCTTGGAAAGAAACTTTGTGCCATTCATTTTTGGTTTATAATTGATTACTTTTGCTCCAGACTTGGTTATTCATTTGGGAATTTCAGAGGTTTAAAAACACCAATTTCTCTGACTTTCGCTCAGCCCCTAACCCCCAGAAGTTTGGAAATTTCTGTGAATTGTCCGATTATGACCAAATTATTACTAATGCAGTGGAGTTTAAAAGAAAGTGTTGTGCTAAAGTTGGTAAAAGGCTTCAGATGTAAAAAGTTAATCTGCTTTTTGAAGATTTTCTTTGGTATCAGTACAGAGATTTAAAGTCTAGCATCATGACAACCCCAGTCAGAGCAAAGTTTAGTTTTCCACTGGTCTGATGATCAACGATTTTTTCGGGGAGGGGTTGAAGTGTTTATCGCTTTCACATCGGTTTCTGTTGTGATTTCAGAGCAGCACTTTCACCATGAAAGGATGATTCACAGCCTCTCTTCCCAACAGTTGATGTTTAGATCTGTCTGTTTCTTGAACTCTGAGAAGCATCGATTTAAGCTCTGCTCCGAGCTGCTGCAACTCTGATTACGGAGGCAGGAAACTAATGAACTCCATCTCCACAGCGCAGGGGACTCCTCACAACAGCTGTTTGACTCTGTTTAATCATCTGTGATTGTGATTTCATTCTTAAAACATGCCCCCCCCCCAAAAAGCATGAAATACTACTTCTGTATTAGTTCAACCTCAAAACTGTCAATAGCATCAATAAAAAATGACCAAAGTGAAGCATCTTGTCCACAAAGGCTCTCAGTAATCTACTCATCGATCTGTTCCTGACAATCCAAGCCTATAAAACTAAGTCCAAAGAGCAATTTAAGTTAATCCCACAGTTTGGTTTTGTAACTTTCACAAAGATAACAGTTCCAAATTCAGATGTTCTCTCATAAGTCCAGTTGCATGTAGCCAAAGAATAGAAGAAACATTCCTTTACTGTGTGAATACATGAGTCCGTTTTAAATGAGCTGCATGTAGACTGATGCATCAGAAAGCTGATGGAGAGTTTGTCTTAAAGGGATACCGTGTAACTTTTGACCCAAATATATTATTGATGTAAGTAATCGATGATTTCTGGGTTCAATATACAGTACAGCACTTGATACTTGTCGATGCCTGAGGGGGCTGCCCCGTGAAAACACAGACATTTTAACTTTGCGCATTCACAATACCACAAAGGAAACAGACTTTCCGAGCAAATGGACCCTGATTTGAATGGAAAAGGCTGGTGTGAATGTGCCCAGAGACGGTTTAGTTTTGTGACAGTTGTGTGGCCTGTGGGAAGTTGCACGGTATCCCTTTGAATAACTTTGACACATAACGGCAAAACAAGGGCAAAAAGAAACTGTGTGAAGCAAAGTGGCTTCCATAAGTCTTCGGCATGCTGAGATGAGTGAACTATGTTCTGGACATTTTCAAGTTTAAATGAAGTCAAACAGAAGGCATCATTAAAGTTTTGGGTAGGAAATATCAGATCAAAGAAGTTATAAATTTTCATACTGCACATGGACAACAAAGTTTAAAACGTTTTTGTTGTAAAATTTGGCCTGAGACTTATTTAGGCATCAGTCTGTGGTCTGATGCTTTCTAGCTCATAGCTCAAATTACACTACTCACAAAAAGTTAAGGATATTTGGCTTTTTGTATGATGTCAGAATAAATCTAAAATCCACTACAACCGTTCCAGGTGAACTGAATTAAACTTTCTCTAAACTTTTCAACGCACATGTACATTGTTCAAAGGTTAAATATTTATTCTGCAATATTTTGTTCTCCAAAAACGAAAGTTCAATATCCCTAACTTTTTGTGAGTAGTGCATTTACAGGTACTCGTTTTTAAAAGAGAAGCAAACACTATTAGGCTGTTTCAGCACAGTCAGCATATTTGTGGGTGAAAAAAAAATGATAAAATGCTTTTTAAGTGCAGTTCATAAATAGGAATTAAAGTAGTTTTACTGGGTTGGGAAGAAGCTAAGAATTAGCATGAAGGCTATTTTGTATTGTAAATTTGTCCAGCATTTTTTCACCTGCTTCAAAACTAATTTAATTTCTTTTCTACCGCTTATAAAAACCTTTGAAAGACAGTTTGTGTTCAATGCAAGTCATCCAGATTTCTGTAATGAGTTGTGCTGTTGCAGCTTTAACGCAAATGCTAAATCATTCAGTTAAATCAGCTTTTAGAGCATGTGCAGACAGCCTTCTACTTTCATGCATTCTGCTGGATAAACGTAGCGTAACAAGGCTTCAGTTAAGTCAACGATTCATTTGGATCATTGTTGCTGCCCTTGAGAATTAAATGTCTAAAGCCATGATCTTTTCAAGAGATGCCTCTGCATACCAAAGCAAGGTTGGCATTGACACGAAGCATTCATCATGCATTCACTCTGCCCGATAGCTCTGCTGTTAACACCAACATAAGCCGCCAACGACAATTTCTGTGAATAAAAGATCAGTGTTGGGGTTTTTATCTGAGGAAGTTCTAATGAGCTGCAGCATCAGATACTGCTGCAAAAACCTGACAGTGAGTTTGAACTTACACAACCTGTCCTGAGCTCAACGGTAAAAAGTTTTTACCTCTGATGGCCTGATCTTATCTTTCCTCTGTCTCCGTGGGACCAACGTGAAGCGAGTATTTACCCAGACAGATGCAGCATTACATCATTAACACGCCCGCTCTGTTATGTTCATCCAGTCTCACTGGATGGGGGGGGGGGGGGGGGTCGTCTATCTATATTCCATCTAAATTAAAATTTGAAAAGGCAAATGACTTGTTACAATCGCTCCGAGTCCAGCTGGAGTTCAGCTGCAGTCAGGCTGAAAACAGACAGAAACGAGGGAGGTTATGTATCTGCCGCTGACTCAGATCCTGCATGAAGCCATATTTTATTTCTATTCCTCACTTCAGTGTGATGGTTATGGTTATTTTCCTGCAAACTGACATCATTTTGTCGTATCCATCGCACTTTAGCTGGTACCAGAGTAGTTTATCATTGCAATAGCAGCACAAAAGTTCTGGTTTATCTTTATCACATGTCCTCAAATGTCTGAACAGACAAGGATTTAAAACAAACAATTTAATTTACTTTTATTGGAAGCGCTGCGATAAACCTGAAAATATGAGCAAATTGGAATTTTCTCTGTTGACCAAAAGCAAACTGTCAAGGAAACACTGCTATGAGATAACGTGGTTTATCTCTGCTGCACAGTTGACTTTCATTTAATCTCCTCAAAGGGAAAACTGATCACACACAAACAAAACAGCCGAACTTTGCAGCTTTAAGACGACTGTGATGCCTGCAGGGCATCAACAGCAGAGGAGGGGAAAGTTGGAAAAGCTCTGAAACTAACCAACATGAAGGTTTGCTAGTTGACTGCTGCAAAACGCCTCATGTTCAAGGAGAATTTAAAGTTGTGCATGCTATTATTATGACTGTTTTCAATGATTTATTTTTAGTCACATTATTCAATTAACTTTGAAACGGTTTAATGATTTATCAGAACGTTAAGGTTTTCTAAATAAAGTTGCACATGGCAGATGTTCCACATCTGCAGCGGAGGACAGGAGTGAATTAACTGTCAGCTCTATTTAATGGTGGAAAATGATGCGAAAATGTGGCATCAGTCAGGTGAATGAACTTGATTTAACAACCATGATCACAATCATTGTAAAACTGAGTTTAAATTTGATTAGTTATTACAAACATTACGGTTTCCTGACATGATGAAGAAAAAAGGTGATGAATTGGATTTTTTTTTTTTGCTAGTTTTCTGAAACAAGCTATTAAAAGCATGGAGATTTGAGTAACATCAGTCATCTTGAGCAGTGACCATAGACTGTATATAATTACTGGACGTAGCTTCCGGTCTCTTCTGAATAGAGAAATGTGAAGCCAGTTGGGCGTGTCTTACCGTCGCCATCTTGCCGTGTCACGTACGTCGTCACTCCAGGAAAATCCTAAAATGGGCACAGCGCGGCCGCGGGGCAAATGATTGACAGCTGACGTACTGTGGGCTAAACGCTAACTGAGCTAACACGAAACTAAAAGGAGCTAACAAAGATAAGGCTCCTAAGCGGCATGGTTAAGGTAAGACATGCATAGACTTGCAATTCGCTGACTAAACACCGCCGTTGTGCGACTCTGTAACAAACTGAGACCTTATTAAGAGCAAAGAAGGAGCTAACTAGGAGCCTCCGGTCGGCAGGCGGAGCTTCCGGTCTGTCATAAGGACACGCCCTTAATTATGTGTAATTTGAAGAATAAATAACATCTAAACGAATGAGTTATAAAAAAATTCACCCCCTCACAGTTGACATGAAGGTAAACTTGACCTAATAAACCTAAAATGATTTTTTGAACCAGGCTGTAAACCTGTTTATTTCTGCTGTGAAGTTGGCGTTTTTAACATGGGAGTCTATGGGGATTTGCTCGCTCTTGGAGCCAGCCCCTAGCGGATGAAGGGAGGATTACACTATTTACAACAAGCTAGCGAGCTTCACTGTTCTGAGGCGGAGTTTGCCCCTTGGCAGTGACGCAGTTTAAAGCTTTTTTTTAACATAACATTTAAAAATCTGCAAGATAAAACAATTGTAGGAAGTGATGCACAGAGACACAGCAGGTGACTTGAGTCAGAGCTGCAGACATGAACATGAGCGTTTGTAGATATAAAGGTTAAGTGGGACACAGGCCTGCATGTATAAAATTCTGTATATTACATGAAGTTTGCTTATTAAGCTCATCTACCACAGCTGCAGCTGAAATAACTTTTAGTACAGATCTCTTTTTTCTTTAAAAGCATGAAGGGTTGAAAGTAAAACTGCCTGTGCAGATAAATAGTAATATTTCCTGCGTTACTGTGGCAACTTTGTTTCAGATTCTCCCCCTTTTGTCTATACTCAAACAAGATTGCCTCAACTGTAGCCTCCTTAATTCATATAATTTCCAACATTATTTCAGTGAGCTGCTCAGTTATGTGAACCCGAAGCTGCTTTGGCATCATTTCCATCTCATCTGGTGGTTCCTCGGTGTCTCTCCCTCCGTTTCTCGCTTCAACTTGCATTTCGAGTGAAGCTGCATTGTTTCACACGTTAGGCAAAAACATGTTACTGTTATTGTAAATGACTCCATACTGCTGAATTATTAATATGTCGGAGCACATGGACCGTTGAGACAGACACTGATGGATGAGATGACTTTTGAAAATTTTCATTGCAGCATTTTCCATCTTCTCCAAATGTAAGTCTTGAAATACTTGTAATTTTTTAGTTTCCATCCTGCTGTTTGGATGTAAACACTGCAGTGAAAATGCAAACAAACCACTAATGATGCAGCTCTCAGTCACAGGAACAGCAGAAATGTCCCTAATTAATCTAAACCTCGACCAAAAATGGGGGAATCCATCAGTCTGCTTTCAAGAGTCACTAACCACCATATTTCCTTTCGCTAACTTTATTCTTCTTTCTGCTTTAACGTCCTAATTAATTCCCGTCTTTGCAAATTCCAGACTGCCACTGAACGTTAACGGCACTCATTCATCATGTGATGACAAGCTTAAGAAATCATTAAAATCTTTGGTAATTAATACATTAATTACCCTATCCAATGATCTCATAAATGCTAACGGTTAACATATTGTGAAGCATTTGCAGGATGTTAATCAGCTCACGTCACCTGTTCTGGATGAAGACATTCAGATGGAAAAAAAAGTGCTGAATGTTTGCAGAAAAGCTTCATTTTCTGTTGAACTTGAACTCTCCGTCAGGAACTTATATCATCTGCTTTTACCTTCCTTAATTCTCCTGCAGACGAAAAGAAAATTAATCTGATTTCCTGCTTATCTGTGTGTTAACGTTGTCAGCAGATGGTTTCTGCAGGGTTTCCTCAACAATTTCACTGAATTTAACCTTGGAGACATGACCTGCATCGATATTCAGTCTGACATTCGTGATCTTTATATTGTTGTCTTGTGCCTTTTTAATACAAGTTATCTTGACCACATATTTCCACATGAATAAAAATATGGATTTAAAAACTCGCCTGGCATTTAATTGACTTAAAGTCACTAATGTTAACAATTTGACCTTTAATTCTACATAAGTTGTGATTTCTCTAATTATAAGGTTTATTTTATGCGTTGATGCATCAATGCCTGCAGACCTCCTTCAGACTGAAAACATTTCAAGTTAGCACCTCCCTCTGAGATTACTTTTACTTAAGAAAAACCTCGTCTCCTCTGCTACATCTTTTCTGTTTTATTCTAGAAGTTATACTCACTGTTGACAAATATTAAAGGATAATAAGATTCATATAAATCTCTAAGATTTTCAGGCCATTGAAATATGATTTCTCAGTAATTGCTGCTTTTGATACACTTAATTCTTCTCTACTATCTTTGGGAACAGCTTCTTAAAGGGAAAACCTTCCATAACAACACAAATCCACCCTTTCATGGCGCTGCAATTATGCTTTCTCTGCATGAGAAGCTGATGACCAAATAAAACATCTTTAAAAGCTCTGATCTAAGCCCATCCGCATGCGTCTGCAACATTATAGCATGGCGACATTGTGGGTCAAGGACGTCTGTAAATTACAACAATAAGAATGCGACACAGAAACACAGGAGGAGGATGATGGACATCCAGCTGTTTGTCTTGGGACGTGACTCTAAAACAGTGCTGATCCTGCTTTGATCTAATTGCCTAGCTGCACAGTAGCAAAGCATGAACGAATCCTTCATTACTCAAGAATCACTTCACTGACTCATGAAGCATGATTCCTCATCCCTGCTTCCGTAACCGTTAGCAAACTAGCTGCAGGTGCAGGACTTCTACAAATATATATCCAGTTCATACATCGGAAGGAAAACCCTCTGTACAAATCTCAGCCTCACAACACAAGAGGACGTCTCATTAGCTTACAGTAGCATTGCTCTGCTAACAGCACGTTTGGTCTCTCACTCACCCCTCCCTTCTTGAGAGCTCTGAATCACGTTAGCTTGTAACTCTTAGCATGATCGAATCACTCAGAGTGGCTCGGTCTCACTCACAGCACGTACAAATAACTCGGTGGTACCTCACAGTACGTAGCAAGGCTCGACTCGCAGCACGAATCACTGTCATTTGAGAACCATTGATTCACTTTTTTTCACCAGTGAAATTGTTTTCCAGTTTCAGTCACTCATGAATTATAAATTAGTCAAACAGGTATCTTTGCACTCTCTGGGTAACTGACTCAGTGACTCAAAAACCTGATTCACTTTGGTGAGTGACTCATTCAAACTCGACTCAGTGATGGTGAAGTCGATTCTTTTCGGATTCCACCATATAAGGTTGGATCAGCAGGACTTGGAGGAAACAGGAGTTCAGATTGGGTATTGTTGCATACTTTGCAGTTTTTGCATGTGGAAACAAACAAAAAAAAAGACGACGTCCCACGAAAAATGAGTCAGGTTTAACCTTTAAAACTGCTACATTGCTAGCATCCCTGATCACTATCGCTTATATATCATCACCAGTTTCACAGGAACTGTAGTGTGAAACTCTGTGGGGTAAATTGTGATGGATAGTTACAGATGTTCTCCAGTAGGTTTACTATCCAGCCACAAAAGGTTGTGTTTATTCTGAGACTGTAAATCCACATTAAATAATGGTGTTATCTGTAATTTTTTAAAAAAATCACTATTTTGTTGCTAAGAAACCTCTACTTTGACCCAGAAACTATGACAAAGTCACTTCCTGACAAAACTTTTGACAAATTAAATTGCTTATTTACAGTAATGTCCAATCAGAAGCAGCCAAAAGATCAGCAAGTGCTAAAAAGTTCTGATGTATGTATGCCTTAAAAAAAAAAAAGCACGTTGGTGCCATAAATGATCTGACTTGGAGTTGGTTTTGTGAGGATAGACGGTAAATGGCATGAATAACTCAAGAGCAAAATGCATCCAGAAGTGTAAATAAGTAAATATTTTCTGTTGTGTGTCTCAATGCCAATATTTCTTCTACTGAAAGCCAAAACTTGAGAATGATATGCAAAAAAGAAACACCTAATCCAGCTCGAAGGCCTTGGACTGGATAATGGCTGAAGGCAGAGTTGTAGTGATGCTGTGTTGTCCTGAACGCAGCTTTTCTCCGAATGACAGCTGATGAAATCACCCACAAAGTCGCGCACACCAGTCGGTTATTACCTCTGAAGTATTTGCATTGCAGTGACACCGGGTACTGCCCTGACAGATGTATACAGAAGCCCCCCCCAAAAAAAATTAGTGCAGCTAAAATTAAAAACCTGACAGAACTAAATGAGCCAAATAAATGCTCTTTTGTCATATCGAATGCATCTCTTAGCAAATGTCACCATATATTGAAATGCATCCTGATATGTTCCTGGGTGGAGGACATGGCAGCAACTCCTCAGTTTTTCTAATATGCAAGAAAACCTCATTACCTGAACAATAAATAGGCGTGTTGTTTACTGGCACAGTGCAGATCTGCAGATTTAATTTGATTTCCTTTGACTTTGAAAGAGATTGAATGAATTTTAATGAAGAGGTTAAATCTAATAATTCACACCCCACATCCTAACAAAGCGGATGATTAGAAAATAGTCACCCTCTGCCTCCAAACCCATACATGTCTGCATAATTTTATGCACATATGTCTTTGCAGCTGTTGCAACTTTTTGCTGAAAATTAATTACTTGTAGATAACTGCAAGATGGTGTGAAAAAATCGGATCTTTTAAAAGTTCTCTGGAAACTTTCAATTGCCCTTTTTGGGCTTTAAAGTAAGAGACCAAGCTATATTTGGAGATTGCCCCATGTTCACTCAATCTCGACTCCTCATATAACGCTCAATATACTCCATAATGAGCAGTTAATTGGAACTTTGAACACATTTAGATCCATAAAATATATAGAGCGTTTATTTCACACTGAGGGAGGAGACACTTGATATGGCACAAAGTGAATATAAGGCATCAATTGATGCCTATAAACTGACAAAGTACTATGTTTTTTGTTTTTTTTTAAGTTCCCCTTTAATATTTAACGTTAACTATAAATCTCATTGGTCTGCAGGAGGAGCCGATTCGGGGCTTCAAGTTCAGCAACTACCTGGAGTTCATGTTGGGATTGGAGCGCAGCTACAGAACCATTGTTCTGACCGACATGGAAAGCATCAGAAACCCGGTGGAGTAAGAAAATGTTGAACTTTTTAATGAGAAAGTTTCAACAAATGGTACGGAATAGCTTTTAATCAGCTTGAGCTTTACAACTTGTTTCACATGCATTTGCTTTCTGGCTAAATATGAGACATCATGATGCCTGTAGACTGTTAACACAACAAAACTGGAACCTCCAAAATCCTGACACTTCTGGCTCATTCTGCGCCAAGTAATTTTTCTTTTTTACCCGTTTCATCCACCATCCTGCTGCCGTAGCAACCCGCTGCTGAAAACGGTCCTGAACAAATGTGCTAGTTATCCCAGAACTAAACACACAGATTATAGATAAAATCTGATATTTTTATCTTGTGAAGTTTTTGGTTATTATTTTGATTAATCTCGTAAATTAACTTATTAAACAATGAGGTACTGTACAATGCTGTAAATTATTGTACTTGATGTGAATACCGTCTGGAAATCGTCAACAGATCTTTTAACAGGGTCTTTCATTGTCTTTATTCATTTTTCTTACAATGTTAATATCAAAACTAAAATATTTTGTACAAAACATGTCCTGGTTTATTAAAAAATGATCAGATCAAATCTGCGGTTGTGTTTTTCATCACAGTCAGTATCACACTAGCTTGGTTTTAAAAGGAAACTTTAATGTCTGGACATTCAAAATTTCATGAAAAGAACGAGAAATGCAATCATGTTGTGAACAGCTGTTGGGTCGGAAGTTTGTCCATGTTGTTTTGAGAAAGTAATTTGTCTTTAAAGAGATGAGCCAAACCAAAGCAGAGAAACTAACAGCCGTTCCTCCTTCCATCACTCTGCAGCGTATTAGAGAAACGCTATAAACAATGCACACAATCTGGCCATGTACTACCAAATGATAGCATTCTGTACGATGAGACGAGTCTTTGTTAGCCACCCTACATCTGATTGGCCGGATTTGATTCTCAGCTCCTCAGCGTTGCATTATAGTGCAGTAAAACATGTGAAGCAGCTGAATGAACGGGATTTAATGACATAACTCTGCTGGTAGCAGCAGTCATCTCCCCACACTGGCCACAGCACACATCATTAATGCCAGGACAGCACAGAGTGCATCACACAGCCTCTCCTCGTGTACTTATACAGGTTGTTGCATGAAAAATGCATGAGGACTGTTGTATCATTGTGATAAACCCTCATTATTAACCACAGTCTCACCTCAGTGTGGCTGTGCTGTCGCTCTGCTGTCCTCCTCCAGACATACAAATTCATCCCATCCATCCGTTTCTCTTACACACCATAACTGGCATTACTGGATGGGAGGTAGCTAGCGCCGAAGTGCTCAAATGTTTGCCTAAAAGATTCCACTTCTCTGTACAAGTGAAGATGCTGATGATTTGTGATGAACTTTAAAGCTTCTGTTAATAATTCCTGTTATTTGGAGACAGCTACGTGCAACAAGCACAAGACCACAATCCCATAAAAAAGTGAGGGCATGCAGAAAGCAAGAACAGCAGAAACACGAAGGTGCATGCTGCGTTTGCTATCGTAACCATGGCAGCAGTGTTTAATTTGTAAAGTCGGAGGTCCCAAAAACAAAGTGGGAGGTGGAGGGGGGGTTCTGGTGACTCAAAAGACTGAGTCGAAGTGATGGACCGCACACACATCCTTGTACTTCAATCTTTGTGAGGACATTCATTGACATAATGCATTCCCCTAGCTCCGTGCCATAATCAGCACAACGGATTGCCTAAACCTAACCCTTGTCCTAATCCTAACCAAAACCTAGGGTGCCTTCACACTCGGACAGTGGTCCAATTCCACAGATAGTCCACTTTGTTTGGCGCTGTCTGAACACCAGCCGTACTCTGGTCCGCCTGAAAGTTGGGGGTCTCGGTTCTCTTCAAACGGACTATCGAGCGCACCTAATGGAAGTGACGTTTGCCGACCGTAATGAAGCAGAGGAAGAAGCAGAGGGAAGTGGGGTAGGTTATCGTTTTGCTTATTAATTTTTTTATTTTTTTTACTTATTTTAAGAGTGCTGAAGATTTTTTTTTGCTTGTAATAAGCAAAAAAAAAAAAAAAAATCTGCCAATGGAACATGCAAAATTATCTTAAGATTTCTTTCCTAAGTTCCTATATCTCACTGAAATGTTTCTCTTTAAGTAATTTTGTCTTATTTTGAGTGTGATGAGATATTTTGTCTAGAAAGGAGAAAAATATAGTTGCTAAGATTTGAGTTTTTGCAGTGTGCTTTTGTTTGGAGAGTTGTCTCATTGTGCAGAGACATGGTGTGTTTGCCGGGCGGTAACTCCAAGATCCAGGTGGAATCGCCTCATCTCCGCCTCCCGACCTCAGTTTGGAGAAGGCAACAGGAATGTTTACCAGCAGTTTCTGTCAGTTTCCACAGACAGTAGAGAAAGACCCGAGCAGCACAGTTACTGAACCATCACAGAGATGTTCCTTCACGAGTAGAAAGACCAGACAGAAAGATGATGGGAAATAACTGGCTGTGTTGGTTTGATCCCAACGTCTCTGTGACCCATTTTATCTTTTACATGATGAAAACTAAAGCAGATTAGACCCCACACAATGATGGAAATAGAACAGATGATTAATATCATTTCATGGTGACCTTAACACTGATAAACTAATCTATTTTGATTGATCAATCACCTGAAACACTCATCCCTCGTAAAAAGCCAAGCTTTGCGTATTTACTTAGACAATAGTGTGACACCATGTTATAGTTGCAGGGCGGTAACTGAATGGACTCCATGTCCACATTTACTGAGGTATATTAAAGTCTAATAAATAAATAAATCCAGAAACTGACTCTACTGCTGGCAGAAAAGCAGAGTGACGGCACAGACGGTACTTTAAATTTAATAGGAATTATTAAACCTCGATGTGAGACATTAGCGGTTCTGTACGGAGCACAATTTAAACAACGATTAAGATTTATGGTCTTTTTTATAACTCGTCTTTGTGGAGAGGTTTTCCCACCACAGCAATAGAGTTTTATTACTTAATAAAATCTGCGGTATCTTTTTGTTGTTCTTGTGTAACAAGAACAAGAGCATCCGTCTTATCTTAATGCGAGCCCTCGTGCTTGGTCAGCGTGTGAATCTGCATGCTGCAACACTAAATGTTTTTCTGTAAAGAAAATGAGCCGTATAAACTCAGAGGAGGCAGCCGCCTCCTCAGCTGTTACCCTTGAAGTGAAATGTTTTCTCAGGAATGAACACATCAGATAAAGATGCAGATGTAAAATGCAAATGGTTTAAATCTGATTTCTGGGCCATCACTAAAGAATAACCCCCCCCAGAGGGAGACATGGCTGTGGCGTGTCAGTTTACAGGAACTAAATTACATTTTGTGTCATCCCTTTCTGCATAAAACAAACCTTTCTAATCTCAGTGTGGTAAACTATCGCCAAACATCCTTCAGGCTGGTTTGATCACTGTCTGGCTCTGCAGGATGTTTTGTCTCAGCAATCTGCTTCATGGAAAGTTTATTCTCAATTCACAATTTGCTCCAGTTTTCAGAGTTTGAGCAGATGCAAGAAGAGGGAGTATAAATGTGCGTGTCAGTGCTGATGGGACTGCGATGCGGCCCATATTAGAAACGTCTGTCAGCGCCGCGCCGCGTTTTCATCAGCTGAATCCAGGCGGATGTTGCCTCTGCTGAGCAGAGGGAAAAGGAGAGCAGGTACGGTGGGCTGTAATCTGTCAGCGCTGTTTCTGAGGAGGGATGTATGAGCTCGACTTTGCTCAGAGAAATGGATGTTCCTAGCTGCTGGATGAATGGCACTTCTAACTCACTTTGCACTCTCAAAAAAACCCAGCAAAACAAAGCAAACTTCTTTGGAATAAGGGGACAGCTGACCCCATTTTTACAACATTTGGACATGCCTGGCAGTGCAGCAGCTAACACGAGCGCAGGGGACAGCTAACCTTTGGAAGAACTGGGAGACAAAGCTTTGTCTCCATGTGAGGAGAAGACAAAAGCTTGTCAAGCAGAGCCATTTTTGAATTGTAAGATCCGAGCAGAATAATAAAATGAGAGTGTGACTCATCATTGCAGTCTCTTTAAGGATTTATCAACGTCATGTTTGGTAAAAATCTGAAGCAGTTTCCTTCCTGACGCAGCTTTACATCCTGCAGCAGTCAGTTAACTTTGTTCTGCTCCTGAAGCTCATCTGATTATCAGGAGAGAAACGGAGGAGCCACTTTTGACTGATCGATTGAAACTTCCATCTTTTCTGTTGCCAGGAAGCTGCATTCACTCCTACTGCTGCTGACAGCTCGGTCTATACCTCTTAGTGTAATCAGCTCCTTGTGTGATGATGTCACACAACCAGCTCCCTCTTTCTGTCGCTCTGCTTTCTAAATATGTGAAGCATGAAGGCAGCAGGCCTGCTTTCAGATCACCGACCGTAACTAATGAGAAATTAATGCCTGAGGTTATTTGTCAAATTGGTCAAAATCACACTTGGCTGGTTAATGATCTCACAGTAAGTTGGACTGAACCAGTGTGCTTGTAAAGACGCATCCCATCAGTCAACAGCAGCTGTGTTTAGCGCGACTGTTTAAAGTTGCACTGTAAAACAAAATCTGTGTAATTTACGGTGAAAAACTGTCAGCTGTGGTTGCCGTTGTTACCACCGTAAACTTTACAGTGAGAATGTGTGGAATATAATGGTATGCTATTTTAGCAACTGTAAATTTTGCAGTACACAACTGTTATTTACAGTACTTTCTTGCAAAAATAACAGTTAAAGGTGTGATAACCTAGTGTTTTACATCTACAATCATTCTTAAATTATCTTCAAATGAATTTTTAATTCTAGTTGGGTGGGAGGAAATTTTAATGAGCTCTTTTTAACCTGTTTTTATCTCCAACTTTTGTTTGTCGCAAGAATACGCACGAGAGTTAGACCTGTCTGTATGCGTGTTCACGAGGCAAACGTCAAAGCCAAAACAAAGTTTTATCAGGACAGAACAAGTGAAGGAAATGATGTCCCAACAGAGAAAAACGTGATAAAAACGTAACGGTACAGTTGATAGAGAGGATCCGCGTAGTAAAAGGGCTGGACTCTGATGAATTTAAGGAGCTGCATTAAGTTAACCAAACAGTGTTAGCTTCTGTAGCTACATTAGCAGCTTGTCCGCTCGTCTACCACCGTTTACTGGTCTCTGACACAAAAGATAATAAGTTACACAGCAGCAACACTCACAGACTGCACATCCTCACTGATAAATATAATCCACTCCTCCCTGGTAAAGCTGTTAGAGCACTGAAAACTGCTGAATTTCTGCCGAGGCAACTCAGCATGGCAATCTCCCCCCTCCTTCTCCTCGTCGCCAGCGTCCTTTCTGACAAAGCTGGTCTACTCCGGCAGGTAATCAGCTGCTTTAAGGTGGCGCTAAAGAGGCTAGCTTAGCAGCTAGCAGCCTCTCTAGTTCACGTCATTTGGAGAAAGAAATTCAATTTGCGTACTGTGGAGAGCGCGTGCTTGTGGCCGATTCTGGTGAGAAGAGAGAGCCCGCACTCAAAGACGAAGTCACTTTCACTTTCCGGCACGTTATAACTGAGGTCCTGTTCCAGAACACATGTTTTAACGTGAAAAAGTGGGATTAGACAGGTGATGACTCCTTTAAAACTGTACAAAAACTATAGTTTTTACAAAAAGATTTCTGTAAAAATTCACAGTGACACAGCTTGGACCCCCCTGTGGCCACCCTGCTAAGGGCAGAACTTAAAGATTTTAATTTTTGACTTTCACCTGACATGAGATGTGGAGCCAAAGTGTGTCTCATTTTTATAAAGGGAGATTAAATTATATCAACTCAAAGTTATGTTATTGCTTTAATGATACAGTCAATTTAAAATCCTTGAAGGGTCTTTGTTGTGTTTTTTTCTCACGAGACTGTGCCCCTGCAACAAAGCGGCTGGCCCCCGCCTCTGACGTTGGTCTAAAACCGCCTCTGCTTATCACCCTATAAATTACAGTGGCAGTATATAGATTATTATGGTATGTTGTTTTAGTAATTGTAACTTTAGCATCACACAATTGTGATTTATTCATGGTAGTTTTCTGCAAAAATAACAGTTAAATACTGAAAAACTGGGAACCACAGCTGCCAGTTTAAATGTTAAAGACAAAATCGTATCATAACTGTAATTTTTCCAGTGTAGCCTACGTCAGGCATGTTTAATCTGGTTGAGAGAATGATGTCATCAAGCTACATTCAGTTTATGTATAAAATGCTGCTTTTCAAAAGGACAGAATATTTCAGGAACAACTTGGACATGAAAAAGAAAAAAAAAAGAGGATCTTTCTAGAGGTCTATATTAGACAAGGTGTGTTGATTCTCTCATGTTTAGCGGAAAGGTAGGAAATGCTTTTCCATCCATCCGCTCAGAATTCTGTCCTACTGGTCAAAAAACCCGTTTAATCCTGCAAACAATCAGCTTGTAGCGAGAGGCTCACAGAACTGCTGCAAATGACTCGTGAAGCAACGTGGGCTAAAATCCCCTTCAAACAGCTCGGCTCCGATCGGCGTGCAGTGAGAACGCTGCTAATTTACGTGATGACTTTGGGTGGAACATGCCTATATCATGACATCACGCCAGTCGGGTCTCATATAACGTAGCAAAACAACTCATTCACAACGCCCATGTTCCATCTGCGAGAAAATCACCAGCTGGTTTTAGTTCATTTTGAGGACAAAAGAGCAACACAGCACACTGACCGCCTGACTCGCTCTCCACGGTTTACTTTCCTGACACACTGATGACATCATCAAGGCGAACCCAGCGTGATGGCGTCCTCTAACGCGTAATGGTAGGGACAGAGGCCACAGCTTGCCAGCAGGGATCAGAACTGGCTTCTTTTTTTTGCCAATGGGAAAGGAGCGTAATAGAGATTGTAAAGAAAGTCGACCCACGAACTTCAGTGGTTTAAGGTTGAGTCACGGGGGCTGCATCTTAACCAGGGAAGCCAAGACTTCCCACAGCCTTTCCTCAAAGACATTCAAGGAAATTCTGGAGTCTCCAGATGCAGGGACACAGTCCCCCCCCCCCATCACATCCTGGGTCTTCCCTGGAGCCTCCTTCCTTTGAGTTGTACCCGGAACGCCTCACCAGGCCCATTTTAGTATTTTCTGGGAGTGACGACACACGTGACATGGTAAGATGGCGACGGTGGGACACGCCCACCCGGCTTCACTTTCCCCTATACAGACATAACCTGATACTACATCCATATTTTTTAGTCTTTGGTCCAGGTAGAAACGTTTCTAAACATTTTTTATTTAAAACACTGGACTCCCTTTTCAGAGTTTCATATGTGTTATGGTCCCTCAGCAGGCTGGTTCCCCGGGGAAGATGATCATCTGTATTCAGCACCTACATCTCCCTTTGTCAGCTGGTAAAATCATGATGTTGTTATCTTTGCTCAAAGATATCAGAGCCCTTTTCCTTTGTTGGCCGAGATAGGGTGGTGGGGGCACGCAGGAGGGACATGGAAACCTGAAACGGATCCGTTCAGCCTCGTCCTCAGGGACCTTGTTCTGAATAGCTGATTCAGTTGCAGTGATCATGTCCACCACCGGGATGTGCTCAGGTGTCACTGCAAAGTTCAGACCAAAACCTCCATCTCTGAGTTTGAGTTTTCTATCAGACAGGTTCTTCACCCATCTGTGAACATGCCTCTTTCCTCCTCCTCCTCCTCACATGGCACACTTTGTCCAAAGCCCTGCATGTGTTAACAGAAAGAGTCAAACTTCTGAATTTAATTCCCTTAAATGTCTTAAGTCCAGTACTTAAAACATTTTTAATCATTTTCACAATCTGATTCTTTTGGTCACAGCTCCTGATCAAAGGTGAGGGTGGAAACGTAGCACGGCCGGTAAACTGAGAATTGTGCTTTAAGCTCAGGAACATATTTGCAAAAGCTTTGATTTCTTTGTGAACATTGTTACTAAACTTTATATGAAATCAACAAAACACCTCAAGTCCACATGGGCTGCTGTCCTGCAGGTTTTAGGTGTTTTCCAGCCGCAACACACCTGATTCAAGTTAATGGTCAATGTGCATAAGTTAACAAGATGTTGGATCCATTTAATTTGAATCAGGTGTGTTGGAGCAGAGAAGAAACTGAATCCTGGACAGGAGTTTGACATCCTTGATCTACAACACTACTCCCCACAGCTCATGACCATAGGTGAGGGTAGGAACGCAGATTGACCGGTAAATCAAGAACTTCGCCTTCTGGCTCAGCTTCTTCTTCACCACGACAGACGGATGCAGAGTCCGCATCACTGTCAACGCGGCACCGATCCGTTTGTCCATCTCCTGCTCCATTTTTCCCTCACTCGTGAACAAGACTCCGAGATACTTTAACTCCTCCACCTGGCACAGTTTGGCCACAAAGTCTAGACCTCCAATGAGAATTTTTGGGATGTGCTGGGGAAAGCTTTGTGCAGTGGTCGACATTTCCATTATCACTAGGGGTGTGCCAAAATATCGATACACTGAAATATCGTGATATTTTGTGTTGAGATATATCAATATTGAAAAACGCTGTATCGATATTTTGTTAACGAAATCTCGCGAGATTTTGTAAGAGAACAGTAAAATCTCGCGAGATTCTGTTCTTTCTGCAGCGGTTCAGCATGTAGAAAAGTCCCTGCATTAGCACTGATATCTATGTGCAGTCTGCAGGTTTAGATTAAACTTTAGACATGTTTAACCTGTTTAAAGTTTAATGTGTACTTTAAAATGTGTAAATTTTAAAGTACACATTAAAATGTGTACAAGTTTTCATAGACCAGCCAGTTGTTTGAGATTAAGACTAAATAATGACTGGAATGTTTATTTTTTTATGCTCCCCTAAGAAGAACCACTGTGCACTTTGTTTTACTGTTTTGCTCATTTCATATGAATTTGTGTCACTTATGTGCTTCTGAATGATAATATTTTGTAATTCATTCAATTTGGATTCACTTTGGTCAATAAATTTGGAATGTCTTCAGGGATAAATATTGTGGTCTATCGTGGATAAATTTATTGCAATATATTAATTTTTGCAGAATCACTGTATCGTGATATTATCGATATCGTAGGCAAAATATCGTGATAGTATCGTATCGCGAGGCACCTAGTGATTCCCAGCCCTAATTATCACTACAAGATTTTAGAGAAAAATTAAAGCAACTCTTGATAGAACTGAATTTTGTGACATTGCAGAAGCTTACTGAAACCATGCTACATGCTGCTCGAGTCAAAGCTAAGGCGGTCCAGTGAAATGGGAGAGGAAGTGTATTTCCAAATGCAATAATTCAAGGTTTCTCAGGACGCTTGTGTCAGGTTGTTAGAAAACCTGGTGTCTTACCATGAATACAAGTCATCAGAACTGTTTAACCTCTCCGTTTTGTTCGGGCTAAAGGAAACGAAGGTTAATGGAACACCATATAGCGGCATCTGTTTATGTTTAAAAAGACTCTTCAAAGCTCAACGACTTTACATGACTTAAGGAATTCTTCAGTAGCGTTTCCACCGTGGCCCCTCACGGTGCCTCGGAGAGTGAAGAGTCAGATCAAGCCTCGGCGGGACATTACTGAGGTCTGCTGCCAGCTGAGGCATGAGCAGCTTTAATGCACGACGATAATATTTCCATAAAAATTTGGCTCACTTGCAGAAACGGTCAGGATGGAGTTCAAGAGATCAAGGCGAGATAACTGGGACACACATGACTGGGCACACCGAGGTGTTTTCTCTCCACACGGAGTCGCAGCAGGAAAGAGGAGCCTGAACTGCTGCCTGCATGAATTAAAACCTCCAACTCAGATTTGTGCGGATTCCTTGGATGATAAATTGAAGCGAAAATATGTTTGCACTCAAGTGTCTGCACGCTGTTGTGCTTGTTTGTTCAGTTGTTTATTTTGATCAGATGAACCATTCAACTTGTTAATTTTGACATAATTGGACGTTTATTTCAATTAGCTTTGAAAACCTCATTATTGGTGCGGGAGTCGAGTTGACCTCGGGAGGGGACAGTTTAGAGATGATTGTAATGGCAGCTCATACAGTATAATGAACTGTTGTGCTGTTGATCTTGATTATGGACTTTGCAAACTGACAACAAGCAATTTGAGGCAGATAATCGGTGGTAATTAGCCTGATCAGGCAGAGAAGAGGACACACCTTCCTGTGCTCAGAGCCTGGAGACGTCTGCAAACCTTTTTTTCGTTTATCTGCTGCTTGTTGCCATCCTGCAGACGTTCATTGTGAACTCATTTGTAAGTGTCATCGATGCCCTGATCATCCTGAAGTATTTTCATCCCCTTTACTTGATTCTAATCTGTGGCTCTCATATTTGCTGCAGAATCTTGCTTCTTCTTCTCTTATCGGTGCTTTTTTGGGGGGGTTTCCAGTTTGGTTTTGCATCTGCTCCCAGACTCCCTGCAGCAAACCAATTTTAGTAGCAGGAGATGTCATTGTTTGATCGTTGTGTATGCAGATGCGACGGTGTAACAGCTCTGTGCTTAAGGGAGGGCTGCATTAGCATTTCTATTTGTTATAGTCAATATTTTCCACAATGAGGTGAGTTGTTCATTGTTTGCATGTGAATCAGATGACTTCGGGGATTCGGAGCTCACTAATGCAGACTTCAAGGCTTACTGATGAATCTTTTATGCAGGAAAAGGTCATTGGTATCTCTAATAAAGATGTCATTAGAACTTAGATTTCATTCTGCTGCTTCTTTTTAACAAGTGTACAAATTGAGATTTGTAGATTCCAAATGCGCTGTGAGTGATAGCTCTCCACCTCCTCTTTGTTTTCTTCAGCTTCTCATGATGCCCTTTCTTAATTTAAAGCATGACCTGGCCTTGTTTGGAATGCATGCTGCAGGCTCTCTTCCAGCTCGTCTGCCCAAACCCGACTGCTATCAACCCTGCTGCCTGTCAGACAGTCTGAGGCTGCAGAGAGAATTACAATTCCCATTCATGCTCCTCATTGCACAAACCCAAGCCCAGTTCTCTCCTCACTGCATCCATGCCGCGGATTTATGGATCAAAATCAAGAGTTGGCTTCCTAATCCTCCTAAGTCCAATAATATCCAGCGTCTACTGGAACATCAAGTTGTCCCTCTCAACAAATAAGGCGCATTATGGAGAAGACTGCAGATGGGATAAGTCTTAAGACTCGGCATTACAGAGAAAATTGGCTTCAAAGATTGTCTTTGCTAAAGCCTTGAAAGCAATCAGTCTGGAAATTAACTGCAAAACTAATGGGCAGCCAGTTTAATTTCATACCCATATTGATACATTCATTAAGTTTCGATCTATAGCTCCAACGTAACCAGCGGCCATGCCTCATTAGGTTGGGCAGTATTCCAATATTATATACCAGGGCTCTGACAGTAGCTGTAAAATTCTCTGATTTAATTAACGTCCATTTTTCTAATAAAATATGAAATTATGCCTGCTGCTCCTCCCAGCCTGTCTGCAGGCTGTGAAGCAGAGGACAGAAATGTCTGAGACAAAACGGAGAAGTCGCAAACACTTGGACACAGGACGTAGATGGAATATTCTTATTCATTATTCATTACTTAATGCTGCTAGTTATTTTATTGTTATTCGTGATGCTGCTGAGTAAGTGCATAACTTGGTTCATATGCAGTGACAAAGAATCTTATTTTAGAAACAACAACCTTGCAGTCATTCCAAACTAATACCAGTGGAACCAGTTCTGCTGCAGTGACCAGACAGGATGAAGATGGGGGGAACATGACGACCTATCCTGGGTCAGATGCAGGAACACCGAATTCTCAACATTTTCCTGATATTCAGTCTAAATGTGTCATTCAGACAGTGAGAAAAGGGAATCTCAAGGGAGCCAACAACTGGTCACCAAACACGTGAATTCCTGTCCCAGTTTGTACAAACATGACCATTTATTTCATTTTTGGATCAAACACATTTGTGGGGCTCACGCTGATAGAGAAAAACTAAACCAGGTTGGAAAGTTTGTTAATAATAAAGGAGCCCGATCATGCAAAATGGACTTTTATGAGGTCTAAAGGGACATTATGCAACAATTGAGCTAAAAGTGAAGCCAGTTGGGCGTTTCCCATCGCCGCCATCTTGCTGTGTCACGTGTGTTGTCACTCCCGGAAAATACTAAAATGGGCAAAGGCAAGGCTGCTCCGCGCCACGGGGCAAATGATTGACAGCTGACGTACTCTGGGCTAAACGCTAACCCAACTAACTCAAAACTAACAGGAGCTAACGAAAATTAGCCCCCCTAATGGTGGGGTAAAGGTAAAGACATGCTTAGACTTGCTATTAGCTGACTAAAAACAGCCGTTGTGCCGCTCTGCTACAAACTGAAACCTTACTGAGAACAAACAAGCAGCTAGCTAGGAGCCACAGGCCGGCTTCCGGTCTGCCGCATGACGATCAAAAGGACACGCCCTTAATTACGTGCAATTTCAAGATTAAATAACATCTAAACGGATGAGTTATAAAAAAAATTCACCCCTTACAGTTAACATGAAGGTAAACTCGACCTATTAAACCTAAAATGATTATTTGAAACAGGCTGTAAACATGTTTATTTCTGATATAAACATAAGTAGTAAGAACTCTTGTTCTCGAACAAATGAGAACAAAATGATGTCATTTAATGGAAAAACACTTAATAAAATCTAGGCCGGGGCAAAAAATTGATTGAATGAATTAGAATAAAACTTTTTCAGAATCAGAAAACTTATCGTTACCGGGGCCCGCAATATTTTTATACAACCCGCATGACTACACAGACAGTAGACACAATACAACAGAACCGAAAAAAAAAAAAATTTTTTTTTTTTGGGGATTTAAAAAAAAAGTAAATCGAGTTTTAGTGTAACAGCGTATTTTTTGGCTACCTGGGGCTTCTGAAAGCGTTAGTTTTACATTGCAGGATGGCAAGCGACAACATCATCATCATAGCACACAAAAACAGCAACAGCAAGCGAAAACATGGCTACCAGTGAGAGTACAAATTGTGACTTAAACACAGCTGGGACTTTGATTCCAAGACGGTGTTCATTTATTTTTACTATTCATCCCAATAATGGGGGTTACATTTGTCTTGTTTTTGATTGATTAAAAGCAAAATTTGTTATAAGTTGTCTGCCGTTTATACTGCCTTCCTTTATATGGACAAAAAAATCGGAGATTTTTTTTTTAGGCTGTATCGCCCAACCCTAACGAAATATAAAATTTTTGTGGATAACAGAAGTTGGTACACAATGTCCCTTTAACCATGTTTTTTTTATATTTTGTCATAAAAACTTAATTTAAGTCGCCATTTTTCTTTATGCATGCATATTTGAAAGATCTATATGAATCGATAGGGATTTTTAGTCCAAGCTGTAGCTCCCTTCAAACGACTGCCTGACAAATACCTGCATGGAAATCATTTCAACCAACTATGAAGTGCCAAATATGCGTGCACAGCATCGTAAGACGCACACTTTGTTCAAGAGAAACTCCAAGAATCCTAACCTCTTAGGAAGAAGCCCCTCCTTTACATTTTTTTTTTAGCTGTACACAACAGCAAGTTGAAAAAAAAATGTGGTTGTGTTCAGCGTGGGAGTTGATTTGTTGTACCGATAGACGGATCGACTCGCCAGAAGATTAGATTTTGTCTTCAGGAGCAGAAAAAACGCTCAGCTTTGTTTGTGAACTTCACTCCTGAGAACTTCACAAATCTTGGGCAGTTAAGTGTTTTTTCTTTGTTTTTCTCCCTCAGGGATTTCTTCTGAAATCTGACATAATTCCCACGATAAAAACGCCTCAAGGACAGACAGCAGTGGTGAGTAAAATCATATCACCAACTCAATGCTAACTGTTAGCTTGTGACTTGTTAGCTAATTTACGTACTTGTCAGGGGTCTCTGGTACTGCATGTACTTCAAACATATCGGACTCTGAGTTGAGTGCATACAGCTCAAACAGAGTAATCCATTTTATTATGTCGATCAGAGTCTGATCATCTATCAAAATATCTATCCAGGTGAGTTATGCGGCCGGTGTTACACTGAAATCTGTGACCCTTCAGGATCTGTGACTGTTCCAGGGCGATGTCAGAAAATGAATGTTGTCAGAAGACCAAGAAATCTGTTTGATTTCAGATTTTTTTAAGAAATCGTAACAGTTGGAAACATGAAAATCATGGTGTCACCATGGCAACGGGGACAATTTAATATCTAGTAATTTATTCTGTATAATTTTGTTAAATTTAATTCATTTACTTGTGGCTAAAACGGTTCAAGTGCGCTTCATCATTCCAACACGTTTCCGCTTCCGTCCTCATACGAACACTTAAACTAAAGCCGAGGAGAAAACACTGACTGAAAGGCCAGCAGGGTTTTTGTTTCTTCATTTGTCATGTCAGCCAAACTCATTTTGTTGTCATGGCAACTGGTAACACTAAGTCCCAGTTCAAACCCTTGAAATGGGACTCTTAAAATAAAGTAATCACAAAACAGCACATGAGAATAGAAGCGTGTGGATGTGCGGCGGAGGGCGCTGCTGCACAGTCATCATAAAACCAGTCCACGCTGCTGGTTATTACAAGACCCTGTCAGAGCTTTAGTTGATGGGATGAGCGAGAATAAATTAGTTGCTGTGAGATTGTGTTTCTGGGCAACTTTGCTCTGCAGAGCTGCTTTAGAAGAGTTTCCCTGCATGTTAAACTGATGCTCAGAGCTGCTGGACAAGCTTCAGGATGTCAGAAATGAGACTGTGGAGTCCATGTTCATCCATCCTTTCCTTCGTACTCCCCAAACTCACCGTTATCTTTAACAACCATTCTGCTGCCTGTTATGCTGTGTGTAAAAAAAAAAACAAACTTCTTTCTATATGACGATTTAAAAGACATTTTTCTCCTTTTAACAGAGCGCCTGCAGAGATTTTATTTTTTTTAAGAGGTGGCCATAGGGTGACCAGAGAAAATAGCAGGGTGGACAAGGTTTATTAAAGGATAACTTTTTTTCTTTTTTAAACCTGGACCTTATTTCTAGGAATTTAAATGTACATTTACACACTGGTAACATTTTGTTTCGAGTCCTTTGGATTAGTCGTAGATCTGTGAAAATAATGGCTGTGAAGGGGGCAGAATAGGCCTTATCTGCAGCAAAACGCCTTCATTTCACCAATACTTTAAAGTATAACTTTCTTTTTTTTTTCAACCTGAACCTTATTTCTAGGAGTTTATACGTTCATTTACTCACCGGTAAAATTTCCGTATCACTTTGACTCCTGCGGGCGATATTCAGATTAAGTTGCCCTCCAGCCTATATCTATATAAAGGGATAGACGGGGCAGCCTCACTATGAGACATTATGTGCTGCAAAACTCCTTCATTTCACCAATACTTTGAGTAGAATACATGAATCAACGAATGAATGAACGAGTTTTCATTTAGTTCATTAGTTTCAGTGTTAGTTTTAGTTTTTAGGATTTTTTTTTTTCACCATAAATTATAGGTATTTGTCTGGTGTGACATTCAAAATCATCAGAAAGTCACTCGGAGTAAAACTGTTCGAGAAAAAGTAAATAAATTAAATAGAAATAGATTTCATATCAACCCCAAAAGCTAACGTATTAAATAAATTCACAAAGACTAAAACTAAGGATCTTTTTGCAATAATTTTAGTTTTAGTTTTGTAAAGACACAATACAGTTTTAGTTAGTTTTTCAAAAAATAACTGTCATTTTTATTTTTATTTCAGTTAATGAAAAATGTTTTTTAATTTTAGTTTTTTTTTTTCGTTAGTTTTAGTTAACTATAATAAACTTACCAATGAATGAGAGATATTGTCGTGTGAGCTCAGATTTCCCCCCCCCCCCCCCCCCCCCCCCCCTATTATAATTTGGCGTGCCGTTATTGGGGCCGTTATCCGCACGTCTCCCACAACACCGTGGTCAACGGTGTTAAAACGAACAGCAGGTAAATCACAAGCTGGACTTCCTCTGTTGTTCAATGTGTGTGTGTCGGAACGTTTGATTTCACAAAACTTCGCTATGACGACCTCACCCACCCTGAAAACCAGAGCTGAAGTCAGCTGCCCTCAACTGTAACGTGAACAAACTAAACTGGGGTAGAGTGGTGTCGGCCCAATGAGGGCCGGGGTAGGTGTTGGGTGGCGCCTTCCTGGATGAATTTACATAAGAAAGGTGGAGTTCATAGGTGTGACAGACTCCAGGGGCCCACGGCAAAACACCAATGGCAGGAAATGGTAGGTCTAGTGTAATGTTTTATTCTCATGAGCTTATAAAGATTTTGACATTCAAATATAAAAGCATGTTACATAAATGTTTTAAATGAAAAAAAATATATAATTTTTGCCAGAGGGGCCAGTGGGGTGGCATGCTTTGTGTTCAGGCTGGCTTTGGCCATCCCATAAAAGGCACCATTGCCTTCTAGACATTTTCACAGCTGCAACCAGTTTGTTTTGTTTAAATCCCAGTTAACGCAGGATATATAGTGGTGCATGTTGGCTCTTCCAGCTAAAATCATAACTCACTAAGGCTACGTTCACACGGCAACGATCAGAAGAGAGGACGCAAAAGTGGCGTCTCGTCTTCATCTTTTTATCCGCGTTCACACGAGCATCGTCATGAAGAAATCTGCGTGCATACGTGGACACGAGTGCGTATGGAATTTGATTGGATCTGCACGCCGGGCCTTTGGGTGGTGCTGTGACAGAACTCCACCATGTCCGCACGCATGCGTACAATCGTTCGTCTCTGTTCGCTTCAAAATCAAAACAACTATGGCGGCAGCGAGGAGGAACAATATTTTATTTGTGTGGACAGATGAGGTAGAACTACGACATTGTTTTTCCTGTATTGTGTGACGTCACGCTCATGCGACGTGAGCACGGCGTCAGCAGGTCTGTGGGTGCACCATCATTTCTGCGTTTCAGACCGTGCAGACGAGGGCGCAACAGCGTTGCATCCTCAGGAATTCCACTTTGGAATGAGTCCTCAGATTTTTGCGTCTTCAACCCAGAATAACGCCGTTTCTGTGTGAACGAAAGGCACTTCTGAGGAAATATTTTGCCGTTTTACCCGCAACAGCCCCTAAATTTGACAAATTTTTCAAGCAGTTTGGTTTGTTAAAAAGCAAAAACCTACAATGATATATTCACCTAAAGCCATTTCACATGAGCTCTGCATGAAAGGACATGACAGACCAACCAGATAAAACATGGAGAAAAACTTTATGCTTAAATAGGAGGCATATAGAGTTTCAATAGGAAGACAACCCTGCTTTATATCCATCTTTTAGTGAACTATCAACTTACTGTCACAGGTATTATAACTAATCTTTGTTAATCCTCTTTCCAGCTAAGCTGCCATTTAGAGGGCCGACGACCAGACGTTTAGCTCATCTTTCACTGCTTAACAAGATTTAATCACATGACGCGTCTTTCATATGAGAGAGGCATGTTAATGCAATTCATTTGATTGCGACTGCAGGTTTTTTGTGTTTCCTGGTTCCTCGTTTTATTAAAAATGATCAGATAAAGGGCTGCATATTCATTTATGAGCTGCATTCATAGTTGTGAGCGCTTTTGTGCCACAATGCTGATAAAAAACGTTGAAATCAGCGCTGACGTTTCCATGGAAAACTGAGAACACACAAAACTTCTCCAGCTCCCCACCAACTGTCTGACAAATTATATAAAGCAGGCTGCTCACATTCACATTTATTCTGTCATAAATGTACTGACAGGATATTTTAAACTATTTCTTTTCTTCTAAACGACAGCAGAAAGAAATTAAATGCCATCCATTAGTGACACAGCTACTGAACTGCTACATCCAAAATCCCATTAAGATATATCAAACGGGCACAGGATGAAATATAAAGCAGAGGAAAGAAATTTCTGTTAAATCTACATCCAGAAATTATGACTCAAAACTTGAAAATGAACAATTATATCAGGTTTTTGGATGTCTAACAGAAATACAGCTCTAGATCATCCTTGCATGGATATTTCACCCATTTCCTTCTGAATGTGTTAAAACTGCAACTGTTTCACCAAATTTTCATAAATGTTCAAAACTGTAACCACTTCCAACAGCATGAGATCCTAAAAAAGAAAATGGAAAGAACAAAAGTCAAGCAGGTGAAGAGATTTTCAAGCAGCAGTGATTTCAGACAGCAACATGTCTGGGGACAAAGTTGTGATCATCCCTGACATTCCCCCGGTGGCCTCCCAGCCTCCACGTCTCAGCCCAGTGGAGGACGGAAATGAAAAGGTGCAAAAGTTAAACGACACACAGAACAGCAGCAGCAGCCCCACCTCACACACACACACACACACACACACACACACACACACACACTCCGGTTTGGCTGAAATAACGCATTTTCATAGCTTCAGATAATAAAAAAGCAGGACTTAACCAAGACAAAACACACAGCGCTGCAGATATTTTCCATTTCTGGAGAGGGGGGACGGCTGGTCTGGGCCAGAAAAGCCATTTTCTTAATAGAGCTCCATATCTGTGTTTGTTGTTTTCAGTGAGCAAATACTGAGCAGGTCCAGATGCAATTACTGTTCGACTACCGCTCCATTAATTAATCCGAGACGAGCAACACCTTGAATCACAAGTAGCTTCTCGGTTTGGAATCACTTCATGTTGTAGAGTCTTAATTCATTGTTGGGTTCATCATTTCAGATTGATATAGAGCGAGCTAATGGACTGCCATGGTGGTGGTGACGGGGTGTCCAGACAAACAACATCATTTTAGAGGCTTTAAATCCCACAGAATGGCTGGCTGGGCCATTTTTCCTCACATATCCTGTAACAATAGGGGATTATCACGCCTACCGGAAGTTGCCGGCTTTTGACACTTCCTCTTCCGGGCCATGTTAACGACAGCCGTTCCTGCTCTGTTATACTTTTAAATCGAAAATTCCAAACATATTTAAGTTTCATTCTAGACTGAATGAACTGATCAAAACTGATCAACATCGATTCGCCGCGGTGAAGGGCCGAACTTTATAAAAAACACACGTTTGTTTGTCCCCGGTGGGGCACAACACCGGCACTTCACAGCATGCTAGCATAGCCAGCTAGCGTTACTGACGCTAACATTTGCGTCTTAAAACACACAAACATCTGAAAATCGGGTCTGTACCTCCCCGTTTCCAGTGGAACAACTGGGGACTGCCAAAAAAGGAGACGCTTCAGATGATTGTGTGTTTTCAGCCGCACAAAGTTAGGCACGATATCGAGCTGGCTAATGCTAACCTCTAACACACTGTGCAGACTGCCGGCCACAAACAAACGTGTGCGTTTTATTATAAAGTTCGGTCCTTCACCGCGGCGAATCGGTCGTTTTAATCCACTTCTTCCTCAGCATCACTTCAGTCTGAATGAAAACTTGGCATTGCGTTATCCGATTTACAAATTTAACAGAGTAGTAGCTGCGGACTTTTGTTAGCAGGTTAGCATTAGCCAGCTTGATGAAACTAACTTTACGCTGAAAACACACAAGCATCTAAAGCGTCTCCTTTCTTGGCAGTCCCCAGTTGTTCCACTGGAAACGGGGGGACAGGCCCGATTTTCAGATGTTTTGTGTTTTAAGACCACAATGTAAGCACGTCAGAAACGTTAGCTGCTAATGCTAGCATGCTTGAAGGCCGTGTTGTGCCCCACTGGGACAAACAAACGTGTGTTTTATTATAAAGTTCGTCCCTTCACCGCGGCAAATCGATCGCTTTGATCCAGCTTTTATCCAGTATCACTTCAGTCTAAATAAAACTTAAATATGTTTGAATTTATCCGATTTAAACAGTATAACAGAGCAAAACGGCTTTTTAACATGGCCCGGAGAGGAAGTGCCAAATGTTTCAACTTCCGAAACCGAACGCGAAATGTGATAATCCATAATGCAGCAAGGCTGCTCCCAACCACTGCACTGATTGGTCAGTTTCAGATAGTGGTGGTTCTACATTCAATTACTCCCTTAGCGATACACCCTCCGAGCGCCCCAACATGCACAGACGCACACACACACACACACACACACAGCCATGTTTTGTTAGAACAAAATAAGTGAAACAGATGATTCTGTATTGCTGAAATCCTTAATCAGAAAATTAGGAGAGCGCAGTTATACCTCTGCTGCAATTACAGCAGGAGACAAAAGACAATTAACATAACTTATGCTGTTTTGTGCAGAATTGTCAGAACTAAAAAAGAAAGTATACATAAATGTGGCAAACATATATACAATAAAGATGACCTAAACAAAAAAAATGTAAAAGATTAAGAATAATGTACAAATAAGGAATAAATATTCTAAATAAAACAAATCCATGTACAAATAAAAAATTGAAGAGTCAAAGTGTGACTAGCCATTTTATACAGTGGATCCAACTGACTCATTACAAAAAAAAAAAAAAAATAGGCTCCGTTTTTATTAGAACCATTATTTTAATTAGACCATATGACAAAAGAATAAGCCTTGAATGAATATGTCCAGCCTATGTTATCTACTCAAATCTACTCAAATCTACTCAAACTGCCAATGCCTCATTAAACTAACACCTGAAGACCCTGAGACAACTAAAAGGGACTTGAGGCGAGATTAAGAAATAAGACTTGCGACTGGTGCTGTGAGTAACTGCAGCCACCAGCCAAGCCGTCACTGGAGCACAAACTGAAGCTATAACGTTGTTTACTACGCTGATTAAGTCTTTTTCTTCATAGTGACGCTTTTTTGTGCCTTTCAGTTGATCTGGATCGTTTGCTGACGGCAGAAGAACCCATAACTATCCCGTGCAGTGTTTGAATTCACCGCGACGTCTCCAATCAAAACTCTCGAGGACGCAGATGCAGCGTCATTTGACGTCACATCCGCAGGACAACGCGGGAAATTCAGCCACCAAATCGCAGCGCATCATGCAGCACACAGCTTGTTCTAGGCAACGGAGAGAGACGCGGGTGGGCTCGTTCTTTTTTAACCCATCACCCATTAGTATTAAAAAAAAAGGACATGCTTGTTTATCCTTTCATAATTCCTGCCTCCAGTCCCTTAAAAAACAAAAGGAAAAAACAGCTTCTTGCTTGGTGTGCATTAATACTGTGATGGTTCCAGTGTGCTGATGTTTAAGAGCTGGTTGTTCTGTGGGTGTGGGAGGTAAAACGGGGGCGCACAGGTGCGTGGTGAGAGACAAGGGGTGTTTTTGAAGGGCGAGTTACAGCTGAGACGGCAGCTGTGTGGCTACAACAGGAGAACAAAAAAACAGGGGGGAGCGCTGGACTGCTACGTCTGCACGCGCCGCCAGAGTTCAAGTTAAGACCTTAAAAGAGACTGATGGTCTCAAAGAGTCTTCCCCAGTAGCAGCTGGTCAGACTCCACTAGTGGAAATGAGCAGCGGTAGTCTGGTGAGTTTTTTTTTCCATTTCTTTTTCATTTAAGTGAAATAAAACCCCCAAATTTTTAAAGATTTTTGTTTGAGTTCTCAGCTGAGCCGTGCTCGCTCCTCATATGTCTCTTTGACCACTCTGAAAAAGTCCAGGAAAAACAAGACCACCAAAGCCTCCGTCTTACTGCTGCAGGACTGTTTCCATGTGGTCCATTTGAGGTGATGGAGGTCAGTCATGTGCATCTAAAGATCAGCTTTGTGCAAGCGCGGCTGTTTCAGGTTGACACAGATCTGATCAGACAAGAATCAAACGCACCTTTGTTCACCTGCAACTCAGAAATCAGCAGCCTAACAAACTGTTGCCATAGTGACAGAGGGGGCTGTCACTATGCTGTAACAGAGCTGTGACTGGAGTCTGAGGGAGGAACCTCACATTTTATTAAAGTCTGGTGAAAAGAGGACTTTAACATGAATTCAGTTTAGCATTTTTAACTAGAATTCTTGATTTTAAGCATAAAAACAAGAACTAGAAACGTAAAGATGGTACGTGTAAATGTACATCAAGACTCCATGTCCTGTTATTATATCGTTATTTAATATTTTTTGGTGTTTCTTGCTTTGTTTGTTATTTTACCAGTTTTTAATTTGACTAAATCTGCAAACGTCAACAAACTTGAGTTAAAGAAAGTTGGCCAACATTATAAATCATTTTTATTGCTCTTTTTTGTAATGTATATAGGGGATGTATATATACTTAGCTATAAACATATCAGAACAAATATACTAGCTGTGTTGCTGAGTCCATAAAAGCATGATGTTTACAAGTTATACGTCGTTTTAAAGATGTACAATCCAACACTAATTCCTATTATTAAATGGAGACAAAAGAACGAACACTTGAAGTAAAAGAAACATCACATCTGTTTTTATCCCTTGAAATGTTTCAATGTTGGTGGTCGGTATGGTTATTGATCTCCAGCTGCTTCGGCCTCCTGCAGGTGCTGTATTGATCACACGCCAGTTAGAATCAGAGGAAATATCAGAGAGAGATTAAACCACCGACCTCTGCCTGACGTCAACATCCTCCCTGATCTCTCTGGTTTATGGAGGCTGTACCTTTGTGAAGAGAGATGTTTAAACCGCAGCTGATAGACTAACAAGTGTGTGTGGATGGGAGGTAAAGAGGAAATCCACAGCAATGACCGACACGTCTGTTCACACGTCACCTGGTCTTTGGCTGTGCAGCGAGGAAGGTCAGCGAGGAGAGAAGCATCACTGACCGGGCAACGACTCTACTTCTGTGCCGACGTGAATAAACTCAGACGACGGCACTGGGACGGTATGGAAATGATGGATGGAGGAAGATGTGGATGTAATAACCAGCGTGTGACACAGGAACCCTTCACTCAGCTTTTTCAGGATGCGTGTGTGTGATTTTCTCCTTGAGCGTCTATTTTGTGAATGAATGATGGAAAATTGATTCCCTTCTTCCTGGTGAATCATCACCTTCATGCATCAGCTGAGCATCCACTGTGTTACGAGTGGAGTGAAATATCAGACACTTTCTTTGTAGATAAGAATTATCCCTCCAGCCGTAGCTGTGAAAAATGGATAGGTTGTACAGGTGTATTAAAATAATTATAAAATAAACATTTTAAAAGAAAATCAGGTGGTTTCCTGTCATTTTGTAATATTGCCAATAAAAGTAAACAGTCTAGTTGGTTCCTAACGAGTTAAACAAGTCAACCAGAGATTTACTTCCCTTTTTAGGACCTAATTTTTCAGATCTTAGTTTAATAGTTCAAGTGACTGAATATCAGCTTTTTTTGGCTATTCAGGAGCTTTTATTTTCTAACCAATCAGCACAATTCAGAGGAATCACATGGTTCCAGTAACCATTGAAGGAAGTTGAGTTTATGCCGAGTAATGCCAACTAAACTCACATTAGTAATTCAAAAGACAAAAAAAACAAACAAAAATTACTAAACTATAATTTAGTAAAATAAAATATTGATTCTGAATTTTGTTTAAAGTTATACCGTGTAACTTTTGGCCACTATGGACACCAAACCTGTAACTTCCCACAGGTGCCACAACTGTCTCAAAATGAAACAGTCTCAGTCTGTGTTTTGGAAAAGTGTTGCACATAAGGATTTTTACTCACAAACCCACACGGCCCCGATTTGCCCCTACCCACTCTTTTCCCCGAATCTTTATTTTTAATTTTTTAAATTTTAGTTTTTTTTTTCCATTTTTTTCATCCTTGGATTCAAAAGTTCACGGTATACATAATAATTTAAAAAGACAAAAACAAACAATACTGCCCCAGACAAATTAAAGGACCTTGTTCATGAACAGCGGACTAAATACCTGTCAACAGGTGCAGACGTCTGATTGGACGTTACAGAAAACTGATTGCAGTCATTTCCTTAAAGTGTTGCTCAACAAAATTTTTATCTTCGGAGCCCCATCATGGTTGTAAACTTGTTTTATTTTTTGTATGTTTTTCATATTTTTGGTGAACCACGATTCAAAATCAAAGTCATGAATTACTTTTGTCAAATTCCATTTATTTCACTGGCAGCTGATTTTCTTGTGTCTTCAATGGGAGGGTGTAAACTTTCAAGCACAACTGTATAATGTTCATCCAAATTCATCATCGTAGCATCACTGTTTTAAACTCACTGCCTCAACTTTCCTGTTTTTCTCCTCAGTAGCAGCACACGGTTGTTTTCAGTCACAAACGCACCCATCTGCCTGCAAGTCAAAACTACTGATCACCCCCCCCCCCCAGCTTCAAATAGTTGTCAGAAGCATGTGACCCTGCCAGCCCACACACACACACTGCAGCTTGAATTAATTACATCCATTTCTAATCCAAAGATAATAAAAGTGTCAGCAGCTTAAACACTGATCAGTTTAAACAACTTTAATCTTGACATGCAGATGCAAACCCGTCTCACATGACATCGCCATGGACTTGGCTGTGCATTTGCATCATTCATTCACTACACAGTTAAACCGCCCTCAATTTTAGCTCTGATTAGTCTGACATTTCCCAACATTGTCTTGTAAATACTCTGCTAATGGGAAGATTTCCACCTAATTAATGTCGTAATTAACAGGCATGAGCTGATGGCGCTGAAGGTAAGACAAGCTCCTGTTGCTGGCAAGATATGGAAAAAACTGACACTTTTAAATAGTTTTCAACGTGGCATAGATAATCCTCAAGTTACTGATAAATGTTTTGTGTTTTAAACTGATCCATTATCTGATCTCATGAACCAACTTTGGAGAAGTTTTAACAGTCGTGAGCAGTTTAACCTACAAACCAGGGATGTCACTGCCAAGCTGGGAAAGATGTTGGTCAGTTTGTTGGGAAAAAAATAAATAAAACAATAAAAACCTGGTAAAACTGGCATAATAAAGTATTAAAGCACCTATAAAATCTATCAATCTAATCTATAATACATATATGTACATACAGAAAGTATTCAGGCCCCTTTAAACTTTTCACTCTTAGTTTCATTGCAGCTCATTAATGTCACTCAGCACCCCGTTGCAAATTTATTAAAAAAGAAAAACTGAAATATCACATGGTCATAAGTATTCAGTACTTTTCTCAGTACCGAGTAGAAGTACTTCTGAGCTGGTACAGCCATGAGTCTTCTTGGGAATGATGCAACAAGTGTTCCACACCTGGATTTGGGATCTTCTGGTTCTTCTTGCAGATCCTCTCCAGTTCTGTCAGGTTGGATGGTGAACGGTGGTGTTCAGCCATTTTCAGGTCTCTCAGAGATGCTCAGTTGGGTTTAAGTCAGGGTTCTGGCTGGGCCGGTCCAGAATGGTCCAGAGTGGTTCTGATCCACTCCTTTGTTATTTCAGCTGTGTGTGAGGGTCATTGTCTTGTTGGAAGGTGAACCTTCGGCCCAGTCTGAGCTCCTGAACTCTGGAAGAGCTTTTTCTTCCAGGATCTCTGTACTTGGCCGCATTCATCTTTCCTTCAACTGCAACCAGTCGTCCTGTCCCTGCAGCTGAAAAACACCCCCATACCATGATGCTGCCACCACCATGCTTCACTGTTGGGATGGTATTGGGCAGGTGATGAGCAGTGCCTGGTTTTCTCCACACATACCGCTTAGAATGAACGCCAAAAAGTTCAGTCTTGGTCTCATCAGACCAGAGAATCTTATTTCTCTCAGTCTGGGAGTCCTTCATGTGTTTTTGGCAAACTCTATGCGGGCTTTCATATGTCTGCACTGAGGAGAGCGCTTCAATCGGGCCACTCTGCCATAAAGCCCCGACTGGTGGAGGCTGCAGTGATACTGACTTTGTGGAACTTTCTCCATCTCCCTACTGCATCTCTGGAGCTCAGCCACAGTGATCTTTGGCTTCTTCTTTACTCTCTCACCATGGCTCTTCTCCCACCATTGCTCAGTTTGGCTGGACGGCCGGGTCTAGGAAGAGTTCTGGTCGTCCCAACCTTCTTCCATGTAAGGACTATGGAGGCCACCGTGCTCTTAGGAACCTTTAGTGCTGCAGAAACTCTTTTGTAACCTTGTCCAGATCTGTGTCTCGCCACAATTCTGTCTCTGAGCTCCTTGGACAGTTCCTTCCACCTCATGATCCTCATTTGCTCTGACATGCACTGTGAGCTGGAAGCTCTTATATAGACAGGTGTGTGTCTTTCCTAATCAAGTCCTTTCAGTTTAATTAAACACAGCTGGACTCCAATGAAGGAGTAGAACCATCTCAAGGAGGATCAGAAGGAATGGACAGCATGAGTTAAATATGAGTGTCACTGCAAAATTTCTACATTTCTATGTTTTTTCTGTCAAGATGGGGTGCTGAGTGTACATCAATGAGAAATAAAATGAACTTTTTTTGATTTTAGCAAATGAAAATCAATGAAATCTATCAAGCAATGAAACAAAGTGAAAAGTTTAAAGGGGTCTGAATACTTTCTGTACCCACTGTGTGTATATTATATACATATATATACATAAATATATATACACACACACACACACACACACACAAATCAAAGAAGCTAATATTCACCCCCACTATAGACTGGTTTGATCAATATCGGGAAATATTTCAACGGGGAAAAGCATCAATCCGACAGTCGTTGGTTTTGTCTCCTGCTGGAGGTGTTTGGCAAGATGGTGGTGACAGGGAAGTTGGCTTCGGCAGGAAAACTATCAGATCAGACATCTAAAGTTTAAACACTTGGTCGGATAAAATGAGCTCACTCAGACAACTCGGGCAACGGCTGCTTTCAAGTGTGAAACTGAAATTGGCTTCAGTAGAAAAAAAAGCCTGAACTGCAGTACTGGAAGCCAACTTCGTCGTCATTGTCAACACTCATTTAAGCAAAAAGTTTGGGGAGAAAAAGTTTCTGCAGGACAGCAGCACGGCACATCAACTCATCTCATGGCTGAGATGAGCTGTCCTCATGTTCGGAGACCATCTTCCCTCCTGACGGAACAACGGCTCCACCAGAGCTGCAGAAAACCCTGAACCACCGCTGCTGAAGGATTTACTGCCCAATTCCATAAATTAACCTCATAATTCCTCTGATCAGTGTGCAGAGCTGCACCTGAGAAGTACCTGCAGCAAAGCAGACAATCAAAAAGATACTAAACAGTATATTAAATATTGTCTATCATGCTGTAACAGGATTGTTACAAAAACGCAATAACTATTGCAAATTATTAGTATTATTTCTTTGTAACACATCAAAATAATAAACTTCAGAACCAGAATAAAGGGCTTTCATAACTGCACTGAAAAACTACTGAGGTGTGAAGCAGACATGGCATTTAATTAAATAACTTTCAGTACTTGTGTGTAAGTTTGTTGGCTGCAATCACAGGAATTTTAAATATTTCATTCCAGATTTTGCTCTGCATGTTTTAGATGCTTTTCTGCTTCAACCAACCGGATTCCAGAGAAATGGATCCACAAGCTTATTAAATTCTGAACAATCACCTTTTGATTGAGTCAGGTGTGTTGGACCGGGGAAACATCTAAAACCTTCAGGACAGCGGCCCCTGGGGACCAGATTGAGATCCTGCAATAACTCAATACTAACAAAACATCAGCATTCTTTATATTTTCTTGCATTTATCATGATGACAGAGGAGTTTAAAACAGCTTTGGCCACATGGTCAACACATCATAAACCAGAGATCCTTAGTCCTGATCCTTAAAGATCTGGTGTCCTGCAGGTTTTACAAGTTTCCCTGCAGCAACACACCTGACTCAGACTTGTGCAGAGCTTGATGTTAAGCTCTGCACACGCCTGCTAATTACTCATAGATCTGAGTCAGGTGTGTTGCTGCAGGGAAACTTCTAAAACCTGCAGGACCCTGGAACTTCGGGACCAGGACTGAGGATTACTGGCAGACATAAAGCAGAGAAAATGGTCATAATATGAAAAAGCTGAAATCAAATCTGTGCCGTTTTGTTTCTTCTACTTTCATTCTGAGTCCAAATTAGGAAAAAAGGGTAACAGCCCTGTTTTTTTTTTTTTTTTCATTTTGGTTTAGGAAACAAAAATAGGTTAAAAAAAAAAAAAAAGTGGATGAGAGCAAAACATCTAAAACTAAACCCAGACCAACTGGCTCAACGTATGTTGGATATGACCTGGATCAATGAGAAATTTCACAGAACAAAAAAGAAGAAAAAAAATGGCGCAGGTCATCAGTATTAATTCAGTATTGAGTGGAAAATCAACCTTTATGTTCCGAGTTGTTGCTGCAGCTCCTTTTCCTGCTGGAACATTAAATAATGAAGCGCAACACATATGAAGACATGTATTCGTCTTCCCATCACTTTAACTGGGACATCCCTCCAAGTCATTGAATCCAGGCTTTCCCGACAACGTCCATGGATAAGTGAGTTTGATGTAGAGAGGCTCGACTGGCATGCACGAGTCCCGACCTCAGCCTGATATAAAACACCTCTGGGATGAGTGAGAGTGGAGACCGAGAGCCAGGCCTTCTGGTCCAACATCAGCACGGACCTCACAAATGCTCCTCTGGAAGAATGATCAAAACCCCTCATAAACCCTCCTGAACCTCACAGAAAGCCTCCCCAGAAGAGCTGAAGCTGGTATAGCTGGTTCAGAATGGGATGTCCCAGACGTCCCAGTGCAATATTGGGTTTTACTGACTGCTTTAAAATTTAAACTCCAGCATTTCTCCCATGAAACTTCCTTCATCTACGTTAAAATACTCAGTTTTGCTTGCTGCTCTTACTGGGTGACACCAGCTAATCCAACATCCTGCAATCTGCAAACTCGAACCCTGACTTGTAAACCGCTCCTAGATGTGCCTTCAAATCCATGAGGCTGAACTCAGAGCTTCACAGGACCTCAGCTGCCATCCCAGTGTGTCTAAGCTGCTTCCTCCATCTACCACATGATCTCCCCGCAGCTCGGCAAACTTTTACGGTCTGCGGAGTACTGGACCACTGAGGCAAGTTCCTGAGTCGAGTAGAAGCTCGGTATCTCAGTCGGCCATGACTGCACATCCTCCTCAGCTCTTCAAGTCAATCCCCAACACTGCTGCAGTTGTTTGACTCTAGGAAAGGTTAACTTTGCCACCAGGAAGAGGATTTAGAGCTGGAGTGTGTCAGGGTGCCACACTGAATCCTGGACTGAAACATCACCTCTCCTGCTGTAAATGTGCTTCATCTTTTAGCAATTACATATGAAAGAGTATTTAAATAACAGATAAGTATCTGTAAGAGTGCCTTTAAGGACATTTTTACATTTATTTGATGATAAAAAATGCAAACTGTAATGATTAAACCTTGGGGCATCTTATTAGGTAAAGAGATTTTCCAATGTGCAACATGTTTTGTGAACCAAAATAATCCACAAACTAGAATAAGCAAATCAGTTTTTGATTTTCAGACAAGTTACAGATCAAGCCACACGTAGATCTGAATTATTTCTCAAATATCTTTTGCAGCTGCAAGAGATACAAGATCTCAAAGCACTTCACTTTTCAAAGCTGCACAAATATGTTATATTAAAAAAACCTCTCCTCACTCCTTATTCATAACATACAAGCAGTGCATCAGCAGCACAGCCTGAAAGAAATTTATAATATATATGAAGGGGCAAGCCAGGTCAAACCTCTGAATTACAGCCCACATCTTACTGCACGTCTATGTTTCACTCATTAACAGCTTTTCCTGTGTGGTTAGAAAAACTCCAGTGCCAATTACAGCTTTGTATGAAGAAGAGGGGGCATCATCTTTGCACAAAGTTTGCTTGAATTAAGAAGAAAGGGCATCAAATATGCTTTCAAAAAGGGCGACAGGCGTCCCAGAGAAGTATGAAGCTGTTAAATGTGAGTTTAAGTCTAATAAACATTCAATTTACTTCCCCTTTCAAGAAACACTAGAGCTTTAGTGTTGGATAAAGTTTTCCTTGATCAGACACTTAAAGCTGTTTGCAGCTATAAAGGATGTATTTCACAAGCTTTCAGTTCATGGATAAAACACAGGACACTGCCAAAACTTCAGTTTTTATAGTGATGGTTTCTCTGATGATCAGTTAATCAAAAGCATTAGATTAAACTACGGATGATTATTGATAAGAAATTATCGATGTCAATGCCGTTATTGATGCCGCTTATCGATTTAATTGCTTGTCAATTTTCTTATCAGTGGCTGATTGTTTTTTTTTTCTCATATACTAACAGATAATGTAGGCCATGGCTTGTAACAAAAGCTTACTTTTTTTTATTGTGCTGTATGTTTGAGTATCAGCAGATAAGAATGTCACAGAAAAACTGGAGGAAATTAATAAAAACATGGGGGGAAAAAAAAGCAGCTATATCTGGAACTTAAGAGCAACCACTGACCTCTGACCTGGCAGCCTGCTGCAGTTTCATCCCACAAGAATGACCTCTGAACTCAGCCAGCACGGCCACTGCCTTCGTCTCTGTGGCTGCTGCTCTCATCATCATCATCTGGAACAGGATATTAAGTGGGGCGCAGAAGTGACGTCAGCTACTACTGGAGTGGTGTACAAGATCACGCTATGTTATCCGACACAAACAAAAAGGCTTGTGTTAACTACGGAGCAAGCTAGCTTAGCCGAGCTAACGACTAGAGCCTCCTACTTGCTGGAAAATGCTATGAAAATCATTCGGCAAACAATAGCTAGCAAGTAACTAACCAACCTGAAAATGAAAGCATGTGGCCAATATACAACAATATGTTAAATGTTTTAACATATTGGTTGTATTACCCCCTTTACAGGAGAGCGCAGCATCACAGTGGCTGCGTACAGCAACACATGCCCTCCACCGCTTCTTCCGCTCCATCTTTAGTTGGGAATTCACCAACAGAAATCGCAATAAGTGACATTGAGGCATCGATAATGGGAACTGGGTCTCAAAACGGGACTCGATTCCAGGAAATTGATCCATTTCTCATCGATGGCCCCAAGGAACCGGTTTTCGATTGTCATGCGTAGCTGCAACTGATCCACTTTATTCCTGTGGATGGACTGAGTTGCCTGCTTCAAACACCGTTTCTGCATTTAGTTCGGTGACAGCGTGATTTGTCACTGCTGTTTATCCAAGATTGATTATTTCATTTTAAGACTTGATAAGGACTTTATAATATACTTTTAATGTAAAACTTAAGTTGGGGCGTTTGCTGTATGCCTCTAAGCATGTCAATGCTTGTGTGTTGTTAATCAGATCCCAGGAATCTGCAACGTTGCGATGCAAACGCAAATTCAGTTACTCCATCGTAATTCTGCAAATCCTTGCAATTTTATCTGATCACCACCCTTATAAAACCAAATTTACATGTACTCCACATGTGCAGCACATGTGATCCACATAAAACTGTATCAGAACCACGTTTCTATTTGCCAATATTTGCTTTAAAACTGTTGATTTCTATTTTTCTATTGATATCGGTCAATATCGACCCAATATCAGCCCAGATATTTCCAATACGATTAACAAATACATTTAACCAATATATAACAGGCACTGTTTGGTCATGGATCTGCAGAATGCTGTTTTTAGTTTGGTTTTCTCTTTTTTTTATGTGTGAGGCATTGGAACAACATGAGGCCACGCCCACCATTCCACATTATGACTAGAGATGCACCAATCCGATACCTGGATCGGATATTGGAAGAATGTGGCCGATCCAGTCATTTCTGTTTTTCTTAATATCATAATAAATTTACACTTTATTTGTTAATAAATAATAAGTAGATTTATATTAGGGGTGGAAAAATATAGATACCCTGAAATATTGCAATATTTTCATATGCCAATATATCGGTATCAATCTATTTTACTAACAAAATCTTGCGAAATTTTGTCATTGTTAAAACTCACAGGTTTTTGTGAAATCTCGCGACATTTCGTAAGACAACGATGAAATCTTGAGAGATTTTGTTGGTAAAATGGATCAATATTGCATTTTTATATATCAATATGAAATCTGGATATGAAAATATCACAATATTTCAGTATATCGATATTTTTTCCCCACCCAAGTTATATCTGTCTCAGTAGGGGATTATCACGCTTCCGCGTTCCGGTTTCCGGAAGTTGAAACATCTGAAGCTTCCTCTTCCGGGCCAGGAATGGCTCAATGTTGCTGCTCTGTTCCATTGTGTACATCTTTTTTTTTTTTTTTTTTTTTTTTTTTTTTTTTTTTTTTTTTTAATAAACAACGCCAGCCGTACCGAAGTTTTCATGGATTCCCGACTGAAAAGACACTAAGGAAGAAGTGGATGAAAGCGATTTGTCGGAGTGAAGGACCGAAATTTAAAATAAAACAAGGTTGCACGTATGTCTGTAGTCGGCACTTCAATGATGCAGACTACACTACAGCTAGCGTTAGCAAGCTCGCGTTAGCTGACGTTACCAACTTTGCTTGTGAAAACATACAAGCTTCTGAAAACTGGGTCTGTACCCCCCCGTTTCCAGTGGAACAACTGGGGACTGCCAAAAAAAGGAGACACTTTCAAATGCTTGTGTGTTTTCAGCCGCACTAAGTTAGGCACGTCATCGAGCTGGCTAATGCTAACCTGCCAACACGACTGTGCAGACTGCCGGCTACAAACAAACGTGTGTCGTTTTATTATAAAGTTCGGTCCTTCACCGCGGCGAATCGGTCGTTTTGATCCACTTCTTCCTCAGCATCACTTCAGTCTGGAATGAAAACTTGGCATTGCCGTTTATCCGATTTACAAAGTTTAACAGAGTAGTAGCTGACGGACTACTGTTAGCAGGTTAGCATTAGCCAGCTCGATAACGTGCCTAACTTTGTGCGGCTGAAAACACACAAGCATCTGAAAGCGTCTCCTTTCTTGGCAGTCCCCAGTTGTTCCACTGGAAACAGGGGGGGTACAGACCCGATTTTCAGATGTTTGTGTGTTTTAAGACACACAATGTTAAGCACGTCAGTAAACGCTAGCTGGCTAATGCTAGCATGCTGTGAAGTGCCGGTGTTGTGCCCCACCGGCGACAAACAAACGTGTGTTTTATCATAAAGTTCGGCCCTTCACCGCGGCGAATCGATCGCTTTGATCCACTTCTTCCTTAGTATCATTTCAGTCTAGAATGAAAACTTGAGTATGTTTGGAGTTTATCCGATTTAAACAGTATAACAGAGCAGGAACGGCTGTCGTTGACATGGCCCGGAAGAGGAAGTGTCAAAATACCGGGAACTTCCGGTAAGCGTGATAATCCCCTATTTGTTACCTTTTTTCTTAGAAAAAAAAAAGGATAAATGTTTATGGCAAGCTTGATGCATTCATCACATGACAAAGTACACAGTTCATTCATTCAACAGTAGTATCAGATCGGTGTCAGATATCGCCCGATAGGCTCAGCCCAGGTATCGGGATCAGATTGGATCGGAAAAAACTGGATCGATGCATCTTTAATTATGACGTCTCTGGCAACTACCGGATCTGCAGCAGAAGAATTTTTCTAATTTTCACAAGGAATTGATATTAAATGATTGTCAGCAATAGTACTGATATCGGTTATTAACCAAATGAGTTGTAAAATATCGGCATATTGGATATCAGCCAAAAATCCAATATCGTGCAGCCCTAGCTGTGGTTCAACAGAAATAAAAAAAAAAAAAAAGAAAAACAACCAAGATGGGACTTCTAAACTAACATACTGTGGAACAACTCAGTTCAATTCAATTTCAATTCAATTTTATTTATAAAAACGCTGTACAGCAGCCATGGCCCATCAGAGCGTTGCACAAAGATAAAAGCAGGTTTGAAAACAAAAGAGGAACAGCAGGAATTAAAATAAAATCAAGTGTTTTCTGTAACTTTCAGACTTGCACCTGTTGACAGGTATTTTGGCCCATTGTTCATCAGCAAAGTGCTCCAATTAGTCTGAGAAAGTTTTCTTTTATTCTTTTTATTTGCAATTCAAAATCTTATTTCACTAAATTCCACTTTAGCTCATTTTTATATGTAATTACTTTTTTCAGCTACTTGTTTGAATGGCTGTTACTGTGACTGTCAGTAATACCTGCATGATGTTTGATGCATTTTTTGGGGGTTTTGTCCTGTGAAGCACTTTAAGAGTCTTCTGAGTGAGAAGTACTATAAATTTTACTTATAAATTTCGCTTTTTCTTTCATGGGAGGGAATAAATTTGAAGACGAGTGTATTTTATTTGTCGTATCTCTTGTTCTTTCCTTGCAATAATATCCATTAGTGTGTAAAATGGCCAGTTGATAGCTGCTTCTAGTAAAAGAAGTCCGATAAAGAAAAAACACAATTGCAATGATCCGGGTACAAGACAGATTTAAAGCGCAGTTTTGGTCAGAATCAGGTAAAATAACTACAAAGTTAGTTTCTGGAATACATTGTACGTATTTACTGCAATGTTTTCCTGGAGGCAGGGCTACCACTGGTGCCTGGGGCAGGATCCAGCGTTAAGGAGCTGGTTTCTCTCTTGTGGGTGCAGACTTGTAACTTTTACACATTTCTTGTTTCCACCATGTAGCGGCGTGTTAGGAGACCGTGGTCATTTCACAACTTTCTGTGGGACCAAGCTGCCCACAGCCATGAATCCAAAGCCATTACTACACTGCAGAGTCCTTTTACTGAGCAGCTGCCAGCTACTTATAACACACACACACCCCCCCACACACACACGGGTACACTAAGCGGGCAGGCGCGTCAAAGCCAGCAGGAGGGAAATGTCAGGACAATGTCAGGGTGTTAGCTTGGCACGGCACGGTTGGGTTCGCCTCCAAGTGTTTCTGAATGTCACCACTCCGGAGACCAGAGCCGAGCACACACATACATGCACACACACACCCAGACATGCTCAGAGCTCAAACAGCATGTTTGAGCCCTCATGGGGTGGGGGGGGGGGGGGGGGGGGTCATGTCAGGGTTTAATGGCCGACAATGAAACTGGCCTCACTGCTGCTTTGAGGTTCTGTCTGAATGTCACCAAGTGATTATTATAAATAATGAAACAACGCTGGACAGTTGCCGTCTCTGCATACGTGTTCTGTGTAACGTGATGTCTTAAAGTCTGAGCAAACTTGTGCTCAGCTCTCTAAACTAAAAACATATTACAGATATACACTGCATGGCCTTCATTTTTGTGTTGGTTTATTCACACATTCAAGCTGGTTTCACTTCTGTTACCTGGGCAACAGGCTGGTTTATCTGCTCTTACCACCTTCACTGTAACTTATAAATATACTTCATTTTATTCAATTATACCTTTGTTTACAGTGCAGATTTTAGAAAAGAACAGTGCTTTTCATTGATCTATCTAAAGGTTTCCTCATTGCAAATGTGAGATTTACGAGATCTAAATGAGATGCTGTTTCCTCTGTTCCTCACTAGCTTGCTGTTAAGTCCCAGCTCTGCTGGGGTGTAGAAGCAAAACAAATGAATACTGGCTTCAGGAAAAAAAAAAAAAAACAAAACTCAGAACAAACTCCTTCAGTGCTTTGGGTTGAATTTGGAACATATTTCCACAGTTCCCAGACTGAAACACTTGTTTGGAAACTCTCCATTTACGAAAAAGCCACAAAAACCTGCTAGCCGCAGCTTGTTAAAGCAACAAGCTGCTTTTGCCTCTAGGCTAAGCCCCGCCCACCAAAAAACGTCACCATGTTTGTTAACTTTGAAAGGGTCAATAGAAGTCTCTAAAAATCCAGCTCTATCGCTAAGTAGCTCTGAAGTAGCCAGGTTTTATTTCGGGGGGTGGACAGGCTTGAGTTAGTGTCATCTTCAAGCATGTTGGTTTGGTGATACATTTACCAGCACTGCTGCACCTAAGCCATGACTTATGAAAGTCTGTCCCGCCACCCCTTCCGCAACAGGTAATGATATTTGTGTGTTTATGTGAAGTATCACCTTCTAAAGATTAGAATACAGAGATCGCTTTAATTTAGGGCCATTTGATTGGGAAAAAAAAAAGCTGTGGAGGCGTTAGAAGTTAGGGATGTATGACTTTGTACAACTCGACTCTTCCTGTCTGAATTGTACCAACGCTCAGTGATGTGGAAAGCAGCCTTCATCACTGAGGACCCCTCCCATCCCCTCCACCTCTCTTTCATGCTACTGCCATCAGGCAGGTGATACAGAACCCCGCTGGCCCGGAGAAACATTTACAAGAAATAATTCATCCCCTCTACAATAACTCTTTTAAATAGCAAAAAAAGGCTGCACTTTTTTCTACTTGATGAACGTGAACGTTTTTAAATGTTCTAAGAGTGCTGAAGCTGTGTTGAAGATAAATTTCTGCTTCTGCTATAGAGCAGACCATCCATCCATCTACCTACACCACCTACAGGAGTGGTGCATCTGTATAGTGATGTTAAAATAGTTTCCCATTTCTTTCAAGATCAAGATTGGTCATTTCTTCACACCTGAACATGATGATGATAAACATTTTGACATTACACAAGAATCTGAGTATCCTTGACTTTTTGTGAGTAGTGTAAATGTGACCAAGGAAAACAGAGTAATCTAATCCTGCTTTACAACTGATGCTGTGCACGGTGTGCCTCAAGGCTCTGTGTTCGGTCCCCATTTCTTCTTGGTTTTCCTGTCCCCCCTTGCTCAGATCAACTAGTGCCATGATCTCAGCTTTCATCCTGGGGTTTAACAATGATAAAACTCTTTGATGTGGTCCCCGAAACACTGCTCCAGGAGACTGGAGTACAACTCGATATTGATGGATGCCCAATCTTTCCATCTGCAGAGAACTGTAATTGTTCTAGATTCCTCACTTTCATTCCAGGCTTACATCTACTCTGTCTTTCTGACTCTGGAGGAGAGAGTATCCATGCCTTCCTCACCACCCGGATTACTGCAGTGGAGTCCTGTTGGGGATTTCCAGCAAAGCTGTACATCCAGAATTCACTCTGACCCTTGTAAATCTCCACTGGCTCCCAGTCATATCCTTTTTCTCAACGACCTGGCCTCTCAGTTTCTGTCTGACCTCCTTCATCCAAACGCAGCCTTGCATGTTGCGGTCCTGCTGCTCTGTCCCACATCGTTGTTTTTGAGGGCGCAAACATGTTTTAAATCTCATGAAAACACAAACCAAACTGCCTCCAGTGATTCACAACCAGTCCTTTTAAAACAGCAGATAGAAAAACAAATGTTTCTTTATCAGCTAATCAATTTATTCAGTGTGTCTTTCATCTTGAAGTTGCAGGGTAAAAAGACATGCAGTATTAAAGAGGTGCTCCTTTGTGATGCTGCTCCGAGACTGTGGTAGTTTATAAGCTTGTCAGCCATCTGAATCATTCATGAAAGTAAAGAAAAAGTCACAATGACTTATGAGTTATGTATCTTGGAGCCAAGTATAAATAAATGCCGTCCGTAGTGCAGATATACACACACCTACTGTATCTATAGGAACAGGCCGGCCTTGTGTGAGAAGTGCTATAAGATGCTGCGGAAGATAAACGAGCAGAATAAACTGCTGTTTGGCTTCTGTGCTGCTGTTCTGGCTGAAAGCCAATGGAAAGGGTAAAACCAAGGGGCCAGATCCTTATTGATCACGATGACCCCCCCTAGAACAAGCACACAATAACTCTTCCATACACACAAACACACTGTTGATAGGAAGACTGCACAAGGTGAAAAATAAGGCTATGTTCATAGTCAGAAACAAACCAGGAAATGACCATTATCCCATTAAATTCTTCTGGAGCCTTTTACTATTATGATAAATGACTTTTAACCACTGATATCTGGTTTAAACTCATCCTCACCCTCAGCTCTTTGCTGAAACATTTACTCAGAAAAGTTTCCTCTTTGTAAGAAAACAACTTGGTCTATGATCCCGTTAAGAAATGGCTCATCTGCCTTAAGACCTTTTCACCATCTGAATGCCTCCGGCTTCCTTATCGGTGTCTGTGCTCCTGTACGTGACACAAAATACGCATTTTTTCAAATTAATGAACCTATATTGACCTGAGGGAAATAACAGGAAAGCAAAGTTCTCAGAACCAGACTGATGCCTGCTGCACACGAGAGCTTCCAGCTGAGCCGTTTGCTCAGCAGATCGTCGCCTGATTTTTGGTGAGTTTTGTGCCTGATGAGGCCTTGAGGTGAAAATCAAACGTATTTGATATTTTTTGCCTCGCGAGGTGAAAAACTCTCCGTGTGCACTCAACGTGAGCTCTGCTGAGGGCAGAAGGTCTAGAGACCAATCAAAACGCGTCCGCAGATCACATGATTTCAAGATGGCAGTCCTCCGTCATCACGTTAGAAGACTTTGATTTGAGCTTTTTGCAAAATGTCAAAGAATGAAGGCAGAAAAGTTTTGAGGACCTTTTTGTTAGAGACTGAATTGTGTTATGATTTACTAAATGAAAAGATAAAATAAAATTAAATATATGTGACATACTGTACTGTACTATAGAAAAGTACGAGTTGGTGGTGGTAATGCACCTTTGAGTTCATCAACCCCCATTAAACTCGAAAGAAGAAGTCATGTAAGAAAAATGAATGAAACTTGGAGACGATATGTGGATGGATGTTTTAGAAGTCCGATGAAACATCATACCAGCAGGTCTAGTCTGGACGTATTTCCACCAATTTATCCTCTAAAATGTAACGAAATAAGTCGCAGCGAGCTGCCATTTTGAAATCATGTGATCTGCGGATGCGTTTTGATTGGTTGCTAGATCTTTTGCCCTCAGCAGAGCTCAAGTTGAGCGCATACGGTGAGTTTTTCGCCTCGCGAGACAAATAATATCAAATGTGTTTGATTTTCACCTCAAGGCTTCTTGAGGCAGAAAACTCACCAAATATCAGGCGACATGGCGACTATCCGCTGAGCAAACGGACTCCAATGACTTTTATCTCAGCAGAAAGCTCTCGTGTGCAGCAGGTTTAACACACCCAGATTATGGGTGTGTTAATGGGCCTAAACGCTGTGCACATGCTCCAAATTTGCATCTTTTCATGTCATGCCATCCCTGCATGTATAATGATCACCAGCAGAAAAAGAAGCCATGAAATCCACAGAGAGACGTCAGTGTTGGACATACTTCAGTCCAAAGCTCGATTTCCTTCCACATGAACGCTATATACATGCATTTAAATGGGCAGGTGGAATTTAAATTGTAGCTTAGCTGTGCATGTGAGCGGGCAGAGCGTAACGAAGTCTATCACGAGAGCCAAATTCACTCAGCTGTTGACTTTCGGCCCTGTTTTCATTAAAAAAAAAAGTTGGGAAGCTTGTTAACTGTTAATTTAAACACTAATAAAGTGAAAATCACTAAAAACATTAACTTTTTCTCATGTTCTTTAGAAGATTGTATTCATTTCCAATCTGATGGCAATAATAGTCAATATACACATCAGTGTAATGAAGAAAAAGACTGAGGGGCTTTGACATCTAAAGGTGCGATAAGCGGGTAGGGTTCACCACCCCATACGCTATGATTAATTAAAAGCTTTAAATATATAAATACTTTTATACATCAACTCTTAAAGTAATGGGGCTGAAAAAACATCTGCCAATCATCTCTGCATCCGTTAACTTTTTCATTTGTCTACTGGCTCGTTAATCCCTTTTACTACCGTAGTAAGAGTGATTGACAGTTCAACGGGTAATAAGCGAGACTGATCAGTGAGGGTGATTGATTGGCGAAAGTAGCAGTTAGCAACGTTCAGACAACGACATTCCATTTACTTTTGTTTGTGACAGGAGGGAGCTGCTCACAGGTTGGTCTGCACATGCACATTATTCAAAAATCCGCGAACAGTCTCTGCTTTCTGAAATACCGAAACATCTTATATAGCCCCTTTAATGGAACCGGACTAGATATGGTGTACAACAGGCAAGGATTTGAAACTTAGTCAAGTTTGACCCTTACACATCTCATCGACATGACTAGAGTCAGTAGAAAAGCCACAATCCAGATAAACCTGGAGCTCTGGTGACTAAATGCAGCACAAATCAGAGTTGGGACGAAAATAAAAAGCCTCAGTTAGTAAATGATCCTTTCATTTACTAACAGAAATGAACAACAGTGCCATATTCTGGAAGCATGACAATGACTCTGCTTAAAGTTTGTAAAATAACTGGAAAAAAACTTACTTTAGTTCAGTAAGTTTGACCTTTTCATCCCGCTCATTTTGCAACTTCCACTTTCTCTTGCCAACAAACTCACCTCATTAATCCTGTAGTCACGGATCCAGTCAGGTCATCAATCAGTCGGATTCTTTAAGACCATCTTCTGTTCTGTCATTTCCCCTGCAGACCGACCTGCTTCCTCTCCTCCTCCACGTTTTCTTGATATCAGAGGAGCCTCATCAGAAGCATCTGCCGCCTCTCATCTCTGCCGTTATTGAGGAAAAACTCATCATCTGCCCGTTTTATTAACCAATACTTTCAGTGTCATAAAACCTCAATATTTAGCTTAGCTACTTTCAAATGCCAGTTTTAATTCTACAGGACCACGTGTGAGGGGGGTTGTGGTCATTTAACCCTGATACTGTATGTTTTCATTACAAGAATAAGGAAAGCTTTAACTTACAAAAGAGTGAATTACGGCAGAAGGTTCCTCTTCAGAAAGGCAGCTTGGAAACACTTGTCTTCAACATCTTGGAAAGCTTCCAAACCCATTCGGGAATGTTGCATACGCCGGGATTCCTCACTGACCTCAGCTGCAGGGTCTCTGCAAGTGTAAAAAGAGAACAAAGAATCAGTTTTCTTCATATCATCTGTCTTATTCAACTGGGTTTCCCCCTTTTTTTTGGCAAAACAATTTGTAAGTGCAAAGAGCTAAATTAAGAATATTCCTTTTCATGTTGTCTACATTTCCTTCAGCAAATAAACAAAGTCTTGGCAATAAATATGTTCTGATCACATCTTCTGACATTAATTATTGAGGATTGGGAACTCTCCTGCTCTCCACCAGGTAAATATCCCCTCAGTCAACAGGAACAGCACAACTTGGTACTTCCTGTCGTATTTTATGCTTTGAACAGAGACACATTTATAAACTCCAGGGGAGTCAACAACTTCAGTAACACATGGCCAAACACACCTGGATGAAAATTAAGTTTTTCCAGGCAGGATATTCTTGGAAATGTCAGTTTTTATGGTTGAAATATGGTTTGTGGGTTCAGGTAAGTAGTGGATCTGCCGCCCTTCCTATGGGAGTTTCATAAAGATTTTATTCTTTAGATATAAATACCAAAACCAGAAAGTAAATATCCCTCCAGTCAACATTCAACTGTGATGACCAAAATTTGGTAAGGTCAAGTCATATTTTAGGTTTTGAACAGAGAACAAAGGTCTCATGAGATCCAGTGATATGAAGCAATATGTGGCACATCCTCAAAAATATTCATAGCCTTCAGTGATGAAAAGGCTGAATTCATAACAGTCATTCAAATTACACGAAACTAAAGAAATAGTAAAAATGTTCAAAAATATAATTTAGTGAAATATTGTTTTTGAATTGTAGTAAGAATAATAAAAATAAAAAAAACTGTCCCAGACACATTAGTGCCCCTTTCCCATGAACAATGGACCAAAATACCTGTTAACAGGTGTAGAAGTCTTTTTGTACATTACAGAAATCACCTGATTGCAGTTATTGCCACAAAGTGTTGCTGAAAAAAAAAGTTAGCTTCAGAGCCCAGCCGTGATTGTTTGTTTTATTTTTTGTGCGTTTGTTATTAATATCTCTTTTGAACCACTAATTAAAGGTTGAATATGGAACATTTTTATTAAAAGCTATATTTTTTCAAAATAATACCTCCACAGGTCGTTTGGGGGTGTACAGAATGAAAGTACAACATTTTCCAGAAAAATTATATTTAGCCTAAAAATAATTATAAAATAAATTTTTACGGGTTCGATAATGGCATTTTATTTACGTCTATAAGCCAAACACGCCGCCGTTGCAGGTTGCCAAAACGATCTGTGTGTGGAAACAATATTTCGTAATAGTCAGGCTTGTACAGGGGAAAACCGAGAGACGACAGTGAAGCAGCTGCTTCAGAGTCCTGGAGATGTTATCTGTTTCTGAGGAGGAGTGACCTGAGAAGAGCAAAACGTGGAGTAAATTTAGGTGAAGACTTCACTAAATGGACCCACAAACGTTTTCCACGGAGAAAACACGGAAATGGCGCTTTTCTCCTGATCGGTAAGCTAGCTTGTTTGCTAACATGGCTACGTTAGCTGTCAGTTATAAACTCCTCTTGTTACCTTTACATGCTGCAGGCTGTTGGTCACTTCGTATCGGCAGTGAGCCTCATCCCAGCAGCTAAGTTGTTTTCCCATTCACCCCTAGACACCGTATGTCGCTGTTCTGTCCGTATCCATATTCACCTTTAAATTCAATGTTATAAATTTCATAGAATTTTTATTTATCACTACTTTTGTCAATTTTAACTTATTTCTCTTACAGCTGATTTTTTCTGTCTTTCATGGGAAGGTATGAATAATTTTGAGGACGACTAATTAAAATTATGTTTTTGCTTAATTGCAAATAGTTTTATACTGTAAATTTAAATGTCCACATGAACAAGATCTGTATTTTTTACGGAATGATACAATAAATTTTACAGTAATTACCCATTTCTGACTTTGGTTTTTTCCCCATTAATTTTCCCCATGTGAAAAAATTACAGTTAAATACTGTGTATTTGACATAGTTTACCTGTAAAAAATTATAGATGGATACTGTAAATATATCAACAAAAATTTGACATTTTACAACGGTGCTGTACAAGTTTGAAATGTACAGTTTTTCACAGACTTTTTTTTAACAGTGCAACTCTACAGGACCCTTAGCTCTCATCAGCTCATACTTGCAGAAGGATACTATAATCAGCCATTCATGTCAGGGATCCCATTTTACAAATCTAATCCTGACAAAGATTAAACTCTTCATTTACAGTTACACACCAACACTCTCTTCATCAACAATAAATATCATCTGTGTGCACACTCAGACATAAAACCAGCTCTTCCACAAGAAATGCAAACGTTAGATGAAATATCAGTTTTATTAGACACAGAAACGGTCATTGATCCAGGTTTTCCATGAAGACTGTTGATAATAGAGGAGGCCATTCAACGATTAAATGATGATTGCCAAGGATCCCAAAAACAAATTAAGACAGTAAAGCTCTGGACTCATTTTTACGGTAATGTAGCGTCGATGAGTTGCTGCTTCAGTAGCAGAGATGATTATCCTCTCCAGGCTTCCTGAGATTCACCCAACACTGACTGGAATAAAGATGTCAAAGGCTGTTTGAACTTGTATTTAGCATGTAGTTTTCACATATTGTGGGCAGCTCTGTTTAAGGGCGCATTCACAAAGCTGTTTTGATTGGAATCAGAGTCTGTTTGCTCGGAAAGTCCGCTTTGTTTGGGGGAGTTGTGAATGCGCAAACGGACTCTGATCCGGAACAAACAAACTGACTCAGTCCACCTACAAACGCAGGTCTCAGTCCGATTCAAGTGGACAAAATACAGAAGTGGACTTCAAATGCATTGGCGTTGTGGGTCAAACATTGGGCAGCGTGGGTAAACGCTACAACAAACACGAGTGGGACCGCTGTACTTCGAAAGATGGCTCGTGGTCAGACTTGGAGTTAAGGAAGTAAAAGCTTTAATCGATATTTGGCAGTGAACTGTCGGGGCCTTCTACGCCTTCAGAGAACCCTTAAAGTAAAAGAAAAACCCATCTCATTTAAAATAGTTTTAAATAATATATATAATTGAATCCATTTGATAATTTAATAATCAATACGTTTAAGACATTTTCTCTCGTCTGTGTTATAAGGTTGAGCCAACGGTTTGGATGCTATCCAATCAAATTCATCCATTTTAAAAGGGGAACTTCAGGGTTTTTTTCAATCTGGACCTATTATCTCTGAAACATTCATTTCCTCACCCAGACAGTTTCGGTGTAACTTGAGTTCCTTCAGGAGAGCTTTAGATCCACTCCAGATCAGCGTATGTCCAATATAATGGAAGTGATGGGTCAACTCATACAGCCTCTAAATAAGGCATTATCTGCAACAAACTCCTTCATCTCCTTCATTTCACCAATGTTTTGTTACTAAACATTCGCCCGTGAGCTTGAAGCGGCTTTTTTGTGGTGATTCGTCCTTATTTACAGACATTTTTACTGCGGCGGCTTTGATGACGTCACTATTATGCAACACCATAACAAGTAAATGTATGTTCTTTCTTTGGGTGGCAACTTTTGTTGACCAGGCAGTTTTTATTTTATCCTGATCAAACCAGTGATTTACACCTCTATTGACATCACATACTGTAAATTGAAGCAAGAGACAGTGTGTAAAGCAACAAGACAAACCAGGAAATGACAGACTTCAGCTAACTAGAAAGCCGATGGCAGCAGGGACAAAAGAGATTTTTATCTCTCGTGTCCTGCATGTGAACAGGCTGAATCTGCCGCCGGGTGGTAGCAGCTTAAACTCAGAGGATGGCTGTGATCTGCCAGCAGAGACTTTGCCTTTTTTTTTTTGGTACGTCACTCCTTAGCACTGGACATGAACCTGAACTTCTGTTCTGAAACAGGCTGCCAAAGTTTTGGAGATGTTTTTGTTGCAGGTGTAAGTCCACGACCAATCCTGCAGTACAAACAATGACAAACCCCCGAATGAGCTACGGCGAAACAGAAATCACAGACACCCAAACACAAAAACATTTTTGCCACAACTGGGTTAGGTTTAGTCTATAACGACTTATTAAACAGACTTATTTCACCTTGTCGGGATTTCTTTGCTTGGGTACGAGAAAGCTCATAGGAATAAAATCCTTTCTACTGTGTCACAATCACATTACTCGACAACATTTTGACATTTCACCTGTAGCTCCTCTTAATACCACTAGAGGCAGCAATCATTGCCTGCATGAGCAAACACCACATGGATTTGTTTGGGGGAAGAAGGATGTCCTTAAAATACAGCACCAAGCTGCAGCTGAGTAGGATTTTCCCAAAATGATGAGGCTGATCAGTATTCCGGCTGCAGACGTGAAGCCGTGCTGGTGTTAAGTGATGTAAATCACCTCTTAATGCAGGCAGTAAATGAGGTCTTAGTCAGTGGATGCATAATGAAATGTTCTGCCTATGCATACAAACTAGTTGTGCACATTGACACTTTTTTGTCTGTAAACAAGGAAGTCTGCTTCTGAAGCCCTGAGCTGCAACAGCGTCCCCACATAATGCATCATCATTATCACAACTTCCAAGTTGGTGTAGATAGTCGTACAGCAGATTATTACAGTCAATTTGCTGCAACATCATCAGTTTACAGAGTTTTTGCAAAAACTCTGATAAACACCTTTTAACTATTTATATCAACGACACAAAAGTATGTGCAGTACATTTGTAGTACAGCTTCCAACGGCTCAGCTCACCTTGATTTTACCCCGCTGTTTCCATTATTTATTTTCTCACCAACTACTTGCTGGTTTCCATCTATTCTGGTATAAATATTTAAATCTAACAGACTTGTTTGGTTTGTGCATTTTGTGCTCGTCAGTAATGTGCATGTCTGGTTTTACAAGTAAGAAGTGAGAATTCAGATGTGAGTTTGTGTGTGAATTTCCTCACTTTTAAATCAATATACTGTCTGAGTATGTACCAGGTCAACTTCCAGATGACCACAGATGACCACACACTCATTCGTCTTTACCCCAACACCGATTTTCTTTCATTTAACTTTGTCTTCTCCAATTAAACTCTGGAAAGTTCACCCTCCCCTGCTGTTATTGATCAAACACTCAGTTAACTGGACGGACGGAGGTGAGAGTCAGAAAGTGAACGCAGTGCTGTGCAGCTGAGTGAACCCCAACATGACGCTCTGTGCATTTCACCTTTAAAAAAAAATAACCTTTTTGCGTGTTGCTTTTGTTTGTGAGCCATTTTTGTCAGAGCCTGAAGCTGCTGCAGGATTCAAAGAGAACGTGAGCAACAAAGCTGAAAGACCCAAAGCTGAACTCAGACATTAATTAAAATTAACTTACACTCACTTTTTTGTGCACAGTTCAATTGTAGAGCATTTTGGCCTTATTATGCAAATAATCCATTCAGTAATATATGCAGATAAGTTGTTTTGAACATGTGAACTGCAAACAAACGCACTGTCAAACCAAAAACACAAAAGAAAAAGTAAACCTTAAAAGGGATACAACACCCACAGAATGATGTGCCTTCATCTTCTCCTCACCCTCATGCTGAGCAAGACTCTGGAGCACTTTAACGTCTCAAATGCAGCCGGATATCCCGGCGGCAGGGGAGATGCATGCTGTGCTTTCATGCGAGTTCACGACATACGGAAGCCGCGGCAGATGAGATTGCATGCTCTTTTTTCTTTCTCTCTCTCTCTCTCTCTTTTAAATCAGTAGCCGTCTCGTGTTTCTCCACAGCTCCGGCACACTTAGCACAACATGAACAGCTAATTTTTTTCTTCTGTGCTTGCTTTATTGGCAGAGTAGGCGGGGCCCCCGTAGTGTCGTGAACTCGCATGAATGCACATATAGGAAGTGCAATGTTTTTATAGTCTACAGTGCAATGTTTAGGTTATAAAAATCTACTAAATGATGTTATTTTCCAGTAAATTCTGGACGCTACCCACTCAGGACACTTGGATTACATTGGACGAGCAGTATGAAGGAATTAACATTTTGAGGACTTTTATGGGCCTTTTTGTTTCAGGCACCGGTGAACTCCATTATATGAAAGTTGGTGGATAATGAAAACCTCCCCGATCTGGAGAGGGACCCAACTGCAGTCACGGTATGTCGCCATATATCCAATCCACGCTGGAAGTCCCAATCGGAAGTTTCTTTTTGATGTAACTTAGTAAATGTTAACCCTACCCCTGACCCTTCTCCTAACCCCAACCACTCGACTACACTATAAGCATCTGTTTGCAAGCTGCAGACAGTTACCCCGGCTTTACACCTGGTCCGTGACGTGAGCGCAACGCAGCGCAGCGGCTTTGCTGCGACTTCCTCGGCGCGAGCATTTACACCGTTCACTGTGCGGCCGCGCAGCGCACCCGCGAGTGCACCAGCTGTTGTTGATTGGTGACATCACGGAATCACGAGAGGGCTGCTAGATCGCCTGTGATTCTCATCCAAATGGTTCATTTTGTCCACATGTTCATGCGTCATGGTTTCTTATTTCACTGTAACTTTGCGGACACAGAGATGCTGTCATGTTCAGGTAGTTCATCAGTTTAAAAGCTGCACGGTGGCTTTTGTTTAGGAAGTTACCGGATATTTTACACTGAACCTGTGTCTGACTTCCTGTCTGGTTCGATCTGAACTACTGATATTGACGCGGTGTCGGTGCGTGGAGCGTCAAAAATAGAGCTGGCGCGTATCTGTAGCGCAGCGGCAAGGCATGCCGGAGCGACGACTGACCGCTCACGCGCCGCAGCGTGAGCAATATGTTTCACACCATTGATTACATGGGCGCGATCCGGTGCGCAGGGCGCGCCGCTGCGCTGCGCTCACGTCACGGACCAGGTGTAAAGCCGGGGTTACTCCTGGCGGCATTTAACCAACTTCCGCATGAGACTTCCTGTATGGACTGGATGTATGGCGGCACCCTTATCGGTTATTGTAACTTCAGTTAGGTATATTGCAGATCTCAGACTGCATTTGAGATATTAAAAAAGTGCTCCAGAGTCTTGCTCAGCATGAGGGGGAGTAGAAAATGAAGGCACATCATTTTAAGGGTGTACTAGGGCTGCAGCGGTACACAAAATTCACAGTTCGGTTTTACCTCGGTACAGTAATGGAGAAAAAATTACAGCCGAGTTCATACAACATAGCTGAGCCAGTGTTTTCCCTATCAGACCCAACACCACTTAATGGGCTATATGCCCGGCTCCACTACTTCCTGAACTTCAACAGCACCTTTGCTTCCTGTCTTTCATTACTGTTGACTATTACCCAGGTGTGCTGGCCGTTCTAGGTCACCACCTGGTTAATCAGTTCGTCCAGTCACAACAGACAGGGCAGGTGCTGTCTATCAGAAGTAGGGACCGCATACCCATTTGTGATCTGGTTTTCTATCCAGTACCAGCTCACAAAGTGGTTTAAGGTCTCATTTCCTCTAGAACAGGTTTATGTTGAGCTCTTTGATTAAAAACTAAACTGATGTTAGTTATCAGATTTACATGACAGCATATTGCTGCTCTCTGAGTTTCTGCGATGCGATCACCCTCAGACACGCACATGTCCACAGGATGAGCGCGCATGGCGCCTCAGACAGCGCATGCGCCTGAAAACACGTCAACCAGCTGAAACTCAGACACAGATTTCAGTTTAAAACTCTGAGAAACTGAAGATGGAAACACTCGCGCTCCTCTTCACCTGCTGATGTGCTGAGAACGAGCACGTTGCGGGAATGCGCACAGCCGATACCGCCGTTAATCACGTTTATGTCAGCACCTCATCTTAGATCTGAACTTTAATATTTAGCACGACTTCATGGAAAGAAACGTTTTATCAGGGCTTATACAATCCTTTACACTGCAAAAACTCAAATCTTAGCAAGTATATTTTTCTCATTTCTAAACAAAATATCTCATCACACTCAAAATAAGACAAAATTGCTTAAAGAGAAACATTTCAGTAAGATATAAAATCTTACAAAAAAAAATCTGCCAGTGGGACAAGAAAATTTGCTTGATAAGATTTCTTGAAATAAGACGCATTGCCTTAAAATAAGTAGAAAAAGATTTTTTTGCTTAAGCAAAATAATTCTGCCAATGGAAAAGCAAAATTTTCTTGAAGTCTGGAAATAAGATGCATTGTCTTAAAATAAGATCTTATATCTTACCGAAATGTTTCATTTTTAAGCAATTTCGTCTTATTTTGAGTGTGATGAGATATTTTGTCTAGAAATGAGAAAAATATACTTGCCAAGATTTGAGTTTTTGCAGTGTATGTTTTTCTGTCCTCTCTTTTTTCTTTTTTATCAGTTAACTCTGGAATGTTGCAACTAGAACGTTGCAGAGTTCATGAATACATCATTCAGCGGAGCTGATTTGTAGTTATAGGTTAACAACACAGCGGCTATCACACTTCCTGGTGTTCATCCTAATCCCCCCCCCCCCCGCAGCGTGCTGCACGGGTCCGTTATGTCCGGTGGCACGCAAGAACTTAATGAAACAAATAGCTAAATATACAAATCCTGTGCTCAACAGTTCGGTACAGATAGCGTCGTGCAGAGAGAAGCGTACCGAACGGTTCGACACAAATACACGTTCCGTTACAGCCCTAGGGTGTACTATCCCTTTAAAGGGTTTAAGCTTCTGTATTTGAGTTGAAAGCCACTGTATAAAACAGAGCTGCAACACTGGACCCCTCCTGTTTCACTCCTCTCTGAAACTGGTTATAAATCTGCATTCAAGGCCGACAGAAAACTTCTGTTGCACTTGTGGCTGCAACACGAATTTCCCATGAGGTTGCAGTAAATTAATTACAACACTGCACAGTACTCAAAAAACGTGTGTGGTTGCACATTTGTGTAAGTGTGAGAGCAGAAGTGGCATCTTAGCCCCTGAAGACTTTTTTTTGTGAAAGGGTAATCGATCAATACTGAAGCCATTTATTAAGCGTGGCTGTGTTAGAGTGAGTCTACAGCACTTATTCTTTTCCAGCAATAAATGTGCAGCAGTTCCGTTAACATCGTTTTCAGGATGGTCCCTCTCCATCATGCACAGTTCACTCTCAGGCTTTACAGAAACTGCCAGAAAATTTGATTTCTCCCTCAAATAATATCTTTAGAACTGCTTGTTCACATTGTTATCTTCAAGTAATCAGATTTGATTTGTGTATAAAAAACAAACTTTCTGTACATGTTGTTGTCAGGCTGTTTGTATCAGCTTCTTGATTACTTCATGTGAACTGTGGGCTCATCCGAGACGCTCACCATTGCCTTCAGTCTCTCAAAAAAGGCTTAAAAAACACTTCAGTAAAAACAAAACTGCTAACATCTGGTTTAAGTGCGGTTTGACACGTGCTCAGACTTTATTTGGCTGCAAGTCCTGAGACGAATAACTTCGGCTTTGCATTAATGGGAACATTAATGCCAACTTTCACTCAGGATGCTGCTGAGGCAACAAAAATGGGCAAAAATTACATTTTAATGACAGCAACAAGTTTTCCTACAGTAATGTCTCACAAGGAGGCTCTGAAATAAAAAGCATAATTAGTGAAGGAAAGGTTGGATTAATACATACAGTCATCTACAGCTGTATTTTCCATCCTGGGATGTGAAGCCATCGGTGGTCCAATAGCAGGATGCAAAGTGATGCCATCCCTTCATGTTGTCAGAGTGACTCACATGTCCTCTGGGAGGCAGAGGTGTCGAGGATCAATAAGTTCAGAGCACTGATGATAAATCCATTACTGCAGACAATGGGGAAGGATTTCATCTCCTATTTTAGCAGGTGTTCCTGCACTTTAAAACCGGTTTCAGCAGGTTTCTCTTCTTTCAGAAATTATGTAAAAATCACTGTTTACAACTGCCTTTTAAAAAGGGAAACAATGAGAAAAAAAGGATTTGATTTCAAAATGTGAGCATGCTTATTTGTTTAAAGCAATACAACACAAGCTGCTGATCTTAAAACTGTGCTTTTGATTTATTTCTATGGGGCAGTGATATGCATCATGCTCATTACTGGGGACATCATTACTCTGCTGTGTCTCTAGGCAGAGAAAACTAACTTTCCTCCCTATCCAGGGGCATTTATGGGACTGTCACACATTAGCAGCTAAATATAAACACACTGAATGCACACAGAAACCAAAGGGACACAATCAAAGGAAAATAAAGAGTGACAGCTGTCAAAAAATGGACTAACTTTGTTGGTCGTGCTCAGATGAGAGACGGGATGCAAGATGGATGCAGAGTTCTTCTAAGTTTGGGTGGGGGGGCAAAGATTTATGTATGAAAAACTCATATAGAGGCAGGACAGCGTTGAATGTACCGTTATACCACGGTCACACAAAGAAAGTTCCCAGGCTCATAAAACTGACATTTTTTGGTTCGTATGAAGAAAACATATTAAAAAAAATTCATGCACCTTTACGGTGACAGTGTTTTGGATATTTGGACTAGAAACTAACAAGTTTAGCTGTGAGATGAGCTTAGATTAGCTTCATCCATCAACATCTTGTTTGGATTGAACATTTTCAATCCTACACACCAGTTTAAACACTGACCATGTTTATCTATGGCACACGTGTGTTTTAAACTGAATAAATAAACTCAGTCAAACTCAGAAAATGACTTAACAGCTGTTGCAACGGAGTTGTCTGATAATCAGACACAAAAGTTAGATTTCTATTAACTCACATCCCACCAACCAGATGTTGGCTTTGAATACGTCTATAAGTGAATCAGTGAAATGATCATGGAGCCATGCTGACAGCATTCATTCATTTTCCATCCCCGGTTATTCCCATTCAGGGTCACCAGCTGTTATGAGGAGAGAAGTGGGTTCATCAGTCCATCACAGGGAAAACACAGACACACACAATAACTCCGAAGCTGAACGTACAAACACCAGCTGGAGAGAGACGGAGAACCCAGAGAGAACCTCTACATGCTCAAATTCCCCACAGTTCAAGTATCTGAACTCTTTTAAATCACTTCAAACATGTCAACATGGGGCTCCATGTTTTGGACTTTTCTTTTTTTTTCTACAAATCCCACAAATAATTCATCAGCCTGAACTCTGGAGAACTTTCATTAAAGGAGGACAAACGTGCTGGAAGACGCTCCTGCCGTCTGGGAATGATGTTGCCCTGTTTGTCTGATCTAGAATAATGTTTTAGCAGCAGAACATTGCGCCCTGAGGAGCATCCTCCCTCCTTTTGCCTTCTTCCTCACCTTCTGCATCGCTTCCCCAGGTAAATAAAAACAAACATCTGCATTTGCGTGTTATTTACCTGAAGTAAAACTGTGTAAAAGAAAACAGTTCAAAAGAACATAGGACCAGTGTGCATGGCTTTTTGGCATTCGGAGCAGTTTCCAGCTGTGCAGCCTGGGAAATCTGCAATGCCCCTGTTGCTCTGGCCACAAACAAAGCCTCCCTCTCACAGGTTGTTCGCTGCGCTTTCTTAAGAAAAAAAGAGTTTTCAGATGTCTGTGCAAGTGTGCGCAGCTATTCATCTTCTGGGAAAGTTAGATGTTGCCTAAGGAGGCAATTTGTTGCATGATTTGATGAATCATGCAAAAGCAATTGGACATTTGTCTTATCCGACAGGTGGAAGTGTTTATCCATTAGCAGTCGCCCGACGTCTGTCCAGCATTCAGAATCAGCTTTATTTGCAAAATAAACTCATACCAGGATGGTTTTTGCTGTTAGAAGTTGCTCTAGAAAAAAAAAAGTAGTGACTAATATACAGTATGACACAATTTAATATAAAAAAGCAAAGGGGCGCCTGCAGAGACTTTTTTGGGGTGGTCATAGAGTGGCCAGAGAAAATAGCATGATGGACAAGGGTTAAAGGATAACTTTAGTTTTTTTCAACCTGGACTTGATTTCTAGGAAGTTGGAAGTGCATTTAGTCAGCGCAAACATTTCCGTATCCCTTTTGACTCCATTTACATTCGTCGTCCCCCCCCTTTTTTTTTTCCACTCAGAACCAGTCTGGTCTGCCAGCAGGGAGACGCTGCTGCAATCAACACCACCAACGAGGCTGATGTCAGATATAATTCAGCCTTTAGTGTTTGTTCTTAATCTTTTGCTAACTGAAAGTTCTTTTCATGAACAGAAATTAAAACATTTCCCGTGGATGTCCTCTCTTGCTGGATGTGGAGGAGTTTCAATCTTAAAATATGAAAGAAACTTCATGTCTGATATGTAGGAGTATTTTGTTGGAGAAAATAAAAGTCAAACCTTCCTTTAAGTCTTGTTCCTTTCAACCATGAAAAAAGCCCAATTTTTCCTCTTCTTTTTTTTTTTTTTTTTTTTAAATTAGTAAATCATATAATTAAGTTATTTGGTTATATTGAGAAAGTTATGTGGTGTTACTTTAACACAATTTAGGACAGAACTGTTTTGTGTGTGTTAATTTCGAATAATTAACCATTAAAGTGTTGTCAATGCATTTTTTTTCCTCCTTTTGTGAGCTACAGATGAGGATCGTACATTGTGTGCACTTCCTATTTTTGAAACTAAGGCTCTTTGAATATTCAGCAGCCTCGGGGTAGAAAAGCCTTCATTTTCCACTCCAAGATATGGACAACCGGTAATTTAGCCGCATTAATTAGATGCAGAGAGAAAGGCGGGGGGGTGTGCAAGGGTCTCCATGTTTGTTTCAGTGATGGAGAGTCCAGCTAATGCAGTCTGAAAGTTAGCAAGTCTGCACTGTCTTCTATATGTAGTAAATAACGTGACAGTGGGACGAATCACTCGGAGGGTGATTATTAAGATGTTTGAAAAGATAAATCAGATAAAACAAACAACTTCATTAAAACAGACATGAAGCAGTTAAACGATCTCAGCAGGATCGATCCTTATCACGGACCATTCCTCCCAAAAATGGTCTTCCAGTTTGTGGTTCATTTTTTATTGTCGAGTATATTACTTTGAGCCTTTTGTCCCGATTTGTGTCTGGTGTTTTGACGCAAGTTATCCTGTGATTTCAGAATGAACCGCAGGTTCAAAAAAACAAAACTCCCCTTTAAGATATGCTCCCTCTACTGTGCCACCATCACCTTAAACACACTCATGTACCGTTTTAATGCTGCGAGAGGATGCATATCCCCTGAACAAACTGGTAGTTCAAGCCTGAAGAGGACACTCTCATCCTTTACTCAGTTTTTCCTCCTCCTCATCCTGACTGAGTTCAAATGAACTCAAACTTTCAGAGGGTTTTTCCTCCACACACACTCAATCCACTGCCATACATTTTGCAACCCTCTTTACTCAATCCCCTTTTTCTGAGAAGGGAAGACAGGTTGCAAATGAATCTCTCAGCATGTCAAGCACTGCACTCACATCTAACTCAGATTACACATTCTTCAGGCTGCCTCTGATTGGCAAGCAGCACAATATCAGTAATTACTAGGGGTGGTTGAAAAAGAAGGATTTCAGCAAATAGAGGAAGAGAGGCTTTAAAGCTGCAATCCTTCGACTTGACAGCAGCCAGTTTGAGAGGCAGGACAGATGGAGGAGACAGACTGCAATCACTGCACCATTTACAGGCACTTCTGTTATATGGAAAAGAATCATTCACCTTGGTTCTAATACCACATCAAAACTGTGTGAAGCATCTTATTGTTCGCCTTGGCAGCACTTGTCATCTTTTAAGAAGTCCTCTCAGAGACGAGTCCATCTCTGTTACAGTCTACAATCTCTGTATTACAGTCGCAAAATCCATTTGTTTCACACACAGACGCACTCCTGCAGATGTTAGTAGCAGCTCAGAGGAATATTTTACATCCATTTAACTGAATGAAAATGAAGCCTCTCTCTTTGTTTTCTGCTTTGTCTGCCAAGTCAAACCAGTGTGCAACAGTGTGACCTAAAGCAGGGTTACTCAGTTCGGTCCCATGAGGGCCACAACCCAGCAGGTTTCCCATCTCTGCTCTAGCACACCTGACTCAAATTAAATGGATCCAATAGCCAATCAAGCTCTGCACGATGACTCATTAACTTCATTCGGAGCACAGAAACATGGAAAACCTGCTGGATCGTGGCCCTCGTAGGAACGAACTGAGTAACCATGACTTGAAACATTACTCAAAACAGACCTGGCAGACACTAACCCATCACAGGTGTTGGTTCCCCAGCTAAAGTCTGCACATTTTCCATTGTGTCAGTTTTAAAGGGCGCTGGCAGATTCTCGGTGACGTGTCTCCTAATGACGGCTAAGCAGCTTGAATCCCACCTGCTCTCAGAGCTCTTTCCAGGGAGTGAAAGTCAGTCTGATGTTGAATCAGCTCATCTTTTGCTCTGTTCCCCTCTTTTTTCCCCCTCCTCCTCTCATAATGTCCTTGTGTTTCTACCCCCAGATTCCACATAATGTGTGTGCACGCCGCTCGGGACTGGCTCCGACTGACTGCGAATGTCAATGCCCACCGCATGAGCATCGCTCCTGCATCGTGGAGCCCAAAGAAAGCACGGCAGAGCAGTGGCGAGACATGAAATCCCACGATAAAAGCAGGAGAAGAAACAAAACTTTGTTCATTTCCTTCAACTATTTCAGAAAGAGCTCGATTTCATCAATGTCATTCAAAGTAAAGTACACATGTATGACTCCTTAGTTGATAGTTTTGTACAATAACATAAACACATTAAAATCATGGACAGAAAATCTCTTCATTTCCACCGCTGTGACATTAAAAAACAAAAACCTTCCCTAGTTTTGACGGTTATCAAGTTTTTGTGGACGCGTCTTATTTTTAAAGTACTAAATGGCCTCGCACCTCCAACATTAAACACCTACATGCAAAAAAAAGATAAATAGTTGAATTACCAGGGCATCAACAGGGGAGATTGTGATTAGAGCTGGGTATCACCACAAATTTCCTGAATCTATTCGATTCACAGCAGCCAGATTTGATTTTGACTCATTTACAGATGTGTTTGTAACATTTTTTTCCCTGAATATTGAAGACTTTCCCAGATAACTGAGTATAAAAACAGTTTACATAAGCACTAAAATCAGATATCTGGGACAGATCAGAAAATTGTAATGATCTGATGTGTCTACATTTACCAGTCAGTTTGTCGTGACTGTGAACCTGCAGGTTTACAGCCACAAATGCGAGATAAAAAGCACCATTTAAAACTTTAATGTCCTGATGAAGACCGTTTTATTCATCATTTTTAAGTTCAGATCTCAGATAAGGTGTTGACATAATTTTTAAACCGTAATACGACTCAGAAATTCCCACCATGAAGCTTATGAGCTGTGCGTGTTCCTGTGATGAACATGACGTTTTCGCCGTAATATTGTAGCAGAAATACTCCAGCTGCTCCTCAGAGGAAGAGTGTGTATCTTCATCTCCCTGGAAGAGTTCGAGAAAAATCTCAACTTGGTGTCTTTTCTTTAGCTTGTTGACACGTTTTTGGTGGCCCGTGCTCTATCTAGTGACGGACACACACACCTGTGTGTGCACACGCCGCGTGAACACCAGCAGTTATGACGTGTCGTCATGTAAATCATACAAACACCAGACTTTTTATTTTCTAATAACCTGTTCTAGAGGAAACGAGCATTTAAATGACGTCTGTTGTGACCTGGTCCACTGTCAGGTTTATTCAAAGACAGTAGAGGATTAAGAGTACGTGCGTCGTGACGTCGCTAAATTCTGTTGAACATGGCAGCGACCACGGTCTTAGCTTGAGCTGCTAATGTGAAAAGTAACAAGCTGCTAGATAGTAAACAGATGACCGTAATCCATAGCTGAGAAAATAACTTGCATTTGGCATCAGCTCTGGCTGAAAGGCTCAGCGAAGCTTAGTTTGAACAGGAGGTACAAAACCGATCTCTGTTATGTAGGTATGCTCAGATCTCGCCGCGTTTTTGTAAATCATGCGAGAGTCACTTCACCGGAAAAGGAAATTTATTAAAAAATAAATAAAAAAAAATAAAATGAAATAATTTTTTTTTTTTTAAATCGATCTTTAATTTTATGAATTGATCTTGTAGAAATTATGCTTGAATCGATTATTTGATTTTTTTAAACCCACCCCTAATTGTGATATCCCAAAACGAAAAACAAAATTCTGTGAAAGGGTCCCGTCATTTAGAGGCATGTTCTTGGAAAACATTACCTGTAACTGTCAAAGAAACGGTTGATTATACATAATTTAAGATCAGACTTAAAGGGGAAGTTCAGGATTTTTAACATAGGGCCTCATTTCAGTGATGAGCCAGAACGCTACTCATCACTGAAGACTGTTTCAACATATTTCATTCATTATTCTAGTTCCAGTGAGTCGCCAATGCTAATGCTAGTGCAAGTCAATAGGAATCTGCTAGCCTGTCATTAAAACCAATCGTATCCACTCCACAGAACATTTGAGGCAAATCATTTATAACTTCAATTTATAACTGTGAATAATATTATTATTAATATAAATCTACCTTTTTTTTTTTTTTTTTTATTTTTTTTGTTGCACTCTCACTTCTTATTTTTTCTTTCTGTATTTGACAGCAGAGTGATTTTTTTTCCTTCTACGTGCATGAGGGGATCTGATTACAAAAATATAAACTATAAACTACGACCATCTCTGAAAGACATGAGGATATTTGGGTTTTTAAAGATGATTTTGAATTTTTTTTTTCAAATTACCTTTCCCCTTTCTCTATTAACCTTTTTTCTCCCAAAAGGTAGCGAGCTGGTAAGAAACTAGTTCCTCAATATGTGATGCAAAATTTGTCATAAAAGGCTAGTTTTACTTTTTTAACAAATGAGTTTACTAGTTTAACATGGCATCTACACAGATAATCTTGCTGATTTGCCTCAGATCTTCTCTGGAGTGGATAAGATTGTTTTTAATGACAGGCTAGCAGATTCCTATTGACTTCCACTAGCATTAGCATCAGCAACCTCCTGGAACTAGAATAACGGGATGGAATATGTTGAAACTGTCTTCAGTGATAAGTAGTATTCTGGCTCACTTGAAAATCAGGCCCTGTGTCAAAATTCCTGAACTTCCCCTTTAAGCAATGGTTAAAGACCCACCAGCAATACACCCACCACGTTCAACCCTGACAGCTGTTTTCTATCTGAAATTTTAAACAGATTCTAATTCGGTGCCTTTTTAATCTGTAACCTATCGTTCTTGTTTTTCCGTGCATATATTGTGTGATATGTTTGGTACAGTACTTTCATTTAATGTTATAATTTTAGTTCCATCTATCTGCCAAGAGACCGAGGATGGATATTAGCCATTGTCTATAATTTTTCATATTTGCACAGAAGTGTGTATTATATGCCTGCTCCCTATTTTAAATAAATAAAATGAAACTGAAAGAATCTTCACATCTGGGCATTTCATAGGGAAACAAACACAAATACTGAGCTGATAATATTGAAGTTAACGAAGTCCAAAGTAAGTATTATTTATGGGGAAAATGTCTGCATCAATTTTGATAGAAATCAAGCAGGTCTGAGTGTTTATTGCCATTTCAGAAAGACTGTCTTGCTGTGTGATACTCGGAGCCCCACAATGAAACTGGATGTTTACCATTCGTAAGGCTCTGCAGGATTATTCATGCTTGAAGCATATTTCACTGTTTTCTCATTAAAGTTAGCCTTTTCTCAAAAAGTGCTTCAACACACTCAGAAACTGACCTTGCACTCGATGCTTTTGGCAACATAACTGCTGGTATACGGTTGCTGCCACGTTAGGGATTAACTTCTTATCCCATGACACCGTGTTGCATCTCTTAGGCATGACAGAAAGATGGAGGGGGATTATTTTTATGAGGGCTTATTGATGTAAAGCTGTTGAGAGCACAAAAACAAACGAGCTGTGTTCAAACGTAAGGTCAGGAAATAAAGAGAATTTCAAAACACAGCCCTGATTTTGTTTTTCTCCTTTTAAAAATCAAGCACAATGACATAAATCATGCTAATTAATAAATCATAACAGCAGTATCCTACTTAGACTCCCAGTTTGAAGGACTAAAGGAAATCTGTTGGGAGGAAGGGAATGAATATTCATTTTAACACCTAAATATAAACACATTTCATGTTTTGGTTACCTTAAAGTTATTTATATCGGAAGAAGACTGAGGCCACCATATGAGTGAAAATATGCATTTAACTGGCAGCTGGCTTTTACAAAATCCTGACACAAAATAATTCACCTTTCTAATCCACATTTGAGTGCAAAGTGATGAAAAAAAAAAGGTAAAAACCGATAAGATACGACATTGCAATTAATCATGGGATAGAGAACACCTCGCCCAAATATTCGAAAATATAACCTCCTGTAAAGAGCATTTTGTCAACACTTGAGGACATTTTTCTCCCTTACTGTTCAAAACAATGTTCTATGAACAGCTGAATTTGCCTGATGGGTTTTCATTTTGTTTGAGGCTATATTACCTTAATCTGTAATAAGCTGTTTTACTCTGTTGCCAGTAATTGAAACATTTACAGTTACCTTGTTGAATCTGTTTATCGACAAATCTCAGCTGTTTGAAATTGGAAATTTAGTTTGAATGTCGTCGTCACAAGCAAGTGTGGGACAAATTGTGTTTTTCTTTCATAGAGAAAGATGCTGTGTTTCCCAATCTACAAACAATAAAAGAAAGCACAGAGGTACCTTTCTTTTAGATTAAATCAAGGCCTTAAAGTGTAAACGATTTTCTAAGCTCCACAGTTAAAGAACCGGGCAACAGAAAGACATTAAAGGAATAGTACACCCACAGAATGATGTACGTTCATCTTCTACTCACCCTCATGCTGAGCAAGACTCTGGAGCACTTTAAGATCTCAAATGCGGTGGAGATCAGACAGGTTTTCGTCCCCCCCCCCCCCAACTTTCATATAATGGAGGTGACCGGGGCTCGATCAAAAGGTCCATAAAATATTCCTCCATACTGCTCGTAATGTAATCCAAGTGTCCTGAGTGGGTAGCGTCCAGAATTTACTCCAAACGACATCATTTAGTAGATTTTTATAAAAAGGAGTTGGATATTGATTTAAAACAAAGAAAGAAAGAAAAAAGAATGCGCAATCTTGTCTGCCGCGACTTCCGTAGTGTTGTGAACTCGCACACTTTGCAGCAGCTACATGTTCTATTGTTTAGGCTATAAAATTAAACTAAATGATGTTTCCAGTAAATTCTGGACGCTACCCACTCAGGACACTGGATTACATTGGACGAGCAGTATGGAGGAATACTGACAAGTTTTTGCGGACTTTTATGGACCTTTTTATTTCAGGCACCGGTGAACTCCATTATATGAAAGTTGGTGGAAAACGAGAAGCTTTCCTGATCGCCGGCTGCATCTGAGATATTATATAGTGGAAAATGAAGTTACATCATTCTGTAGGTGTACTATTCCTTTAAACACATTCCTGGAAACAAGCTGGTCACCAGTGTTGTGCTGTAGGAGCTCATCAAGCTTGAACCAGGAGAGAATCTCTCTTTTTTAAATATAATTTTCCAATACAAGTAATCATGTCTTCCTGGTAGCTGATGCAGCAAATATCTAGTAAACAATTATTTGATAACAAACCCAAAACAAAGGAGAACGTATGTGTGGGTGGTCTTAGTACGACTGTAGCTGCCATCTGTTTCCATGTAGAGTTTCAGTCTAGTCAAATTCCCAATTAACACATTCTCATTTGTATATTTTTTTCTGCTTCTGTTGTCAAATAAAATAGCATCCAAGAGTGAGCAAAATATGGTTAATTAAGACTTGTGAACCAGCAGTTGCTAACAAGGATAAAAAAAAAAAAGATCTGCTGCAGCGGTCTGCTGGAATCCCGATTTAACAACCAACACCATGACTTGCATACACAAGTTAAAGATGACAGCAGTGCAGTCATTCCAGTTTTGTGTGAAATTAACACACGAGAAAAACTTTTAATTCCTTTCTTTTATACACAGCAGGGAAAAAAAGTATTAACACGTCAACATTTTTCTCTGAAAATATATTTCTAGTAGAGCTATTGACATGAAAGTTTTACCAGATGTTGCCAACATCCCAAGTAATGCAAACAAAGAAATCCTAACATTTACATCCATAAATTCAGTTGTGTCATATAGTAAAATGACACGGGGAATAAGTATTGAACACATGAAAAAATGGAGGGACAAAAAGACGCAGCTGATGGGACAGAGGTGTGAGACGTCTCTCCAGTCAAACTGGCATCCAGACTGTGATGACCGGAGGTTGTGGAGCGATATCCTGCCTCAGACAGCGGCTCAACCAGCGTTATTCATCTGCACAAAAAACACACCTGTCGCCAAACGCATTCCACCGTTCCCTGGAAATCACCTGGAAATCACCTGGAAATCACCTGGAAGTCCCACTTCTTCATGTTAAACCGTGTTGGAATGGGACTTTAGTTAAAACATGCCGGAAACTCCGTAGTGTGAAAGTGGCTTCGTTTCTGAGTGTGGGCTCTCTCTTCACACCAGAATCAGCCATAAGAGCGCGTTCTCCACGGCGATTTTGCGATTTTACGTGATCCGTGGAAGCTGCTAGCTGCTGACAAAATGTCGCCTCTTTCTCACCACTTGAAATCAACAGATTACCTGCCGTGGAGCGGCGATTCATGACGAGCTTCGTCAGTGAGGACGACGACCCCCCACCCCCACCTCCCCGGGGGGAAAAAAGATGCCGTGGTCAGCTAAGTGTTGCTGCTTGTGTAACTTTTCTGTGTGAGAGAACAGGAAACGACGGAAGACGAACAGTGACAAACTGCTAATGTAGCTAAACAAGCTACTGTACACACTTACTGCTGTTGGAGTAACTTCACTTCGGACATTCACTCCTTATATTCAGCCCTTTTACTCAGTTTTCTCCCCCTTTTCTTCACCCGTTTCTCTTTTGGGACATCGCTTTCCTTTGCTCGGTCCATCCTGAGTAAACTTTGTTTTGGTTTGTGATGCTTGCCTCATGAACGTGCTCACAGACGGGTTTAATTCTCGTGGTTGCCCCCGGGAGAAAAAAGTGGGGGATGAAACGAGGTAAAAATCAGCTCATCGAATTTTCCTCCCATGATTAAAAATTCATTTGAAGATGATTTGAGGATTATCAGGTTATGACACCTTTAACTCTTACGCCCTCCTCTGGACACTTTTGGCCATTTTTGTTTTTAAGTGATGATCATTTCAGCTGTGTTGCGGCAAGGGGCATTAATTTTTGCAGTAACTCCTCTCTTTAGACATATTTTTGTCTAAACAAATGCATTTGTTTAAAGATATTCAAGAAAAACTGTCATGTTTTAACAATGTAAATAAGAAGAATGAGGACAAAGCAAAAGAAAACACCACCAGTTGAGATAGAGAAAACCAATTTAGAGCATGTATGATAAGATGTTTACAACCATAATCTGAGATTATCATTATTTTGGTCTGAATGAAAGCAACAGACGGAGGACGGGGTTATTTTTTAAAAGAAAAAGCAGACTGTGGTCACCGTTAAGTGCTAAATGAAAATGGGTGCTTGATAAATGTGTTTTCAACAGTAGCTGCCATTACAGAGTCATCTATCACAGTGGACTGGTATGCTCTTGTAAGGTCCATTACTCGCGATAACACACACACACACACACACACACACACACACACACACACACACACACACACACACACGCACACACACACACACACACACACGCAACAAATGGCTGAAAGCTTCAGAAATGCTCCAGACTGAAAAGGACAGTCCATCTTATGACTTAATGGCATGAAACGCTTCATTCTGAAAGACTGAACAAGGAGCAGTGACACTTTATGTGGGAGGTGTGTGTGAGTGAATGTACTCCACCCCTTTCCCTTACCACACACACCTCCCTTGAAACATTTCAGTGCCTCTTCTGACCCAAGAAGGTGAAATCCTGACAAGCCAGACTGAAAGGCTGGAATAAAACAACAAATGTGAGCAGCAGCAGAGCATCGCTCCGTCTCGTGTGTGCGTTTCTATGACGATACATGAATGTGTGTATGATGCAGTCTGTCCAACATGGCATGCTCCAGCAGCTTCTGGTTTACTTGGTCTCTCTTTGCTGCACACGATGTGATGAATTGTAACAAGCTGAAGACAGGCGGGATGAAGTTGTACAGAAATATTCACAGAAAGTTTCTTACAAATGAAACAGATTCTTCCAGGAAGAGAAGAAGAAAGCGTCACTTCTCTACAGAAACTTTTACCAATAATTATCCTCATTAATAAACTTAAAGAATAAACTTCTAAACCCAAAACGACCAGACATCTCTGTCCAGCTCCAACTCCCCTATATGCCGGTTTCATTTATATTCTTGAAGTGTCATGGTGGTTGTCATCAGTCCCGGTGAAACCTGGATTAATGAGCGGAGGCACTTAGTCAAATAATTCAACCCTGTCCTGTACAATTAAATCCCATATGCAAATATTCTTAAATATGCAAGTCGGAGTGAAAGTTTGGCAAAATAATATATAAAATAGAAACAGTATAATTGGGTTTTTAGTGAATTTGTAATCCTATTGCTGAATAAGGAAATTAATCATTAAAACCTCTATGCAAAGAGCTGCTGTTACAGAAGCTATTTAGGATTAAAAGTTTATTTATTTTGTAAAAAAAAAAAAAAGAGATAATTAAATTGTAAAAATAAATTAAATTTTTAATTTCAAAAGATTTATAGAAAATAAATCATGAAAACGGTCTTTAAATGGATGAATAAATGAAATATTTTGTTGGAAATTACTTCTAGGGTTGAGTGGGGGCTGCTCCACCCACCACTAAGATGTTTAAAGTGTAATTTAACGTACATCTGTACAATAACCTGTAACTAATCTACACTCAGCCACTTTTACTGGTTCTGTTTGTTCAGTGGTTTGTTAACACCCATCTTGAATCAGTGAATCACATGGCAGCAACTCAACACATCTAGTCATGTAGACATGGTGAGACGAATTGTTGAAGGTCAAACTGAGCATCAGAATGAGGAAAAAAAGAGAATTTAAGTGACTTTGAACGTGGCATGGTTGTTGGTCTGAGCATTTACTGGGATTTTCACACACATTTTGAAAGTAACTCCTTGGGAAGATATTATGTTGAGTCGCCCTTCGGTGAACATCCAGTATCATAGCGGAGACGGGGCAGCCTCTATATAAGACATTGGGTCTGTCCCAGTTTGCGCACTTAAGCACTTCAAACACTGTTTTTGAGTGTGTAGTGCACACATGGTGTCATTTAAGCGACAATTCAGTGCACTGAAAGTACCAGGATGTTGCCCTGATCACGCCCAAAAATGAAGTGCAAAACAAAGCACACTACTCACACTAAATGGACGCCATCTTGCTTACATAGAGGAAGAGGTGGGACTTTCTACCCTCTTTCAGAGCTGAATAATGGCGGTGAATGAAGTGGTGGCGACCCCTGCTGCATCGGAGGTGGTATTGTACCGATTTAAGTAATGTTTATTAAATGATTTAGACATAATTAGTAATGTATATGCAAGCATGCGACCAAGCTGTTCACTCGCTGATGACAGGTATGATCTGGTCGTGTGTTTGAGGCCGCGGTTATACCGGCTCAGAGATCGCAAATGTTAGCGGGCAATGCTAGTCCGTCACTTCCTGTAAGTGCAGTGCTCTGTTTGGGTCAGCATTTAGCGACAATAGTGTGCACTATAGACGAAGTACACAGTGTGCACTACGCACTGAATTCCAGTGCACTCGGGCAAGTGTGTGGTTTGAGACAGGCTCATTATCTGCAGCAAAACTCCTTCATTTCATCAATGCTTTTAGTAGAATGAACGAATGAATGAGTACTATTGTCCTGTGAGTTCAGAGTTTCGCAAATTGTGTTGTTTGGGTAGCGAGCTGCTCGTCTCAGCTGTACTACGGAAGCACGCATTGTGAACATGCAGCCCAGAAACCTGATAACGGAAAGCTAAATCTGGACTCATGGGACAATACTACTCATCCGTTTGCTCATTCTACTTAAAGTATTGGTGAAAACCAAGTAGTTTTACTGCAGATAATGTCTTATAGAGAGGCTGCCCCGTCTCCACCATTGTATTGGATGTACACTGAAGGGCAACTCAATGTAATATCTTTCAAAGGATTCAAAGTGATGCAGAAATGTTACCAATGAGTAAATGCACGTATAAACTCTTAGAAATAAGGTTCAGGTTGAAAAAAAGAAAGTTGCCCTTTAATAATAAACCAAATTAAGCAATGAACACATTTTACACACTGAAATCTTAAAACTGTGTTAGATTCCTATTTTTTGCTGGAAACATCCCACTTCACCTGTACGACAGCTCTCCAGCTGTGAAAATAAAATGTAAAAATGCCAAATGCAAATAAAGTGTCCTTCAACATGATGAAGGACGTGATGTGGAAATACCAGAGCTGTGTAATGATGCAAGACTTGGTAATCTTTGACAAACATCACTGTAGGGTGCTTTGCAGTATTATTTATTCAGTTGTCATCCCTCCTCTATTGATCAAGCATCTTCTCAACACCATTATTTACTGAAAATATTCCAGTATTAAATAATTCCAAGGATAATGTCCCAAACGTCCCCTGTGAACTTGAATCTAAGATGATTTGTTTTTGAAGCTTCGTCTGTTGTGTCCTGGAGTCCCACATGACATCATCAAGAGTCATCCATACAATCTTTCTTAATGAGGTCGGTTCAGTCTGTGGCTGCATTTTCATCCGCTTCCTGACCACCAATTAATGCTCAGGGAATTTTAAACATCCTTTAGTCCTGACCTCTAATCTCCCTTAAATCGACGCGCCCTTTTAACTGCCAACTCTTGCCTTGCCTAAAAGTTTTTTCAGGTGTCACAACCCAGTTAATATCTTTTATGAGGAAACATAAAATCTGAGAAATTTTGATAGACTTTGAGAGCCCCTCGGAGCGCAGAGACCGCTCTCCTCCGAGAGACCGATGACCTTCTTTTCAGCGCCTGACGCTGGAAACTGGTCCGTTTTAAATCTTTCAAATCTTACTGCAGCCTTGAATATTGAGGAGCAAATTATTTCATGGCAGTGCTTAAAGGCCCATGTTGGGAAGACTTTGAAGTCTGTGTGCACTCTGGGAAAGACACCTTAAAAGTTCATTATAAGGTTTTTGGCTTCATCTTTCATAGTCTGAAAGGGAATCTAAAGCTTTCCTTAAAGGCTGAAGGCTAAGATTAAGCCCGGCCCTTACAGTCATTATGTGGTCGTCCTTGTTGGACTCTGAGCAGTAAATAAACACCATCATCAATCATTTATCTCTGAAAGCCGACAGACTGAAGCTGAATCCTGGTTTGATCGACACAGCATTGTCTTGGCAGTTAAACACTGCTGATATTTTTTTTATGTTTAGACTTGCAGTAAGCCATGCTTATTGTTCATACAGCTACAGTATATACCACATCTAATGTTTGTGTCGAGTCATGGCAGGGGTCAGGTCTTGTAATTGCACACCAGCATCCAAGGTGCATTCGCACCAAGATCATCAGGGGACTCTGTCCGATTGGGCGGGCGTTTCAGAAAAACTTTGCACCTTTCTTTGCTTCAGTTCGCGCTCAAACTGCAGTAACAGTCCGCCTTCAGATTGGTATGCTGTATAAAAATCTACCAAATGATGTCATTTTGAGTAAATTCTGGACGCTACCCACACTTGGATTACATTGGACGAGCAGTACGGAGGAATATTGACAAGTTTTTGTGGACTTTTAGGACCTTTTTGGCTCGGGCCCCAGCGAACTCCATTATGTGAAATTTGGGGAAAACAAGAAGCCTTCCTGATCGCCGGCTGCATTTAAGATATTAAAAAGTGCTCCAGAGTCTTGCTCACCATGAGGGGAAGTGGAAAACAAAGTTGCATCATTCTGTGGGTGAACTCTTCTTCTAGTCCTTTAAGGGACTGAGGGAAATTGCACCATTAGGGCAGGATTAAGATGATTTATCAAATCAAATTAAGTTAATTGATACAGCCTTTTACAGTAACCAATGGATAAGCAAAGTGCTTTACAGTAAGGGAAATAGGCAAAGTATTTAAACAAACAAAACTTGGTTGTACACACAATGCAGCATTCAGACCTGATAGAAAAATTTGCACTTACTTGCATAATACAGGTTCAAACATTTTCAGGGGTAATTGATTAATTTCCCATCAAAACAGTGATAGAAATAAATGCATTTGTGTCATGATGGGATTTTAAATGGGAATGGTCACACTTGATGTGTAAAAACGGTTCTTTCTCACAGCAAGGAATGTGATACGTTCTGAAAAATATGAGAAGGTTTGAATAGTGTTGAGACATGATTGCTTTCAGTTCCTAAACCTAACCAAACATGAATGACTAAGTAAAAGAATTTGAATATTGGTTGAATGGGGGATCAGACTGTCGTCTCTTCAGCTTTTAAGGTGAAAAAGTGGCTAAAATCGTTGACATTTTCACTATTTCACATGTTAGGATGTGAGGATTTTAATGACTGAATATGAGCATGCAGCTTATTGAACATTATGAGAAGTTTTATCAGTGTGGTTTGAATCGTGTAATGTGGTGGTTGCAGCTGCCCCCAAGTCCCCTTGTCCTGGCTCTGTGTGACCTGTAGCACCGTCCCGAGGGTAGCAGCTCAAACAGGTGGAGAACTTAAATCTGAATTGGTATTCACAGATCATAGCTGACTTCAGATCAGATCTCCAAAAATCATGAGCATGCAACATTAACAAGTGATCCTCATTAAACAGGCTGCTGCTCTCCATCTGGGGTGTTTTACAATCTGAAACGCAGTCTGAGCTCTCCTCCATCTTCTCCTGGCTTTATAATAATACACTAAAAATTGTTACTTTGGATCAAATTTTTAAAAATAGCGTAAATTTTATATAGTCTTCCCCAAACTAAATTTATGATTTGGTTGAAACCATAATTTGGATTTATTTTAATTTTTTTATACATTGAAACAAAAAGAAATGGCTTTGATACAAAGTAAAAGATTAATAAAGAATTTTTTTTTTTTTTTTTATCTTTGTTACAACTTCATTTTTTCATCTTGGAACAAACTAAACAAATTGCTGTAATTCTGTAACATGCATTAAAAAGAAAAATTCAAAAGGTAAATTTCTGATTTAAGACCAAGTATAATTTCTCTTATATCTTACTCAATGCATCGTATTTAGTACCAAGCTCAAGTGGTACTTAATGTACATGTGAGACTGAACAGCAACATTAACAGTATTTATGTAATGTTGGTTTTGAGCCACGCAAAGTGAAAGGAGTAGAAATGGGTTGTGAGTTTATCTCCTTGTCCTTCAAACTCATTATGCAACTTTAACGTCCAAACTGAACAGAATTTCTAAACAAATTTCTCTGAATGTGAACATAAAGGCAGTAAAGCACAACTCAAATTCATAGGATAAGAATCATAAAAGGTTACATTCCTGCTGAATCTATATTTCCCATGAGCCTTTGTGGTCTGGATATGTTGAATTTTGAAAATAGCTCTGCCCCCTTTGTTGTTCATGCACTCTGAAGCCAAAATAACTTTGAAAATTTACTTTAAGTGAAAGAAAAAAAGTTATTTTGGACTTAATAGTGTGATTTTTAAGTTGATTGAACTCAAAAACATAAGATTTTATCACCAAACTAAAATAATTAAGTTAGATTAATGTACAGTAAATAACTCCATATCAACTACAGTGTAAATACTCTTTTTTACAGTGTATAAATACCAACCCAGAAAGGCCCATGTCATTAATACAGATTCGCCCTGGGACAGGCAGGTGCACAAATAGTCTCACGTTTGCATGCAAATGCAAGCAAAAAGAAATTTATTACCAGCTACCATTGAGAGCTATCGCTAGGAGCAACAAGTGTGCTCACATTTCTGATGGGAAGGTGAGATTATTATGAATTTGTCATAGGTCATCTGTCAGAGAGTGAGAGGATGCTGCAGAAGAAAACTACTGATGAACTCTTTCAGATTGAAAAACTGAGTTGATTATGGTCTCCAGCTGAATTCTCATCACATCTGGTTGAAGGCCACATTGATCTTCAGCAGCCACTCACAGAGGACTGTTCACCTTTATTCTCACGCACCCACCCACTCACACACGAGAAGCTTGATCTGAGCGGTAGTTCTGCAAACTCTCAGGCAGAATCTTTTCACCACCCGGAAACATGCAGAGATGCTGACTTCAGGCTTAAGGGTGGAAGCTTTTATCAGGGAGGAAATTCCCAAAATACAGTCTTCCTCAAAATAATTCATACCCTCAAACTGAAGAAAAAAAAAAAAAACGAAAAAAAAAAAACAGCTGTCAGTGAAATAAGTTGAAACTGACAAAAGTAATGAAAATTTTATGAAAATCGACATTGATTTTGAATTGAGGTTTGAAAGAAATTTAAAAACCAAATACAAAATGAGACAGGTAAACAAGCGTTTTTTTTTTTATTTCCAAATTATTTCCAAATACAATATTTTATTTCACTAAATCATAATTTAGTAAATTTTTATTCATTATTAGATCCTTTAGTTTCAGGTTATTTAAATTACTATTGTGAATTTAGCCTTTTCTTTAATCGGAGGTTATGAATAATTTTGAGGATGACTGCATATATAATGAATAAACAGAATAAAAGATTCCTGGAACCACAGGTGTGAGAAAGGTGGTTTACAGCGTACTCTACGTCCACATAACATTCACACATGCATCATTCCCATTCTGACCAGTTTAAATGATAGATTTTACACAGCATCCATTAGCTAACACTCACATGAAGCAATGAAACATCTTAACCGTGATTTTGTTTTTGTGCTCAGATCTGCTAATGCCTCTTAAGCATTTCCCATAAACCTGCACAAAAAGCCAGACCTTTTCAATCAGACCTTTTATGTCTTTTCCTCTCTAAAAGACACAAACACAAGCAACAAGAATCCTTAAACTCTGCCCTCAATCAAAGTCTGCAGTGAAAAGCAGCTGCTTGAATGAGTCAGCTTGCTTGTTCCCAGCAGGTTGATACTGGTGTCTTTAAACTGGTAGCATCTCTGTGTTGTCTTTTTAAAGCAGCCCAATCAAACGTGGCAAACCAAGCTAAATACGCATATTTAGCTGCAGGTGATGCTCCTGATGTGATTGTTTCCCTGAAAGACAGCCGCAGGAGCGCGCAGCCTTTTAATGCCGTATCGTACAGTTTCCCTCGGTGTTGCTGTCTGCAGCTGCTCCTCAGCATCAAACCAGCATAACTCCCAATTTCACATGACGACATAGTCATGCTGACAAGTAACTGTGCATTTGTGACACGTTTCTGCTTCACCGATTCAACTGATTAGGTACTGGAGCAGACGAGTTACGATTGTCAGGGATGTTTCTGTTTTCCTATTGTACGTGGTGCCTTTAACGTCCAATAAATATTTTTATATTTTTTCAATCCTACACTGTTAAATTTTTCGCAGTGAATTTACAGTAAATCACTGGCTAATAATTGCATTAGTTTCACAGTAATTTACAGGGAAAATATCAACATTTTATTTTGAATATTTCACAGTATATTGTGAATATTTTAGAGTAATTTTACAGCTACATGCTGTATCTTTACAGCAACAATCCCCATGACTGATATTTTAGGAAATTATTTAAATCATCTGGACCCTTCGCTTGGGGCACTGCTGCCATGTAATCACGTGAAATCCATGCATGTTTCTTAAACTAATAATACAGAATATTTCCCATTTATCAGAATGAATGTATCTTTCATTTTTCAAACAATGCTAAAACTGAGTCCCAGATGATGATCGATCAAAAGACAGGAGCTTTGAATAGTCTTATATCTAGATGCAGGTGCACATTCTCTGCTGCAGATGACTAATAAATGTAATGGCTCTGATCTCATGGTTTTGTTTTTTGTTTTTCAAGCAACATTAAGCTCCACATTTAAAAGAATAAAGTCAATACAGTTAGTCTTTGACACCATCCAGGCTATATTTTTAAAATTTTTGCTGCGTCACAGTCAAGCAGGTAAAAAGCTAAAAGTTGAACTTTGCTGAAGACCAAGAGCTCCAGGCTGCTTTTCAACACAATCAACAACTCTGAGGAAGACGAGTCTTGATCTTTTAGTGAAGAAAGTTCTCCCTTTCTGAGCTTCAATCCGTTGAGTCAGTATCCCTGCGGTCGTCTGCGTAGCCTCGGGCGCTGGTAGGAGGACGGGGCTTGAAAAGCATCAAACGGCAACCCAGTGGAATTAATCAATGGGAGAGAGCGAAAGAGAGGCCGTGTCAGAAGAAGGAAGAAAGGGAGGGACGGAGAGATCAGACGGAGAGAAGTGAAGAGTGTCAGAGAGCAGATAAGAGGGAAAGAACAACTCTGGGGTTGTGTATGTATATTTCAGATCGTGAGCGAACATTGTCCAATCCTCAGATGGATGTTATTTAATTTTACTAATTATTTTTATGCTGTGAAATTAAAGAGCTGGCTGCAGAGCTGTTTACCTGAACCAGTTTCAGTCATATGCATTTTTAAATCAACATTTTCTTTGGGCTGCTCAAGGTTTCTTCACCCAACTGTCAGGCATCCCAGATATCTAATGAATAATTACAAAAGACATTACTAAATAATGGCAAGTATATTTTAGTTAGAATAATCATGCTCAGTAAATAAAAATAAAATGGAAAGTACATTTTTTGGGGTTGCCATGAAGTTTAAAATTTACTGAATGATACTGAAGGAAAAATGCTTAAAATCTGAAAATAGACAGTTAATAAATAAAAAAATAATGACTCCATTTACCTCTGAAGGATTTTTAAAAATTTGCCAATTATTCCTCATGCATGTTTAAATCTACCCCTGAAAAACGGGCAATGCAGCAGTTTGGTTTTTCTGGGCCAAAGCAAAAATTTCTTTATACCAGAAGCTGGAAGTGAGATTATACCGTTATACACCGCATAACGTTATTATGCTAGCTAATGCTAACAGCGACAGCTGTGGTGTTACTGAGAGTTAATGACTAATCTGGGAGGTATTGTGAAAAATAACGTTATTTGCTCTGATCAGGGTAAGGTTGTGAGAATAGTTCAGTTGAAAACAAACGGATCAGGAAGACGGTGTCCTGCAGCCTTTAGTTTTACCTGCAGGACACGTGAAGGCTATGAGATCTGTGCAGTCCTTAAATACCAAAAGCCAAATATATGACAAAATAGAAAATACTTTGAAAGAATTCTTAAGTATTATATTTTTCAAAACCAACTTTGATAAGTAATACGAGGTTTGTGTGTTATTCCAGCGTGACTTGCCATTAAAAACAGTTTCTGGACATGAATTATAGTCTATATTAATGCACCGATGAAAAAATATGTTAGAATAACTTCTGGATAACAGACCTATAGGTGATCATTTCCTTATATGACTGTGCAACGTTGTAAGTCCAGATATTCATGCTGGTTTCCATGTTGGTAGATACGAGACAATTAGACTAGAATCCTGAGCAATGGCGGTGCCACAAGATGGCACAATACTAGAAACGCCCGAAGGATTAGTCTATACACACAAAATCACCCAATGTCAAGTCCAAATTTTGAATCCTGAAATACTAAAAACAATAAGGACGTACCAGAGAAGCATAAAAAGATCCATGTTTAAGGTCATAAAATAGATTTGATCAGAATAAAATGATCATGTTTCTTTACTACAGCTCTACATCCTGCTCAACTCCTGAAATTGCAAGTTGTTTTCTTTAAGCAGAGAAAATCCTGCTTATGAACCGTCGCTTGTGTTTCCATCTGAGCCCTTTATTGCTGTAGCTTCACAGGTTTTAGTCCCATCTTGAAAGCAAAGGCATTACACCTGATGTCAGATTAGAGGTGGCTCATTTACCCCAAGGGAGGAAGAACCACATCTGTGTGCTCAAGTACCGTCGTATTACTGCCAACAACAACACTACAGCATCAGCTCCTCAGACAGTAACGGAACATGATGCAGCAATAATCTGCACATCAGATTCCTCCAAGTGACAGTCTTCAAGTACTGTAGCACCAAATTACTGGTTCTTCCAGCAACATCGATTCCACAGTAAACAAACAGGTCGTAACCAGTCAGAACGGGCTTCTTCTTTCTCTTCCTCTTAAAATCAATTTCCAGATCTTATTCTAAAAACGAATTTTTTTTTAAATTGAAGCATGGAATAGCCCCAAAGTCTATAACTGTGTGTTTCCATAAATATTATTCATGACAAATCGTGCAGTACATCTCTTCTGTGCAGTGTGCATTTTGGTACGTTTAGAAACGTCCATCATGGTTGAGGAGCTCAGTCTATATTTTGTTTATCATAAAGATTACCAGAACATCTAAAGGCAGCAAAAACATTAAGTTAAATTAAAATGAGCTCAACTCACATATGATTGGACTCTTGCTTACCAATCAGTCTTGAGACCACATGGCTTCCAGCTCCTCGTGAGCTTTCATTTGCCTGCACATAGGACCCTCACCAACTAAGGTATTTGCAAACATTTTTTAAAAAAAGCCATGATGTCAGAACTCTGGGATGCTTTGAACAAACTCCTTTTGATCCCAAAGGAAAGTTTGAAATACGTACACCCTCCGTTTTACAACATTTTTATGAACCTGAAGTAATCAGCTTCACGATTTGAATGATTGGAAGTCAAAAGAGATGCAAGCATTGGGAATTTTCCTAAACTGATTCCCTTATTTGCCTCATTACTAACCTTTTATTAAGTTTTTTTTAATTAATCTTGGAAGTGTAATCATGCTTACAAAACGACATATGGCAACAATAACAACAGCTTCAGAGGGGCAAATGCTGCAAGAAGAAAGAGGGTTGAGCTCTAAACAAAGGAAACCCATAGAGGTCAGTAATTTACTTAAACAGGTGAGGGCAAACTGCTGGGAAATCTAAAAGTACAAAAGGTAAAACTTGCAAGCACAAAAGATTTTAATTGAAAATGAAAGCAGGAAGAGAACAGCAAACAATGACAAGTTTTTCATCTTTCTCCGAGTACAAGGCGAGTTCAGGTGTCATTTCTTAAATAACGCAGATGCCAAGCCAACAATGTTTAAAGCACGATATATATACTGTAGCACCCCCCCCCCCCCCCCATTTATTTTCCCATCTGAACAATTACTTCAATCGCACATACAACCGTTTATTTGTCACACCTTTGACAAGGAGGAAATGGGATGTAAACGGGGATCATGGAGGATGGTGTAGGTATAACCAACATAAGAGGCTCATTCAGGATAAAACAGGAACGATTCAAAGACAAGTTTCCTTACATCTGTCAGATCCTGCAGTTATACGGCTGATTTTCTACAGTCTGATCCAGAGTATCAGGTCAGATATAAAATACTTGCATTCACCAACACCGTTGATCTTTTCAGGAAAGATGCAGGATTATTTTCTTAGAGGTGGTGAGAACAAATGTGTACTTAAAGCTGCAGAGAGGGAGGAGGAGGAGGAGGAGAGCGGTGCGAGCCTGTGAACTGCACTCATGGGGGCAGCTTTGGGGAGTATGGGAGCTTTATGGGACATAAAGGCTGCGAGAACTGTTGATTTACTTCTGCAGTGCACGTTGTAAGCTGCAGTACAGCCACAAAAAAGGCAGGAACAGAACACATGAACCCACCGTGTACTGCAGGAAACAACCACCCGAAGGTTGAAGAACGTGGCATTGCAGAGCGACCTTGCACTGGAAACACACTAAATGTGCAGCAGTTCTTCTGCCTCGCTGTATCTGCTCAACACAGAGTGTAAGCAGCAGAGTGAAAGGAAAGATTGCAGCGTCTGACTTGTAGTTGGGATAGATCTCCAGAGATCAGAGCGAGTATGGAGAAATAAAGCGTTATTGTTCTCATTCCCTCCTCCTTGCTTTTATTATGCAGTATGTCATCTTGCAACATTACGGGACATTTCTTTTTTCCGGTCTGCTACTGTATTATCCTTGGTTTGTACACACCAATAAACCTTGTATTTATTGGTCCAGTGATTATATACACAAACAAATCCCTCAGAGACTTAAAAGAAATAAAACATAACTCCCAATGTCTTAAAAACAGTCAATTTTAATTTCCTGTGTGGAGGCCAGATGTACATTCAGTAATAAAGCCGTTTCGTGTCAGACAGAGAATCATAACAGATCTGGTTACACTGCATGTCGGAGAAATTACAACGGTGCTGACAGACCTGCAGAGGTACTGATTGTAGGATAAATTAAAGTAAAAAAAAAAAATATTTCAAGTGAAAATAACCCGGAAAGAAACCTTGCTTCCTACAAGTTACAATACCCAGGTTTTATTTTCAAACAGAATTTGATGCTTAAACAATAAAAACCATCTAAACTCTAAACTCTCCAGAAACAGATCCCGTCTCTCTGTATGGAGTTTCAACCTTTCTTCTTCTCCTTGATCATGGTGATGTGCTTTATTTTTCCTGACTCAGTGAACTGTGTGCCAGAACTGGCTGGCCATCTTTAAACGTATGCAGGAAAACATACCGGCTACGCTCTTCTTTGGACCAAATTCTTCATATTTGGGAAAATATCTTTTCAAGACTTGAAGCCGATCTGCTCAGTGCTTCTGTGTTTTTAGAAATGAACTGTCCCCTTGCAAGGTTGATCGCCCACCACTAGGTGGGAGTATTGGAAGCTCAGTTACAAAAGGGAGAGTAAGAAAGCGGCCTCTATGCTTTGGTTCCGGTTGTGTGAGAAAGCTGCTTAAGTAGCTAACCAACTTTTTACTTGTAAGTCTGACAAGTTATTACTGTTATTTATGTTAAGCTCACTTATGTTAAAAGCTTCAGCCCTTTTAAATGTTAAATGTAGACTTTAAGGCTCCTTCATCGTTGTCATAAATTAATTGTTAATATTCATATTTTACCATTTATGCTAACGTGTTACTGACCTCTGGGCAGCTGCCATTGAGAGATGGCAAGAGGTAAATTAATGGGATACAACACCCGAAGAATGATGAGCCTTCATTTTCTACTCACCCTCATGCTGAGCAGGACTCTGGAGCACTATTTTAATATCTCAAATGCTGCCAGAGATCGGGGGGGTTTACGTTATCTGCCAACTTTTATATAATGGAGGTCACCGATGAAACAAAAAGGTCCATAAAAGTCAACAAAAACTTGTCAATATTCCTCCATACTGCTCGTCCAATGTAATCCAAATGTCCTGAGTGGGTAGCTTCCAGAATTTAGTGGAAACATTGTCATTTAGTAGATTTTTAGAGCCTAAACAGGAGCACATCGCACTTCCGCGATGAGCGCACATGCAAGTTCACAAAACTACGGAAGCTGCAGCATTTGGCGCCTACTCTGCCAATAATGCAAGCATAGAAGAAGAAATTCACCGTTTACATTGTGCCAAGAGCGACCAAGCTGAGGACAAATATGAGAGGGGTTGGCTAAAAGAAAGAAAGAAGTCAAGTAGTTAGAAAGAAAGAAATGGATGCACATCACGGAAGATGATGTTCTACCCTTTATGCTACATGAATATGTTCCTGTAAATGATGCAGTTTTGAGTAAATTCTGGACGCTACCCACTCAGGACACTTGGATTACATTGGACGAGCAGTATGGAGGAATATTGACAAGTTTTTGGGGACATTTATGGACCTCTTTGTTTTAAGTGCTGGTCAATTTCATTATATGCACATCACAAAAAAAAAAAAAAGATCTGACAAAAAAAAAAGAAATTTCTGGCTGCATTTGAAATATTAAAGTGCTCCAGAGTCTTGCTCAGCATGAGGGTGAATAGAAAATGAAGGAACATCATTCTGTGGGTGTACTATTCCTTTAAGGTGACATACTCCATCAGTCATTCTCTCTGCCGAGTTGTCGTTCCTCCATAAAGTCAATTTAATATCACAGCTTCCACCACGTTTCATTGTCCTGTGAGAAACATTTTATGCGTTTGTAAGGAAAGAGAAATTTATTTTTAAACTTGTGTTGGATTAAAGCAGCACGACTGAACTTTGACAGATCTTACAAAGCCGCTCTTAGACTTGCATTGTGGGATATTTGCGGAAAGTCCATCTGCTCCAGAGATGTCTTTTCAAACACGTCGCTTCCTTGTGGACTTCTTACATCCGGTTCACGTTCAGATATCAGGAAATGTTCTGGTTGACACAGCAACAGTCCTCCCCTCCCCCCTGTCCAGAACATTTCTGCCACAGCATTTCTGGTTTTATGACGTGTGGGGTCTAGCTGGTAAATGTCTGCTATCACTCTGAGGTGAAAGAGCAGAACGTTTGGATTCAAACGGTATAAAAGACAAAGTCTGGACTATTACCACTTTCCAAAGCAGGTCTGAAAGGGTCGGGAGTGAGACGTTTTCCAGCGATGGTTAATTCAGCGTCCATGTGACAGTCAGATGTTGACCGTACAGCCCTAAAGCTCGCACTGCCACCTTCTCCCTTTCCTTTTCTTGCATCCTCGGATGTCTTTGTGCGTCTGATGCTGAATCTTCATTTTCTGTCTCCTCTCTTTGGTTTCTTTGCCGAATTGGCCGAGCTAAGATGCAAATGACTCTTATGTTGATATCCAGTTTCTGGCGTGGGACATGATGCTGGAAAGCAAATCACAGCTCTCTCTTCAATCCTCTGAGACATGAGTCCATAATATTTAGTAAATGATTTCTGGGTCTCAGGAGGACAGAGGAGCAAGGAGACTGAAATTAAAGAAATAAGATGAGCCTTGGGCTGTGAGAATGTTTACATATTATTGGTGCAAAGCGTCACTGCATCCATTGTTTTTCAGCCCATTTTATCCAAAAAATGCTGCAATTTTACATTTCTAGGAATAATAATCATATTGCATTTACATGCCAAATGTAGAAACGATCATTTTGCCATCAGCTTCATCAAGCAGCCAACGAGGTTGGGTGGCAGATAGCTCTGACAGTAGAAAACTCATCTTATTTAAAAATGCTCATTTCTTTTTTGGGCTGGTCATACAAGATAGTTTCTCATTTTTCCTGAGACGTGTGATAGATACACTGAAATCCTAAACATGCGTATGACCAGAAATTACTGTACATGTTCTTCAAAAGCAACATAAGTTCCTGGTGAAGGGGCTGACATCTGGTTTTTGCCTACAGAGGGTCAAAAATGTACTCAAACCTCAGAGCATCAAATACTGTCATTTATCTGCCATTTCTGGAATTCACTCAAACAACCAGAAAGAAACCCAAACAAAATTGTACTGACCCCTCCTTAAAAACTTCTGAAAGTAGTGTGGGCATAGCTACATCTCATGGTGCAGATTTAGTTTACATTTTCAAAGCAATTAAAACCTTGAATAATTGAAATAGAATTTAAATAAATCATTTTAATGCTTATAAATTCAGCTGCAGTGGCTTTAAATGTCAACTATAGGTACTAACCCCCCCAAAACCAAGACACTTTAAAAACTTAAAAATTGTTTTTTCAAAAATAAATCACAGAAAGCTGTTTTGCAATTTCATAATAAATATGTTTTTAATGGAAGTTAAAAGGCAGAGTCCAGAGTCCCCCCTGCCGTTTGTTTGCAAACAACAGTATTCAAACTGAGCGCCCCTCCCTCTCAGGCTAATGGCCGCCTCATTCTTCAGCCTATTCAGCTTCAAGCCTCCTTCAGAGCTCGGAAGCGGGTAAAAGCCAAACCAATATTAACCCTGCTTTTCCCATCGGGCACTTTCCAAAGCTCCTATCCTTTTCTTCGGTGAAGCCGCCGTTTTTCTCTCTTTTTTTCTTTGAGAGTTCAAGTGACTGGCGTCTGCTCCAATCATGAGCTTATTCCCACACAGCGTCACGGCCTTAGCTTTGTCATTGGCTGGTGATATAAACATATCTCGTCCCAACAAGACGAAAACAAAGCAAAAGAGCGAATTACAGACGGGGGAGAGAAAGTTGCATTCAAGCTCACCACTGCATGCGAGTAGAAGCCCAAAGACACGGTTTTCACTTGCACAAGTCTAACGTTTATTTTCAGGGGGAAACTTCGGACTCTACCTTTAATGATACATTTTTGTCCTCAATACATTTTAAATCTGTCATTTCACAAAAACTAATGTTCAAAAGTCAATATTTTGGCTCAACCCGCATCAGCCAAAATATTTTAATCGAACTGGCAATAAATCGTTAAATTCCTGACAAATATTCAAAAGCCGATAATTTATGAGGATTAAAGCTGATCAGAGGAGTTAAATGAGCTTGAATGACTTCAGGGGGTATGAATATTAATGCTACAGAAAAAACTAATGCACCAGAGTGAAGCATTTTTACAAATGGATAGGTGAAAAAATATAGCCTGGTCCACCAGCCTGACTGTTGCCATGTATGAGATACACAGCAAGTCAGTCTGGGTTCCTTTCTTTGGAAAGCGATTTCCATTCTAGTAAACAATTGACCGGACCAATCACAGCGCAGGAGGCGGGACTTTATGATGCGTCTTTTTCGGCCACTCAGTTCTCTAACCATAAACAGTCAGAATGGCGGCTGCAGAGGAGCGACTATATAACGATGTCTTTTCTGATGTCTTAATGAGCTGCACGTGTCCTTAAAACCGCAACAACTTTCTGCTCTGAGGACTTTCCTCTTACAGAAGGACGTTTGTGTCACTTCCATGTTTCTCTGTTTGGTTCTCTCCAGTTCAGTTTGTTCCTGTTAGTCCCGCCTCTTGTTTAGAGTTGGAAAATCAGTCTCCAACTCAGGGAACCCAGACTGACTTGCTTTGTATCTCATACATGGCGATAAAAAAAAATAACACCAGCAGTTTATAATGGAAATAATTTGTTTCTCTCTGTGACATCAAGTAAATAAAAACAGCATTTAAACGGTTTAAAGACCTCAAAAGTTTAGATTGCTACAGTCATTCATAAGAAGGCTAGGAAAAGAAAATCTCAAGTTTTTTGGAAACAGACTTTTTTTAGTGACTTAAAAATGGGTAAAAGTTGTTTTTTATAGATTTTTTTTTTTTTTTTTTTTTGAGAAAAAAGCCATATGCACTAAGAGCAAAACAATTTCTGGAGCAAGATAAAAAACTTTGCCAGCATTGATCAACATGTCCATAATAATGCATTATGGTTTCTCCAGTTGTTACCATGGAAACCTGTTTGATGTCGGAGCATTTATAAAGAATACTGGTTTACAAAGAGCTGAAATCTTCATCACTACGGTTAAATACAGGCATCCTGCTGGCATCATGAAGATCAGTGATTCTCTGCAGGAGACAAAACTCGCCCTCCACCTCCTCCTCTTCCTCGTCTCAGTAATCCCCTGGTTACCATGCTGCCGTTGACCTTTTACAAGCTTTCAAACCGATGGCAGCTTGGAAGCCCCCTAAACCGTAAAAGCCACAGTTTTTAATCGATGAGGTAAACAAGCCGATCGTCCCGCTGAGACAAGCCTGTTAATTGGTAGAAAATACAGCTTTTTATGTGAAGTGGAAGAAGAGGCCACGTGGAGAGCGTTACGTATGCAAGGCCAGTGGTGCCCGACATTCGTCTCCCTTTTTAAATTCCCTTTTACATTCTGCTCTGAACAGAATCCCACATCACTGATTGATTACACAAAACAGGCCTGTACTGTGTTTGTATGCACATTTAGAGAATTTGACTAAGTAATATGCAACTCTGCAGCATCTTTGGCTAATTAGTGGTGGGATTTCCACTGGAAAATGCTAACCGCAGCAGACACTTGTTTGAGACCTACTTTTTGCTGTAAGTGCTGAGTAACAGCATTTGCACCCTGCACAGATTTGATCTCAACTGTACAGCGTGCCAGCACGAGCGCTGAACTATGATGCTCCGACGAAATGATGAAATCTTGTGTTTTGGCAGAAGATGACGGTGGGATCAGTCAGAGCTCAGTAAGTTTCCAGCTGGTTCCTCATGTCTGTCCACCTCTGCTCCACTCTCAGGGACCAGAAAGCAACCGATTCAGTGAATTATTTATTGATGGTGATAAATGAGGATTTTGACGCAAAGGTGGATACGTAGATGACGGATGAAACTATCAGTGATGCACGTAATTTGGTGCGTTTGAGGGGCTTGTTGGGCCGTCACTTGACGCAGAAGACAGTGGAAGATCTGCTCAGATCTGCTTATTACCCATTGATCCGAGTCATGTGTGTTGCAACAGGGAAACTCCTACAGACCAGAGCTGCCTACCCCCCCACCCTGAGTTGCTCCAGATCCAGCGGTTCCCTTGACTTCGTCAGAGTTGGATGGTGGTGTTGGCAGGGCCTCAAGCCTCAGATGAGCTGGGCTGGCTGAATTTCTCAAGGTTGCAGATGTCAATTCAGATTAACACAAATATCCAGGCAAGTTTTACACACGCCTGCATTAATGCTCATTTCTGCTTTCCAGGAAGTTTATTAAACCAATCTAACCTACGCCCAGATTTTTTAAGCTCCAGTCCATCAGGTGCATGAATTTTAACCAAACATTGCCAATTTTTTTGCCCTTTCATATCACCCAATAAATCACAAAAGAATTAGCATAGCAATGGAGTAATGATTCTTGGCACTCAAACACATCCCCATATAACTGCTGTAGGAACATTTGTTGGTTCTGTTCTTTGTTGTAGATAAAAGAAAGAAATCTTCTCCGGCTAAGAATCATTTTCAGGCTTTTAATACACCGAATGTATTCAAACTCGTTCTCCCTCTTTTCAGATTATTCAAACAGCAATTCAAACTGCTTCCACCTTCATATTTAACATACTTCTAATACTTTTCAAGCAAATACTTTCATGTTTGTTCTGAGCTTCAAAAGAACTGAAGCTGAATCTGAAAGGGAGGTGTTGCTGGAAAACGCTCCATGTCAGACTGCCGGTGTAGGCTGCAAGCTCCTGTTATGTCACAGCATCGATTGAGGCTGCTCGATTATGAAAAAAATTATCACAATATTTTGGTCAATATTTAAATCGTGATTGTTTAAACAATCATTTTTGTAGTTACACAATGCATTATATTATATTATAATATAGAATATAGACTACAAATGTGTACCTTATACATTACAAAACAGCTATAAACATTAAATGAATAAAATAAAATACTTTGAACATTAAATAAGGCATAGAGAAACAACTGTATCCAAAATAAACTGTGTCCAGCTTTTCTGCAACTTCTCTATATTTAAAGAATAAATATATTCATTAAACAAAAAAATCTTGACTGCAATGCTACAAAATTCCATATCTAACATGTTTGTTATTGACACCCAACAAATTGCACAGGTGAGAAACCACTAAAATTACTTTTAATTTCAGAATAACCTTCAGAAATTGTGTAAAGAAAAATGGCAAATAGTTTCAACTCGATTATATGAGTTTAAAGATTTGATCCAAATATTGAAATCACAATCAAATTTTGATTAATTGCAGCCCTAGCATCGATGCAGCATCATCATCGTCCCTCCACAATGCCGCATCGTTTTTTCTGGTATTTATGTGGTTATTTCTCACAGATCACAACCATCTCCTGAGAATAAGGGGATGAAAAACAACTGCACCAAAATTGCCATTATACAGCGTAAAACAAGCTTTTAAACCACTAACTTTATGGGTTTGAATTAAAACATGTGTTTTAATTGCCAGTTTACTTGGGCATGGACATAAACCAGGTGTGTGGATCACAGAGTGACTGAAAACATGGAAATGTCCCGCTAATGATCCACTGTGACCCTTAAGGAGCAGCCAAAAGAATAAAACTGTCCCACACAGGAGGATGCTCTTTATGCCAAACATCACCCTGGAGCTTCTGCGAAACACCGTAGTTCTGATTATTTAAGAGCTATATGCAATTTCATTTTTCAAAACTTCCTGATCATCTTGTCCCTAAACTTTGACCCATTCCGTGGTATATTATTGGCAATCAGATTTTGATTTCTCCCTGATCATTTTCCAGTTTTCTCTGGCACATCCTGCCACCTCAGAAGTGCTGCAACTGTACTGAACGATAACATATAAAAAGCCTGAAAAGCCCATGAGTGACTGGAACATGAAGGGAATTGAATGCTTTCAACTTCTTTATGGTTAAAAGCTCAGTCAGGTAGTCCCGCTTCAATTAGCTCCGACATGAAAGCTCGATAATTGGCACCTTTGTGAAGTCAGGCTGAAACTGGCCAATCATGTCTAACAGTCTTGTTGAGTCTTGTCATGTCCCCATTTCAAATATTTACAGAATTTTGGTATTCTTCCACCAAGAAAGACGAATCTGAGTCAAACAGCTGTAAATAGTTTTAGTAAATGGGATTATTTTTCTCTTTTTTAAAGTCATTTTTTTAAACTCACAGCCCTACTAAACATTTTATTGGCCAAATTCTGAATGAGGCAGAAAAATAAATTGCAAACTGTAGTGACATTGCGGTTTAAATTGCTCCATTATGGCTGAAAGGATCATCCGTGATGACTTCAACATGCAACAGCACCCAGGTACAAAAGCAGAGTGCATTCTGGTCCAAACGTTGTTACAAAACCTGGCTCCAAATGGGAAAGTTTTAATTGTTTTAAATCAAATACCAAAACCATGAAAAATAAGTCCCAGAACTCGAGCATAAACCTTTTACTCTCTCAGATTAAAGGAATAGTACACCCACAGAATAATGTAACCTTATTTTCCCACTTACCCTCATGCTGAGCAAGATTGTTTTAATATCTCAAATGCAGCCGGCGATCAGGAAGGCTTTTCATTATCCACAGACTTTCACATAATGGAGTTTGCGGGGGCTCGAGCCAAAAAGGTCCATAAAAGTCCACAAAAACTTGGCAATATTCCTCCATACTGCTCGTCCAATGTAATCCAAGTGTCCTGAGTGGGTAGCGCCAAGAATTTACTCCAAACGACATCATTTAGCACATTTTTAGAGCCTAAACAGTGCTACATCCTTTTTCCTGCAAGCGCGTTTGTGACACTACGGAAGCCTCGGTGTTCAGAGCCTACCCTGCCGATAATGCAAGCATAGAAGAAGAAATTCGCTGTTTAAATTGTGCTAAAAGCGACAGAGCTGCAGAAAAACCGGGACAAACACAAGAGGGTCCAAGAGGGGTTGGATATTGATTTAAAACAGAGAAAGAGAACGCGCTCTCTCGTCTGCCGCGGCTTCCATAGTGTCGCAAACACGCATCAGCGTGCTTGCTAGAGGTGAGATGTAGTACCGTTTAGGCTCTAAAATATACTAAATGGCGTTGTTTCGAGGAACTTAAGGACGCTACCCACTCAGGACACTTGGATTACATTGAGCGAGCAGTATGGAGAAATATTGACACATTTTTGTGGACTTTATGGACTTTTTTTGGCTCGGGCACCGGGGACTTCTATTATTTGAATGTTGGCAGATAAGAAGCCCTTCAGATCTCCAGCTGCATTTGAGATATCAAAAAAGTGCTTCAGTGTTGTTCAGCATCGGGGTGAGTAGAAAATGAAGGCCCATCACTCTTTGGGTGTACTATTCCTTTAAGCGTAATGATTTCAGTTTAAAATAGAAGCGTACAGCTGTGCCCGGAGTTGAGTTATTGGTAGATGGTTGATCAGTGTTGTCTAATTCTGGATTAATGCAGACTGCTGCTATTTATCATCACTGTCATTACTCAACTTAAATAGATCAAAGTGATTTTAAATCACACTCAGCTTGAGTGTTTTATGTGGCGATGTTAAATGCAGGGTGGAAAACAACACAAGTCTGAAGTGTTTGGCAGTGTGTGGAGAAAGCATAAACTCACCGCTCTGTAACGGCCTTTTGCACTCCTGCAGTTTCATTAGGAAATCAGCAGGACTGGGCCGACAGTAATGTCCTGCCTGAGCATGTACATCTCCATTTCATCACAGAACAAGTCTGGAGGGATGCACAACTATGGACACTTGCAAGGCTGGACTGACGTGGCATGTCAGTTTTTTTCTAAAAAAATGGAACGGGTAATTATTAGATTAAAAAAATAATGCTGCCAAAATGCTCCGTCAGTAGTTTTACCAAAATAATTAGCTGCGCCTTCAGTCTTTTTCTTGTTAGCATTATGTGAAATGAAAGATTGTGTTAAAGTTTCATTTAAAACTTTTATTTCTAATCATATAGAAATGGATCCCCAATTCCAGACCACTTGGTCCAGTGTCCTGCAGGTTTTCAACGTTTCCCTGCAGCAACACACTATTGAAATTAAATGCTTCTCCAACAGCTTGTTGTCATGTTGTGCACAAGCCTCCTGATTATTAAAGTCAGGTGTTCTGCAGGGAAACACTGAGGACTTGCAGGATCGTGGTCCAGAGTTGGTGATCCCTGATCTGCTACCTTCCACTGATACTCTGTTTAGTACAAAGCATCGTGTATGTGTGAATTTCATGTATACATAAATCTTGATCACATTTTTCCTTCAGTTTTTAACAACAATGTATTAGTGCAATTAAATCCTCACTAATCAGAAAGTAACTAGTTCAACAGCATGGATTGCTTTCAAGCTTAAAAGCTATCCGGGTTTCTCCTGCATAAGTCTATAATAATAATAATAATAATAATAAAAAGGAATTAGATTTATATCGCACTTTTCAATGCACTCAAAGCGCTCACAGTAGATCCATTATTCTTTCACTCCTCATTCATACTTGGTGATGGTAAACCACACATAGTCGCTGTTGGGTACAAACCTCCTATCTCCATTTTACATCATTAAAAAACACTCATGTGAGCTTGATTTGGTGAAAATATTCAAAAAGTAAATAAATACATGAATACAATCAAATACATGACCCCAATGACATGACTTAATCCAAAGTTTAATGATGATGTGTCCAAGTTTTACAAAACCTCATGTTCTTTGTCACTTCCTGAAAAATAACCGTTTTGGACATAGGAGATTTGCACCCGACAGCAGCGATATGTAGCCACAGCTGCCCTGGGGCAGACCGACGGAAGCATGGCAGCCATTTCGCGCCTCTGACCGCCACCGGAACAGTCACACACATTCATACATCAGTGGTGCCCCCACTGGAGGCAAGGAGGGTTAAGTGTGTTGCCCAAGGACAATGACAGATGGCTGGGGGATCGGGATTCGAACCGCCGATCCCTCGATCATTAGCCGCCCTGCTCTACCACCTGAGCCACAGCCGCCCCATTCTAGCATTTATTTTCAGAGAGGGAAACTCTGAACTACACCTTTAAAAATGTAGAGCGGTGATGATTTAATAGTAATAATAATTCATACTTTATTAATCCCTAGGAAATTTCTTCTCTGCATTTAACTCATCTCAAGTTTAACCGGAGAGCAGTGGGCAGCCAAAAACAGCGCCTAGGGAGCAGTTGGTGGGGGTTAAGGACCTTGCTCAAGGGCTCATAGTGGTTCACCTGAGAGCTGTGCAAAGCTAAATACATCAGGTATGTGGTGCAGGGCATGTCTGCAGAATGGACGATCATCATCTGCCCAAGATTAGACTGTACGCTGAACTCTCCACTGCTGGAGCAACGAAGAAGCAGTACAAGGATAATTTAAGTCAATCTGGCCAGAACGCAAAGATTTCTTCAACCAGTGGTCTGGCCTTGCTGCAGATGAGGCCTGTTACAGTATCTGTACGGCCATCGTGATAGTTGGGCCAGTCTTTAGGAGAAAAGCAGGAGGAAAAACTGATGTGATGAGTTTATAATGGGTGTAGACAGCCACCTTCATACATCTTCAGAAAGTCAAGCAGAGAGATTTTTTATGAAAATTTTATGCCAATATGGCAAGTTATGAGAAAAGTGAATTTAAGGACTTTAGTGATGTATACTGTTACCTAACCTGATTTCAATGACAAATGTCTAAGTGATGTCATGTGAATAATTTCACTTGTGGACCCCGATGCTCTCCCTCACCTTCACATGCTTTTCTGAATACAATGTTAAAAACATTCAAAGTAAATATTGTTTATAATGATGGGACTAACAGATTTATGAAGCCAAAATAATTCCTGAAAAAAAGCTTGTGCGTCCAAATATAATCAGGTTTTATAATCAGAATTATATTCATGCTCAACAATATGATAAGGAAAAAAAAATTGGGGGTCAAGATGACAGTGTTGGCAGAATTTTAAAAGGAGCATTTCCTCCCATACATTCAGTGGGGAAGGGGGGGTAAATTATTTTTACCTGATGCACCAGATGGTTTGCAGACAGGACCATCTGGAAAGTTATCTGTAGACACCGTTAAGAAAAGAACAGACACTCCAAATATATTTGGCACGATATTTTGATGAGCCTCCCTGTTTTCACCGTCTGCCACAAACACATGGTTAATCAAACTCTAGCGGAGTCCAGCCAGAGGAGGACTTAAAAAAAACTTCTCTTTTAGGGAAAAAGACGGTCATACCTAAAATCTGGATACGGCAGCCAGAATGGGATGCTGGTTTTAGAGGAACTGGCTTCCTTCCATAAACAGGCTGAGGGTGAGTTTTTCTGATAACATTTTAATAATGGACAATGCATCAAAGAAAATTGAGCTGCAAAAAAAGGTGAGGAAAATTGAATATGAATTAATGAGCAAGCTCCTATTTTTGTAACATCCTTTGCAATACAAAAACTTTTTCACTTGAAAATAACAGTATGATACTGTGGAGTTGACACTGTATGGTTTACATGTCAGTGCAATGTTTCTTGGGTCTCAAAATAGGTTGTACACAGGCAGAGGCGCAAAACAAGCCCATATCATCAACCTTCCACCTCCGTGTTTAACAGCTAGTACGTGATTTTCCAGATATAATGCTTTTGGTTTTTTCTCCACATGCTGAGAATTACAACCTGAAGTTGGTCTGATGCATCTGAAGGAAATTGTTCCAGAAGTCTTTTGTGTTCAGACGTTTGTAAACCTAAACTTTGGGGTGTTCTTTCAAGATGATGCCTTCACCTGCAGCCCTTCCAAGCAAGTCATACCCGTTCAGTCTTTCTCGGAATGTACTGTTATGAAAATTACCGACGAACATAGAAGCAAACGCAGGCTATTGCATCACCTCATCGGCACAGGTAAGCATAAATGTCATGGTAGATCATTTTAATTCTAAATCTAAACTTTTTAAGTTTTTTCTATATTCCATTAAATTATCTTGATATACATCATTTTCTATGCATTTATTTCGAGTATTTATATTTGTGAGTTCTATAAACATTTTACTGGAAATTAATGCACACTGTGCAATGGTGCAGCTTTCCTTTAAGGGGCAAAAATATCTATCGACATCAGCGACAAAGTACTATCAACTACATTACTACAAATAGAAAAATATTGATATCACCCAGCCCTAGTTTTTAAAGTTTCTCCCAGCATTGCATGGTCTGCCCTTGAGCTGGACTTGCTGGTACATACGTCCACTCTTTGGAAGACTGCAGCCGTCTTAGAAATAATCCACTTGGGAATAATCTCATTAAACAATGATTGACTCCAAAATAGTTTAGAAATGCATTTCTGCATTCCCTCTCAGATTGACTCAGATCAATGTCAATATTTTTTCTTTCTGAAATTGTGCCAAACTGAATTCTCCAAACCACCAAACTGCAAAAACATCAGGTTTTATAGAGCTGCTTACATTCACTGATCATCAGTTAATGAAGTGTGTTTCACAGCAGCACCTTGCCCTCAGAACTCCCTTAATTCTTCCTGACATAGGTTCAACCAGGTACTGGAAACATTCCTCTGAGATTTTGCTCATTTCACATGACTATTTGTTAAGTATACTGGTATCTTTGTGATCAAGTTTAATTCTAAATTTTGAAACTTTGTCAGAATTGACTGCAGATGCAATTGCTTATGACATGTACTTTTCTTGAAACTATTGTCTCGGTATACGTTATTCTTCTAAATTGAGTCAGGAATATAGATTAAATTAAAAACCATTCACACTCCACTGAGCAAATACTTTGTCACAACTGTTGGGATATAAAACTGATGAAGCATTAATAACCATCTGGCTGATGGGAGATGCTACTATTTACAATAGCATTATATATGAGCCAGAGTTTATCTGGGGAGAATTTTCAATTATGATGCAATAAATAAGTTGTGACTCTTGTTTAGTTACAAATATTTGGGTATATATTTGTCTTTCATTTTATCTGCAGTTTAATAATAATAAAAAAAAACCAGTACAGATGGAAAAGAAAAAGATTCAATTTATATTCATGCTGTGCCCTTGACTTTTGAGATGATTCACACAGTAGACTTTTCAGTCCCAAGAAAAATTGGCTCTGCACAGAGGACCTTATCATAAAGGACACAGACTTGCCAATCATAAAGCCTGAAAGTCTTCTGTTTGCATCTTCTTCTGAATGATACATAAAGATGAAGCAGTGTAGGAAATTTGTACCTTTGAGACTATGTATCATTATGACAAAAATGTTGCTGTTACACTGAGCTATTTTTGTCATAGTGACCTTAAAAGAACACAACTCTTATGTAAAAAAAAAGCATTACCATATGCAAGGTATACATACAATTATGATTAAGAAATTTCCAAGTAAGACTCAATTAAAAAGCTCTGAAAAGTAGGTATGGGCGATACCGAGATTTTTCCTGTCGATGCGATACCAGTAATTTATGGCACTTTTCCCCCCATCAATGAGATACTTTTTGTCCCTTAAAAGCAAAAATCACATGATTGTACAGTTTGCATAAATATCTTGAATGCAAGGGAAATGTTAGAGACAAGTAAAACTTGGGAACAGTAGTACTGGGAAGAAATGCTTTTAAAACAATAAATTATAATGAGTAAAATTAAACAAAAATAAGATTAAAAACTTCTTTCAAATATCTAATAACTTAAGCACAGGTTAAGATTTACATTTATTTAGTGGGAAATGTTCAACTATAAAATGTAGTAGTACTGTTATGAATTTACCAAAACATAATGAGCAATAACCTGCATTAAAGCACTGAAAAATACCAAATCATCATCATCATCATCACTCACAGTAGCAGAATCATCATGACATCTGATGGCTTCCACCATCATGTGACACAGAAGCTAGAATCTGGCTGCTTTCACATCATCTCATTGCCTAAAACTCTCAGAAGTGGAAACAAATGACATGTTTTGTATCAACTCAATACTCAGTAACTACTCAATAAAATAAAAATACTCAAAAAAGTACTGATTCCAAAATTTTGTCTTGCTGGTATCAAAGTATCAGCTCTAGGGTATCGATATGCCCATCCCTATTGAAAAGCTTGATTTTGCATTTGAAAAAATTTGAGTCCCATTTTATTGGCATTCAGATTCAGGGCAAGTTTTAAATAGTGCAGGTATAAACTGATCCGGCCAATGGCCGCCAGTAGACCGTCCGCCATTGGAACGGTGGCGTTTCTGTACATGTGTAATTAGAACAGATGAGAATCTGACTTTTTTTCTGAAGAATATGGAGGAAATCTAGAAGGACTGTCACATTCCTGGCTGTTGGAACATCAGAGGAAAACTTTAATGTGGTAATAAGTGAATAAGAAGATCGCGGACATTTATTTCATGAAGATTTCTACAGTCTGTGACAAAACTGGACACTGCTCCGTCCACATTGTATCAGTGTGTTCGTATCGGGAAGAATATTGGACACAGAGCAGAGGAGGAATAACTTGCTGCCACAGCGGAGAAAATATTGGATTTAATCCCCAACAACAAAAACACGGTAAATTTTGGTGAACACTCATTAACCTGACACTTTATTTTACGCATCTATGCTCCTGAAAATGACGCACCGCATAACATTATCATGCTAGCTAATGCTAACAGAGACAGCTGTGGTGTTGCTGAGAGTCAATGACTAATCTGGGAGATAAATTAAAATATAACGTTATTTGCTCTGATCAGGGCAACGTTAGGACCAGAAAATAAAAACAGTTCAGTCAGAAACACAAACGGATCAGGAAGACGGTGTCCTGCAGCCTTTAGTTTCATCTGCAGGACATGTGAAGGCTATGTGGTCTGTACAGTCCTGAAACAAAACCAAAAGCCAAATATGTGATAGAATAGAAAAGTAACCACCTTTGAAAGGGTTTAGTTTTTTTAAACTTTGATAAGTAATCATGCAATGTGTGTGTTACTCCAGTGTGGCTAGTCACTAAAGCCAGTTTCCGGAGATGAATAATAGTTTAAATTAATGATTCGATGTAAAATAAATAAATAAATGTCAGAATACTTTAAAGATCTCCGGATAACATACCTATAGGTTATCATGACCCTAGACGACTGTCCAACATTGTAAATCCATGTTGGCAGATAGGAGGCAATTGGGACTAGTCCCCACCTTAATGGCGGCGCCGCAAGATGGCGCCACACACAAAACGCTCGTCGGATCAGTCTATAGTAGACAGTCAAACAAAATGCTAGTTTTATCTGACAGTTTACTACACTAAATACAGAAAAGTATGTGACCATCATTAGCATGCAAAAACTAGTACCAAAGACATTCTAATCGAAACAGTTCTTATAAAAAGCAAACTGAAGTGACCCCAGGACTGATCCCTGGTGTGCACCCTTTGCTCCAATATTGCATTACTTCATAAAAACCCCTTCAAGTATTCCTGAGACAAGTATAAGAAATGGAACATCTCGTCACCTCGGTTGCACATTTTTTAAAATCTGGTTTAAGTTTCGATGTAAAGTTATTCACAGATAAAATTTCTAAAGCAAAGCTTGTAGTTACGCATGGCTAAAAGCCTAAACATTGACAAGCGGTAAACATAAAGACCATCAATAGTTTGACATTTCATTCAAAAACAAAGTACAAACTAGTGCAAAATTATATCCAGATTCCAGCTGATTAGCATTACTACCTGTAAACTAATGGAAAATAAACAGAAGCAGCAAGATGCCGTTTCACTGCCCATCAGTTCAAGTGAACACCACGACCAAGTAATGGATATAAAAACAAGCTGATGCATTAAAGTTTCTTTTTAAAAAAAAAATTAAAAAATTCCAAACAAGCTCTCCCGAGAAGCTCCAGACAGACCAGCGGGAAGCACTCTGCCTGCCCAGCACTCCTCTTCAGAAAGAGTGAATTATCTGATTGATCATACAGCTCACCATGCAGGCATTAATCTAGCCATCACCATGGCTACCAAGGAGGCAGAAAGACGGCGTAGAAAGTGGGTGCATTTGTGTCTGTGTCTTCAGGCTCATGGGACAATGGAGAGCAGTTCCATTTTCTAATTGAATAGTGATTCAATCCTCAAACTCAGTGAGTTGAAGCATAAAGCAATTAGCCGATTGCTGGTGACTGGTTTGAGTGGTGAGTAGAAGGCATGTGTATTCTCTTATCCCCAACCAGCCACATCAACTGCCATCAATCTTCTAATTGCCCTTTGTGTGTAGACACACACACACACATTTAAGTGCAGAGGGAACCTTGGTGTGTTTCACTCCGATATTCCCATGGCAGGAAATAATTGGGAGTATAGGCATGAAGTCGTAATGTGAAATCCCAGCAGTGCGTGTTGGATTAGTGCTTCTCAAATCTTACTGTCCCTCCGAGAGACGAGCTGAACCCGTCAATCAGCTCGCCTCCATCAGCTCAATGCATTTGTGAAATATTGTGCGACTATGACACAAAGTTGCACGAAAAGGAAAAGCAAGGAAGCATGAACCAAGCGAGCAGTGCACAGGAGGCCTCGTGCACTGTGGACAACAGCATTGATTGTGTGCTGTGAGCACCCCACACAGTGACCACTTAATTTGATGATTTTTGTGGCTGTTAAAAAAAAAACTGTGTCCTTATAAGGTTTTTCTGGCTGCAACAGCTGCATACAGAAGTAGCAGGGTGTTTTTGGCTGTATTCCTGTTTGTAGCTGCTTGTGTGTTTATTTGATTTCAGCCTTTGTGTGTCCCTGCTGAATAGGAAAAATATGAATGTATATATGTTTTAAGAACCTGTAGTAATTGTACAAAATTTCTCATGTCAGTCTAAAATTTCACATTCATTAAAGCATTTTTTCAACATTTTTTAAGCATTTTTATGGTTCTATTTGACCATTTTCCCTCTGTCCCCAGAATGGGTTTTAGATGTGCTTTATCTTTCCACTAAAAATGATAAAATTGTGCAGTCTTTTATAAATTCCTTAGAAATACAATAGAATTGATTTCTTATCATATGGCAAAAATGACAGATATTTAGAGACTTTTGTGTAAAAACTACAGTAGCATTCATATAAAAACACTGTACAGCTCTATAGCTAAAAGATTTATGCTAATGCCATCATTATAGTACAGTTAGCTAAAAACTATTAAGTGAATGTATATCAACAAATTTAGATTTTGGCTCGCAGAAGGATGACAAGTCAGTTAATGTAGGTGTGAAGGAATTATGACTTTCAATTTTTTTAGTGACATTTTATTTTTGAGAAAAAGAAAACTCAAAACTGCCTGAAAACAAACACCCATACATGCATGCAAGTGAAAGTTGGAACAAACGTCCGGATATAACCCTGGTTTTCCTCCAGAAGGGGCAGGAGCATGAATATGAATTTGACAAAAGAATTCGGCGGCCATGTCAACAGATTAAGCGCCGAGCGTGCAGCACAAGAATCGGCTTGTGCGGCAATCGTTCTGGCATCAGGTCTAATTTCTGCACTAGCCACAAATTTATGACATAACTTTGGCGGGGGATGGATCGGGTTTAATTCCAGGTGCACGTGCATACATGGGAGACAAGCCAATACCCCGTCATTTAAGGCTCCCCTCCCCGGACAGCATTTACACGGCTAAATGTGCCGTCTAATTCTTAAATCTCTGGTTCTTGGGTTGGTGTAGACCCGTTAGGCGTTTAATAACTGAGTTGGGAAAGGAAGTGATGTCATAAAGAAAGCGCCGCGCCACAACCAGCTGATCAACCGCTAGCATGGAAACAATAACGAGGGGAGGGGGTCATAAACGATGCATACATCGTGTGCGTGTGTGTAGACAGGTGGGATTTACTTTGTATAACCTGAGCTGTATCAGTTCAGAAATAACCTCATGCACTTGCTGCCCAATGCGTGGAAGAGTAAACTGAAGAGGGGGCGGGGTCCTGGAACTTCATAGTGTGGAGCTTCAGGTTTGGTGGAAATACACAGGCGCCTGATTGGATACGATATTCATAAGCGCAAAAATCTGATTTGTATCCTGTGGGTAGGGGCTGTTTGGCTCCTTTACGCCTCTGTCTAATCAAACCCTGCTTACAGCTGAAGATAGACAAGTCCTTTCTGGATCAGTATTTTGTAGCCAACTGGAAAATATTAATTTGAGATAAACTGTAAATTTGCCAGGAACAAGTTTATGCTTACAGATTTCCTGTTAAACAAATAAACAAGTATTTAATAGAAACTGTGCGTGACATTTTTACCGGATGAACTGTTTTGTTTGGACTTTAAAGTGGAAATGCAACGGTCAACCATCCTAACTTTATTTACTAGGCGTGAAAAATATAAGCATACAATAGAAAAACGAAGTTTTATGTTTTTAGGACAAGATCGCTGCCATCTTGCAGTACTCTAAGCTCTGATGTCACTGGGTTGGTTAGCCCTCTGACTCCGCATTAAAACAGGAATCACCAGCTATGCTGCGCTATAATTAACAAGTCGGAACAGGTTTTAGAAGATTAATATGATGGAAAGCGAAGCTGGGAGGCCAGTCCAGCATCCAGATCCTGTACAGATGCTTTCCAGCCATCACACCGTGTGACTGAGGAGAGAGCACGTGAAGCCGGTGCTGGTGTCGGAAGGGGGGGCGGGTTGGCAGCACCTGTAGGAGCGGCTGCGGTTCAGCGATGCTGGAGGCTGTCTGCCATCAGGAGGTCCACATGGACCAGGTCATGCGTGGAGCATTTTGTATAACAATTTGCATTACACGTATGGATTATTGTACAGGGAGGTGGACGTTTTGGAGGCGGTGCTGTCCGTGAAGGAGATCCAAGTAGAGACACAGGCGTGTCCAGGAAAACAGCAGGTTGCTAACGGTAGTAACCAGCAGGTACGCTAACTAAGCTAACGGTAGTAACCAGCAGGTACGCTAACTAAGCTAACGGTAGTAACCAGCAGGTACGCTAACTAAGCTAACGGTAGTAACCAGCAGGTACGCTAACTAAGCTAACGGTAGTAACCAGCAGGTACGCTAACTAAGCTAACGGTAGTAACCAGCAGGTACGCTAACTAAGCTAACAGTAGTCACCGGTGGTTTAATGTAAAATAAAATAAATGCTACAGTATAGTGAGACCGGGATACGATGGGAAAGATGCAAAGCATCCGGGCTGCAGGATGATGAGGGAGAGCGCGGTGTTTGGTATAACCGGACCCGCCGTGGAAAACTGCGTCCTGGTTAGAAAGTTTTTATGTCGTCATATCAACCTGCTGCAGAGCTCTTCTGTTCATCATCAGGCTGTTGGGAGGATTTATGAGTGTTGCCGTTTGATGTGTGTTTAATAAGCAGCTCAAAGAGGAACAGAGGCGGAGAGCTACGTACTGATGCTGGTACGGACTGATGCTGGTACGGACTGATGCTGCAGACCAGCTGGTGAGTGGATCTCAGCTTGTAGACGGTGATGTTGAAACACTCAGAGCAGCTGCAGGCTTTCGTCTGTGGACCTCTAGCTACCAGACTCCAAGTCTCCTGATCATTTTCCTCATTTTCTCTAGAAAATTTCATGATCTGGAGTCCATGTTTGGGGGTTCCAGCAGCAGCAGGACCGGTTTCTGGTTCAGCTGGAGGTTGTTAACTGTTCTGTCTTCAGCTTAAACTTTGGAAAACTTGCTTTTAGACCAGGAGGACACAGTAGTGGTTCCCCTTTTGTCTTTTCTTCTCCTTTGGCTCACCAGTCTCCGTCATTCAGCTGTTATCTTTCCAATTGTGGACCGGACCAGAGGACTCTCATTCAGTACTGCAGGACTAACCAACCCGGTGACGTCAGAGCTTAGAGAACTGCAAGATGGCCGCGCTCTTGTCCTAAAAGCATCAAACTTTGCAGCGTTTTTCTTTTATGTGCTTACATTTTTCACGTTTGGTATATAATTATTGATAAGACCAAGACTCAGTCTAGTAAATAAAGTTAGGTTGGTTGACCTTTGCATTTCCACTTTAAAGCCCCACTACTGAACACGTGTCAGATATTCACAGTTTGGTGCACCTGACAGCAGCGAACAGCTTCCGTTTTGCATCCTGTCTCTGTTCTGAGCTCTCTCCAGCAGTCACATGATGTTCAGGGATGGAAAGAAAAGTTGTGCAATGCAGTTGCTGAGCCTCTAACACTGCAGGACTGAACACAGTGAATGCCAGTGTACCATTATAATGACCGAGGTAGAGTTTTAAGCTTGATTACTTGTCTGGTGTTGCTTTAAGAGCAGAGATATAGAAAAGCACACCTTTGTTTTATGCTCAAGTGCAGCTCTTACTGTCCCCAGAGTCGCATACAGAAGGCAACATTTACTTTTTGTATAATTTATCGAAAGCAACTCCAAGGTCTGCACCAAAGGCAGTTAATCTTTAATCACAGCTCTTGTTTGCTGCTTCCTTTCCTGAATGGAATTTGGTCCATCAATTGATGTTTGTTTTTAAAGCACTTCACATTGCATCTGTATAAATGATCGTAGCCTTGCGTAATTACATTTGGCAAACATCAATACATCTTTTCAAGATTTAAGATGATTACAATTGCACTTGAACTTGATGTAGGTTTCTGAATTATGCAACACTTCAGTGTTTTCAAACTTCTCTTTTATCAGTGGCTGACACCATGGCTCTGCTCTTGATGCACAGTAATTGTGAGAAATTCATTGAGTGATTAGTTTTAAAACTTCCTTTTCAAACTTTAACAAATGCAACAGTTTATTCATTCCTCTAACCAAAAATTTTTTTTAAAAAGGCATAATTCTTTTACAACCCCTTTATGTTACATGCACAGAACAATGTAAAGAGGAGATGCTCATTAAATTCACCCATCACTGCAGATCTTTGAAAACTAACAAAGAGCATCATGCTGCTTGAACAGAATGCATTGAGCTTGGACTGTATAATGAAATCTCTGGGGCAGAATTCCTGCAGTATCTTCTCATTCTTTCAGTAATTTACTCAGAAATGAGTGAGATTTGGGTAAAAGCCATCCAGCTTCTGGAGAAAAAGCATCTACCCCTTCTAAACACAAGCTGATGCAGACAACACAAGTAAAGATGAGAATGACAGGTTTCACTCGTCTAAAACAATATACAGGGCAAGCTCCCTGCGTAAAAACCATCAATTATGAATTTTTCCTGAGGGTGAAGCATATCCACACGTCACTAAACACTGTATGACTGGATTGAAGGTTTAAGGCTGCAGGCAGTCATTGGGATTTCACACTCATCTTTATAAGACTCAGTTTATTTTACTGGAAGCCACCGTGGGGCACAGAGGCTCAAAGGCCGGCTTTGAGCTGGGGGGTGGGGGGGGGGCGCTGCAGCTGCATGGACTGTGGAGTATAACAGACTTGGAAAGTTGAAAGCCAAAAAAAAAAAAAAAAAAAAGGGGGATGAGAGATGGAGGGATGCGTTTGCAAATGTCAGTGAAGTGCTAGGGAAAACAGCGTGCACGGCAGCAGAAGCAGCTTCAGTATTACTCTCCACGTATTAGCCAGTTGTCCTCGTTAATTTAGGTCAAGCTCTAACGATTGTGTGAAAGTGCTTTACTCCAGTCCCATGTGTCCCTGGCAGCAAAATGAGGGGAAAAATGTTTAGCAGCATTTAATTGTGAGCAAGTGAGGAGTCTTGATCCACAAATTCTGAAAGTATTTGCAATTTTAGGGAAATTTGATTGAGTCGATAGGAAATTAGCAAGCATTGTATTGAAACCTCGTGGCATAAGGGCTCATCTGTGGTCAGTTTCGTACCTGCTAGACTTGGGATGATTGGAGACTCTGTTCATACCAAACCTACTATTCTAAAACTCTCAGAAACAGGGCTTGAAAGTGTGCCGTGGGGGACTGGGAAAACCACAAGGCATTGTGGGTTTTACGATCAACTGTCAAGTTTGTTTACGTCGACTGCAAGTACAATGTTGCCCTCGTTCTTTTTCTTTTGATTTACAAGTTTTTTACAAGTTAAAAACATGGTGCAATCGTCCTGTGTCATTAACTGCCACAATCGTTTTGGTAAAAAAAAAAAAAAAAAAAATGATGCGGGGAGATTTTTCTAATTTCCAATGCAAAGCAAGGGAGCTCAGATATGTGCGCTAACAAAGAGACGCCAAATGGCCTGGATAGCAGCCATGAGGAGACCCAATATCACCTTTAACGGCATCACCTAACATGTTGGTGTGTTCACGGTATTTTGGGGAGTTCTGTTCTGTTCCCAGTGTGCTGTGGTGTTGGCAGTGTTATGTTGTTTCACACATAGCATTTAACTGGCTGCTAGCGTTAGCTAAGAGCACAAACGAAGCAAACGCAGACGCCCTCCTACTCGCTTTCCTCCACCTAAAGTTTACTTTTGGGTTTATATCGCAAGTATCCTCGGTCATAGCAGATTGACTTTTGGAGTTCATTCTAACATTATAACTTATTAAAAGTAATAAGGGGGGGGGTCTTTGTGGGAGACTTGCGTTATGAAATGAATGAAACCCGACCAGAATGGGGACCGTCAGCACATCTTGGACACACAGAGGTGAAAGCTGCAGATAACGGCAGATTTCAACGGGGAAAAAGGAGACGGGAGAGTGACACGGTAGTCAGCAATGCAACTGCAACATTCTCTTTGATTCGATCCATTTTTCCACATGTTTAAGTCGGTGTCTCGCAGCATTACACTATACCAACCAAAATGTCTTCACAATGCATTGCAACATGTCACGTGCTCTTCTGAGCCCTACAGGAATATTGACCTTAACCTGAATATTGATGTGATATAAACAGTCAGTGTAACTTCCTAACTGGACAGATGAATATCCCAGAAGTGTGCCAGACTGAGTTACATGGTAATGATCATGTGTTGCCTTTATCTCATTTCTTTTGAGCAGTGTGTCTTTTTTTTTTTCCAAATCAAAAAGTTTGTTTAAAAGACCCACAATGTAACTTTAAAATCTGTTTGACTCGTTTCGATGGCACACCAACATTCATTATGTGCATCACGGCCCAGGCGTCCCGAGGCTCAGATACTGCACTATGCAAGTTTTCCATCTGGGATGCAGCCATGACGTTGCAGCAAACGACTGGTTGCGCACCACATCACATATTAGCAAACAGATATGAACCAGGTATGAACACACTGATTGTTTTGAATGCGCATCATGGCAGATTTGGTACAGAAACACAAGGAAACATTACCGGAGGAAGAGAGGAAAAGAAAGAGAGGAAGGGAGAGAACAAGAGGGAAGATAAGACTGTCTTTTACTGGCTGGAGTGAGTCACAGTACAGGTACGATGAAGATGGATGCTAGTTTAGCCGCCAATAGGGAGGAGAAAAAACTGTGCAAACTGCTAAAAGTTATGTTGTGGGTCTTTAAATCAATTCATAGGATTTTGACTCAGTTGTGTTTAAAACTGTTATAACATCTTCAATCAAGGAAAACACTGTCATCTGCAAACAAAAGAGATTCTTTAAAAAAAGGTTGTTGCATTACAAACAAATGTACTAACTAGAAAAGCACTCAGAGCGCAGACCTCTGCCAAGCAGCTTGACTCCCTTATCTTTGTGTGTTCTGGATCATCGTATCTGGAATTTTCTCTGGATCCGGATCAACTTTAGAAACAGTCAGACTCATTGAGATCGTTTCTTGTAATTTTTTTTTCCAAACACTCGGGCCATTTGTACGGAGTTATATGGAAAACTGCAAAAAATCTGGCCTATTAGGGTGATGTTGATGTAAGACATTAAGAACCGAGTGTGGTATAAACACAAATACAAAGCCATGAGGAACATTTGTTTAGCAAATAAGTACAATCAAGGTGCTAATTATTACTAATAAATCCCTTCCAGTTAGGACTAAACATGCACATGTGTTCAAGCCTAACAGTTACAGTAACTGGCATGTAACAGGTCAGCTAGCTTAATAGCATAAAAAGGGACATGGTGAATGGAGGAACACTCAGCTAAATAACCACAATCAGCCAAATAACATTAAAGGCTAAATCAACTAGTTACTTCCAGTTCTTCACAGACGCACACAGTTCACCATCTTCACCTGCTAGAAGTCTGTCCAACAGTCTTCTCTCCTTGTGCTCACTGCTGCTCATAAGTTTTATTTCTGCATCCTGACATCATGTGCTCAGTAGCAGCTGCACACTTCTGCCACAAGGGGGCACTCACACCTCATCAACAGCCTTTCCAACATGGCCGACCTCACAATGATAAAGAATCCTTCAAAACATTCCTGGATCCAGAAGGTGATCCGGATCACCCCCAAAATTTAATGGGTTTGTCCTTGGACTGGGACACAGGGCTGGTGAAAATTTCAGGTCAATCTGTCCAGAACTTTCCATAAAGTTGCTGGCAGACGGACGGACGGACAAACCGGCGCTAAAATTATTACCACCTTGGCAAAGGTAATAATGTACAAAAATAGTTTTGGATCCGATACTGAACCTTGTGGGACCCCTCAGTGACTCAGACTTTTCAGTTGCACACATTTGAGATTTCTTGTCAGGTTTGCGCGCCTGTTGTATTTCCTTACTTTTGAATTTCAATTTATCAAACTGTTATTCGTGTCATCTGAATCTGAAATGGTTGCATTGTCCTGTGTGACCAGTGTGACTTCTACACGTCAGTAACTGTTGAACACTACATGCAAGAAAAAAATAATATGATGGTCATTGAGAAACTGCTAATGTTGCAGCTGTAGATGTTTACAGTGTGTCCTTTCCTGTTAAGCATGCATTATTAGAATAAACAGACATGTTTTATTGGCTGTTTGCTGCCAACCTTTGGGTTATTTATGAGCTGACTTCATAAAGACTTGTTTCCTGCCAAACACCCGAACTGAGTTTATGCGTTGTTGCTTCCTCCTGCAAGTCACTATAAACATCAGACTCAGCAGAGAAAGTGCTCAGATTCAGTGGTGAGGAGGCAGAAGCATATTTGGAAAGAAGTGGGAGTGTAAGGACTGGAGGGAATTAATGGTACACGAGGAGGAGTTATTCGGAAAGAAATCTTTCATGTGTTCTGTTTTAATTGGTCAGCTTATGCTTCTGGCTGAACTTGGACAGTTCTTTAGCCTGCACCTAAAATACATTCATTACTGGCAAGATCTTAAAAGCTACTCCCAAAATTTGTTTTACATTTGTGACTGAGCAAAAAAGCCCACACTTGAGCATTAAAAACAGAGAAATCCTTTTATTTAATTTGCATTACTGCAGCACCACAGAGACCAAATAAGATCTTTTTAGATGAATTAGAATCACGATTACAAAGACTAAATATAAAACATATAACACATTGTTTTATAAATTTACAATTAGATTAAAGATTAGGGAAAATGAAACAGTCCCGCCAGCCTTCTAGTTAACAAGTCATTCGATGATGGTTTTCTGCACAACTGTCAGATCAGCAGTCTTTCCCTTGATTGTGAATTCTTCTAAACCAAGACAGGGACTTTTTTAAAGGCTTGGGGCACTTATGGAGGTGTTTTGGATTACTTACCCGACTATGTGACAGTCTGAGCAACAATACTGGAGCTTTCTCAACAGCAAGTACATGAACAATTAAATATATTCTTAATTCAAGCCACTTTTTACAACACATGCTGGTCTCCTCCACCGAACCAGTGCGTGACATGTTTGGATGGATGGCTTATTCAGATAATATATGCATGTTTAGACTGAACTTTGTTTCTAACAAATATATTGTCTCTCTATGTAAATATATAGATGCATATCTACATATACTCTCTATATATGTAGATATACATATTTAATTACATATGGTATTTCTATTTCATAAAAAAAAACGAGCTTTTAACAATATTTATCCCAAAGGGGAAATTCAATAATTTTTCATGTCATTTATACTTTTGCTTTTTTAAAAAAAAAATTTGACCGTGGTATCGAATTTAGTATAGAGTACCGTGGAAATTCACTAGTATTGGTATCGACTACTGAATTTCTGGTATCATGACAACACTAGTATGACAGCTAGCAAAGAAATGAATGTGCATAAAAGAGGAAAAGAAAAAAAAGAAGCCACAATTCCAAGTGTACATGTAATTATTTCCAAACACTAAGCAGGTATTTCATCCACTACTACCTGAAAGGGAAAAACAACTATATATTTTGAAAATTTGCTACGATGTGGAATTCACATTTGGCTTCCACTAAATCCTTCCTTTGTCATGGTGGGCTGCTTTCGACCATAACAGAAATTTTTGGGGTCATTCAATCTTCTTTTTCCTTCATAACCAGCTCTGAAATTGTTCCGTCAAGACACTGATGAGTGATAATGATATGATCGCTGTTTGAGTGATGTAGACATGCAAACCTTCTGTTAAACCCTGCACAAGGAGCAACGCGGGGGTGAAGACTGGGACAATCCAAACTACTGAGAGTGAAATCCAGCTCATGCACACATAGGACAGGACTTTCATCTAAAAATATTTCAGACTCTCGACAGCACTTTTCATACAACATTAATGTTGCACAAACTGTTCTACAGAGTGCAAAAGTAAAACCAGAAACAGAAAGAGGCATCAAAAACAGTACTTTCTAAAACATCCATCCCACCTGCAGCCCAAAGCACACGAGCATAGGGTTCAAGATGAGGGAGAACAAACTCACTCAGGAGGATGGACTGAACATCTGAGGAGATGTTCTGTTTTGATCTCATGAATCACAGATTTCCAAGAAGAGGATGGTAAGCATCCTTAAAAAGGGCATCATCACACTCCGAACACTAACGAAATAAAAAATTACACAACACTAGAGGTACATCAGTAAACCAGATCATGAACTTATAGGCTGGTTCTGTTTGGTCCGATTTGAATTAATCCTGGTCTGCTTCCACTGGTAGTCCAGTCTGTAGCAGTGAGAACAGATAGAGCAGATAATCCAAGACAGTAAAATTCTTGTTGCTCCATAGTTTCCTTGCAGCCAGTTTGAGCTCTGACCAATGAGCTGATCATCCATCAGTGCTTACAAATATCTATCCACACGAGTTACGAGGCGGGTGTTGCACCAAGATCTGTGACCCTTCAGAATCTGTGACTGTATGGGTGAGGCCATAAAATGGACGTACAAACATGTCGAGATTGGTCGAGAGCTTCGGTGATTCAGCGCAGTCAGACGTTTCACTTGCATGTTGGAAATTAGACACACAAAAAAAAATTATATTTAACACCAGATTAGCTTCTTCCATCATGGCGACGGGAAGATATTTAGCTTACATTTGCCTGTAATTGACTTTTGGAATGTTTGAAAAGCATGATACCGCTCCTTTAAAACAAAATAGATTTTCATTTTAATCTGCACTGACCTGGGTTGGTCTACGGCCTCTTCACCATCTGAGGAGTGAATCAGGTGTTATCACAGAGTCCACACACTGCCGAGACAAATCGCTCCTAAGAGGTGCAGGTACATGGACGGCACTGAAATGTGAAGATCTGGTTGATAAATCATGAGTCTGTGCAAGCTTCAAACACCTGCTTCAGCCATTTTCCTTTCAAGTTATACTTAAATATATAATAAAAGAAGCTCTTCATCCCATCTCCTATCATAAATTTAAATACATGATAACAGTAAGATTAAGAGTAATATTACATTATTATGTTATTTCCATTCTAATGCCTTTTGGAAATCAGGTTATTTTCTCTGCTATTAACTATTTTAAACAAGACATTTCACAAGATTTCTGCTAGTTTATATGAAACCGATGAGACTTTGAGCTCCATGACAGATCCAGGATGAGGATCCAAGACCCGAGCGGTGCAGCCTGGTCCAAGCACTGAAGGAAACAGCAGGAGAAGACCGCAAAGTTCACCAAACTGCCGTTTACAGACTTTAAATGTGTGAACTTACTGATGATGTAAACTGGGAATGTCTAGTGGGAGACTTGGTCAACACCTAATAGATTTTTAGAGATATTTGGGAGAAATTTTGGGACATGGAAAATGAATGGGCCGCGTTCAGAACCGCCAGGAAGTGACCAGAAGGTCAGTGTTTAACTCACTGGCTGCCATTCTCGTGTGAACACGTTAAATCAAATCCGAACATTAACTGCCAATTACGTGTTTACACATTAATTCTGGGTTTTAATCGGGGAAGCCGTTTTAATCTCTGGCAGAGCTTGACAGAAAGAACCAAGTGTTGATCGTCTTTATTTCAGTCATTTTCATCCGATCCAGTAGATGGCGGTGTCAGACAAGCTTAAAAAAACCTACCAGGAAGTGGTGTGCTGCTATGGTGGTGTGAATCAACACAGGAAGTGTGTCCTCGATTCTGTCGCGGGGGAGAGAGAACATGGCGACCGCTCGTAATCGAAGCAGTTTAGGCGGCGGACGCAAGAGGAAAGTTTGTGGAAAAAGTGATCGGTGACAGAAAGTGACACGATCGATCAAAGGCATGATCCGTAGATTGAAATACAGCGGCGAAGAGTGCCAGCTAATAGTGAAAGGTCAAGCAACGCCGGCGGGTGTTTCCTGCGGGGGCGGGGCTGGACCAAGCAGAAGTGGATGGGTAGAAGGAGGGAGGGAGGGGAAACAAAGAGACATTTCTGTCAGATGTTATGGGAAACAAACTTGTTGTGGCTTATTTAGCTAGTGAATAATTATTTTGCCACCAAAACTCTTTTCTCAGTGTTGTATTTGTTGTTTCATAGAAGTAAACAGCTGCTCAGATGAAGGTGTCACTAAAGTAAAAAATATTGGCAACAAAGCCTTTTCCACTTGAAGCGCATTGCAGCATTTAAAGCTCGTTTTCTCATCTTTTTGGTCAAAAGCAGCATTTTCACTGCAACAAACCCATGTTCGACTTCAGATTACTAAAGAATGGAAAAAGCTAGAAACAAATGTTTGTTTTCTGCTAAAAGAAGAGAGTCTAAGCTTTCCTTTGGTACATTCAGTGTTTTCATTGGCATAGTACACAATATTCTGTGGCTCTCCAAAAATCAGGGAAAATGCTTAAAAATCCTGGCAATATGGAGAGCTTTGCTCGGAAAAGGTCTGGCAGTCAATGATGCCAAGGCCACGATGGACCCAGAAATATTAAAGAGGGGCCTCATTCAAGATGGACCCACAATTATCCAGGGGTCCCAGCATCCTCGGGAGTACCGCCCGTGGCCCCATGTGGGTAGGAAGCTTTTTTCTAACTACTTGGAAGACCTTTGAAAGCTCATAAGTTCGTCTGACCAGTCTACCTCCTCGTTGGAGGACACAGCAGCTGGTTAAAGGAGATCAGATGTTCCTGCATTTTTCACTGAGGCCAGAAATGGGATGGACCCTAAAATAAATGTTAAGAGGGTTCTGGAGGGGCTGGGGCTGCAGCAGTGGGGCGCAAAACCAGTCCACTGAGGTGAAGAGAGCAGAGTCCAAAAGACAGTTTACCAATGACTGCTCTGTCTTACATCTCTCACCTAAAGTCACCAAATTCAATGAGAAGTATGAGATCATGGATGCAAGCGGATGAAACAAGCTTCTATTAAGTCAGCTTCATTCCTCTCCAGGATTCTCATTCCAATTCTGCTGCTTTTCTGATGGTTTCGTAGTTCAATCCAACTCCAGGCTGACACATCTGCATCATCCTCATCAGCACAGCGACGTTGTTTACGTTTGTGGCAGATGGCCTGAATGTTCTCGGCTCCCAGAGCCGTCAGAGATGAATTCAACTTGTTTTTCTTTGCAGTTATTTTGTCTCCTCCTTACTCTTCGCTCTGTCACAGCGCATCTCTTTCAGGCTGATGAATCTAAGCAGCAGAGCTCAGAGCAATGAGATAATTGTCACTTCTCTTTCTGCAACCGCAGATTCGGTGTTTGAATGCACCAGAGACGTGCAGACCTGTGGCGGGCTTTTAGTCATCGTTTTAATTTGCAGACTTCCATGAAGAGTCCACAAGTTCCTCAAATGCTTGGTACCTTCTAAACATCGTTTCTCAGGTTAAAAATGTTAAAATATCAAGTTCATTTAATATTTTGCCCCCCCCCCTCTCTCCACGGTGCAGCTCGTTTGTAATAACTGCTGATGGCAGAGCATGAAAGGCTTCATATGTTGGCAGCTCGGTCTTCTCTGATCTCACAGCAGCAGCTGATCAATAAAAATGTATCGCCTCGTATGAGGAAGAGGGTGGATGCAGTTTCCATTTGTCAGCAATACGTTTATCTTTCTTAGTACTATTTGAGTATTTCCTCAGAAAGTATCATTCAAACTGTACATTTCCTTTATCCAGAGGATCACTGAAGCTTAAGATTTAGGAAGCGGAGTGAGTGCAGAGAGCCGAGCACAGCTTGGTGTAACGGTCCTAAACATGTTCTCTGCAACATGAAAGAAATGACATTTAACCCATCGAATGGGGAGACACTGAACAAGAGACACTTAAGTACTACAAGAAAACCTTTTTGTATTTCGTGTGTGGGGTTAAATTGTGGAACAGCTTGGAGAGGACGCTCAGGGAATGTTCAAACATCAACCGGTTTGTGCAAAAGTATAACAGAGGGAACCCAGACTGACCTGCCGTGTATCTCATACATGGCGTTGGACACGTTGGTGGACCAGGCTATATTTGTGTGTTTTTAATATTTCTTTCAAACCACAATTTAAAAAAAAAAAAAAAAGAAATCAATCTCACGATTTTCATAGAATTTTTTTATTACTTCTTTTGTCAGTGACTGCTAATTATTCATTTTCTGCGTTTTCCCATTTTCAGACTTTTTGCTGTGGACATCCTCTTCAAACGTCTTGTATTTAGACTGGACTGACTGGAAACCGCAGTCAAACATTAAATCACCCTCTTGTAGGTGGCATTGATAATCCTCCATTTTAACTGACAGCTCTGTTTCCCAACAAATCAGCAGGAGCAACATATTACTGAGATCGACCGTTACTGCAGATTTATTTACTTTAGATTCTTCTTCTAATTCATCATTCTTTCTCCATTATTGTGTAACTGTAGACTACCATTTATTTTCCTCTACACCTCTGGAAAACAGGAAGCCATACATCATATCATTTCGGGAGCTTTTAAAAGCCAGCATGTTCAAGATCAATTAATTATTCTTTATTGAAAATATCTTTCCTGTTGCATTACCCATGTTCTCACATTTTAAACTGTTGAGATTTGAATCTAAATGAATGTTTTACAAAAGTCACATTATGTTTGTTCTAAATTAGTTTTGTATCAAACAAAAGAAACTAATGGGTTTCTAACCTACCATTAATTAGTTTTTAAACCTAAATGAGCCACCGTACATGAAATGCCCTCCAGCAAAAACAAACCTGATGAAAATGAGTGAACAAAGAGCTGCTGTATTTAATAGTCCTGGTTATTGTTAACACGCGAGTCAGAAAGCATCATTTTCATTGACAAAACTAAATTAAAAGAAGTCAATCTTGGGAAATTGAAGTAAAAAAGAGAAAATTAAAGCAAGAATGTGGAGTCTTCGTGTCCGCTCTGCAGACTGCAGGTTTTAGACGGTCAATGACCTCGTCTCTGCTCATTGCTTCACTCAGAAGTCCGTCAGTCAGACTCGATACTGTGCCAGAACACTGATGACTGAAACATCTGCAGCACGGTACAACTACACAAATACACAAAACAAAACCAGTTCTTTTATGTGCAACAGACTGGATCAGATCGTAATTAGTGCAACAAGCGATCAGGAGCAGACAGACAAATACTTTGTTGCAAAACATACTTGTTCTGGTCTCTGTTGTACCAACACAACCAATCAAAGAAGTTAAGCAGATAATCAGACATGATTTTTTCCCATGTTAGGTTCAGTCACAGATGAACTACCACCGTAAATTCAACCCTGAATAACAGAACATTGTTGATTTCTGCTATTTGGATTTGATAGCATCCCTAAATAAGCAGGACGACAGAAGTTCTTCCAAAATGATAAAAAAAAAAAGAGGAGAAAAGAAGCAGAAAGAGGACGGAGGTAGATTTTTCTTCAAGAAAAAAAAAAAAAGTGTTCCACTGCAACAATTTAGTGAAAAACTGGTATTTACTGGCAGTCACACAGGTCCACATCCTGTGGAAATGCTGCGATGTGTGAGCTGCAGCACAGACAGGAAGATTTACACCCATTTAGTTTTGTAAAACTAACAAAAATTTTTACGTCAATCCCCGAAAATCTGTGAGAACCTGTATTGCTCGACGGTTTAGCATTTTTGCCTAAACTACTGGATGTTTACAAAGTTTGTCCTTTAGGAAATCACTCCAATCATATGCTGAATTTTTCAAGTTGATATTTGCTCATTTTTATGCCGTTTGTGCAACAGTTGTCAGGGGGAGACCTCTTGTTGAGATACTTTAGAAAGTAACAGTCTGGTTTCTGTCAGCTGCTTGCTTGTCAGTGCACGTTCCCGCACTGCACCCGGCACATCTGGAAAGAAATGTTTTGTTGCTCCGCTCTATAAAGAGCAGCATGACGGTAATTCTGCAGGATGGTTCAGTAATTATCTGTTCCAATCAATCTCTGAAAGGATTAAAACTGACCCACTGATCAATACTGCAGATGCAATTGATTTGACAGCTATTACACAACAGGTGGGTGGGCAAAAAAAAGCAACTAAAGCTTCGCTCTTCACGACAAAGTAGAGACGTATGTTCACAAAACTGTACGATGGATGAAACGCGTCGACCTCAGATAGGAAATTTCATCTATGAGCTACAGACAAAGTAAGGTAGAGCATATTTCCCTTGATACAACATTTTTGTCTGGCTGCTTCTTCATCGGCTCTGCCCTCATTGAATCCGTCCAAAAGAAAAAGAATTTAGAAGGAACTGGACCTTAAGACAGCAGCGATGTTCTGTGCAGCCCTGAAAAAGAAAAGAAAAAAATTCTAATGTTTTGGAAAAAAAAAAAAAAAAAAAGTCAGAATTCGGACTTTTTTCAGATTTTTTTTTTCCTTCAGTGGCCCTAGTCCTCTTCCGTACGTTTCATCTCCATTTTCATCTGCGTGGTTGCTTTTCGAGTCTTCAGGCTCAGTTGGAGTTCATCTGTGTCCAGAAATATTGATTGATCTGAAGTTTGCAAGACAAGTTGTGGAAGGGGAGGGGGTGACGGAAACGTCAGCCGGCTGAACAGCAGCAGATCCTGAGCTGCTCCCTCTTAAAGTGACACTAAGTTATAGATATTTTGGTGCGCCTAAATTACATTATTAAAATCTGAAGGATTCAGGTTCTGCTCTGCCTGAAACTGAAGCAGCTTGTACATTTAACATCATTTTAGACTTTTATGGTGACATTTGCTGCCTGCTGCTACATGCAGATCTGTAGCTGCTGTCATCGTGTGTGCAGGCTGCTTCTCCTCTCTCAGTGAAGTAACCTGCTATATGCCATAATGAGGACTTCACAGAACATCAGAACCATCCTCGCTAGAATATTCTTTTGTTTCAGCCTCCTAAAAATCATATTTTCTGTCTTTGTTCTCTTTTCATGCCCCCCTCCCCACTAGTGACGCCGTGCTGCAGACGAGGCGGCCGCGTTCAGTAATTAGAAGATAAGATGCAGGCCCACAAAGCTCGGGACGACAATCGCAGACAAAAGCTTCTGCAGCGGTCAGCAGAAGGAGGGAAAATAAAAAAGGAAGTGACTTGGATCAAAGAAAGGTTGGAGGAAGAGAATTAAGAATGTGGGATGAAAGAAGAGAAGCAGCAGTACATGGCATGTAGTACAGTAAAAAGGCTTCTTGTATCAAAGACCAGTCGGTGGGGGGGTTGAAGAAATGAGAAAATGGGAAGGAGGAATAAAAAGACCAGAACAAATCAGCAAAAAGTAGCATCATGCAACTCTTGTTATTAAAAGATTAAAGGACAAAGGATGGAAATGGAAATTAAAGAAGCAGACGAGCGTTTTTTTCCACATCACTTTTTCATGAAGGGAAGAGAAGCAGCATCGATCTCCGCTGACTATCCTCCATTTACATCGACTGGTTTTCACCAGAATTACCCGCCAGCCCAGCACACACACACACACACACACTCGCTCTATAAGGTACGGGGCTTCACTCCAACATTATTCATTAGTTTCAGTAGATCTCTGAAAAACTCCAAACCTCCCTGCCGGCCCGAGTCATTTCCAGCTTGTCAACCGTCTCCTTTCTTACACTCTGTCATTATCTCCCTCTCTGCATCGCCCCGTATGTGATATTTCACAGAGGAGACATGGAGTCTTCTCGAAGGACCTCACTGTGGCTAATGATTCTCAAAAATGCAGCAGACCCCCAGGCCAGCTCCCACATGAAAGCAAACCCGAGGACCTAAAAGGTAAGACGCGAGCTCACTTCACAGGGCCCGCTGTGCTAATTATTCATACTACTCTTAACTATTTGGGACACGGATCAATGCAGCGTGCACGGCCTGACAGCCCGCTGAGAATATGCAGCAGAGCAAGATCATGGGAAATTTACTGATTTTGCCCTTCGCCACATCACTGTGGTGCTGCTGGAAAGAAATGATTCTAACGTGCTTCTTCCCTCTTCATCTGCTCCTCTTCAGTGTCTCGCTTTAACAAACCGTCCTAAATCCAACTGGTCTGAAGAGAAACTTCCTCGTTCAGTCAGCAGCTCACCGCACTGATCACTGAGTAAGCAGAGCTTTTCAGTCTTTTCCATCTCCTTCAATGTGCCCAGTCTTTCAGACCTGCTGCTCGAAAAAAACAAAAAAAAACATAAAAACGTTCATACCAAAATGATTTCTAGCAGAGGGGACGGCTTTGGCTCAAAAGTTCCAGCCAATCAGAAGGTTGCATCTCCTGCTTCCCCAAAGTGGCCAATGAGACTGAAGATCACTTTATGATTGCAGTTTGGTTTCCCAACTCCAGGCACAGTACCAGATTTCTCAAAACTAATATTCCACCGATACAGATTTTTGAGGGCTGATACGGATACCAATATCTTCTTCTCAGCCAATGGCTGATACAACCTGCTGATATTTGGGGCCGATACTGCATTTGACTCCCAAATTAATATCATTAAAGGCAGTTTAGGGGATCCTGGAAAAACAGTTCGAGCAAGCTACATTTGAAAACATGTACACCCCCCGGAGCACAGGATGGTTGTCGGTGAACATAACCGAGAACAGCTGAGTGGCTAGCTTGTTAGCTTCCCAGTAAACAGCAGAGGAACCACGTTTCCTAAGTAATAATCATCTCACCTCCAACTTCTTTGCTCTGACATCAAATTTAAAAACGCCCTCACTGCAAACACCAACACCTCGTGAACTCGCAGGGGCGCGCTTCGCGGTAGCAACATGCTCTACTGTTTAAGCTATAAAAATATACTAAATGTCATTTCCAGTAAATTCTGGACGCTACCCACTCAGGACACTTGGATTTCATTGGATGATAAGTATGGAGAAATATTGAGAAGTTTTTGTGGACTTTATGGACCTTTTTTGTTTCAAGCACCGGTGAGCTCCATTATATGAAAGTTGGGGGAAAACAATAACGTCTCCGATCTCCGGCTGCATTTGAGATATTAAAAAAGTGCTCCGGAGTCTTCCTCAGCATGAGGGTGAGTAGAAAATAAAGGCACATCATTCTGTGAGTGCACTATTCCTTTAAGATGCATTTGTTTATTCTAAAAGCAGCTACATTTGGGATTGTTCCAGCCACAACCACACATCGCTATGACAACACATTAACGAAACTGATAATTAACTTTTCTGTTACTCAGCCATGCGTCTTCAGCCTCAGTCCCCTCGGTTTCTGTGGACTACTGGAGTGCAATTACCGAGTTCACGGTCTAATATCCTAGGTCAGTGGCTGTATTGAGTGGTTAGCAGTGGCTCCTTTTTATTCAGTGCATTTAAGAAAGACAGATTTCCCACCCGAATCAATTGATGAAATGGCTCTTTCCATTCTGTAAAGTCTGGATCCGTTTGTTTTATCCATTAGTCACAGAGATGGAACAAATATTGACAGACAAAAATCCTTCAAGTCCTCCCTTCCCAACTCCAAACTCTTCTAACTGCAATTGATCCATGACTGATGAGTTAAACAAAGCTCTGAGCATTTGCCTCTTAAAAGTGCTAAAATGAAGATTTTTGTAGTGTTAAGCAAGAAACTCTAGATCATAGTAAAACAAAGGATTCAATTAGTTGAAAATGGTACATTGATTTTACTGACTGGGTAATAAGATGTATTTGGAGAGTATGAACAATGTCTGATCTGACAGTTACCACCACCAGAGCCAAATGAGAAAATCAACATGTGAATCTTTCTTCCCTAAAAGACAAATGAAGAACTTCATAAACCAGATACCATTTATAAAAGCCTCGTGGGGTTTCCAGCGGTGCTGCAGGGTGCATTCATTCATTTTCCTTGGTAATATTTTAGGTGTTCACATCAATCATGATTCATACTAAAGTATCCTCAAACCATTACTGTATGTCTCCATCTGTACGTTTTGACTTCAACCGTTCAGACGGGGCAATTTAAAATAACTACCCTCTTTCTCTTTCTCGAGACCCATTTAAGACCTTCTCTCTTTGATGGACAATAGCACAAACTATAAAGAAAAAAAAAGACAAGTGCAAAAATTGCTCTTGACATAAAGGTAAAACCTTTCCCATTAAACTACTGCATGACTTTTCAAAGGAAGGTGGCTACAGAGTGGCGAGGTGCCGCAAAGAACATTTCAGATCTCAACATTATAGTAATGGACTTCCTGACATATGCGCTACACCAGTGGGCTTTGCATAATGCATTATTTGGGGCCATCTGCACAGCTTTCAGCTTTGATGCATGGCAAGAGGTTTCTCATTATGCAGCAGCAGAGCTGGACACCAACGTGTGCGTTTGTGGTGGAGAGCTGCTGGATGATGGGCAGGCTGATGCAGTAATTGTGCATCACCTCATTTGTAATCCTTTACGAGGTTTATCCACAGACGCAATGTGGCGTTGGTGGGTCATATTTACAAAGCTAATAGGAGAATGGAAAATTCACAATGTTTTAAAGGTGCCATGACATCAAATTTAACTTTTCTGGGGTTTGGGGGGGTATAATATGATCTGCTGTGCACTGGTGAGGCCATGTGAATGTCCAGAGTGAGAATCAAAGTTCCTGTTTATGGTCTGTCAGTTTTGTTTCTCTTTTCAAAAAACGGTTGAATCAGACAGCAGCTTATTCTACGTAACTAAATTGCTCCAATCAGAGCACATTATCAAGTAAACAGCCTCCCCCCTCCTCTGTGCTTCCACCCTCCGCTCTCACCCCTCCCTCGCTGATTCAACTGCATGAGTGGAGCTGAGTAACTTCTGTGCAGTCAGGTCTGGGTTTTCAAACAAATGGATTTAAAAGCAAACTTCTGCAGCAACACTGAGGGAGGGGGCCACAACCTTGTCATTACCTGTAAGTTTATTTATTTTCTAAATGCTGTCTTGTCTGACAAACATAGCTCACTGTCTGAAGTGGACATGATGCTAACAGTTAGCCTTTAGCAAACTGACTGCAGCTTGACCTACTTTCTCTAAATACAGCTAAAGCCAAATAAGGTGTAGTCAATCAAAATGAAGTTAACTTGGTCTCCGGGTAAGGCTGCGTATCATTACCGCACCCAACTGTTTTATTGAGGAAAGGAGGTCTAGTGTGCAAAAACAACCCCCCGCTGTAAAAAGTGATGTTTTTTTCTTTGGAGTATTTACATATGCAGTAATGTCAACTACATGAGCCAGTTTTTGCTGCTATGTCATCACTCCTTTAAAGGGACTAGAGGCAAGATTAAGAAACGAAACTCGCAACTGCCGCTTCAGGTATCTGCAGCGACGAGCCAAGCCGTCACGGGAGCACAAACTTAAGCTATAATGTTGTTTACTACGCTTTTTCTTCGTAGTTCCACTTTAGTGTCCTTCAGTTGATCTGGATCGTTTGTTACACGGCAACAACGTTATTCTGGGTTTAGGATGCAAAAATATAGCCTGGTACACCAGCCTGACTAACGCCATGTATGAGATACACAGCAAGTCAGTCTGGGCTCCCTCCACTGGAGACCGATTACTACTTTATGACACGTCTTTTTCGGTGACTCATTTCTCTAACCATAAACAGAACAGCGGCTGCAGAGAAGCAACTATATCACGACTAAATCACGATGCCCTTTCTGACGTCTTAATGAGCTGCAAATGTCCTCAAACCCGCAACAACTTGCTGCTCTGAAGGCTTTCCTCCATGTTTTCCTCTTACAAAAAGACGTTTGAACTTCTGCGTTTCTCTGGTTCACTTTCCTCCCGTTAGTTCTGCCTCTTGTCTCGAGTTGGAAATCAGTCTCCAGCGGAGGAAACCCAGACTGACTCCGTGTATGCGTGAGTCAGGCTGGTGTACCAGGCCAACAAAAATCTGAAGACTTAACCCAAAGTGAAATTCCTGAAGACACCGTTGTGTTTTCATCCGCACGGCCCAAAACGCAAAAATGATGGTGGACCTGTTCACGCCACGCTCTCGTCGCATGCGCGTTGACCTCACAAACAGGAAAAACAATGTCGGACTACTAAGCCGTCTCATTTCAGAAACAAACGGCTTTGAAGTACCTGGACTGCGTAGCCTATGGAGTGGCCTACCTAGTCCGTGCACTTGGTAGTGTTTATTTACAGTCTTTGGTGCAGATCCCGAAATGGGACACATATTACACGGATCTAAGGTAGATTTTACGCATGCGTGCGGACACGGTGGAGTTCCATCACAGCTCCATCTAACTGTGTCAAAAGGTTGAAAGTGAAAAGAAATCTTTCAGTTTCTGCAGTCAGAACGTTTATCACCCACAAAGAACGTGATCCTGTTGCTCAAAGTTCCAGATATTAAACAAACTATCAGATGTTTGGCTCATTTTAGCTAATCCCATACTCTCTGCATTTGCTCTGAAGGAACTGTGCATGCAGTGGTATTCATCATTATCAACGGTGAGGTCCTGCACCCTCCCTCAGAGAAATAAAGCTGCAGAACACACTGCAGTCTAAATGGGAAGTCTGGTCTTATCCAGTTAATGCAATAAAAAGGGGAAATTGAGCCAGACTGTCGCTGAACAAATTGCCAGAGAGGGAGAGAAAGAGGAAATGTACTCATGCATATTAGTGTGTGCAGAGTATTTAATGCTAGTCGTTGCACTGTAGCCAGACTGGGGGGGGGGTTAAACGGTTTTACTTATTCTGTACCATCTGATGGCCATGATTTCTGCTGTGCTGCTGTAGAGCAGCTACAACTACGACAACTCCACAGTTTAACCTCAACACCAAGTTTGCTGGGGGGGGGGGGGGGGGTTCTCGCAGAATGTTTGTGTTCAGTATTTCTCTAAACTACAAATTTGAGGTGTTTATTTCAGTTGTTGACATGTTTGCATCATAAATACGCCTGTAAAAAAAAAAAACACATTTCAAATCATAACACAAAAGTGGCTCCATATCTAAAGCCTGAAATTTTAAGTGCAGTGCAAGTTCCAGCTTTTTTCCAGAAGTTCGCCCCCTCTGGCAGCAAGTGGAAGTGACGCCAATGTCGCGCACACACACACAGAGCTGCTGTGGTTGGTTTTTAGTTTAACCAATTATAAATCAGATTTAACTCGTTAGTGAGAAGACAGCCAGCTGTGGGTCCCGTTTTATTCTCAGACTGGATCGCTCGCCCCCTTGCCGTGGGACCGGTCAGACTCCTGTTTGGTTCTCTTTGTCTCACAAGACAAAACTTTTCTTCTTCGTCTTACTGGAGTCCGAGTTGGGGATCGAGAGGCACCTGTTCTCCATCTTTTAGCAGGATCAACATGTGCGGACCTGCGGTGGTGGAATACACCACAGCGGTGCAGCCAGACGGTGCAGCTCGTCTCCCCCACAAGCGCCCCCTTGAGGCCGAAACTCTCACATTGAGCATTCAGAAACGTATCAGAGAAAGATCAGCATCAGAAAGATCAGAAAGTTCTCTGCATATATCTGTAGATATCGGAATTTGAGAGTTTGACAATATTCGTATATCAGATATCGTTAAAAAAGCCAATATCGAACATCCCTAGAGGAAACCCATGATACCGTGCCCTTACTGTGAGATTCTCTGTCTTCAGAAGTGACATAAACAAGCGTTTGTGTAAAAAAGTAAACATGTCTGTGAATGATTTATTATTCTGAGTTATTTGGTCATTTTAACAACATTTTTTCTGTGTTTATCCACACAAACAGTCAAAAAGGCCTGAAAGGTGATTAACTGCATTGTCAAGCTGCCCAGCCTCCTTGGACACAAACGAAGAAACTAATGAATTCCATTAGGATTTAGCAAATGGCCTCTGTCAAGGAACAGCGACCAAGGAAACAGCCAACTTGCACGGCAGAGTACACGTGTGCTGGCTTTAACCTAGCGCCTGTTTTTAATTAAAAGCTTTAAGAAAACAGGAGAAATCTGAAATTCTAAGGTCTCCTTTGGCATCAGAGCAACGGTCAGTAGGTGGTGGAGTACAGTTGCTGACTCACTAAGTCAGTCCTCTGATCGTCAAGTTGTTTTAAATCCAGTCACAGTCCAACAACAGAACAAAAAAAAAAGTCTCTTTTCCAGTCAGAGCACTTCCAGTGACTGAAAGTGGTCACAGATTATTCTCCAACTGGTCCACCATCTCTGGAAAAAGCTTTTCTACAGAAAAGCTGTCAGCTATGTGTGAGATCAAATCACTTCCAAGATGCTTTTTATTCTCAGTTTTCTCTACCGATTGAATTAAAGCCGAGCAAGTTTAATTACACAGCACATTTCCTGCAGAAGACAAGCCAAAGTGCTTTAAATAAAACAAAAAAATACTACAGTTGGGGGCAAAAAAATAAGATTTAAAAGTTCCAAAAAACAAAGAAACAAGATCATAATTATATAACTTAAGTAAAATTATTAAAAGCAACAGCAATCTAGCTCAGTTATCGGACAGATTTCAAGCATATGGGAAAAAGGTTTTTAATCTGGATTGTATAAATTATAACGCTTTTACACTGATTGGCCATTATTCAGTTATTTGGAAAATAGACAGATTAAACTGATTTCCATACTTTAATTAAAATAAACACCTTTTCACCAAAACTGCAACTTATGACCCGTGTTTGACACTGAAAAACAGCTTTCATACGGGATTTTATTTGATGGATTACATTGTGTCTTCTTTTTTTGTTTTTTTTCCATTACTTTTATTTCTATTCTGGTATTGTATTTTAGTGATAAATTAGTTTCTCTGTCAGCTGATTTTTTTCCTTCTTTTAACAATTTGATGAGGTTTCTACAAACCAATAAGTTTTTTGTGTGTGTGTTTTTTTTTCCTCTCATTTGCACAATCTGCTTTTATGTCTTCAATGTTTTTATACTGCGCAAATAAATACAAATACAAACCTCTGGAGCAATCTGAAACAATTCTTAGAAGGTTGTAAATGAGACAATGTGAATTGTGCATTTCCAATGACTTGAGGGCAGTCAAGGCTAGTCGTCGTAAGTGCATCAAAAGGCCCAAACTAAAACAATCTTGGATCTCCACTCGATAAAAATGGAGAGAACCTCCTCAGGAATAACTTTCATTTCTGGTCAGATTCCCGGTCATGTGAGGTAACTGGAGTCAAATACCTTTAAAAAGTTGCCATCTAAATCATCAAGTCTTTAAATTCAAAGACCAGCTACTGTTGCAACTTCTGTAGAGATGGAATCCAACAGCCAATGTAAAAGTGATTTATGAAACTTTCCGTGGTCGCTGAAAACCGACATGATTCCTTTGGATTGTAGAAGGTTCAGAAGCCACTTTCCCAAACGTCCTCAGTTCCTCACTTCTCCCATTTCAGCTTTCATCAGACAACCAAAAATACCCAAGATTCAAATGACGAAGGGCCAAATATAGAGCCCGAGCAGTTGTAACAGCGTTTGGCCCCGCCCCTCCGAACCGGCGTCCCGCCATGTTTGCTGTTCACTTGCTGAGAGCTACGCTGGTCGTGAGTGGAGATGCTGGGTTATAATGTTGAGGGAAGGACTGTGCCAGCTCTTCAAACAATCAAGATGCTAAAAAAAAGGGGGGGGGGGGGTTACATTTTTTTCAATGTTCAAAGATCAGTTTGTGACTGATAATCGTGGGATCCTTCAAAAACTCCCCAGTGATGCTGTTCCTGCAGATAGGGGTTTTAATAACGAGGAATTCATCATCATGTGGCGGCCACTCTGAAGATCCTTCCCTCACAAACGGCCGTGCTCACCTGGGAGCAGTCATGTGGAACGTGCCATCGGTGTTTGCAAGTAAACAATATCACAGTTGTACCAGTGCACCTGTGCAGATGCTGCTTTGCTGCGAGAATGAACCGGACAGGCGGACACTACGACCCTGCATAAGATCGTCCTCGTTTGCTGTGTATTTGAAAATGTATGCTAAAATGTTGCTGCCAAGACTAGCACTAAAGCTAACCACTGACATCTGACTGACGGCTTATTTTGGTCTTTCACAAATCACCCTCGTCACCTTTTTCTATCTTATAAATAAATGCTTGAATCCACGTTAAAGTAAAGGCCTTACATGTGTTTGACGGCTCACAAATGTTAATAGCACAACAGTTTACTGTACAAAAGGCAGAATAACACTTCTCTAACACAAACAGTGCAAAATGACAAATGTTACCACGTTACAAACTGATTGTGAAGACTAAATAATTCAAAATGCATCAGCTGCATGTCTCCATGGAGGTAAGCGGTCCAGATTACTGTCCCACTCTGATCCATTCAGCTCAGATGGGTCCAGTCCAGCTACGACCTCAAACTTCTCCAAATAAATCTTCTTTATGCCAGACATTAAATGATCCCTGCATGGCCCTTCTCTTTTGCTCTTTTTTCCTCCAATGTTAAAACTCCCGACAGCTCTCGTTTTGACAATCAAACCTGTTCAACCAACATGGCGGCACGGCTCCGCTCCGAATAGTCACATGACTCCTCAAGCTCTATGGTGAACGTAAAGCAGGGGTCTGCAACCTGCGGCTCCAGAGCCACAAGTGGCTCTTCGGACCTTCCACAATGGCTCTCAATAACGTTGACTAAACTGTAAAAAATGTGTATAATTTATGGTGAAAAAACTGGCAGCTGTGGTTGCCATTTTTTTTAGAGTAATGTAGACGGCATGCTACTTTTGCAACTATTAATTTAGCAGTACACAACTCATTTACAGTATTTTCTTGGAATAATAACAGTTGAAACAGTACAAAAAAAATGTTTTACAAAAAATATTCATAAATTTACAGTGAAAAACTGACCGCTTCTCATACTATAAATTACTGTGGCAATGTAGAAATTATTATAGTATGTCATTTGGTATAATATGCCAAACAGTATTAGTTATGTTTGGTAACCATAACTTTAGCAGTACACAACTGTTATTTATTCATGGTAGTTTACTGCAAAAATAACAGTTAAATACCAAAAACTTGCAGCTGTAGATGACACCTTTTTTACTGTAATTTTTTACGGTGAAAAACTGGCAACCACCGAGCAATATTTAAAAAAAATATACATGATAAATGTAGGTTTTAGCTTTTTTTCATTGGAATAATTGCTCTAAATTTTTACAAGTAGAAGTACCAGTAATTTTTATTTTTCTACATCTGTTTCTTAGCTCATTAGCTATGAAAATATGGGCTTCTTCTGCAAATCAGTCTCAAAAGAGCAAAATCCCATAAAGGAAAATGGAACTATTCTTTTTTTGCAAAAGTTTTATGTTTTGTTTTCCAAAACCTAAAAGTCAAAATAAAACTGGTTCTTTAAAACAAATATCAGAAAGTAAGTATTTATCAAAAATTCTAAGTTGTCTTTTTAAAGAAGGCCATGAAATATTTGCAGCTCTGGACGACTTTTATTTAGCTGGGTTTAGGCAAAAACGGCTCTTTGGACTGTAAAGGTTGTAGATCCCTGACGTAAAGCATTCATGAACATGTGTGCACACACACTGGTTTACCAGCTACACTGACCACCACATCACCATATGCACAACTAATGAGGAAGATGATGACACATGCAGTTCTGTTGAAACACGTTTAGTGTTAAATGTGAATACAGTTCCTTTAACTAGTGTCTTTATTTTTCAAACAAAAACAGACTTTACTGCATCTTTAGAGTTCATTTCAACACAGCAAGCAGCCGTGACGAGTAAAGCATCAACTTGTCTGGATTATTTCGTTTCTACTGCAAAGCTGCTCTCTCATTTCTTTTAGTGAAAATCATGGTTGTAAGTTCTACTCTGTATACAGTAAGAACAACCTGCTGGCTGATAATCTGGATAATTGGATCATACTGTAAGAGCTACACGGTGCAGCAGCAGCATGACTGCTGGAAATGTTTTGACAAACATTTACATTCGGCCTCAGGATGAAACCGATTACTGATAAAGAGATTATCTGGTACAGAAGTACCTCATCAGGGCGGAAAAAAAAGCCTTTTTTGTTCTCCCCTTAGAGATATTTATAGAAGCTTCCACCACCGCTGTGGTTTTAGACCACACAATTTGCATCTGGTCACACTGATTTGATTCTACATCCAAGAGTTTTGTAATAAAACTACAGAAAGCAAAACATGATTAACTGTGTTTGTACAAAATGACGTGAAAAAGTACCTTGACCATTTACATAATGTAGGAAATGTTTTTCCTCATTTTCTGTGACGTGTGGGGTCTGGTATACTTGATCAAATAATACAAAGTCTACCTAGGGCTGCCCAGTAAGAAAGATGGGAACCTTTTTTGTCATTTGTGTTAAAATATTCGTGGTGCCTTTAATAAAATATCTCACTTTGGATATCAGTAAATCTTTAGTCATCATAGAGAATTTTAGGAATATATTCAGCCTTGCAGATCAAAAGCCCACAGGAAACAGGAAAACTGAAAGCCTCTTTTCTAATCAACTCCAACAGTAAAATCACACCATCTTTCAGGGACGAACTTTTACATACAGAACCAAGAAACTCAAAATGATATGGTCCTTCCCAGCTCAAAGTTTAGTACCAACACAACCTCAACTGAACGTCACATCACTGTAATTTATCCAAGATGACAATTTAAAAAGGAAAAGACAATTGTAAGGCTGTTTACAAGCCATTTAAAGTCCATTAATCTGCAGACAAAAAGACTTCACAGGTGGAAAACAATGAAGACAGCTGCCAAACTTTCCAGTAGTGGACGTCCCTGCAGATTCAGCCCCTGGTCGGACCATGCAACACTAAAGAGTTACATCTCAGACCTCAGTTAGCATGCTAAATGCTAGAGTTCATTAGAAAAAAAAAAGACTGAAGTGTGATTTATTTAGAAGAAACTCCAGAAAAAAGAATCTTCTTCCTAAAATGAGCACAGCAATACAGCACAGGAGCTGGAGACCTTCATGATCCTAAAGCTACAGTCAGAAATCTGCCTATCTGGCAGCTAAATATTGGCTAAAACTGCTCTTGGAAAATGTTTAACAAAATTACTGAAAAAAGGAAGCAATCAAGGTGTTGCAATGGTCCCAGGACCGAAATGCTGTGGTGGCACCTTTAGAGAGCTTTTCATAAACAAGTGCAAACCTCACTGAACTGAAGCACAGATGTAAAGAAGACTGAGCAACACATCTCCATAATGAGATTGATCATTTCTCACATTTGACAATCATTTCTCAGTTATTGCTGATAAAAGGAGTCTACAAGGTCCTGAATCATGTCACATACTTTGTTTTATCACAACGAAACACTGAAATTAGGGGTGGAATGATTCGGTTTGATAACGATTCGATTCATATCACAGTTCATGGATTTTGATTCGATTCAAGTCACTGAATCAAATTGTTCTAAATGAACCAATATTGATTGATTCAGAAACCATGAATTGTGATGTGACCGAATCATTCCACCCCGAACAATAACATACAGAAGTGTCTAAACTGTGACTTGCCCTCTAAATGTTCTGGTTTAATGACATCTCGTTTCTAAACAGTCTTCTTTATCATCCTGTTCACATTTAGACATCATCAGACTAAGACGACACCGAACACGACGAGTTCCTGAGGCATTGTCATTTTTATCTTGTGGTGTACCCACCATTATTGTTTAATTTTCCTTCAACAAATAGTTTGAGATGGAGGAATTATGACATAATTCCAGTTAAATGTTTAACATTCATGATATAATATCAATAAGGTATGAACATTTTACATTTTCCTTAAATTAGAACCGAAAGTTGAATAACCCCAACTTTTAGAGAGTAGTGTAAATATTTTTCTGTTAACCTGAGGTTTTATTTACCCAATATAAGAGACAGAAAAGACGGATTTCATTTTCTTGATAGGAAAACCTTCAAGGAACAATTGAAAGAGTTTGTGTTTTTCATCAAACCACTGATGAGCGGTTTAGGGGTGCCGAGCACCCAGAGAGCTGCCTGGCCACGCAAGATTTCATTGTTTTATACAGTTTAACAGTTTCATTCCCACTTTTGTGATAGATAAGTAAAACACTATCTGGGAAAGACTGACTAATTAAGAAGCTGTGATAGAAGCTGATTTCCATATATTGCTGCCTTGTTCCAATGGTGAACCAGATCAAACCCCCCCCCCTTATTTGCAAAGTTTCTGATCATTTTCAAGCCTCAGATTTAAGTTTTTATCATCCAACATCCGGAAACAAAAGTTACTACTACTGCTATTTAAAAATCCCATTCAGCTTTATCTGGATGAGAGGAGATTATTTTGGGCATACAGGTGTTGCGTCCAAGCAGTGAACCAAATTCATCACAACCCCTTTGATCCTCCTTATTAAAAGGAGATTGACAGTTTTCTAAACTTGTATTTAGAATATTTCTCATAAAACAAAGTTAGGCTGTTACTGTGGCTAATAGAAATGGTTTGATCATGGCCACCTCACATATTTCAGAGAGGTGGGGGTCATTTTGTTGTGAAAATATTACATTTCAACAAAGTATAGCATGTTTTTTTGTGTTGTTTTTTACACTAACTTTGTAAATGAAAAAAGCACAAAATAGACTACCTATGGCTAAAAGATAAATTAGAAACCAAGATAAACATAACTTCTTAATTCAGAAACTCACAGGTGTCCATCTCTGGTCCTTGGGGGCCACCATCCTGCAGGTTTTTTTGTTGTTGTTTTGTTTTCTGCTCAAACACATTTGACTGAAATGAATGAGTCATTGTGAAAAAGTTGACAAAACGCTGTTGGATCCATTCAGTTAATCTGATTCAAGCGTTTTTGAGCAAGGAAACAAGAAAAAACCTGTAGGGTAGTGGTCCAGAGGACCAGAGTTTAAAACCCTGCACTAACTGAAAAATGAAGTTAGCCGATCGCCGTTTTGTTAGAACAAAGTATTTGTTGAATGCAGCAGTGTCTTATTGTTACATGTTGTGTATGAAATCAGTTTGTTAAGCTGAGAAAGAGAGAGAAACATTGTGTTAATGTCTGGAAAGCAGCTGGATAATAAGCACCCCCAGTCCCAGAAATAAGTGTGTCCGTCTCGGCTCCATGAAATTGTCTTTTTTTTTTTTTTTTAACTTCAGTTTGTCTTCATTTACAGCCTCAGCCTGAATTCACCAGGAGTGTTTTTAATAGCCTGATTGCTAAGTGAGAAAACCAGTAATCCCGTCCTTTCATCCCATCACGCTCCTTGGGGATTTATTTCATAGAACGGTTGTAAGATAGGAAAACTATTTTTTTTCATTTAGCATGGATCTATACATTTCTATTACCCCCAGCTGTCTGGCCAATTTCCCTCCTTTTTTCTGTCCCACCCCTCGCTGTGCACATGCTGCGATTTGACGCCCTTTTTTTCATGCAATCCTATGACGGCACCAGTTCAACCTCCCACTTACTGCGGTGGATACAAAACACTTTGATGCTACTGTGTTCGGACCTGCTGAGTGAAGCTAAAGCAGGCCAACTCACTTTGAGTCTTTTAGAAAGATGGGATCACGTTATTCGATCACTGGAAACTTCCAGGGATAGAAATGGCATTCAGTTTAAGGAATTGGCTTACAGTTGTCACTTCCCACATTTTGTACCCCTCCAAGAATTTGCCAGTCAAATCCTGCCGTTCACATTCATGAATGCAGATTGGTACTTGACTTTATAGCAGGTACTGTGGCACAAAAATCAGCCGAACCCATCCTTCAGCCTAAGCAATGTATTCATAGAAAACATGAAATCACACGCAGGTGCTGCAAAGACCTTCTCTTTTGTCCTCCTTTATCTTTCTTTACATGCCGACCACACATGAAGACGGCAATTACGTTTGTGCACCTGTCTGCGGTGCAAACACAGGGGAGCTTCTTTCCACTCAAGATATGGTGAACAGGCTGCTCGCTGGCAGCAGAACTGCAATTTATGCATGAGGGGATGCACAAAGATATTCAGCCGTCTCATACGAAAACATGCACAGCAATGGGAGAGCTGTGCACGCATCATGAGCTGAATAACAACCTGGTTACTGAAGGACAGTTTAGTCAGGGATGAGACTTAAACTGGGGGGGAAACATTATGAAGCTAGGATATGGACAGACACTAAAAGTTAGGGATATTCAATTTTTGGGTGGAATCACGTAAAATGTAACCGCAAAACATACAGTCAGGTGTGTATCCAGCAGAGGTGATTTAGCAGAGCAGAATGTCATCACAACACCAGTGTAGAGTACGGTTTGGCTCTGGCGCGCAGACCTCATTGGAGGTTGATGTGTTTTTATAACGAAACTAATTAAAGTTAGTGACATAAAAGAGCAGAGGACACTCAAAGCCAAGCTGTTTGGACAATTACTGGATCCTGTTAAAAGCCAAGTAATCTGTCTGCCTGGGAGGTTAATAGTTGTGTTGTAGCAGAAGTGTCAAAGACAACCAGCAACTCTGCTCTCTGAGCTAATTTTCCCACATGGCGTCCTCAGCGTCGCATCTTCCTTCACAACTCACTGTCACAACAGATGACAGCGGCTCTGTTATCAGGGCTAATGCAGTTGACAGCAGAGGCCACGCATCTGCTGAAATGTTAATGTCCGTCACGGAGGAGTCGTCACATTTTGATTCTGCACCTTCAACTATTTCATTGTTTTTCATTTCACCATTAATAATCAATGATTTCCAGGCTGCACACAGACCACGGCGACTCCCCTCCGCTGTTATCCAAGTTCAGCTTCATTCTGTCTCGTCTCACTTTTCAAGCATTGTTAAACTTTCAACACAGCAGAACAAATGATCTAGAATTCAAGGTTATTTCCCCCTTTTATAGAAACGAAAAACTGATGCGTGAACTTTTCTGATAACTGGTCAACTTTTCTGTTACTTTGATGAGGGGTCCTCAATCCTACAGGTTTTCCTGATGCACGTGACTCAGTCTTGTGTAGAGCTTGACGTCAAGTCTGCTGATACCCATTGCAGAGGTGGGTACTAGCATGATACATTTACATATTTGTTCTACTGAGTGAAATGGTCTTTCCATCCTGACAGTATCAACACATGTATTCATAAAAAAAGAAGGAAAAAAAGTGAGACCTCTGTGAGAGCTGCAGGTCTGTAAAAACTGACCAATTCCTGCCGTTCGCACCGAAGGCAGGAATTGGTCATTTGCATCTTATAGACAGAACAAATCGATGCCTTAATGATTGGTCTCTGCCCCTCCCCTCTCTCCATCCCCCACGTGAACCACTCTGTGTGCTGTTCACTGTAAACAAATATAGCTAACGGACTGCTAACTGCTGCTGCACCAAGCTTCCCCCCAAGCTTTCCCGACGCTCTGGAAGCTGCAGCGTTCAGCGCCTACTCTGCCGATAACGCAAGCGTGGAAGAAGAAATTCGCCGTTTACATTGTGCGATCAGCAAACGAGCTGCGGACAAACTGGGAAAAACACAAGAGGGGTTGGATGTTGATGTAAAACAAAGAAAGAAAGAAAAAGAGAACGTGCGATCTCATCTGCTGCAGCTTTCGTAGTTTCATGAACCAAGGTTATTATAGTTTTGAGATGTATTAGTTTTTTTTTAGTAGTTTCTTTTTTAATTTCAATTCAACAAATGATTTCGTAGTTTTAGTTTTTATTTTGAGGAATTGACTAGTTTTCAATTTCAATTTTCAATTTAGAAAACTAAAACTAAGCTGAGTTTATCAACAATTCAGTTTAGTTTTAGTTAGAAACCACAAAGAACAATGCTAAACTATTTCATTTTAGTTTTTTTCTTAATTTTTGTTTTAATTTTCATTTCAGTTAACTAAATTATTTTTTTTACTGTTAGTTTTAGTTAACTATAATAATCCTGTCATGAACTCACAGGGGCGCTGTGCGGCAGCTAGATGTTCTACTGTTTAAGCTATAAAAATATACTAAATGATGTCATTTTAAGTAAATTATGGACGCTATCCACTCAGGACACTTGGATTACATTGTATGGATTTTTATGGACCTTTTTGTTTCAGTCGTTGGTGAACTCAATTATATGAAAGTTGAGGGAAAATAAATTCTTGTCTGATCTCTGGCTGCATTTGAGATATTAAAAAAGTGCTCCAGAGTCTTGCTCAGCATGAGGGTGAGTAGAGGTGGGTCGGATTGAATGGTACCCATCCCAGTTTTTATCTGGGGGGGATGCAAAAAAAAAGACGTGGCCCGACACGGCCTGACCGGACCCAGACCTTAAACGGGGGCTTAAATGATCCATCGTAGCCCTCTACATCATCAGTACTCAGTTATTTAACCTCGAAACTCATCTTCTAAAAGAATACAAGATGTAATCCAATACTGCACACAGGTAACAAAATAAAATAATTATTTGTAAATGTTGGTCTTACTGTATGTTTTGATTCTCATCAGTAAAACGCAGTACAAACACTTAACTGAAGTTGGAGGCATTTGTAAGATTGTGCTAACATCTACCAATGCTGAAGTCCATGAACAACATCCTGCGCATTATTGTCCTGGTGGCGAAACAATGGGTTTTAGCAGGTTTAAATGTACCCTGCTCCAACACACCTGACCAAGTTAAATGGATCTCAGCAGCTTCTAGTCCAGGTCTGTTAATGGCCCATTCAGCTGAGCCAGATGATTGAAAGCAGGGAAACATCAAATTTCCATCCAACCACAAAGCATTGTTCCCATTTTCCTACGTTAGATGGCGTGTTTCTGGATCATGGTCACATGGCTTTTTCTTTGCATGACCGGCTTTAATCTGCATGTGTGCATGGTACGATGAACTGTTTCCACAGCATGGTTTCTGGAAGTGATACGCAGCCATTGCAGAGATTCCCATGACAGATTCATGCCAGTTTTAATCCAGCATCACCCGACAACCCGAATCCAATCAGTTATTGATTTTTTTCCAGCCACATAGCTTGTGCAGAGCGATGTGTCTCTACATATTCCCTCACCTCTACCATCCAAATATTCAAGTCTTTAGTCTTATATTAAACTGAATGTCTCCACTCCTTTCACAGATTACTGATCTTCTACACATCTTTAATCAGACGCTACTTCTTTTCTTTTTTTAATCCAATCATGATGCTGATTTGTTGCCAATTAACCCAAATATTTGCAGCATGTTCCTCCAGCTGTGTTCATTGACACATTTCCTGCATTTTGTTGAAACTCGAGACTCACTGACTTGGTGCCAGAAAAATTAGCCCAGATTTTTCCACGAAGCAGTAAAATCTTTTAGATTTGACATTTTTTTCCGTTCCACGGTGAACATTGCTTTGACATTCAGTAAATCATTGCATCCCATTTTATTTCCGAGCATTCCCAACTCTGTAAAACTGCCCCATGTCCGAGTGATCAAATGCTTTAAAACAAACATGTCTACAAAAGGTATAGTTTCATTTAGAGAGTTTCCAGTTCATCCCAGTAGCTGCATACAGTGGAATTAGCTTGAAAACTGTAAATAGTTCCATGTAAATTACCCCGAGGTGTTGATATTGACTCAGTAAAATGAGCCAATTCTGCCATGTTGCAATAACCCAGCCTCTTTTTCCTCTTTTTTACACTTTCATAAACCACCATGCGTCGTGCGCACACACCCACGACTAACCAAAAGTAATTTACCAGCTGCTCTCTAATGGGGTTTCATCTTTCTGTATAAATGTTAATAATCCATGATTACCTCTGTGGTGCAAAACAGGGAGCTGAGGCTTTCTTTCATGCATTTATGGAACATTCTCCGTTTCCTCATACCGTCTCTTCATCTCTTGCTTTTGGGAAAAAGAACACAGACATCAGCTGAAAGCTTTTCACTTTGTTTTTAATCAGCATGGAGGCAGAGGACTGCAGACACTTCTGTGAATTGTTAACCTTCTTTCTTTCAGTGTTAATTAACTCTACAGTCCCCCCCCCCCCCATATGGTTTCCTGATAGTTTTCTATTTAAGACAAACTGGGAATAAATGCATGAGCGATGCCACAAAATGATCAAAAGTGGAAGTATAAATCAGGGAAGCAAAGCTGTCAACATTTAACATAAAGTCCTCATTTCAGTGAGCTGGAGGATTACGCCTTTATCATCTTTAGTGTTGGGAATAAAAAGAAATTTTAAGTGACTATAATTAACTACTTTATATACAATATCAGAGCCAACAGGCGGCCCATCAGAATATGAAGCAAATCACACCAATAATGGGAAATGGGTTTTTGAACATAGACTGTGATGTTGCAAGTTTACTTTAAAAAGGTCCAGATTGCTGAGCCTCCGTCTGATCGCATTTATTGCATGGGACTCCTCGCAAAAGATGCATGAAAGAACGGCATTAACCCTTTTAACAAACAACCCAATGAGCAACATTTTCTTTTATAGTCTGAAGTCTTTATCTGGCCCTTTAACCCAATGTCAAATAAATAAAATGACAGATCTTCCCCTCAGTGATCAGTCAGAATTATGATGCATGAATGGATCAGGGGGCAGCAGACAAGTATCAGATTGTACAGAACAGTTTTAAGCAAAGCTTTTAATTAACTATAAAGTGATGCAATAGGCCTCAAACTGCAGTGCATATAACAAAAAAGGCATTAAAGAATTTTTTATTCTGTATAGATGTGTGCACAAATGCAGTATTTTACAGTGATGACCTAATAGACCAGGTGGATGCAGCTAATGGGCATCCAAACAAAGAAAAATCAAGACGATGCTTCTTCAGAGATTATGAAAAAATACACAATTTCACAACAATGGGGAAGGAAAAAAATAAACTTGCAATGTTGGTAAAAAGTATCGATGCCAACATTGCACAGTATACAGGAAAAAAATTAAATGAATCCCTATTTTCAAGGACTGCAACGGTAAGGCTTCAGGAAACTGATGTAAGAAGGATCTCTCTAATGTGTAAAGTATTTTTTTCTCCCTTGACTAACCTTTTCTCTAGCAACAGGAAACTCCAAACTTTCTTGCAACACTAAAAAAGTTTGGCCTTAAGACTCTGCGCTTCTCATTTTTATGGCACTCATTCATTATGGATATTCCTTGAGCTTTTGCCTTGCAATGGCCCAAGACTGAAAAGCTGCTTTTTCCAGCCATAGCCATCACGCGATACTTATTTTCCTTTACAGCATCGAGTTTTTGCAAAGAAATGCAAGAAACCGTATTGGAGGAAGAAAAATGGACAGAGGAAAAGATGAAACAAGAGTCTGACTGGAGGGAACTCAGAAGAGACGGGATGCAAAATGGATACTTAACCGACAGTCTGCAGAAGTCTGGAGAATCTGTAAAAGTTCAGTAGCACTGCTTTAAAAATAAAGAGGTATGACATTCCTTTTCATGACTGTTTTTTGTTTTCTTGAGGTAAAAGCTGGTTTCATTATTATTTGAAGGTATTTAAAACGATACAAGCACCAATACCCCAATTGAAACTGCAGCCATCTGGTCATGCAACCAAATTTAAAATCACTCTTAGCCAATTTAAATCCAATTCAACTTTATTTATAAAGCAGCTTGGGATACTGTGGAACTTTTGGCCACCAGGGGCACTAATCCTGTAACTTCCCACACACCTGTAACCAAATTAAACAGTCTCTGTATTGTGGAATCATGTTTGCAGACCACTTTGATCAGCCAATAGTGAAGTCATCGAGCCATAAAGCAAAGCGCTCCAGGTCACATGATCCAATGAGAGACGGATCCGTTACGTCTGGTCTTTGAGGAGGGCAGCTCCCTCAGAGCGCCAACATGTCAAGTGATGCATACCGTTTTTTTTATTCCTTCAGAACCACCACAAAATGACCAAAGATTAACAGAAACAAGTCTAATTGACTTTCCGGAGCTTTTAAATCACTTTGAATTTACTTGCCAATGAACTTTTCCTTTAAACAAGCAAATAAAAACTTGCTCGCTTGAGATTTTTTAAAAGAAAGTTTTCTTTTTTTCTTGGCAAAAATGTTTGGAGCAATTCCAGAAATGCTGTAATTGTTCAACTTCTGTATATGGTCTTATTCTCTGAAAAGAAAAGAAAAATCAAGATATAAAATACCGACTAGCATGAACACTGAAATTTTAACATTTTTTTTCGGCAATTTTACAATACTCGAAAGGACCCACAACAGCATCCATGATAAATTTCCTCCTCTAACCAGTAAGGAAACAAAAATGATTGTCCCTGACAGTTTATATGGACTCATCTCCATCCCATTTATTCTCCATTCATCTGTGTCTGAGTGAGGTTATAATGGGCCGGTAAAGAGGCACATTAGCAAGACAGGGCGCGACAAAGCTATGGATTAAAACTCTCTGATCCCTCCCCGTCAAGCCCATTAAAATGTATGCAATTTGGTATTATCTCTGGTGCCATGCTGCCCGTCTGTTCCACGTGGTGGAAACCGAGTTGAAACGATTTTAAATGCATCTCATTTGCTGCGTTTAATGACTCACCAAGTCCTCAGTTTTCCCTCCTCTTCTCCTCTATCCAGTGTAAGAGTGAAGATAAGACATGCCTATCATTCTTCAGACCCGTCAATCACGGATCACCTCGGAAATTACGTTTCCACACATACTCCAGCGCTGCAGAAGGTTCAACAGGCTGGATTCACGTCCACCTGAAGATATTCTGCAGCTTACAACTTCAGATTTTTTGTGAGAAAAAGTCTAGGTTCCACCTGCATTTCATTTTCTACGACAGCCCATGTCAAGATCCGTCGGCTGGAATGAGTCTATAGAAGTTTCTCCTAATATCAGCTGCCTTTACTCTGGTGATGGAATTTCATTTTACCAGAAATATTTGGAAGTAGGCAAAGAAAAGACCGACTTGAATCAGAGTTTTATGCATTAGTTTCGTGGATGCAGTGTGACTGGGCTTCATGACAAATATAAATGTAAATCAGCTCTGATGTAGCAACAAGATCCAGGAAAAAACTTTTACCAGTCTGAGCTGGTTTCATTTGGATGTCATGCATATTTGAAATTTGAAGTTTCATCATGAAGTCATACCTTCAGCACTTTTCTTTTCCTACTGACTATGAGGCTGTCATGCCTTTGAGTTTTGCTACAGTAGTGGGACATCAATATTTACCAATACATGTCCAATTTAACCAAAGAATCACACTTAAAAAAAAAAAAAAAAAAAAAACTGGCAGAGAGAATACATGACAAAGATATTTTATAACAAAGGATGAACACTGAAGTCAGTAGAATATTGATCAAGTTCAGTGATGCACAGCAGCTGTATCAGCTAAAACATCCCTGCACTCTAAGAAATAATAAACTGAGTCTACTTTTTAAAAAAAAAAGTGGTACAATTTGCATGCATCGTCATAATAATACTTAACTGTAAGAACTTAAGTAAATATCCAGTAACTTTTATAGTTCTGCTGACTCAACATGATTGGGATTTATATCTAAATGCTTAATTATGTTCATCCAACTTAATTTTCCTTTAAAAGTTTGACTTGCTCGCATCGTCTTTGTGTTGCTTCAGTTCTACTCAAAAATGGTCCACGCATTTTGTTACCTTATTTTTTTGGAGTACTCTTAATTATTGAAAAAAGAAAATAGTTGAACCAAATCAACAGTTTGCATTAATCCAACTAAAATTAGAGCAAAACAACTTTAAGTTTTCAATTTTTCCAGTTCAATAATTTGCTTAATCCAGAAGTTAATGATTGTTCTTCTGTAATCCAGTAAAATAGTTTTAGATCTTCCTTTTTGACATAACATGAATACAGCTTTATGCTTTTATTACACTCTCATTCTGTCAGAGTCCAAAGACTGAGATAGATAGCACAGACAACTATACTAGGGATGGGCATATCGATACGTCCATACCAGCCAGCCAAAATATCGGAATCGATACTTTGAGTATCGCAATACCAATGTACAGATATAAAACATGCAATTAGTTTCTTCTGAGAGTTTTAGGCAATGAACTGATGAAAGCAGCCAGATTCTAGCTTCTGTGTCACATGATGGTGGTAGCCTATCAGCTGTCATGAAATGTTAGTGATGATGATGATGTTTTGTTGTCTTTCAGTGGTTTAATGCAGGTTCTTGTACATTTGGTAAATTTGTAATATTACTGTTACATTTTCTATTTTAACATTTTCCACTTAATAAATTTGATTTTAGTTAGTATATATTATGTTATTTGATCATTGAAAGAGGTTTTTAATCTGTTTAATTTGATCATCACTATAATTTATTGTTTTAAAAGCGTTTCTTTCCAGTACTTATGTTCTCAGGTTTTACTTTTTTCTAATATTGTGCTTGCATTCAAGAAATTAAAGCAAAACGCACAATCATGTAATTTTCTTTTAAAGGACAAACTCGATATCGGTATCGCTGAAAAAGTGCCATAAACAACTGGTGTCGTATCCACATGAACAATTTCAGTATCGCCCATCCCACATACAAGTTCATAGACTGAGATAAAGCAGCACAGACAATTACACATGAATTTGACTGCATCTTCATTTATCTGTATGTATCAGTTATATGTGGTGTGTAGTTTATCTCCTTACTGTCCTTCACACATTAATGGCGCAGCTTTAACCTCAAATGAACAGAATTTCTCAGCAACTTTCTCTGAATGTCAACATAACAAATGCAGTGAACACACATAAATTTATAAAATTACAATCATAAAAGGTTTATTTCCTGTTGAATTAGCTTCTCCCATGAGTGTTGAGTTTTGAAAAATGGCCCCACCCTCTTTGTTGTTCATGCATGTTAAAGCTGCAACAACGTAAAAATTTACTTCGAGTGAAAGTAAAATGTTATTTCAGATAAAAGAGTGTTTTTACGTTGATTCGACTCAAAGATTTCATCGCCAAACCAAAATAATTAAGTTAGATCTATGTGAAGAAGTCTTTTATATCAACTATCCCAGATACTCGAGTGCAGTTAAAACACAAGCAGCATTTTTATGTTCAGTGTTTTGTAAAGCCACTGTTGAACGTGTGTTAAAATTGCCAGTTATACGCTCTGTACACAAACACTTGACATTTTCAGTGTAGTCAGGAAAAAAAGCAAACAAACTTGTCTATTGAACTCCACATTATTAATTTAAACCAATATTTTAAATTAATTACAAGGATTTTGAAAGACCAATCCGCAAAACTGAATCCAGTCCTCTCCTTAAAAAAATAAAGTTACATAAAAATATTTGTGTTATCAGAAATTCTCTCTCAGTTCAAAAACAGGAGCCTTGAAAATCCTGTCATCTAAACATAGGGTTGAACAGTAATCCACATAAAGTCTGCTCATTATCTTGGATTCAGGATATTAAAAAGTTGCCTTGTTTTGCTTCCGATTAAGCGGAGGAAGAATGGACTGCAACGATGCTGAAAACAGCAGCTGGAAGATCAGCGGAGCACAAAGTGCTGATTTTCCGATTAGCCAGCAGTTGTCTCATTTTTTATTATCCACAGTAACACCTCCTCTCTCCTCGAGATACTTCACAGATTTGTTACCATACATTCACAGAGAAGTGAAATACTGTCTGAATAATAATGCAAAATATATCAAAATCCAATCATTTCCCTTCAGACTGACTTCATATCCTCATCTATTGTTTCAGAGCTCAGGAAACAGAATTATAACTTACTTTATGTAAATTATGACAATATGCTTTTGCTCTTGTTGAAGTTCAACTATCAGCTACATGGACAAATAAAGGCTCAAAGGTTCTGACTGTAAGTCAGTCTTACAGCCTCATAATCCATTCACAGGAGACAAACAAATCTCTCCATCATACTCAACATATGCATGTGCTCTTCAGCTTTCATATCATTTCCTCTCACAGCAAATGGTGCACACAGATGGCTCAGCAGCAGATGATGCGAGCGCCTCTGCATCGTTTCTACAACGATTTGCAAAAACACATGAAAACGTTTATGTGCTCTTTATGCTTCAGGTGTGTTGAGGATGCACGAAGGTGGAGAGGCACTCAGAAACTGATAATTACCCAACTGAAGCTCTAAAAGTTCAGTTTGGGATTTGGCTTTGTCAGTTTACTCATGAATATATGAAGAAAAATCAAGAAAGAAATAAGAAACTAACAAATTATAACTGCTTTATTCCACTTGGACACTGAGATGCAGCTCTGGTGCACCAGAGGTGCTGTAATAAAAACCTTCTGTACGAGCGTTAGGGGCTGGTATTAATTACAACCAATCCTCTTCTCTCTTAAAAGAGCCTGGTCCTCGACAGTATTAAACTTTAACGTAATTATGGGTATTAAAAGTGCTTTTAATGATTTTCCAGTGTGTAATAATTCTCTTCACGGTCAGGTCTGGGATTTTGTTATTTAGTCCTTTAATGATGAGGCTGGGCTGGCATTTATTTGACTGGAGCCTCCCAGAACAGTTATTCAAAACAACCTTTGAGAGGTTTCAAGTGCATTACTGGGAAACATTCGTAGGGGTGTCATGGACTTCAGTAGGTTCAGGTCATGTCTGGTTTGAAGATGGTGTTTAAAACAACCTTTTTTCAATTAAAACAATCAATTCATGGTCTTAAAGTCCCATATTCAACCCCCCCCCCCCCAAAAAAAGAAGCGTTATGCAGCGTTCCACCACTAAAACTCTGCATCCCTGACTTGTTTGATGGCACTGTGATATTTATTATGATTGTTTGTGTTGTTGCCTAGCAGCATCCTGAAGCTGCACTTCACAGCTTTTTCTTCCAGAACGCTGCATGACGTTGCAGCTGAATTTCGAGCACCACACAGCTGCTGTGCGCTAGCAAGTGGCCATCAACAGACCAGCTGTTTGGAATGTGGAAGCATGGCTGATTCAGTAAAGCAGGGGTGTCCAAAGTCCTGCACGCTTTCACTGTTTCCCTGCTTCAGCACCCCTGAGTCAAATTAAATGGATCCAAAGCCAAATGAAGTTCTGCACAACGACTCATTCATTTCAGTCATGTGTGTTTGAGCAGGGAAATGTGGAAAACCTGCAGGATCGAGGCCCTTGAGTACAGGAGCCAGATACCCCTGAAGTAAAGAAACAACTGTAACTGAGGATGAGACCAAAAAACAGAGGGACAAAGCAAGAAATAAGTACAGGAGACGATTGAAGACTAAAGAAAAAAAAAATCTAATAAAAAGTCAGAATTCAGACTTTAAGAAAAAAAAATCTTATATCTGAAAAGTCTAAAATTTGATAGAAAAAAACCTCAGAATTCTGACTTTTTTTCAGAAATTACAAAGAAAAAAGAAAAATCCGCCCCCATTTGTTTTTTTTTTCTTTTTTATGTTCTGAAAAAACAGAATTCTGACTATTTTCCAGAACATCAAAAAGATTTTGGGTGGAGTTTTTTTATTATAATTATTATTATTATTATTGAAAAAGTCAGAATTCTGAGTTTTTCAGAAAATTGGGGGAAAAAACTCCCGATTATTTTTTTTATGTTGTGGAAAAGTCAGAATTCTGACTTTTTTCTAAGAATTTTATTTATTTTTTTCTGCATAAAAAAATATAGGCCCTAATCCTCTTCCATAGATAAGATCAGACTCGACTAAGTGCTGCCTATTATTGGCTGGAGAGCTCACAGTCCGTGTCTAATGCAACACGGATGCCAAAGTAGCCATCGATAGGGGGCGTTCCGAAAATCTGAAAAAGTCCTGCAGAATGTGTAAATTGTATCTTAAGATACAGGAAGCCCTTAAAATATAAACACACTGGAAATCAGAAGCTTGCACTTCTTTAAATCAAACATAACTTAGATCTCTCCACCATCCGGATCAGTTCACGTTGGACGATCCCCACAAACTGTTTTACAAGAGGACACAGCCCCTAATTAAACACTTCCTGCACATATTATGCATAAATTACATCATAATAACCACAGAGGATGTTATATACAGTAACATATAAAAAGCAGGGCAGAAATTTCTGTAATTAATCATTTCTTACAATAAGCTCACGATCTAATCATAATGAGTTATAATTAGTGTCGTGTTCTACCGTGTGATTAAATCCCAATCAGAAAAACAAGGCATATTACAACATCTTCAGGGTACACACGCTTTCTCTGTGCAGCTGTACATTTGTGCATCCTCCACTGCATTTATGGCTGGGAGATATTTGGAGGATTTATGCCACCAATGAGGGATGGAGTGAAGATCGCTGTAATTATCAAACTAACCCTACAGAGAAAGGATGCAGCAGGCTTACCTCCAACTTTAGTAATTCTTGATGTTAACGGTCCTAATTAGGGAAAAGGAAAATTCCTCCAAGAACCGGAAGCGATGGCAAATTCTCCAACCTGCACAAATCAGATGGCAACAATGAATCCAGAGTGTCACTTCACAGATTGTTAGTAAAGGCTCAAAACAGACAAACAACTTTACTCAGAAAAGGGAGGAGAAAAACAACTTGTTAGAGTTTGCACCTCCAAATCCTGCAAATGCTAAAACACTGACACGGAGCTGGATTTAACAGAAGCCTCAAAGCCTCAGCGAGCAGCGTTAATATACCAACATGATCAAAGACATGCGTTCAAATCTGTATCAACTTCAAACAAATGCATATCTGCTTCGTAAAGCTTCACTTGTTTGCTCTTGATCATTTAAAGAGTCTAAAGGCAAACAAGAGGAGCAACATTTATGTTAAGATGGATTAGATAGCTGGAGATTCAAGGCTCGGACGAAACATGCAGAGATGCAGCAACATCAGCTTTATTAACCCTGAAAAGAAGACTGTAGACCAGTGGCGGGGAACCACGGTCCGCAAGGGCCACAGTCCTGCCATCCAGTATTTTAATATGTGTGTTGGAGCAGGGAAACATTGAAACTTGCAGGCCTGCATCGCGTTGGGGTTCCCCACCGCTGCTGTAGGGATAATGGACTAGACTTTCACATCCAAACATGTTCCAGTAGAATACTTGGCAAAGTAAATGTCCTTATTCTGCCATTTACATAACAGTCATGAGATCCTGGCACCACATCATATGATGAAGCGGGCCTCGTCATCATCATCATCTCAGATACAAGGATGACCCTGTGGTGTGACGGGCAAATGACGCTCTGCAGCTTTCCATCAGTCTTCCTGAAATATCAGCCATGTCTCAATCTGCACACTTGCCCGAGCGCACTGGACTTCAGTGCGTAGTGTGCACCATTGTCGCTAAATGCTGAAGCCAAACAGAGCACTGCACTTACAGGAAGTGACGGACTAGCATGGCCCGCTAACGTGAACTTACTCTACTGAGCCGGTAGAACCGCGGCCGCAAACAAATGACCAGATCACCAGGGAGTGAACAGCTTGGTAGCCACAATATAAACGTTACTTAAATCAGTACAACACCGCCTCCGATGCCGCAGGGGTCGCACCGCTTCATTCACCACCGTTATTCAGATAGTTTCCAAAGAGGATAATTCAAAGATGTTAACCACAAAGGAAACACTAACAGAAAGTTGACAGCGTATCTTTTATTATACACCGAGTCAGAGACAGACAGCTCCAGGCAGCGCTTCGCTCAGCTGCAGTACACATCCATGGCCAGCAGTAGGAGCTCATGCTGACTGCTGCAAATGTCAAGACTTCATGTCGAACTCTGGCAGCTGTGTCAAAATGTCTCATTGTCTCATTAGGCTTCGTTTTCACCATCCCAAACATAAATACCTTTTATTGCTTTAACAGCTGAGTTTTACCTTTAATAAAGTTTAAACTGAAATACTGGACTAAGACATTAAATAAATAAATGTGTGTGTTCATCCAAGAAGTGCAAAACCTATACTTTTTAGCTTGCTGGGTCCCTCTGGGGGGATGGTCCTCCAGTTTTGGAACCACTGCCCTAATGCAACACGCCTGACTCAAATCAATGGCTAATTAGCAGACAGGTCTGACGTGTGCTGCGGCACAGAAACATGCAGGATGAGAACTGAGAATCCCTGCCTTAAAGCAGCTAGAGGCTTCACCTGCACATGTCTAGGAGTAACTCAGGGACCTGGTTAGTTTAATAAAAACATGTGTACTGACTTCTTTAAATCACTGCCTTCACCTTTCCCAGATTCAAAAGAAAAGTCTGTTTTCAATGTTTTTGGAAGAGATGGCAGGAAGAAAACCCCAAAAGGACACAGGTGTAACAAATAAAACAAAAACAAGCCTGAAAAAAGGAAACTTACTGAGAACAAGTGAAGATGCCAGAGAAGCAGGAATACTCAGCAGGTCCAGTCAAAGAAAATCCAGCAGGGAATCCAGAGGAAAGCAAGCAGGTGTGACAAACACACTCAGGCTGATGAGACGCAGGTGGGATCATTTAAAGAGACAGCAGATAATCACAGAGGCAGGCCAGCAAAGAAAGTGAAGCAGATTCCTCACTTTAACAAAATATGAAGCAAAAATGCAATAAACACAAAACAGGAACTTTATAAAAATAAAATTTCATCTGACTTCCCGTTGCCTTTCTATCATCTCCAACCAGTCTGCCCATTCTCCTCTGACATCAGCAAGTCCTTCTGGTCCTGAAAACTGCTGCTCATTGGATATTTTCTCTTCTTCAGACCATTCTCTGGAAACCCTACAGATGGTTGTGTGTGAAAATCCCTGTAAAGACTCAGACCTACAACAATGCCACGTTCAAAGTCACTTAAATCGTCTTTTTTTCTCATTTTTTCTTTTTTGTGCTTCAAACAAAAGAAGCCACCTGTCTTTTGCAACCATTTACTCTTTTTTCTCATCTTCTCTCCAGTCTTTCACTGCAAAATGAAATGAATCAAACAAGCAACTCATCAGACCCCGAAAGCAAAACCGGAGGGGTGTGCAGTTTTAACTGCAGACAGATATATGGAGGCTCGGGATCTTCAAATAAATAAATAAAGGCTGTGCTTGAACATCAAGTGTCTCTCTAGTGTCTAAATGCAGGTACCAGCAGGCATAGCTCTGCAGCCCAGACATCCTCTCCCCAGTGGCCGGCTACAGCTTGTCTGGGCGCTCTCAGGCCAGATGGGATATGCTGTGCTGTGGTTCTGTGCCAGGCGCTCCGCTCATTTGGACGTGCCAAGAATATCTCCTCAGGGAGAGATTCTGGGTTTTTCCAAGGCTTTCAAGCAGCTTCGCCTGCCAGATGATCAAATGGGCCATGATGACACAACAGAAAAAAGTCCATCTTTGATAAAGGTCTGATGGATGAAGCGCCTTCAGCTTAGACATGCTGTTTGTTCTGGAAAGACCATGACCAACAATAAAGGTTAAAACAAATTCTCCAGTTGGCTTTGAATGAAGCTGTATTTCTCTCTCTTTTCTCCACAGTAACCATCCATCAGGCAGGTGGATTGAACTCAGATAAGTGCTGAGCTCAGGTGAATATGTGAAGCGAGTGCTCTCTCTACTTCGTTTCTGCTTTGTAATTAATAAACTCATCAGTTGCCAGGAGTTTCTTCCCCTACCTGCATTTATTTTTATTTTCATTCAAACTACAATAAGAAATCCAACATTTATTCCTAAATTTATTTCCTGGTCAAAACTGAAATTATAATTTCCAATTTGTTAATAACTTTGCTCTCATTAAAAACAAACCTTGTTTAAAGGTGCAACCAGGTTGAAATCTGGGTTTGTCCTTCCAATATGCAGCAGAGTAGTAATTTTCCCCCTCTTTCCTATAACAGGTTGGTGCTGTGTCAGATCTTCTCACCCTGCAGGCCATCGAGGCAGGTGGCCTCCATAAGTCTGGTTCTGGTAGAGGTCTTCTGTGATCAGGATAGGGGAATACTTCCGAGTGACCACTTGAGCCAGGCAGCTTTTTATGGATCTGTATCTTATGAGTTGGACTGAATGGATTATAATTATTAAATTTGATTGGAATGTATCTGACCTCATTTGACTGGAATTGTTTTCTTTCTCTTTAAAGGTTCACTGTGTGAGAGTAACTGCCATCTAGTGGTAAAGATGGGCATAGAAATGACTTCAAATCTTCAGCATGGTTTGGATGGACGGTGGCTGTCGGTGCCCAAAATTCTTCCAGACATTAACATGTTTTCCATCATAGATATGACCTATATAATTGCTAAATATGGTGCCCCTGCTGTTGGCCAATGGAGGCAAACACACTTCACATTAATTTGAAGGTTTGTGTACTTTGTAAATACAGTTGTGTGAAAAAGTGTTTGCCCCCTTCCTGATTTCTTATTTTTTGGCATGTTTGTCACACTTAAATGTTTTAGATCATCAAACAGATGTAAAAAGGAAAAAAATCCAGACTTAAATGGCCCTGTGTGAAAAAGTGATTGTCCCCTAAACCTAATAACTGGTTGTTCCACCCTCAGCAGCAATAACTGAAATCAAGCATTTGTAATAACTGGTAATGAGTCTTCTACAGCGCTGTGGAGGAATTTTGCAGAATTGTTGTAATTCAGCCACATTGGAGGCTTTTCCAGCATGAACCGCCTTTTTAAGGTCATGCCACAGCATCTCAGTGGGATTCAGGTGGGGGCTTTGACTAGGCCACTCCAAAGTCTTCATGTTGTTGTTCTTAAGCCATTCAGAGGTGGACTTGCTGGTGTGTTCTGGATCATTGTTCTGCTGCAGAACCCAAGTGTGCTTCAGCTTGAGGTCACCAACAGATGGCCGGACGTTCTCCTTCAGGATTTTTTGGTAGAAGCAGAATTCATGGTTCCATTTACCACAGCAAGTCTTCCAGGTCCTGAAGCAGCAAAACAGCCCCAGACCATCACACTACCACCACCATATTTTACTGTTGCTATGATGTTCCTTTTCTGAAATGCCGTGTTACTTTTATGCCAGATGTAATGGGACCTACACCTTCCAGAAAGTTCCACTTTTGTCTCGTCAGTCCACAGAGTATTTTCCCAAAAGTCTTTGGGATCATCAAGATGCTTTCTGGCTAATCTGAGACGAGCCTTTCTGTTCTTTTTGCTCAGCAGTGGTTTTGGTCTTGGAACTCTGCCATGCAGCCATTTTTGCCCCCCAGTCTCTTTCTGATGGGGGAGTCATGAACACTGACCTTCATTGAGGCAAGTGAGGCCTGCAGTTCTTGGATGTTGTTCTGGGGTCTTTTGTGACCTCTTGGATGAGTCGTCGCTGTGCTCTTGGGGTCATTTTGGTCGGCTGGCCCCTCCTGGGAAGGTTCACCACTGTTCCATGTTTTCACCATTTGTGGATAATGGTTCTCACTGTGGTTCTCTGGAGTCCCAAAGCTTTAGAAATGGCTTTGGAACCTTTTCCAGACTGATAGATCTCAATGACTTTGTTTCTCATTTGTTCCCAAATTTCTTTGGATCGTAGCATGATCTCTAGCTTTTGAGGACCTTTTGGTCTAAATAACTCCGGCAGACAGGTCCTATTTAAGTCATTTCTTGATTGAGAACAGGTGTGGCAGTAATATTCATTTAAAAACTGCATTTTCTGTTTACTTGTGTTATCTTTGTCTTACTTTTAATTTGTTTGATGATCTGAAACATATAAGTGTGACAAAAATTTATAAAAAAAAATCACAACTGTAACTATAACTTGCTCAATTTTCGACCGATTTTCAAACGGTTTACTTTTTTACAAACATCAGAGATGTAGTTATGAAACTGTGATCTTGTCAGTGATAAACAAATTTAGGAGCCACAAACATTATTTTGGGGTTGTGATCAGGGGGTTGATGGTTTTGGTTTATCATGGTTGTCACGGTGATTGCAAGCCGTGGTCACATGGAAGTAGTCAGCGACAGATTGTGTTGTCAAAGGGGTATATATATAAATATCATGTTTTGAGTTTTAGGAGCCTAAATATTGATTCACATTAATACCCAACTGCCTTATATTATATTTATTGCTCCTGTCTGTTTAATTTAATAAGAAAATCCATGGTTATAGCTCTGCTCCAGAAACATTAGTTATAATTATTGATAAGCATGCAGTTTTATATCTAAATGTCTGACGTTTATAACGAACCAGACCATTTTAAAATTGATACATGTAGAAAATTAAGCAAGTTATTAAAAGTACATGCACCATTAAATCAATGTAATGAGTGGGCGAGCTGACTGTGGTAAGATAGACGCGAGTGCAGATGTTTGATACGCCCTCATGTCCTATCTAGTGATTATAGAATATCTTAATCCATTCAGAGACATCGTAGAATAAAAATTACACAATTATGGCATTTGCCAGATGCACCTACAGTACGGTAAGTAAGCTATGAACGGCTCATTTTAAGAGAATAAAAACAAATCCGCTGTTATCGTAAAGTAATTAGATACCAAATGGAAACAGTTTTTAATGATGTAACATATTTCTGTCATTGATGTTTGGTATCGTTCCTGTATCGTTCCTCAGTGATATACAGAAAGACAAATGAAACTCCAAAGCATCTCTCTCAGTGGTTAACTTTTTCTCCACTCTGCAGAAATACTGTCTCCACTCCATAAGATAAGGAAACCCTGTCCTAATGTCTCCATATTCAGTTACAACATTCAACATTTAAAGCCTCCAATAGACGACTTCATGAATGTTTTACAGCTTGCCATCATTAATAGCCCCGCCGCTGGCACCCGCTCTTCATATTGGACAGATCTGAACCTCCCCTGCTCCCTCTACACTCTAGTTAACCTCATCTCTACCTCTTTTAACCTTGTCACACTGACTCATTTAGTCTCATATGCACTTTGAATTTCCTTCAAATCACTGAAGTGTATCAGGCTGAATTAAGATTCTGTTCTAATACACATTTCCTTGTCTCAACATACTCCCGGGTGTCATTACTCATCCCTTTTGTTCACTATCTAGAGTTGGGGCTTGTAACCAGTATAACTGCCTCCCTGCTGCACAACCCAGTCTGCATAATGTTCACCATCTGCATCATTTTAGATGTTTTAAAGCATTCAGTGTTTATCCATTCAAACAATCCCATTTTAATTTGTCATTTCAGGAAAACACCTGATTTCCCATGATTATTTTAGAAGATTTATGGGCCCTTTTTCTTTATTTAATATATTTAGTCTTTGTCTTCTATAATAGAAGTAAATGCTCTCTTTAAGCTGCATCACAACACTTTTAAGCTAACGTTTAATTCAGAGTATTTGCAAATATCTGACTGCTGTTGCATTAAAGGTGTTCAGTAGATGTTACAGGATGGTTTACATTATCATTTTCTATTTTTGCAATTATTGAGCAGGTTACAGTAACCTGGGGAAGATTTAACCTATCAAGGCAACAAACTCTACAATGTAATACGGAATAGTATAAAGCGAAAGTAGAGGCCAATGCAGCAGCTTGGTTTTTTCACAACACTGTAGAACTGTTGGATTCTCTCCTCCATCATTCTGTTTGTAACATTTCCATTAAGTTTTTCGATGCTCTAGCGACCTACCAGTGTATGGAGTGAATTTAGTAACAAATGTGTAAAACATGATTTGCAAATGTAAGCTCTTGTAAATAAATTTGGCTACTTGCAAATGCACGATTATATCCTCTTAAATATTAAGCATTTAAAAGACATTAAGAAGTTTACATATGCACGCATTTGAAACTGCACAAACATCTATATTTTGCAGACAGTTTTATCCTCAGCTCACTGACATGATTGTTTCTGTGTTTAAAAAAGGTTCCTGCGCACACAAATCTGTAGATGCATGTACACACCACCTGATGCGCAGAGATCAGCTCATGTTTGCATGGATCGGTCGACTCCCCGCGCGGTCTGTCTGCTTGCTTTCTCTGAGGCGTATCCTTGTAAGTGTAATTTGGTAAAATGATATTTTTATGAATACTACTGAACTTTTTCTTATGGAGGCCCCCCTAACAACGGTAAATTACACCTTCATCTTGCATTCCACCTCTACTCTACTCTGAGCTCGCTCCAGTCACTAAAAGTCTTGTCTCTTTCTCTCTCTTTTCCTCACTTCTTCTGAAATTTTCCTCTTGGGTTTCTTTGTTGAATCAAAGAGGATGTTGAAAGAGGTGATAATGAGTTGCTGATGTGTGACATGATGCCATTAAGGAGAATACTGCTGCAGGAGTTGTTTGTAGGGCATCAGCTAGCATTTAAACGGGGCTAGCTGAGCTAGCTGGTAGGAAAAATAACAAATTTGTTAAAAACTCAGTGTTAGACCTCCTGCAACCTCACATCACAAACACATGCTTTATAATTATTCTTTGACTGTCTTTCTTTCAATGTTTTTCACTCATATGTTTTCCTTCTTTCTGATGTCATAACGCCATTTACCATCCACGCTAAAGGCATTATAGAAGATGTTTCTTTCAACAATTTTTGCAATATTTGATTAAAATGAGTTCACTATCCATAAGGTAGGTGATTAATTAAAAGCTTTAAATATAAACAGTAAATGTCATGTATCAAAAGTGGAAAAAGTACAAAAAAATTAATTGTAATTAAGTAAAAGTATAATTTCTTTGCTTAAATTCTACTCGAGTTAAAGTACCCATCTAAAAATGTACTTGAGTAAAAGTAAAAAGTGCTTAATTTAAAATGTACTCTGAGTAAAAGTTACTTAGTTACTTTCAGTCACTTGCTGTAAAAAACTGTTTTTGAGAAACTTTCACCATAAAAAGAGAAAAAAAAAAAACAAATCAAAGAATCCAAGATGGTGAAAATGTTGAGGAAATCCTTATTAACTCTTAATAATTAAATCTTAAATTCAGTTGTCTTAATAAACAAATGAGCACAATGACTGCTTACTTTAAGAAATGAAATAAAGTGCCATGCTCAAGAGAACATTCTGCCCACTGCCCATCTCATCTATGAGAATTCAACCCTCAGCCTCCTCCGTCTCCATCTCCTGCTCAGCACCATCATCATCATCATCAGTGAAATTTCCTTTCATTGGACGACATCACGAACTATCCATAAAGTTCGGCATAACATATACAATACTTATTTATTTTAAAAAAATCGCTAAAGGCAGTTCCATATTATTCATGTGGGAAATGGGAGGACACATTTGATTGCCCACTAGCATGGGAAAAAAATATTTAAATTAATTTACAAAACAGTTACTGATGTGCAGAATCTTTTTTCTTTTTTTTTTTCAAATTAAAATAATATATAATTTTTTACCCACTGGGAAAATGTTAAAATTATGAAATATGGCAGAAACAGATGCTTGTCGTTTTTGTTGTCAGGAACCTGAGACCACTCTGCATTTGTTTTTGGTATTGTCATATTATGTCGTCGTTTTGGATGGAAGTGGAAAAGATGCGTTCTGATATTGGTTTGTTTATGAAATTATATTTTGTGTCTGTTCTGTTGGGAAATTTTGTAAAAAGTAGTGATTCAGTTAATATTGTTATTATTCTTGGTAAAGGATTTATTTTTAAAACCAGAAATAGATTTTCACTTAGTGTTGATTTGTTCAAAAGATTTATTCAGCGATTTTCTGTTTTGGAAGATTATATGATTAAAACGGAAAATTAAGCCAAAAAATATAAACAGAGATGGGAAACTCTTAAATGTTTATTTTGACCTTATATGCTGACCTTTACATCTTTAATTATCTCACCTTAGACATGGTTTTGGGACGCAATCGTATGAAATGCCTCTGATATTTTGTATGAAAGATATAAAACCTTGTACTCTTGATGTGGTTTTACTTGGCAAGTCAGGATTAGTCTGATTAAAGTTATTCTTCATAGCGGTTTTTGGCTGGTCGAGATATTTCTTTTTTTTTTCTCATTGATAATGTATCTGTATACTTATATGATGTTAAGTATAATTGTGTGTTGGTATGTGTGGTGTGTGTCTGTGTTAAGCCTGTTTGATGAATTAAAAAAAAAAAAAAAGTTTGACATTAAACCTGTTCAGGCTGAGTTTTCTCCTCCTGCATTTCATTTTTTACTCAGTAACGGGGAACGTTTCCAAAGTAGTGAAGTAAATTTACTTGGGTCAAAATGTACTTGAGTAAAAATAAAACTACCTATTTCAAAAACTACTCAAAAATTACAAATAACTCACAAAACTACTCAATTACAGTAACTTGAGTAAATGTAATTAGTGACTTCCACCTCTGGTCATTACACATCAGCTGTTGAAGTAATGGAGCTTTGGAAACATATGCCAATCATTTTCTATGCTCATTATGTTTTATTTGTCTGTTGGCACGTCAATCACTTTTACTACTGTAGTATGAGTGAATAACGGGCAATTCAACAGGTAATAGACAAGACTGATCAATGAAAGTGATTGATTGGCAAAATTAGTACATGCTGGAAGTGGCAAACTCTTGTCTAATGTTTCCAGTAGGAGGCTAAAAGTCATTCTGCTAGCAGTTAGCAATGTTCAGACAATAACATCTGTTTTACCTGCATTTGTGACATGATGTGAGAATCTGTATCTGCTGTCTGAATTACTGAAAACATCTTCTATATTTAAACTGTGTAATGGATGGTTTTAGGGAGTGATGGGTGCCTGTAAAAATTTTGGCTGCCCACTGCTTGACTCAGCTAACCATCCTGGCCTTTGTAGCTAACCTTAACCATGTTGTTAAAATTATCCTATAGGTATGACCTTTAAACTACACACTTTTCTTTTGACTTACTTTGATGGCTCAATGATTTTCATTATACTCACTCTGGATTCATCATTGCTCTGCAGCACCCTGATGCTGAGAAACCACACTCAATGTTCTCCTGTGTGTTTCTGTGCAGATGCATCAGTTGGCTGTTTCGCATATCTTTGTCTTCTCTTTCTTCCCTTCACTCTAATTTTTTTGGTCCACCACTTATTGTTTCCTTTCTGAATTTTCTCTTTGCTCGTCGCATCCAGCAATATTATGTCAAATGCAGTTTTAAATAAGCATTCAAATAAAATAAAGAAATTTGTAATGGCAAGAGGAACTTAACATTTATTGCTCATCTTGGCAAAGCAAATCTGTTCAACACAGCAAAGCAGCCAGATTATCATTCTGCTGCTGCCATGGACAAAACAAAATTAGAAAAGAAAGAAAGAAAGAGAGAAACACCTCACAACTTTGTGTTCCAGCCCAAAGTATCACATTACAGATGTGCTTTGGTTTATGTCACTGCGTTACACACCAGCACGTATTGGCTGTTTAAATGGGCACTATGGCCAGTTCAGCAAGGAGACCCATTTTGAAAGAAGAAAGTAAAAGAAAAAAAAAGTTTTTGGGCAAGATTCAACATTGAACTCCTATTGCCTGGAAGGAGCTCAGAGAAGACCGGATGCTTGGCAGGTGCTGGATTAACCTGGATTAACCTTCACTAGGGGGCGCTAAATAATGAAAATCTGCATAAGTGCTGCTTTAAAAGAGCTTTAAAAACAGAACAAATGCATGAAAGACTGCAGCTGAATTTAAAACAAAGCAATAAAATAAAATAAATTCATTTGAAAGTAACCCAGAAAGACTGAATCATCTATTTAACTGCAAAGTAACTAAAAGGTGATCAAGATGGGACACACCAGCTGTGTTGCCCCCTCCAACTTAAAAATGTAGACTTGTAACCTTATACAGTCAATATATATTAAATGAAATGCTGTAACAGTGTTACTTTATGGGGCTATTTTTGTGCTTTTAATCAAGCTTTTCCCTGAGGCTGCAATTGGTCACTTGGTGCATTTTACTTAAGTTGTCCATCCAGGACAAACACATGTCCTTGTATAATTTACATTATGATTTTCTAATTTTCATTATTTCTGTAAAGAAAAAGTAAAAGAAAATATATTTTTGGTCAAAACGGCAACTTATAATTTAAAATTCATGAGGAATCAGTGCACAATAATCACAGATGATGTTTTCATGTTTATTTTAGATGTTGATTTCATATAACTGTAACTGTTTATTGCTCAGAGCTGTTAAAATAATATTTCCAGAATATCTTATGCATGTGTGGGTGTGTGTGTGTGTGTTTTGTTTGTGTGTGCTATGTTGAATCCTGCGGGACAGTTTTGCAGTTGTGGAAACCTTCCTGTCTGCTTTAAAGCTCTGCATCAGCTTTAAAATCAGATGAAATCTTGACTTCCTCAGACTGATGCAGTAGAGACTCGTTCCCTCTGTTCTCCAACTTTCCACCAGCAGCATTCAACCAAACTCTGCGCCTTGACACAACTTCAGAGGCACACCAGCGGAAATGTGCAAAGAGCCTGACAAGGAGGTCCACGCATCTTCTCATTTGGTGTCAAATGCTGACAGCCTGTCAAAGAAAATAGCAGCGGATTAGATAGAACAAGGAAGCACACCCACACACACATTTATCTGAGAAAACATGGAGTGCACAGCTGCACACACACATTGGTATTCTAGTCTTGTGATGCACTGTGAAGGTAAAGAAAGTAGTTTGACCGACCTCTTTTTCTGACCTATAAGATAACCTTTAGTGTGTGTGTGTGTGTGTGTGTGTGCAGCTTGACACAATCAGCCAGTGAGTGTTAATCAGCCAAAAGGAGAAGGTCATGACTCACAAAGACTGTTAAATCCACAGAGTCGGACTGACATCTTACTGACTGAGAAGCGTCCTGTTAAATTATTCAGCTCAATTAAAAACTGGCAGCGTTTCACAAAGAGTTGCAGATACGTACCGTTGCACGGAAATGTCTGCATGTCTCTTTCTCCCCGACAGTTTGTCACGCCTCTCAACCTGCAGCACTTACAGCTCCATTAAAAACTAGTGTTTCACCAATTAATGATACCCTTCAGTTTTCTTCCTTTAATAACCGTGATATTTTCTGAGCTTGGTACGATACCATAAAAATGTCACATCAGAAAGTTATTTGACTCAGGTCGAGCAAAGCAACGGGGACTATAGAGGTCTAAAAAGTTTTCTTTCTTTTGGTAGAATTTGCACCTGAAAATAGGAAACTGAAGTGGTAAAATAGCCAGCTGACAGTTGATGGACAAGTCCGCCATTACATTCAGCATCACTAAAGGCTTCGCAGCGTAACCTTTTACAATCATGAGTCACAGTTCGACACAAGAAGGAGGGAGCCAAGTGCAGAACTACGAGACAGGAGGCAGGCAGACAAGGAATAGGATTTATGTAATGAGACTGAAGGTGCTGCAACAGGAAGTTTAATAAGAACTCGAACCAAAACTATAACAGACTGAAGAACAACTCGCAGCTAAAAAGTAAGAAGCTAGAACCAATAATAAACCCGGACATGACTGACAAGGATCTGGAAGGAGCCAGTGTGGTTGTTGGGAAACAAAAACATGGTGTGAGGAGCTGGAAATAAGCAAGATTCATGACACAACAAAAAGTAAACATCTGCTAGAAGAACATGAATTAAACTAGAAGATGGAATCTCCAAACGAGGGTCAACATGAGGAAACAACAATAACTAGAACCCAAACCAAACACAGACGCAGCCAAACAGATCATGATATTCACCTGAGTTTGGTGAATTTTTCATTACTAATAAATCGCTGCACTGATGCTGCATTTACGTATGTTGTGTGGACGAATGACTAGTTTAATTATAAAGGTTTAAAAACACACATAATGACCTCGATAAGCCGTCATCATCCTAATTTACTTCAGGGTTTTTCCTTCAATGGCTATAAGAACTATAATAAATGCAATCCAAACAGACCTTGTATTATTTCAGCCTGTATTGGATCAAATATTCACCCAGAATTACCACGTTCACTCAGCAGAGCCTGGATACTGTATTCCAGTTTATTTTTCCACACTTTGCAAACACCTGACTGCAGCTGAAGCGCGTTTAAGACAAAACTAGTCTTCTGTATGAGGCATGAGATATTTGCTCTACACATTCGTTTATCAAAGCCCTCTGAGGGGTTCTGTGGTAAAATGGTATTAACTGTATGGAGATGTTAGAATTTATGATAATGTTTAGCTACTGAAACCTTTGAACACTCTTGATTGATGTAGCACCAGAAATCATTATTTTCTTGGCTCCAGTGGCCTTTTTTATACAGTTAGAGGACAGTAAAGTGGGTCAGAGTTATGCTGCTTTCCCATTGAAAGTAGTGGGTCCACATAGGTTTTTGAAACACAGATCGACCTGCTTAAAAACGGCATTTGGCTCATTTCCCATTACCAAAATGAGCCGGATCTGCATGGCCTCTGTCCGCACCGCTACGTGTCCGGTGAGGCCATCACACTAGGTTTGCATTGATCAATCAAATCAAAACAAAGATACTTTATTGATCCCCGAGGGGAAATTCATGTTTCAGTACAACCCGACCAAAGGCAAACAAACAAAACGGGATCAGGCAGACTGTGGCCACGCAGCCCGAACACGGCGCACCTTTGCACACATGGAAAAAAATAACATTGGGTAGGTGGTAAAAAAAAAAAGAGGTCTCCGAACTCTACACGTACACAGGTGGAGAACTGGGAGACAAAAAAAAAAAAAAAGACACCACCATACAAATAAGCGCAAACTCAGACAATCACAACAAAGGAGACACATGGTGGGTGGGCAGGCAGGGGATTCCCCCCAAACAGTAGAGCAAGAACGCGCTCTCAGACACACCCATCCAGCCACACTGCCCAGGATGGGGGGAGGAGGAGGAGCGACCGAGGCGTTGAGTCATCAGGAGTGCGTGCCAGTGATCGTGTACGTCAGTGGATTCATGTGAGCGAGTAGACGAGTCTGTGACCCCCTCCAAGTTCACACCCAGTTTCTGTCGAAAGATATTACGTGGCCTAGGGGGTGCTGGCCAGGTGGGCTGCAGTCCTGTGGGAGATGTGAGGGGGCGGGTGAGGCCGAGCGTCCATTCTCATAACTTTCCCGGGGATTTTGGAGGGAGCCCGCTTTCCCAGACAGGCTGCTCGGGCCTCCTTTAACACGTCTCCATGGCAACATCAGTCAGCCAAATGGGGGGTTAATTTCCACAAAGTCGCCCTTTCAACTTCTTCAAGGTTGAATCCATTCCATGGACGAGGTCTGGAACCGCAGCCGGCCTGTCAAACTGGGCCTGGATGGCATCCAGGTTGTGATGATGTCATCTGTACAACAGAAATCAGGAAAGTAAATAATGGAGAGCGAGTCAGGCTGCAGTCAAAGTGTTTTCTTGTGTTGTACCCTTGTCCATCCTCAAAATAGATTAAAAAAAACGCATATGGAAAGCAGGCGAATTTTTGGCAGAAGCAGTTGTTTTGGTACATTAAGACGTGACTGGCGCAATGTGATGACGTAGGCAGGTACCGCCCAATATCATCATGTAAATTCATAGCTCAATGCGGGTCTGGCGTTCTTGCTGCATGCCGATTGGAGCCGAGCCGTTTAAAGACGATTTTAACCTGCGACGCTTACCGAGTTGTTTGATGCAGTTTGACGTGGGACTGTGAGGCTCCCACTGCCATCAAAAGCTGATTGTTCGCAGGTTTAAAACCCATTCAGCGTTTAGTTTATTCTATTTCATCCTAGTGTCCGTCTGTGTCTGCATCACCGCCCCCCCTGACCTCTGGATGACTCCTGTTCCCTTTATGCATCATATTGCATATGATCACTCTTATGCTGTTTTAATATTTCACTGTTTCCAGCTTTAACTCCCTCATATCCCCTCAAAGACCAGGGAGTGTGTCTCTGCAGGAACCTGGGCAAACGTGGTTCTTGTGACAGTGTCCAGGTCCCACAAAGAAATTTACAGAAATGTTGTACTGTTTCACAGTTAAAACCAGGATTTTCTTTGATGTGACCATCACTGTTGCATCTAAAACCCATCTCAATATACAGTATATGGGCAAATTTAACCTGAAACAGCCTCAGTAGACAAAGATTTGCTGCGTGCATAAGAACTGTATGACATTATGCACATTTTTTTTCAAATTTGACATTTTTAGGGGATTTAAGGGGAAAAAAAGCACCAAATTTCAGGCCAAATGAATGATGTATTATTTCACAGCTGTTAAATTACAGAGCTGGTCAGATTTGACCTGCAGAGTATGTAAGGGTTAAAAACAAGATCATTTCAGCCGAGTTGGGCTTCAGCAGGTTCCTCGTCTTTGTTCCGTTTTCATCTTTGTCACACGGTACAGACGTAGCTGCAGGTGAAGATGTCTCTTGGCAATAATCCCAATGATCCCGGACAAGCCCCTATTTATTACCAACCTGGCTCAAAGTGGTAACAAAGAGAGGAGTCCACACCATGCATTAAATTTGCCTATTTAGTATTTATTCCACGTGGTGGGCCATTCATGGGCCAACATACTTGTAAAGATTAGCACACTGCTGCTCATGAATCCCAGTATTTTAATGGCTTTTCTCTGGAGAGGTGGTTCCACTGCTGCTTCAGCCATGATAAACGTGTGATCTCATGAAGCTTAGTTTTGAGTTTTTTTTTATTTAAATGAGGTAACAAGTTTTTTTTAAACAGTTAAACGAGGCATCACACATCTTCCTGTGATACCTCTGATTTGAATGATAAATGCTGTGTTGAGCCGTTTGCTTTGAGTACTTTGAAGCTCCTTTTGTCTCATTACATAAGATTATTTCTTATGTCTGCCTGTTTCCTCATCCTTCCCCCTTTATCCTGTTAGATGATGACATGAGTTCTAATATTTGTGTGATTTGACTGTAACTAGGCAGATTAAAGTCCACCATCAGTGTAATCAGAGATAAATCAATGAAAAAACGTGCTCCTATAGAAGTTGAATCTGTTGAACTGACTATAAGGTGGGACATTTAAAACAGGAAAAAAGGAGCAAAAATGGAGAGAAAAGTGGAAAAGTGAACAGAAGTAATTTGTTGAAAATTCTCCACTCTGTCCTCGTTTCTTTCCCCTTCTGTCACTTTCTCACATTCACCCCCCCACACACACAGTCAGCTCCATCCCTTCGCAGCTTATCGTTAAGTGCTCCAGGTGAGTCGGTGATTTACACCAGTCATTTCCGAGCCCCTCTGTCTGGCTGTAATGACTCTGTCCTGGGCCTGCTGGCACAGAGAGATACTGAGAACGGAATTGAAGTCCTGAATAGGACCGACTACAGGGAATGAGCCCTCTGCAGTGTTGATTTCAACGCTGGATTTTCCTCCTATTTTATTGTTGGAAGTCTCCAAATTATCAGCTCTGACACGATTTTATGAAAAAAAACCTATAAAACTATTGAATCTAATTTGTTTGTTCGGACAAATGAACTAAATGGTAGTCGTGTTGGATTCCTGCCATCAAAGGCCTGTTAGCATCCCAGTCAAAGTCTTTGTCTCAGATTTTCTTTATGATTCTTTTTTATTTATTGTTCCACAGTACTGTTCAAACAGTGTGTAATTCCTTTGAAAATGTTGCTTATCTTGCATTAAAGAAGTTCTTCATGCCTTGTGTTTCACAGTATAACCATCCATCCATTTTCAGACACTTATCCAGGACTGGCCTGCAGGATCCCAGACCTCCCTCCTTCCAGTGAGACATTAAAGGAAATTTTCAAGCCAGCCAAGTGGTATAATTTTCCCATCTATGCCCCATGGGCCTCTCCCCACAGGGTATGTCAGAACCACCTCCCTTAGGAAGCATTGACAAAGTATCCTGAAAAGATGCCCAAATAACCTTACAACTATACTCTGGGAGCACATTCACACCAAACGGTTTGCTTTTATAAACTTCTGGGCCTCATTTATCAACCGTGCGTATGAACCAGGGGAAAACTCGGCTGGAAAAGTGTGAAATCCATGGTTTGAAAACAACGTCGCGCTGGTTCCGCTGCTCCCTCCGCACTTCGTGACAGCATCTCTGTCTGTAACAGGATGAACTGCATCTGTTTAAGATGGATTTATTGGTTTGATTTATAGAAAACAATCAAAAACATAAGTATTAAAAACATCCTTCACAGGGAAAGAGGGAATGTAAAATAATTGTGATGATGCTTAGAAACCAGATAAAGACTTGTAAATTCTTTGTTTTGTCTTGAATCGTTTTGAATCGCAGCATGAATCGTACAGAATCTAATTGCATTGTATAAAGTCAAATCATTGGTGAATCGCATCGTATCGGCTGGCGGCTTCAATGTGTCGTGAATGTATCGTATTGCTGGCAGCATATTGAGATTCGTATCGATTGGCCTCCTTGGTTGGGATTCACATCCTTTGTCTCTACCACAACACTACCGGTCCTCTAAGACAGTGGTGTTATGATGCTTTTCTTGCTGTGACTGCATCCTTCCATCCCATCCTTCTAAAGATCTGGCTCTCTTGGACAGGAATCAGTTCTTCTGGTTCACGACTAGAACGCACTGCTACCATAGTGGTGGTTTCACACCACCGTGGTCTGCTTGTACACAGGAACAGTCCACTGTCTTCACAGGTTGTTGTTCCGTTTAACTTGACATGATTTATATTGATTATCTAAATGGGGGTTAAAAGTATTCCGGATATTCAGTATTTTGCACCTCTTAACTTTCTCTATGATCACAGGCATTCTAGATGAAGTCTGTGTTGCCTTTTCTAGCAACCATCCCATAAAAATTCAGCTAACGTGTCTAATTTCTGCAGGAAAGGAGAGAAAATGTAGATGTGAGCGCTTCACAAACTTTTCTTTGCAAAATGAGCATCAATCACATCTGTGTTGGCAGCAGTGCTGAAAACAGACTCTGAAGGGTTGTATGAGAACACTGTGTGGGATGTCAGTGCTGCATCCCTTTTAATGGCTTTTGTACCAAGAGACACATTTGTTTTATAATTCCTCTGTAGTGTTTCAGAGGGAACAGCAGATATTTTATGTGCTCTCCTCCCACAGCTTTTTCCAGGTGAATCTTCTCTCAGCTTAAACATAGTATGTTTATCATGCAGCTGCTTGGGTTTCGTGTGCATATGAGTCATTTTTGCTGATATCTGTTTGTGTTGCTGTTTACACAACACCCTCCAGCTTCTTCTTCTTCAAAGTTTTCCACATGCCTTCCTGTCATCTCCGCTGAGATGTCGAACTCCCACATTACTTGGGCATCACCTGTCTGCTGGTTGAGCCATCAGCAATTTGGATACCTCTCATTTTCCCTTTCAGGAGTTTCCTGCTGTATCCCCGTCGATCTCATTATAGACATTCCAGCGTCTGGGGAAAATGTAACTCCAAAGGTTGTTGCCACTAGAGGAAAAGATAACAATGTTCTCACATTGATGTAAATATCTTTAGAGCATATTTCATCACCCTCTGACAAGCTGTCTTATATCTTGTTGGGTGAAAACTGTGGAAGTTTCTCCTCTGTGCAGGAATGTGTCAAACAATACAAACTGTAAGTAAACTTGACACTTTTTTTTCACTTTGGTTGTACAAATAAAGACTTTTTGGGAGAATTGCAAATGACTGAAACACAAAAGTCTTCATAAGGAATCTCTTGAATGATCCGAAGACTTAGAGAAGGGAATCTGGACTGAAACCGTAGCAGCCTGAGCCGAGCTGTCATCCCGCTGGCATAAAAGACATCCTTCTTGAAATCTGTTTCAGTTCTTTTAGATTAACGAATGGTTTTCAAACCAAAATTAAAGCATTTGCCCAAGATTATTCTGGTGAACTGAGAGTAATCTCTCAGATCTGAAAGAAATGACAAACATTGGTCACAGATATCATCTTCCAGAGAATGGTGCACTTCCAGAAGTGACCTGGGATTTTACACCAGATTTAAAGTGCTGAAGACATGATTTTGACATTTTTTGCCATGTTTTATAGATGAAAACGTTCTTCATGATAATGTACATGACAGAAACATAAACGAGGTATTCGGAAACATCGCTGCATTTCAGCATATCTGACCAGACTGTGGCGGTGTTCCCTAAAACCGGATCAGAAGCAGTGGGGGGGGACTCGACACCATTGTCAATATGGATTTTAATGGGTTTATTATAGTTTTTAACTTACTTTTCCAAAAGAAAAGTAGTTTTTTTGATTTTGGCAAATGGCTGCAATGACACAAAATGTGAAAAGTTTAAAGGGGTCTGGATACTTTCCATAACCACTATATATATACACAGTATGTATATATATATATATATATATATATATATATATATATATATATATATATATATATATATATATATATATATATACATATATACATACACAAAATGCAGTTCTTAAATGAACATTTTTATTTTTAAGGGGGGTGGGGGGATTCAAACCTACATGGCAGTGTGTGAAAAAGTGATTGCTCCCTAAACCTAATAACTGGTTGTTCCACCTTAGCAGCAACAACTGCATCAAGCGTTTGTGATAACTGGCAGTGAGTCTTCTACAGCGCTGTGGAGGAATTTTGTTCCACTCATCTTTGCAGAATTGTTGTAATTCAGCCACATTGGAGGCTTTTCCAGCATGAACCGCCTTTTTAAGCTCATGCCACAGCATCTCAATGGGATTCAGGTGGGGACTTTGACTAGGCCACTCCAAAGTCTTCATTTTGTTGTTCTTAAGCCATTCAGAGGTGGACTTGCTGGTGTGTTCTGGATCATTGTTCTGCTGCAGAACCCAAGTGCGCTTCAGCTTGAGGTCACCAACAGATGGCCGGACGTTCTCCTTCAGGATTTTTTGGTAGAAGCAGAATTCATGGTTCCATTTACCACAGCAAGTCTTCCAGGTCCTGAAGTAGCAGAACAGCCCCAGACCATCACACTACCACCACCATATTTTACTGTTGCTATGATGTTCCTTTTCTGAAATGCCGTGTTACTTTTACGCCAGATGTAATGGGACCTACACCTTCCAGAAAGTTCCACTTTTGTCTCGTCAGTCCACAGAGTATTTTCCCAAAAGTCTTGGGGATCATCAAGATGCTTTCTGGCTAAACTGAGACGAGCCTTTATGTTCTTTTTGCTCAGCAGTGGTTTTGGTCTTGGAACTCTGCCATGCAGCCATTTTTGCCCCCAGTCTCTTTCTGATGGGGGAGTCATGAACACTGACCTTCATTGAGGCAAGTGGGGCCTGCAGTTCTTGGATGTTGTTCTGGGGTCTTTTGTGACCTCTTGTATGAGTCGTCGCTGTGCTCTTGGGGTCATTTTGGTCGGCCGGCCCCTCCTGGGAAGGTTCACCACTGTTTCATGTTTTCACCATTTGTGGATAATGGTTCTCACTGTGGTTCTCTGGAGTCCCAAAGCTTTAGAAATGGCTTTGGAACCTTTTCCAGACTGATAGATCTCAATGACTTTGTTTCTCATTTGTTCCTGAATTTCTTTGGATGGCAGCATGATGTCTAGCTTTGGAGGATGTTTTGGTCTACTTAACTTTGTCAGGCAGGTCCTATTTAAGTGATTTCTGATGGAGAACAGGTGTGGCCGTAATCAGGCCTGGACGTGGCTGGAGAAATTGAACTCAGCTTTCCAAAGATGTGATAAACCACAGATAGAGGTGGCAATCACTTTTTTACATCCATGGAGGTTTGGATCCCCCCATTGCTAATAAAAATCTTCATTTAAAAACTGAATTTTGTGCTTACTTGTGTTATCTTTGTCTAATATCTAAATTTTTTTAGTGAAACACATCTTTGCATCTATGTGTGACAAAGATGAAAAAAAATAAGAAATCAGGAAGGGGGCAAACACGTTTTCACACAACTGTATATATATATATATATATATATATATATATATATATATATATATATATGGACAAATCCCAGGGTTTTTGAGGGTCAAATCCCAGAAAGCCCAGAATACGATGGGGTGGCAAGGCATTTAGCACTCATCAGAGAGAACCCACCTTTCTTCTCACTGGAGCCTAAAGGTGAAGCTTAATAAGTCACATAGACTCTTTCCTTGGCTGCTTGTTCAGGAAAGGGGGTTTGACCTTTATCAGATGGGAGCACTAACACGCTAATAGCCCTGTCCACACTCCAATTAGAGCTAGTAAGAGAGGAGTTGAACAGAGCACATTCTACCACTACAGATCTAACTGAGAGATGTGAATTGTACGGGCTGTCAGCCTCAGAGAGGGATGGAGCGCCGAAGAGTTGAAAAAAGTAAGAAGTCAAATGTGTGTGAGAGAAAAACGGTACATCTTCAAATACCCAGTTAAAATGAAATAAGAAAAAGGACAAAATCTGTTGGAAATAAGTCAAGACCGGAACGCTTTAATAGTGTTATAAGAGAAAATCTAGGATGATGAAACTGCTTCCTCAGTCATTGGATGCTCAACAAATATGTAATAATGTTTTAGCCTGAAGGTGAAGCTGATAGTTTAGCTTGTTTATAAATTTTTCAGGCGGTAGTTCTTCACTTTTCTTGTCAGGTTTAGCTCATGGGGGTGGCTGTAAGAAAACACTGAAAACAAAGCAACTGAGAGAAAAACAGGTTTAATTTAAAATGACCCACTAAAACTAAATTATGAATTTCTCTTCAGCAGAACAGGGAAGAAGAGGATTATTTTCTCCTGATAAAGTCTGAGAAATTTTCCAAAAAGAATTCCGTGCAGCATTTTAAAATTAACTAAATCTGACATTTTCTGGAAGTATTTCCTTTCTATGGAGTAATAAAAAGAATATTCAATGATTAAAAAAAACTAAGCCAAAACTTTTACACTTTAAACTTTGATTTAATCTAAAAAAATAATCCTTTTAAGTGAAAAAACAAAAACGCAATGACAGATGTGACATCTTAAGAAAATTAGTGCTTAAAGTGATACTAATTACAAAAATGGCATTCAAGGTTGAATATGGAATATTTCTATGCTTTTTAAAAAAAAAATACCTCCACGAGGCGTTCAGAGGGGTGTAGAATGAAAGTCCAGCATTTTCTTAATTATATTTAGCCTAAAAATAAATATAAAATAAATTTGAATGGGTTAGACAATAGTGTTTACATGTACACACCACTACAGGCTGCCATTCCTGTTGCCGGATAAAGTCTCTATGTTGGAGCATGTTTAGCACAACTACAGTCGGCTGGCACTGGGAAAATGGTGAAGTCGGCAAGTCAAGCAGCTGCTTCAGAGCCCAGGAGATATTGGTACCCGTCTCAGTAGAGGAGTGACCTGAGAAGAGCAAAAACTGGAGTAAATTTAGGTGAAACCTACACGAGATGGACCCCCATAAAATCTTCCACAGCATGAAAACACACAAATAGCTATTTTTCTCTAACTCTGTTGCTAACTTGGCACAGAGCTGTCACTAATAAAACTGTGTTGAAAATGGTGCAGGCTGCTGATTACTTGATGTATCGGCAACGAACCTGGCAACCCAACGGCTGGAATTATTTTCCTGCCATTGCAACTACAACACACGATGTCGCTATTTTGTCCATGTTCCATACCCAACTTTAAACGTAGAATCTGGAGTTTTTCCCATTTCTGTTTGTAAACGACTAAAACTGAGAACCCCTCCTCTCAGGCTAATGGTCGCAGCGCTCTTCACCTCAAGCATCGGGGGGTACCATCTCCTTTCTTAATCCTGCCTCTCGTCCCTTTAAATGTGGATTTCGAGCTTGCCTTGGGTGCAGCACTATTATGTAATCTGGTTTTTGATTATTTTCTTATTTTACATTTAACAATATTAACTTTAGCAAATGTTTGCGCCTTCTGCTCCCTCATAATGCCTTAATTTTATCTCTTCTCTGAGCTCTTTAGCCAATGAAATTCACTATAGTGACCTTTGCTCCATATCTTTCTTACTTTTACTGGCTTCCTCCAATTATGTCCTGAATTTCTGAATCAGCCCTGGACTACATTAAGCGGCCAGTGAGTTGATATTCAGTAGTGGGTTTTAGTCGTGGTGCCATAAAACAAAACACACCTGCTGCCGGCTGGAACTCAACGTTGTGAGGTTTGGTTCCTCAGCCTCGTGAGGCTGCAGGGCAACCATGTTATTATATTATTTGGGCTTTAATTGGACTCTTTCAGCCGGGACTTTACCTGCTCTGCCAGCCTTTGTTCATCACCCACAAGTACGCAGCTTTTCTTTACCCATGCGTTTTTAGTCAGCATTCTTTTTTAGAAACTTTGTCCTCCAGTAAGCTGTGAGATCATCAGTCCACTGTGATGGAGAAGTGTATTGATGATACTATTTCAATTCTCAGGAGGGGAGTCTTCATTACAGTTGAAAAATGAGCATAAAACTGACTAATTAAAACCTGTTTTTTATATCAGGAGCACACATTTTCACCTCGAGCATCAACATAGTCAAAGTGTTCTGCATAAATCATAAACATACAAGATCTAACATCTCATTTGCTTATGAAATACCATGAATGTGTCTTCATTTGCTTTGCCACTGGCATCCATTTATTCAGAAAAATACTGTAAATAAGGTTATCATCTGGTGTGAGTGTGTGTGTGAACATGAGTGTGCCCATGTGCAGAATAGGAGGTTGAGCCCTTCTCTCTGAGCTGATTGAACTGGGAGCTGATGTGATATGAGACATACAGAGTTATTGAACCCTGGCTGATTGGATGGTAACTGGGAATGATTGCTCTTTTCTTTTTCAACGTATTCTGTCTCAGACGAAGCTTTCAGCCTTTCAGACAGTTACACTGCAGAGACAGACAGCAGAAAGCAAAGCAGAGACACAACAAAGGCTTCCATACCATGCTGTACAAGCAGCATGCACAGGCATAAGGAAAGGCTCATTTACATGTGATGTTGTATGACTAATTACATAATTCCTTTCCAGAATTTAAAGTTTGAATAGAGGCATTAAACACTATTTCAATTGCTGTGTTAAGCGTAAAATTTCCAGATCAAAGCTAAAAGAGAAAAAATCTAATCACAAATGAATACATTTAGAAATCACCTGACACAGGATAGGATGCCTGCTGAACTGATGATTACAGGAAGAATAAGATGAAGCCCCGCTTTAAGGCCTGAATTTCTAAGAGTATTTAGATGCATCATCAGTTGTTTGCAGCTGACCTCATTCCTGTCAGGAACTGCTAGCGAGGGCTGCAGTGGAAAGGGGCTGCAGTCAAGCCAAACATGCAGGGAGTGAACAGATTCACATCTCGCTTCCCTGAACTTTTCGGGCAGTTTCTTCATTTTGCAATCACAACACACACTGGAAAGTTGAGAATAATTCAAATGTCTTATCAGCAGCCAATCTGCTGAAATCTTGATTAATGTGCATGAGTATAAAATGAAAGTTTATGTTTTCAACCTGATGCATCAGCTGAAGCCTTATTTATTTATTTCATTATTGCAGAATAGCCACATAAAAAAAACTGAAATATTCAGACTTCTTTTACAAGACACAACAAAGAATAAACATACATATTCAAACAAAGATGGAAAGCATAAGAGTCTTTTCCTGCTTTAAGAAAATAGGCTGTCAGCTTTTGTCAGGTCCAGTTTTATCCAGATATTATTCATCTCTTCTTATTTGTAAGAACACAAATTTATATTATTCTGGTTACACTGATTTCAACAGTTGAAGCACCATGCTTATGGATTAATATTTGCCAACCCTAGTTTGACCCCAACCTGCATGTTTTAGAAGTGTTTTAGGCTGCGGCAGGGTGCGATGTGTCTCCTCTCACTTAGCAGCCATAATGGACTTGCATAGACTTTAAAGTCCTCTGGGAGGTCAATAAGTTGTTTTGCAACTACTTCCTCTTAGATCCTTGCCATAAAAGACTATTTGGAAATTGTCCTAAAATTCTGTGGCGGACAGGATCCAGATTAGTTTCGTGAGACTTAAGCCCGGCATACACGGTGTGATTTTTGGCTGTTTTTGAGCCGATTTTCCAGTTGTGCGACAAGTTTGGTGATCTGGCCAACTCTTGGCCAAATCATGTTGTACGTCCTGCAGAATACTAGGGGGTCATGAGAGGTGATTGGGACCTCATGACAAAAAAAAATCAAACCCGTTTGATATTTTGGTCGTGGCTCGTGAGTGAATCGCACGTTGAAGCGGTGTCACGACCAGACTGTGAACTCTTTACCCGGAGATTTTCACATTTTGCATGCGTGAAACAAAAACGAAAGTAAACCGGAGGCAGTATGACGACCCGGATGGACTTCTCTTTGTAGTACCAACAGACCGTACAGCCCACGTCTGGTCAGCCAATTCCTCGTTCACACACGACGTCGTCACCTTTTTCTTTTTGGCGAATTCTTCACAAAGGAGACCACAAATCGCAGAGACAGCGCGGTTTTTGGTGGTGGAATACTGTTGCTGCTGTTGTTGTTATTGTTGTTATTCTTCTTCTTCTGCTGCTAGCTGTATTTATTGCGTTGCATGTTGGGATTGTTCCAGACCCCGACCTGTCTTTGAGGACGTACAGTGTGAGCAGTCAGATTGTATCCGAGCGTCGGTTTGTACAGTGTGAGGACAAACATCACAAGCTGTGAACTTTTGAACTCTGCGGCTGATTCGAACAATTTGAGTTGGAGCTGCGAGCAACGATTGAAAATATCGCACAGTGTATCCCAGGTTTTACTTGCTTACTTCTGGGGGGGGAGCATCCCGTCCCTGTGCATTGAGCCAACTACAATGAACCAGTTTCTTCCAGCGTTGGCGGTTTTGTGCCAGCTGCTCTGGATCCTCCACGCCAACATGTTGGAGGTTGCCCACAACTGTTTCGAGCCATCGGGTGTGGGGCTTGCCTCGTGGTCATCTCCTGTGGCCCTCGGGTGAAACTGGGAAATGGCTCTTGTCGGATGATCTGGAGGAAGGCAGAGGACATGACCGAACCAGTGAGCGCTAGGTTGTGCAGCCTAACCGGGTGCTCTGGGTTGGCAGTGTGGTCTCTAAGCACTTTGTTGGAAACCAGCTGGGGCCACCTGATGTTCTCAATGGTTCTAAGAGTCCTGCTATCAAAGCCTTCTATTTTTGCAGCATGAGTCTTGTTTAAGGACCATGTTTCCAAGCCATAAAGCAGGAGGGAGAGTACTGCTGTGTTGTAAATCCAGAGCTTTGTCTTGGGTGAGACGGTCTGGTGCTGCCAGAGTGATTTCCAGAGAGACTGCAGGGCTGATGCTGCGAGGTCTCTTCTGGAGATAATATCTGGTTTTAGGTCCCCATTGTCTGTCATTATGGACCCCAGATAGGCAGAGTTCTTGACAGGCTCTACAGTGTTGTTATTAAGCCGCAGGGGGGGGTGGATCCGGTCCATCACCGAGATGCATGAACCTGTCCAATTCACTCGAAGGCCAAGGCTTGGTTTCATGAGATGTGGTTGAATAACTAAGTTATCCCTCCCCTTTTCATGTTCTTGTTCATTTTGTGTCTGCATTGAAGTGTTGAGTTTGATCATCAGGCAAGCTGTGTGCTGGGGGCTTGAGCTTAAATTCACTGGTCAGCAGGCAGTTCCAGTTTGCGAAGTGATGGAGGTTTTCCTCATGCTTTACATGTAGTGTTGCATCACCACTCAGTGGGTTAAAAGTAAAGAGTCATCCCACAAAATAGTGCAGAAACACCTCGAGCTAAGACTAAAAAAGAAACTTACAGCAATATTTTTTTTAAATCTGGAAGTTGTGCAATATTTTATGTTCCTTTCCCACTGCATGGTTTTCTGAACAGCATGCTCATAAAAAGAGTTAAAGAGGAAAAGCTTCCGTCATTATGCTCCAACAACCATTATTCACTCTCATCCTCAGCTACCTTTCTCTCTTTTTTTACTACTCACAATCACACTAATGTGGACGCCCACGATTCAGGTGGGTGTGTGAAAGAGAGCAGGCAGACACAGACAGAGGGGGCACAGAAAGAGGAGGGAGATTAGAGGGAGAACAAACAGAATGGGGCAAAAAGAAGGTATGAAAAATGTAATATTTCTATCCAGCGTGCTCCATGTTGGGATCTGACACCCATTTAATTTCTGGAAAGGACCCAGGCCATGAAAAATGTGACAGAGACAGCAGAAAGCGAGGGGGGTGGGAAGCATGTAAGAAAGAGAGACAGCAGGAGATGAGAGGAAGATGATATAAAATCACAAGAGGATGCAAATCGGTGATGAGGCTGAAGAGGAAGACCATGAGTGTGTGTTTCGTTCAGCTGGATGTGCACAGTAGCTGCAGGTGCACACTTAAAGTTACTGATGGTGAGGTTATCATCTACCCCATTACAGAGCTGATGGCGTTTTGGTTCTGTTCAAGAAACATTAGAGGGATTTCGTTTGAATCCCTCCTGAAGAAAATCCAAGTTTCAAGAAAAATCCCCTCAAAATATTCATTTTACCACCAGAAGACTCACTCTGTAGGTGACATGTAGCTGCAGATAGATAGATAGATAGATAGATAGATAGATAGATAGATAGATAGATAGATAGATAGATAGATAGATAGATAGATAGATAGATAGATAGATAGATAGATAGATAGATAGATAGATAGATAGATAGATAGATAGATAGATAGATAGATAGATAGATAGATAGATCGATCGATCTACACAATGTGCTAATATTACATCAAAGAATTGATGTGGGGAAGGTCGAGGATTCCAACTTTGACACCTTAGACACAAAGCCTTTGGCACCAAACACGACAGCAAACACAGAATGTTTTCCAAAGCCCTTTAAAAAAAGAAAATTTAAAAAATGAAAAGGTTGAGGTGGACAAACGGACATCTTTCTAAAAACTGAGGCCAAACTACATACAGGTACATGAGAAAGAGAGCAGAGATGATACAGGTCGCAGCAGCTGTGAAACTTGTATGGACCCATTAACAAAGCAGGTCATAGAAGCTCCTTTTTTCATTAATTAGAGCCTCAATCCTCATGTGTCTAATTAAAAGTCTCCAATACACAGTAACAGAGCCAGCTATCAACACCCCTTCGGCTGCTTTGTATGCCATTTGCGTGCATGTCCATGCATCTCCTGAGAGGAATAATGTGCCCAACTGCTTATTACTACAGAGATTGTTGCAGGATACCGCCATTCCTTTATCTGTTGTTGTTGTCATGGTGTCACCTTCCTGGAAGCTGAGTAATCACAGTATCTCCATGGTGACTGACATGCATCGATCCCCGGACGAGGAGGCTCCTCTTGATAGTGCCATTGTAGAGTAATTGGACTGTAATTGGTGTTTAATGGTGTGTGTGTGCGCATGTTGCTGGAGCCGGTCTCTGCTGAGACTCTTCAACATATACTTATTATAGTCCTGCCAGGCTGCCATGGACCTCTGCAATCGATTTTTAAAATTCCTTTCAGTCATCATGACTGCATTGATTTTCCTCTCCAGTCTCGGATGTTTCTTAATTGAATATCACATGACTTTATGATGTAGTCTCTTGGGTTGACACTATAATTATATCTTGAGGGCTCCTTTCACTCCCGCAAATTCAGCGCTTTTCAATCCAGCGTCCTCATCCTTATCTCAACAATGTAGATAACATTTATCAAGCCAACCTGACTTGTTATCTTCTGCTCTTACAACTCATTTCAGATGTGCTTTTCCCAGCTTCTCCCCAGCTTTCTGTTTGTAGGCCAGCAGACACATGTGGAGGCTCCCCAAAGGCTTCGGAACCCATTAACAATTCATCACTAGCAAGATGGTGCTTTCTTAATCAAGTCTGTGTGATCTTGCAGATGCATTCAGCCTCATTGGCAGAAAGAGAGACACCAAAGTGTGAAAGATTAGAAGCACAATTTCAGCTGCAAAAGGTTTTGAAAGCGGTTCCGTGCAGATATGTTTTGCCTCGTAATCTCTTTTTTGTTTTGTTTTATTGACAATACAATAGCACATCTGCAAAATGGTTCGGTATGATGTCATACCAAATTAAATGTTGAAGTCCTCAACACAGAAACTTTACTGACACACTGTTGTCACAAGGTGATAAAAATAGTAATACCTACAGTACACCTGATCTGCGCCACTCAATCTCGTTTCTAGAGCTGCACCGATACAGTTTTTTGGATCCAATCCGATACCAATATCTTGGCTGAGTGTATCAGCCGATACCCGATACCAGTCCGATACTACTGTTGAATGAATGAACTGTACTGTATAACTTGCCGTGTGAGTGAAGGCATCAGGCTTGACATAAACATTTACTGTAGCCTTAAAAAAAAAGATAGCAAATTAACACAAATACAAATGCCGTTCATTTGATCTATTAATAAATAAACTAATTTTATTAGGATATTAATAAAAATAGAAATGACTGAATTGGAATGCTGGATCAGCCATATTCATCCGATGTCTGATCCAGATAATTTGTCAGTATTGGAGCTGATATCTGATCCAGGTATCAGATCGGTGCATCTGCAGTGACTGAAGGCATCAATAATTAGCCTTGTTAAAAACAGAGTACCAAATTAAAAGATATAAATGTGGTTAGGTAATATTTTTTGTTAAAGGGATATTGTGTAAGTTCTCCTGTGTTTCATTCACAAAAACTGATTATTTGGTTCAAAAGTGTTTTTTCATTAATCAGTAATCACTCCCATCAATAAACTGAAGTGCTCCTCTAAGTTCTAAATTTGCCGTTCGTATCATTCATTTACACATCGAGCGGGGCGGCTCGGTGGAGGCTGCCATGTCGTATCGCCATGTTTTTGCGTTCAGGAGAAGCGTGACAGTAGGAAAACACAGAAACTCACCGGACACACCGGAGTTTTCAGCTCAGTTCGAGGTAATGCCTTTGAAAAGTCACCGCGCTGCAGTGGGGAGAGACTAGCGTCTCGCTGATGCTGCGTTCACGTGCAGTCGGGCAGACGGCCGTTGGTAACAAACCAGATGTCATTTTAATCAATGAAGCCGAGCGAAAGACGGTAAAACATGGGTCAGGGAAAACAATACGACATCGCCATGACAACTGAACAGATGTGGACTGATGTCACTGTAACTGACGGACCACATCTTCACATAGAGACCGGTGATAACTTTACATGCAGCGGATGTCGTCGGTCTGCCCGGTTTCACGCGAATGCAGCATGAAAAGTACGAGGGAGCTGCTCCCGATTACACAATGTCCCTTTAACAATAATGTGTAAATTAGCAGCAAAAAGAAATAAATAACACATAATGAGAAAAAGAAATGACTGGATTTCAATACTGGATCAGCCTCATTCATCTGATATTTGATCCAGCTGATTAGCCAGTATCAGAACTGATATCCAATCCGGGACAGACCGGTGCATCTGTGGTAGTTTCACTCGATGATGATGCATTTCCCAGTTGGTCCTTTGATCTGCTGTTGCACATTCGGCAGGCTCACTGGTTGTTTTAAAGTCTCTTTTTAAAAACATTTTCTTTTTAATTGGCTTTTAACGCAGCTTGAGATGTTGCCATTTATTGTTACTTTGTAATGTAATATATTGCAATATAATGGAGCCATCTGTGTTTTTTAATGTTAACTGTTGCTGTGTCCAGCATTTCAGTCGACTGTTCTTGAAGTGCTTTACAGATAAAAGGAGACTGGTTTGGATTTTGGCTGGTGCCCATGTCCGTGCCCTGGTAGCTGTGGTCCAATCAACTTCTGGTGCAGACGGATCCTGTGATACTGTTGATCAAACTTTCTTCTTAGTAACATTTTATATGTCCTCAGCTGCTGGGACTATACCGAGCTTTACATCACCTGCACTCGAAGTGGCCGGTTAGATACTTTATTAGGTTGTCAAGTTGTAAAGTTGCATATAACATCATAGCGCATCATAATTGTGCATCTGTGTACATAACTGTAGTTACGGTAAACTACCAATTTATGAATTAAGTGACAGAAAATGTCATTTAGCTGATTTGCAGCCGTTTACTGCAACCAAATCAAGAAATTCACTGGAAGATGCAACTTTCTTCTGGAGTTTCTTTGTGCACAAGTATGAAACATGCACGTTATTTCATGCATTGAGCCTCCCCCCGCAGTCCCCTGAGTTGGACAAGTGGGCAGAAGCGTTTTCTAACCGACCCAGTTATTCTCTGAATCTTGTCTTCTGACAATAAGCCCTCTGTTCAAAAATCAGTGGATCTACATTCGACTACTTTGCCTAGGCTGCAGATCAACTGAACGCCTCCCACATACAGTTGTGTGAAAAAGTGTTTGCCTCCTTTCTGATTTCTTTTTTTTTTGCATGTTTGTCCCACTTATATGTTTCAGATCACTAAACAAATTTGAATATTAGACAAAGATAACACAAGAAAACACAAAATGCAGTTTTAAAATGAAGATTTTTGTAAGGGGGGAAAAATCCAAACGTACACGGCCCTGTGTAAAAAAGTGATTGCCCCCCCCCCTTCCAACCCATTAAAACATACTGTAAGTTAACTGTTGTTTATCAAATCTTTGGAAAGCTGAGTTCAGTTTCTCTATCCACACCCAGGCCTGATGACTGCCCCACCTGTTCTCAATCAAGAAATCACTTAAATAGGACCTGCCTGACAAAGTGAAGTAGACCAAAAGATTCTCAAAAGCTAGATATCATGCTGCGATCCAAAGAAATTTGGGAACAAATGAGAAACAAAGTAATTGAGATCCATCAGTCTGGAAAAGGTTCCAAAGCCATTTCTAAAGCTTTGGGACTCCAGAGAACCACAGTGAGAACCATTATCCACAAATGGTGAAAACATGGAACAGTGGTGAACCTTCCCAGGAGGGGCCGGCCGACCAAAATGACCCCAAGAGCACAGCGACGACTCATCCAAGAGGTCACAAAAGACCCCAGAACAACATCCAAAGAACTGCAGGACTCATTTGCCTCAATGAAGGTCAGTGTTCATGACTCCACCATCAGAAAGAGACTGGGGGGCAAAAATGGCTGCATGGCAGAGTTCCAAGACCAAAACCACTGCTGAGCAAAAAGAACATAAAGACTCATCTCAAATTTGCCAGAAAGCATCTTGATGATCCCCGAGACTTTTGGGAAAATACTCTGTGGACTGACGAGACAAAAGTGGAACTTTCTGGAAGGTGGAGGTCCCATTACATCTGGCGTAAAAGTAACACGGCGTTTCAGAAAAGGAACATCATAGCAACAGTAAAATATGGTGGTGGTAGTGTGATGGTCTGGGGCTGTTTTGCTGCTTCAGGACCTGGAAGACTTGCTGTGGTAAATGGAACCATGAATTCTGCTTCTACCAAAAAATCCTGAAGGAGAATGTCCGGCCATCTGTTGGTGACCTCAAGCTGAAGCGCACTTGGGTTCTGCAGCAGAACAATGATCCAGAACACACCAGCAAGTCCACCTCTGAATGGCTTAAGAACAACAACATGAAGACTTTAGAGTGGCCTAGTCAAAGTCCCCACCTGAATCCCATTGAGATGCTGTGGCATGACCTTAAAAAGGCGGTTCATGCTGGAAAAGCCTCCAATGTGGCTGAATTACAACAATTCTGCAAAGATGAGTGGAACAAAATTCCTCCACAGCGCTGTAGAAGACTCACTGCCAGTTATCACAAACGCTTGGTTGCTAAGTGATTGATAAGTGTGACAAACATGCTGCCTTAACGTTACCTGAAATCGAAGCTCCTCCACCATCACTTGGATCTGAACTACATTAGTTTTCATGTTAAAGGATACCTTTCTTGTTTTTTTTTTTTTTCAACCTGGACCTTATTTCTAGGAGTTTATAGGTGCATTTACTCACCGATGAAATTATTGTATTACTTTGACTCCTTCGGAGGATATTACGTTGAGATGGGGCAGTCTCTATATAAGGCATTATCGACAACAAAAGTCAAAGTCAACTTTATTTATTACAGTCCTCTCAAACCCACGTTGCATATAATTATATATATATATATATATATATATATACTGTATATAATCAACTATAAGATAAAAATATAAGAGCTCCTTCATTTCAGCAATACTCTGAGTAGAATGAGTGAACAAACAAGTACTATTGTCCTGTGGGTTCAGAGTTAACTCTCTGTAAGTTATTGGGGGTTTTCGCTGCACTCTACAGGTGGCACACGTTCCCGTTAAACGCTGCTGCAGGACAGCTGAGAAGAGCAACTCACTACCTAGACACCAACAAACTGCAACCCACAAAACTCTGAACTCACAGGACAATAGTACTCATTCATTCGTTAATTCTTCATAAAGCATCTGCAGTTTAAAGAAGCTGTCATACCTCTGTTAGCTGCTGCAGTTGCTTCGCTGCAGAAGCACGACCCCATCTCCAGAGCTCCTACAGTACACAATAGAACAAAAATGCTCGAAGATGATTCAAGATATAAGATTATTCACCTTTCATACACAAATTACAGCAAACACCAAAACAGAATAAAATGTTACAGGATGAAGAGAAGCAGTGATGGACTATGGATGATGGGATTAAAGTGATATTTGGGGATGAATCACCAATATGCATTAGACAAACAGATAATGCTTTAACTTTGGTTTGGTACAGGTCCAACGAAACATAAACATGACTGAAGCAAACAAACATATTTATCACAATTATTTATGATACAAAGCAGATGTCAGATAAGGGACCAGGAGAGATGGAAGTCATCACCTCTACAGGAAATACACAAGATGACATTGAGATTTTTGGACAATTTTCCTATTTCATCAGTTAAAAGGCGGTTTGAGGATGCTGCGGTCATTTTTTTAAAGATGATAATGCATCTTGTCACACAGCAAAGAGCATTCAAACTTTTCCTCAGGAGGAACAAATCAACTTGATCATCTGGCAAACAAACAAAAAGAAAAGTAAATGTCAAAACTGAGAGAAGCTGACTCAAAATGCTCAGCTCACGTCCTCCGTTACCTTATTTGAAGAAAACTTTGGAAAAGCCTTGTTATAAATAGTTGTTCATCTGATAAAAACCTGACAATAAAGCCTTGTTTTAACTTGACTGACTGGTACATGCAACTTTTTAAAATTTTTATTGATAATGACACTATATGCATACATCGGTGCTTTACTGTATATGTGTTGACTGCTATAGCGTGTCTTCTCTACAAAATAAAGGTAGAGATTAAATTGAATTAAATAGTTTTACCTGCTGTAATTTTAGACCCAAACTCAACTATTCAAACTTTTTTCTTTTCTGACTTTTTAACATTTGGCTTCAAAGAGGAAAAACACGTGATGCATCACACAGGAGCAGCTATATTAAGACGCAGCGTCTAAATTCATCACGAGATCAGAGACATCTTGATGTGGCTGATTCATCTCAGCAGGGTGACAGGGACTGTTCAAACATGCCTAATTATGAGCAGAAAATCATAAGTTTGGGAACTTTTGGGGTCTAACTACACAAAAAATGGTTTGGCAGAGTTAAATAACAAGTGAGGTCATGTTTACATTTCTACGGATAATCTGGTTTGATTTTCCAGACACGTGTTCACACATTCCAAGATGAACTTCCCCTAACAAGCTTAGATCAGCGGTGTTGATCCTGCTTCTATTTTTATAAAAGGTGGAAATGCGAAATGTGGAACTGAATCAAAGTGTTCAAGAGCTGGAAGTCTCTGCAAGTGATGATTAAATCTGGTGGAGTTTAAAGATGAAGCATCAAGGTTTTGTAGAAACCACCAGATCGACCCCATCAAAAACCCCAACATGAGTTCTTATGTTCCTCTGTATCTATTACACACTCTTCATCTCTCCAGCTCCGCGTGAAGATCAAAGTTCATGTCCTTTTCGTGTTTGGCTTTTACCATTGCTAAACGAGCCGGCAACATTATAGAGTCGCAGCTCGTGAGAAGTAAGGAGAGCCTCCCCCCAGCTTTTATCCTCAATAACAAATACAAGAGAAATCGCTCAAATGAAGAGAACAAAGCCTGACTGGTGTTCATGCATGAAAAAGATTGAAGAGAGACGAGAGAAGATGCAGGAGAGGAGAACAGTGTTTATTTTGGTAATGAGTTCTTATCTTCACGGTTTCCGCTTCCAGCTGGGTCTTTTTGTTCTTCTGGCTGCGTTTCATGTACTCAGTGGATTTAACCGAAAAAGGAACTCTACCTTGTTTAGACTTGAGCTGCCAAATATCTACTTAGGCTGAGCTGTTTATAATAGCTTGGCTTGAGTGAGATATACAACATGTAAATTTATGACGGAGTCCCCGTAGCAGCACCAGACACATGAGAGGTTTCTGTTGAGTTATTTCTGTTGCTTGCACCCGTATCCAGTAACCAGGCAGGTTGGAGGGTCCTTCACATTCCCCACCAGTAATGTTTGGAGCCGGAGTTTGCTCGGAGCTGGAGCTCAAAACCGTGCTTTCAACTTAAGATAGACCATACATCGGTCGGCCAATATTTTAGGCCGATATTTGCGGTTTTTGCTGGTATTAGCATCGGCCGATATGTCGGGTGTGTTGAACGATACCCTCACTCGGCATAATTTTCAGAATTTTTTACACATATACTTCTTACAAGTTTAATGTTTATATTCAGATGTTGAATCTGGAACATTTTTATTAAAAGCTATATTAAAAAAAAAAAAAAAAAAACCTCCACGAGGCGTTTGGGCATTTGGAAAGTACAGTATTTCCTTAGAAAATTATACTTAGCCTGCAAATAAATATAAAATCAATTTTAACGGGTCTGGCAATGGCGTTATGTTCACATCTCCAAGCCAGTACAGGCCGCCATCGCGGGTTGCCAGATACAATCTTGATGTTCCAATCATATGTTCGGTTTCCCTAATATTTATGTCTCCATTAACAAAGGAAATACTTACATTTGTAGCTCGCCTTCTTTGCCGTTGCATTCTGGGTAGCCCTTACTCACAAGAGTGGTGACAGAGAATCTCAGTATTGAGGGTGATTCACGCTCAAACTTGCCCCGCAATGTTCTTAGAATGCCTTTCGTGGGAGTGTGCAGTATTTAAATTGAGGGTTAAGACGGGAATTGGAATTCACCCTTTGGTTGCATCCCTTCTCTAACACACCTGAATAAAATGAATGGTCGTTACCAGACCTCTGCTGAGCTGAATGACATGTGCATGAGGTAATTAGCCACATGATCCAGGTGTGTTGGAGCTGGTTTGTTCTAAAAATGGCAGGATAGTAGCTCTCGAGGAGCATCAAAGCTGCGCTCACGGTGTTGAACAGATTAAATCTGAGGCCACCTCCTCTGTTTAAGGTTGCTTTTTTCTGTTTAACGCAGATGGCCTCTTACACTCCTCTCAAACCATCTGTCCTTCATGTCCAAACTGCACATTACTGTCTTCAAAGGAGTGTCTCTGGTCCTGGAGATGCAGATGGACAGCTGCTTTTATTTATACTTTTAGCTCGTTATTTTTGGTGGTTTTCTCTCAGAAATAGTTAATGCTTCAAACCAGCCACACCAAATCACTCATCCAAGGTTCCTTTTACATAAGTAAAAAAAAAAATCGAATTATTTTTGCACCATCATCAAACATCGACAACTTGTCTGATACATTAAATTTCCTTTTCTTTCCATTAGTATTTCATATTCTGCATGTACTTCCTCAGCTTGAGTGCTGTCATATGGCCAGGACGTGATGTCGTCCCTATTTTTTTTCCTGTTTACTTCTTCATATGCATAGCAGCAACAACAGTGTGCCAACAGCTTAAAAGGGAAACTTCACGTAAATGAGCTTTTTTACCTCAATAAATGCTTTTTGGAATCCCCGTGGGGCTAAACAAAAAAAACCCAGGTGGAAAGTGTTTACGGAGCGAATCAATGTACCCCCCTCACGCCGGGGCCTCTGGCCTGCGAGCAGCTAAATACAACTTGATGCCTGCGCCGACCAGACAGAACTTGCGACAACAGAGGGGGCCAAAAAAACAAGAGAGGAACCACTGTACGGTACTCAGGTCCCCTATCTACCGAGCTGCTTCCAGTCTCTCGTTTGAACCAGCCTACCAGCACTAATTCAAAGAAAACATTTCTTTAGCTTCACACCACCTAAACACGGCTCCTGGCTCTCTGTAACCAACTCTTTGCTGGACAGAGTGATTCACATAGCTTGCGCTGCCTGGGCGCCGGGTAGAAGCATCACTGCTTCAGGCTTACAATAATCACTTGTCACGTCCACAAAAAGTAAAGAAATTTTAGTTCGTATTCTTACCTGCTGCTCGCCAACACCAGTGAAAAATATAATCCACGGCATATTTACCCGCAAATCGCGGGTAAAACGTCCGTTTCAGAAGATACAGGACTTTGCTTTGAGCAGAGGGAGACGTGGTGCTGCTACCAACACAGCAAAGTAGCATCAACAAGCTAGTAAAAGCTTAGAAATATATCCAGCGATCAAAATAGAGGAAAGACAGGTAGAGAAGCCGTCTGTGTGCTGTGGGGGTGTAAGGGGGGTTGAACACGACAGTGAAAGGACGCCACTAGGGGGAGCCCCGAGCTGAAGTTACTGAGTTCTGCTTTAAAATGAACTGATCGCATGGTAGATGCAGCTATTTGACTGTGGAGTCAGCAGCAGACAGACAGAGGGAGGCTGCAGCTGGATCAGTCACCAAACAATGAGTAAAAAAACAGTTTCATGTGGAATGTTTATCCACCAGTTGAAGCATACTAAATAAGATGCAAAGATATTTCGGTGTTGTTTTGAGGGGTAGCGTTCATGGCCCTCTTTTATTCAGTTATAAATGTAGATTCATCTAAGGGGTTGACTCGCTGTTGGGTGCATGACCAAATGCATCAACAATGGAAAAGTTTTAGAGTTGTTGTAGCCATAGCCACAAAAGGATCTCGGCGCTTGAAATTATGATATGGAGGAATGATACACACCTAATTTGCATCACCATAAAAATTACACATTATAGCCCATATTGTTTTCTTTTTAGATTTGTGCAGGCCTGCACTGAACAACCCATACTAGTTATCCTTAACCTTTAACTAATGTTTTTGGATGTTTATATCTCAGGAATAAATAACAAATGTGTTAACTTTTAATATCTATCTGGGATGAATAAAGTATTCTGATTTAATTTTCTATATTAGCACACACTAGTGTAAATAAACCCTCTCAGTCCCAATGCTTTATTTGACCTGTGCTGAATCAGCAAATTAAAAATAAATGTATAATTTTTGCATCATTTCTTACATAAAACACAAACATAAAATAAAAATAACCTAAATATTAGTATGCAGCTTAGAATGAATCATTTTAATAAACATCCTGGAAACCTGTTTTGAAGCCAAAAGTGCAAAACAGGCTCTGAATCATTTCATACTGATGCATTTCAACATGTAGAACCCAAAAATGCAAAAGCAAAGCAGTGCTCTTGACTAAAACATCCATTAAAGCTCTTTTTTTCTTCTTTTTTTTTTTTTGCAGGATCCCATTTTCATTTGATTTCTGCAGGCACCCATTTCTCCATCTTGGGAATTGGTTTATAAAGTAGCTACCATGTTCGGGATGAACTGGTATGTCCTGAACGTGCAGGACATACCTGGGATCCAAAGTTTTCACCATCGTCTTGAAGCCGTTTGCGGCATTTACAGAAACCATGTCCTTGGCTAGGCGAAATATATATTACTGACTGATTATCTTGATCGCTAGCTAAGCTAGCTGCTAATGCTACCGCCGTCAGTGGCCGCTTTTGCTCAACAGCATTTGCAAACAGTTGTTTGATCCACGTCCAATATTTTACAGCCCAAAAACTTCCAAATAATAGACCTGGCTCCTCTTTAGGGAACTAGTTCCTCTGAGTATGTGCTTCACTTCACCAGCTTTTCACACGTTGTGCTGTTTGTGTCCAGCAGTGAAATGGGTCCCCGCTGAAACACTTTCCCCTTGTGCAGACGTTGTCTGGACTATTCACCAGTATAGCAGTACATGAAAAATCCATATCCATATAAAAAAAAGGAAGAAAAATCCATATCATAACAAAAATAAACACCAGTTTTTGGTATGAACCGGTATACCCACAGCCCTAATCCTGGCTGAATTTGAGATATAGGCAGACATTGAATCACTATCCACTGTATCAGTATACGTGGTAGTATTCCCCCAATGTTTAATGAAAAACAAAACAAAACCCAATTCAGAAAAAGGAGGATCAGTGTTTTCTGGTGGATTTGATTCACTGCTATGACAAGACACCTACATGCCCCAAATCAGCTTCTCTCACTGAGATATTGACAAATTGGGATTTTTAGCATGGTATTAGTAATAACTCAGTTATTTATGCAACAGTTAAGAAATTACTTTGCTAATTTGACAGATTGATATATTTACAATAATGTGTTAATATTGATAGCCCCTAAAATCACAAATTGATTTGATTATTTGATCAATGTAGGCTATTTTTTTCACAGTGATCTGGAAATTATCATGCGACCCTCCAGTTTGAAAATGACTGGTTTAAACCATATCTCTGTTCATATATGGTTCCTCGTGACCTCTGACCAGAACTGCTGCACTGGGAGGCAAAGCCGGAACATGTGGAAATACAGTAATAGTCCACGAGAGGGACACAGAAAAATCACAATGTGACTTTTGTAAGTTGTGATGTTTTCTGAGGAAAAACCTTAAACTGGATGTGTTGAATTTTATTGTTACAGAAAACAGGATATATTTCTCCATACAGTTTGCCATTTGATGTCTACCTGCTGATTATTTAAGTTTACTGTCCATCTGTTCATTGGAAATACTTTTGAAGTTTCATGATGTAAAAATAGGTGATATGTTTGTGGTTTTCTGGGGTTGAAAGTGCAGTTTTTGTAACAGAAGGTGGGGCTTATTTTTTAATTAGTGATGTCAATTTCTGCCATTGAAGTTTCCTTTAACTGTACATATATTGTCTCAGAGTCTTGATTTTGGTTATTTTCCTGCTTTTTTTCCCAGAAGGAAAAAAAAATGGTTCAGACTCTTAATCAGTTTTCCCTTTTTTTGTCTAATCTCTTCCCTATGACGAGTACATCTGCCTCCTCTTGTCGTACTGGTGAACAGAGGGTTTAAATCAGTTGTGTGAGCTACATATGAAAAGCTACCAAGATAAGGAATGAGAATTTATTGAAAAGACCTTCTTGGGAAACTCTACCAATTATGAGTGCAGAAATCTCTGAAAAGCATGCTGTCACCGGAACATCAAAAAGGTTCCTGCCTTTCAAGATATTATTCTGTGTTTGGAAAATGTGCAGAGTGATGAGACTCTAAATGCAATATAACATCTAATATCTTCCCTGAAGTGGAAAAACCTTGAGTGAATCATCTTGTTATGAGAGGTGTGCTTTCCTCACTCTTGAAGCTTTTAACGGAGACTTTGCTGAAAGCACGTAATAACTTCGAGGTCTGTGTTTTTTCTCCAGCAAAGCCATGGCGGTGTCCGTCCATCCATCCGTCCATCCATCTGTAACTATGCCAGTCCTTGTTCTGGTTCAGTTTGCTCTCTCTGATGTTACTCTGCCTTGTGTTTAGTGAAGAGTACTGAGACAAGGGTCTGGTCTCGCCTGCACCGGCCGTTTATTCTGTACATAAGCATGCTGGCCGGGTCTGTTAGCTTGCAGTTGGGTCACAACACACTCTAGCCCCTTTCAGACTTGCACTGGAAAGCGGTAATATTGTGGACTTTGCATGCAGACATGCATGCAGGTCTTTTACCTCGGAGATGTTGCGGACACGTACCAGCTGGTCCCCATGTCACAAGAGCAGAAATATTGTTTTGGCTGAACGCACAAGAAAATGTTCCGACTCTGGCAATTTGGTGGTCCACTTCAAACAGACAGTGGTCCGGTTCCAGGGATAGTCCACTTTGTTTGGCGCAGTCTGAACACCAACCGTACTCTGGTGCACACCACAGAAACAGACTCTGGTCCGCCTGAAAGCCAGGGCTCTCAGTTCACTTGCAAACAGACTATCCAGCGCATAGACATCCAGTGCACCTAATGGAAGTGGCGTTTGTCGACCGCGACAAAGCAGAAGAAGAAGGAGTAGAATGAAGTGGGGTAGATTCAGAAATTAGATGAGCGCATGTTTGAAGAAGCTGAGGTCAAAACAACAATGACAATCAAATGGAAAATGTGTAGACAGAAATGGAGTGCCCTAATAAGAAGAAGCAGAAAGATTTCCACTTTAATAACAGAGTCCCGGTTTCTTCTTCTTCCTACTTTTTCATCACTGGTCTGTGGTTGTATTGGGAAGTGTCGCCTCCTAGTGGGCAGTTGTTTAATGGTGGTTTAACCAGGCAGTTTGGTCCGCTTCAGTTGATGCACTTTGAACGCATACTGAAGCAAAGAAAAGTGCAAAATTTTTCAGAAATCCACGACCAATCAGAACAAGGTCCTGGACTATCCTGGTGTGAATGCACCCCTAATGCCTGCTGCACACAAGAGCTTTCTGCTGAGCGAAAAGTCATTGGAGACCATTTGCTCAGCAGATCGTTGCCGTATCGCCTGATTTTTGGTGAGTTTTGTGTCTCACGAGGCCTTGAGGTGAAAATCAAACACGTTTGATATTTTTTGCCTCGCGAGGTGGAAAAACTCACCGTGTGTGCTCAACTTGAGCTCTGCTGAGGGCAGAAGTTCTAGCAAACAATCAAAACGCATCCGCAGATCACATGATATGAAGATTGCAGCCCTCTATCATCACATTAGAAGATCATCACATCAGACACAGCTGATGTAAATTCATCAGCATTCGGGAGGAGAGAACACACCACACAATACAATTCATAACAACGACAAGTGTTACACTATGTTTCCCTGTTACACATCCGTCTTTCTTTTGGCTGCCTATTCAGGGGCAGGTCATGGAGGCAGCTGCCCTAAACAAGGAAATGGTGAATGGGCTGTACATTTGGCGCTTTCCAGCCCATGTTGACCACAGAAAGCCCTTTACACTCCATGTTGCATTCACACACACATTCATACCCAGACAGGCACATCAGGAGGCCATGTGGGGTTCAGCGTCCTGCCCAAGGATACTTCAGCCACTGGCGAAGCCTGGAACCGATCCACCAACCCTTTAGTTGACTTTCCGGACTTCCCTCTCCCTAGCCACATTTGCAAGCTTGTCCAGGGGGGTTCTACGACCCTCCCTGGCCAACCAAGAGATGTAGTCCCTCCAGTGTGCCCTGGGTCTTCCCCGGAGTTTCCTCTCGGTGGAATGAGCCCAGACTCTCATTCTTGCAGTTCCTACCCACAGTTTGTGACCGTGGGTGAGGTTAGGACCGTAAATCAACCAGTAAAGTGAGAGCTTCGCCTTATATGCAGCACATTTATTTCTAAGGATAATCTCCTTCATCACAGGAGGAAGAGGAGAGTGAGGAAACGTCTGTTGGAATCCAGTAAGCCCAGCAGGAGATCTCATCACACATTTATGGAATTATGATTTCAAATGCGTGAAGAGTCTCCTCATAACTCAACACAGATTTCTACAATGTTCTGTTGCCACCGTTACAAAGAAAAATCCCATTTACTCTACAGAATAAAGTATAAAAAGTACAGATCTACAGTCGTCCTCAAAATTATTCAAACCCTCCAATAAAACAGACGTTTAAATTCATAATAGTAATTCAAATAAGAAACTAAAGAAACTAATAATAAACAAAAATGTACAAAATTATAATTTAGTGAAAGAAGATATTGCTTTTAAATTGTGTTTGGAAATAATAAAATAGTGTTCTCAGTGACGCGCCCCCTATCGGCGGCTAAACTAGCATCCATCTTACATCGTACCTGTACTGTGACTCACTCCAGCCAGTAAAAGACAGTCTTATCTTGGCTCTTGTTCAGTCCCTTCCTCTCTTTCTTTTCCTCTCTACCTCCGGTAATGTTTCCTTGTGTTTCTTTACAGAATCTGACATGATGTGTTCAAAACCCCCACTGTGTTCATGTCTGGTTCATATCCATTAACTCGTAAGTGACGCAGTGCTGGAACCAATAGTCGGCTGCAACGTCACGGCTGCATCCCGGATGGGAATCTTACATACTGCTGTTTCTGAGCCCCGGGACGTCTCTGGGCAGTGACGGCTCGAAAATGTACACAATGAATGTTGGTGTGCATCAAAACGAGTCAGAAACACAGATTTTTAAGGTCTAACGGTCACGCTGTGTCTTTAACATAACCTGCTTTGTGGAACAGGACCCTGGTCTTCCGTCTGTGTGTTGAGGTCCCGATACATCCAGAACACCCTTATAGAAGAAATTTGAAAAGTTTTTCCTTTGCTTTTTAAAGAAAGACTAATAATTCTGAACAGTGGTGGAATTCTGACAGGCAGGAAAAACACGATGAGATTAAAAGGTGCAGGCTATCACTGACAAAGTAAAGATGACACTGTTATCTTGTCCTGGCTTTGTGGTTTTTGAAATCATGGAAGTATACCATGTTGGAATTTTGGGCTAGTAATAGTTTTCAAGCTCTTTTAAAAATCTTTTGAGCAGTAATGAGGGGGATACAGATGGAGGGAGAGAGCGATGGGAATGACATTCAGCAAAGGGACTTGGACCAAGTCTTCAGCCCTCTCATTCCTCTCTTCAGCCCTTTCTTCCTCTCATTCACTATTTTCTCACTAAATCCTCAGTTCTCAGTCCATTCTCATTAGTATTGCTTCCTCTCTTTTCACATTTACCCCTCTCGACTTTATTTTTCCCCCTTTCCCGTCCCGTCCCCATCATCTTCTCTGCCTCCTCTCATCTGCTCCTCGTCCATCTTGTTCGCTATTTATTCCACTGGGAAAAAAAAATCTATCAAAAGCTTGCGATGCTGAAACGCCAACCTGCTGCAGAGTTACATAAATCTAACTCTTCCATCATGTCAAAAAGGGAAAAAGAACTCCCCCTTCCCTCAAAGTGGAAGAACAGCTCTCAGTCCTGTAGTGACTACAGAGGTCAATAATGGCTGGCCATCAATTTTACACACACTTAAACGGAGTGCCGCTTCAAGTCGTAAAACACTCTCCATCTGCTACATACATCAGTCATCTTTATAACTGCTGGCACTGTTGCTCATTTCCTACAGTTTTCCTCCTCAAGGCCACATTTTAGGCGCCTCTGGATGTTGGAGATGAGAAGAAACAAAGACAGAACTTTGAATTGTTTGTTGAAAGATGTAAGCATCAGCATCATTGCTAGTTCTTTCTCACCCGCTTTGGTCATTTATTTTAACATCTCATGTAAACATGCATTTTGATATTCCGTCCCTCTACGACTTGGAAGGGTGTCGCTGCTGCTTATCTTGCCTTCTCCCTTCAGTTATAACACCTCCAATTTATGTGCAAAAGGAAATTTCTTTTCCATCTTTGTGTCACAGTTGAAACTTCCAAAAGCTTCACCAACCCTACAAGCTGAACAAGTGCACAAAACACTCTTCTCCACTGGAGAAATAGTCTGAGTTTTTGTGCCTCCTGTAGCCCAAAGGCAGTTTTGAAGTGGGGAGCAAAACCATGTTTTAGCCTCTTAAGCTATTTAGGCCCAATCCCAATGTCCCCCCTACTTTCAACCACTAGTCCTCTAATGGAGTTCGATTGTGCCTGAACCAAAAAGGTCCATAAAAGTCCACAAAAACTTGTCAATATTCCTCCATACTGCTCGTCCAATGTAATCCAAGTATCCTGAGTGGGTAGTGTTCAGAATTTACTCCAAACTACGCCTTTTAGTATATTTTTACAGCCTAAACAGTACTACACTGCATCTCCTGCGAGCACGCCGATGCTCGTTCATAAAACTACGGAAGGCGCAGCAGAGAAGATTGCACGTTCTCTTTCTTTCTTTGTTTTGAATCAATATCCAACCCCTCTTGTGTTTGTCCTGGTTTGTCTGCGCCTCTGACAGTAGCACAATGTAAACAGCTAATTTCTTCTTCTACGCTTGTGTTATCGGCACAGTAGGCTCTGAACACCAAGGTTTCTGTAGTTTCGTGAACGTGCATATGCGTGCTTCGTGAAAGTAAGATGTTGTACTGTTTAGCCTCTAAAAATATAGTAAATGATGTTGTTTCGAGTAAATTCTGGATGCTACCCACTCAGGACACTTGGATTACATTGGATGAGCAGTATGGAGGAATATTGGCAAGTTTTTGTGGACTTTTATGGACCTTTTTGGCTCAGGCCCCGGCGAACTCCATTATATGAAAGTTGGGGGGAAAGAGAAGCCTTCTTGATCGCCGGCTGCATTTGAGATATTAAAAAAGTGCTCCAGAGTCTTGCTCACCATGAGGGGAACTGTAAAATAAAGTTACATCATTCTGTGGGTGTACTACTCCTTTAACAGTTGCCATTGTTTTTCTTTTTTTTTTTTCATCATTCATCATGCTTTGGTTGATGAAAAACAACCACACGGAGAAAAAGTCGCCATTGGCGACTGTTGTCTCTTGTAAATTTCCAAAAAACCTCGCAAGCTTTTCATCAGTATTTTAGCCTAGCTGGCATGGCATCTGGCTAACGTTACAAACTAATGTGTAATCTGAACATATGTACATTTGTGAGTTTTCTCTGTGTCCTGTCGTTCTCCGGAGGTTGCTATTGTTGTTTGATTCATTATGCCTAACCCTTTTCTCTGGCTCTTCTTCAGCAAGTCAGCATCTGACACCCCTCGGTCTGAAGGGCTAGATTCATACTCACCACCCCTCGTTATGTCCCCTACCCCTACATGGAAGAGGAATAGGGACAGCACAACCTTCATGGGAACGCGCCAAATTTAGGGGTAGGGCTAAAAAGTAGGGCTAAGGGGTGTATTGGGACGGGACGTTAGTTTATTTTCTTTTGTATCCACCTTCCTGAGCCAGCGAATGATGAAACTAATATGGAATCTACTTCCTGTGCAGTACCGGAAATAGTGCTTAGCCATTAGCTCATGGTGTATGTTGTCGTTTCTGGCAGTGGTTTATTCGAACATTTCAACAATACTACAGTATTCATAACATTTCTTTACGATTTACCCCAGAAAAATGTACTTAAACCGTTTGGGAACTTGTTGCGCTGCTCGTGGTTGTACGAACAACCAGAGAAAGTTCAATTTGTGGTTACAATAGCAATGTGTAGAACATGCAGAGGTGGGAAAAACCTGGTCCAGAGAGTAAGTCCTGTCCAGCAGTTGTTCCAACCAATTACTAAAGCAGCTGAATTTAATTAGCACAGCTTCTCTGCAGGTAGATGAGCTCGTTAGTTAAAACACCTGTTCTGAATCTACAGGCAGAACATGTACCTGGTCCGTGATGTGAGCGCAGCACAGCGGCGCGCCCTGCGCACCGGATCGCACCCATGTAATCAATGGTGTGAAACATATTGCTCACGCTGCGGCGCGTGAGCGGTCCGTCGTCGCTCCGGCGTGCCGCGCCGCTGCGCTACAGATACGCGCCAGCTCTATTTTTGACGCTCCACGCACCGACACCGCGTCAATATCAGTAGTTCAGATCGAACCAGACAGGAAGTCAGACACAGGTTCAGTGTAAAATATCCGGTAATTTCCTAAACAAAAGCCACCGTGCAGCTTTTAAACTGCTGAACTACCTGAACATGACAACATCTCCGTGTCCACAAGGTTACAGTGAAATAAAAAACCATGACGCATGAACATGTGGAGAAAATGAACCATTTGGATGAGATTCACAGGCGATCTAGCAGCCCTCTCGTGATTCCGTGATGTCACCAATCAACAACAGCTGGTGCACTCGCGGGTGCGCTGCGCGGCCGCACAGTGAACGGTGTAAATGCTCGCGCCGAGGAAGTCGCAGCAAAGCCGCTGCGCTCACGTCACGGACCAGGTGTAAAGCCGGGGTAAGGGTACATTTACACCTGGATAGTCCACTAGACTCGGTTCGACTGGGGACTCGGCTCAGTTGGTGGGTGGGGGTGGTCTCCCGAACCGAAATCACTTTCATGCTGCACTTTTGCCAAACGAGCCAGAGTCTCGTCACCTGAGCAGCCACTTCTTCTAAACACATCACGTATTATTTTTATATAGGCCTAATATTGTCATAGTTTTTTTCTTGTTCTTCACTTTACTATGGCACTGGTCTACTGTGCAGACATATCCCAAAGCCTCCGTTTCAAACCCTATTACTTTAAAAACTGCAGTATTTCAGTGGGTACTTACAAGGAACTGGGATGTTTTCTTCTGACCATATAACAATTCAAACTTTAGTGTGTCATCATCTCTCCACATTTGACCTCGAACCATTTCTTAAGAAGTCCTACACGTGTTTGTTTTTGGTAGCATTTACCAACAAAACCAACAATGCTATGTTGAACCAAATGCAGGCGGCAGTTGTAGTCAGCTTCCTGCATTTGGTTTGCTTCAATCGTACCGAGACCTGTGTTTGTACGCGGACTGAGTCTGATTGTTTGGTCCAAATCGAAGTCTGTTTGCGTATTCACAGAACCCCCAAACAAAGCTGACTTTCCCAGCAAATGGACCCAGATTTGATTTAAAAAAAGCTGAATGTGCCCTAAGAGAGAGTGAAGCTTCCTGGCAGACTGCAACCAAATGGTCACATTTTGTGACTAAAAGATTACTAGAGATGTGATGTTCATGAATGAAGTGATTCATTTTGAATGAATGATAAGAATCAGATCTCAGTTGTGAGCTGTTCATTTATGAGCCACTCTTCTTTATTAGAATTGTTGACGTTGCCTTCACTTTACGTGTGTGCATCATGGGAGTCTGATGTCCGACACATTTCGGTCATGTGAACGCATCTATGGGCAGAAAGTCTTGTTCCAAAACATTTACTAAAATTTACAGTCTATACAATATCTATATTTTTACTGTAATTCTGTATTGTTCCATCATATATTGATGATTTTATATACAGTAAATAAAATTTTTTGCATTAGTCTTTGTTCTTATACAGTCTGATTTTTTTTTTTTCATCACTAAAATGCCCCTTTGTGGAAAATTTTTGAAGTAAAGTTGTTTTTCAAGGAAGATAATTGTAGTTAGAAGTGTTTTGGTGGGTAAAAATCCAAAATGGTAATTTCACTGTCAAAGCTCGGGGATATGGAGCAAACTTAAAAAACACAATGAAAAAATAAGATTAATGAAAATTATGACCAATAATTTAGAGTATGCTCACTGGGGCATGCAATTTTGAATTATTCCAATACAAATCTTGCCTTAAAAATTTCTTTTTTTACCAATGGTTATTTTCTTGATAAAGATTAGTTACTGTTGGTTGAATTCTGAAATGAAAAAAATTGAATAAAAAATTAGGATGAGACAGTCTTTTAAATGGTTCTTTGAAGGAATGGCTCCTCAAGATCTGTCAAAAGAACCATAAATCCCATCTCTAAGATCTGCTTTTATGTAATTAAGATTCTATCCCACCTCTTTCAACTAAACATGACCAACCTTATTTCTACTAGTAAATAATCTGAGCTTTTAAGATTGTCCATTGCTTCATTATGCAAGGGAGCTAAGAAAGTAGCTAAAAATGCTACTGCATGTTACTTTTGGCCACATTTTCACGTCACCCTCCCCCCTCTGTTGCACAGGGCAGAGGGATTGTCTGGTTGTCCTGTCTGAGTTGCTGATGTTCCCACATAGTTTACCTTAAAAGCTCCTATAAAGTGGAGTAGTTCAGACATCTGGCATGTAAATAAACGTTGATTTGAACCAGAAGTCGGTTTCATATTTCATGCAAATGCTCATGGGAGCTAGGAATAAAGTGGACACACAGCCCATCTAAGAAAAAAGAAGTCACACATTAATCCTGTGTTGGACCACCTTCGCTGTGGTATCATTTCAATAAACTTCTGTAACGTGACAGCAATTAGGCTACTTCCTCCACAGTCGCATGCAGTTTTTGGCAAGATCTTGCAGTGATGATCTTTCTTGGTTTGATGCCTATATTTTGGCTTTTCTTTTCTTTTTCAGCACATCTCAATGAGTCTCAATGGGGTTCAGGTCTGGACTCTGGTGAAAATGATGCCTCCTGTTCCCTGAACTACTCTTTCACTATCTGAGCCCCATGAATCCTGCTGTTGTCGTCCTGGAATATGTTCGTGCCATCAGGGACGATGGAATAACCTGCTCATCGGGATATTCGGGTGGTCAGCTGACCTGAACCTAGACCTGACCAAATGATGCAGCATCACTTAATCCTTCTCGCTTCTGCTCCATCACTCTGGATCTCGACTCATCAGAGTCCCCCCCCCCAATTATAAGTGGTTTTTCGTATGACTACACACATGTTTAGGCCCAATCATCTAGGTTCCCATCACATTGTGTATGTGGAAATGTTCTTACTTTCACTTTTAAACATACAATAGTCATGAGCTCTACTGTTGTTTTTTATGATTTGATTTCACCAAATGTTTAAATGATTGCAGATTACCAACATTCAAGGTGTTTTTCCAATGATATTTCTTCACTGAAGATGATTCCCCACTACATTCCAGGTTTTAATGATGCGTTGACAGTTTTTAGCCCAGTTTAAATAGTTTCAGCATCTTCTTATATCATTTCTTTGCTTGACGCTTGTATCTTGGCTTTTCTTAAACAAATTTATATCTTATCCACGACCACAGGATGGTCAAGAAATGAAGCTACTCACAGCATCAGTTGGGGTTTAATAAGTTGTTGCCAGCTAGTAAATAGTCACCCTTGCAGTAAACATCCAATAATTTGCTCATAAACTAGCTTGATGTATAAAACTCCTTCTTTTCTGTCTCTCTTAAAACACTTAAAACACCCTGCCCATCCCTGTGTGCATGATGATCACAATAAGACGGCTGGTCTGCTGTTGATGAGCTGCTTCTGAATGGCACAAGTTTACAGGAAAACAAATTGTATAATCTAAATTTGACAGTGACAGCGTATGAACAACACCCCGGAGTGGTCCATGTGGTATCACTGAGCTGATATTGGACATTGTTGAAACTGTTCAGATTTTTGTTTTATTCAGATGCATCCAGACTCACATTGAGCAGCAAGTTAGTGAAGGTGCGTCATAACTTTTTTACTCCAATCTGTCTTCTGTGACATAATAATGCTGCAGCATCTGGGGGGTGGGGGGAGTCAGGGTAATAATGTTTTGGATGAGAGAAAAGTGCACTCTGCATAACCTTGAGAGAAACGGCTGCACAGGTGCTTGGAGAGATGGAACATATCTGAAAATGTTTTGTTCTTTTGTTCCTGTGTCTGTGGAGCTTATTCGACTGACATTCTTATTCAGTTTCACTCTTTTGAAAAGGTTATTTTTAATTAGCAGGCTGCTCCCACTGAGATGTTTTCTGTGTTTAAAAAGTGTATAAATGACACAGAAAATCAGTTCCAGTGAAAAGGTGTTCTTTAAAGTGTTCCAAAGTCCACAGTTGCAAAGAACGTCTAGTTTTTTTTTTTCTTTCTTTTGATTGACAGATTTTCTCTTGACTTTCTTTTTGCCTGCACTGTTCAGTGGAGGTCTGGATGCAAATGCTTGTAAAATCTTTACCTTGCAGCTTATGCAAGTCTCTTGTGGATTTTAGGGTGCATTCAGGACAATTTTCTTCCCTTTTATTCTTAAGGAGAAGTTTCTGGAATAAATCAGGGTCATTTACAGCAACTTCTTAATTTTGCTGAAAGTACGTTAACAATCTAACAGCATTTCACTCTGTGGCAACCCTTTTGAATTTCCTCCCTGACTATTAAATATTTCTTAATGATTATAAAGTGATGAAAAATTACTAAAACGCTTCTCTCATGTCGTAAATGTAATATACATCCCATTAAGCGCCAGATGTCAGTGTTTAGGGTTGCAGTATCGCAACTGCAACAACCATAGCCTAAATTTGATCTTTGAGTTTTGTACTGTACATCCTGCAACTTTATTCAATTTATGTACAAATACAGCGGGGTAAAAAAAAAGTATTGAACACATTTTTTTCAAAAATATATTTCTAGTAGAGCTACTGACACAGAATTTTCACCAGATGTCGGCAACAACCCAAGTAAAACACACATACAAAGAAATCCTAACATTTATGTCCATAAATGAAGTTATGTGTAAAATAGTGAAATGACACAGGGAATAAGTATTGAACACATGAAGAAATAGAGGCACAAAAAGATCTGGAAAGCCAAGAAAGCAGCTGGAGTCTGTCAGTATTTAGAAAGTAATTCTGTCCTCTATCAGTGCAAAGTAATATCAGCTGGTTTAGTCCTGATTGATGCCTTTAAAAAAGTTTCTCATCACTAAGGTGTCAGACAAGAAGCATTGCATGATGGATAAAAGCAACGAGCTGTCTAAAGACCTACGCAGCCTTCTTATTGCAAACACACTGAAGGCACTGGTTCCAGGTGCATTTGTAAACTTGTGAAAGTTCCAGTGAGCACCATTGGGACCATCATCCGGAGGTGGAAAGAACACGGCATGGTCATAAAGCGGCCACGGCCAGGTGCTCCTCACAAGATTTCAGACAGAGGAGTCAGAACAATCATCAGAAAGGTTCTCCAACAGCCCAGGACCACTCGTGGAGAGCTTCAGAAAGACCTGGAACCAGCAGCTACAGTTGTTTCAAAGAAAACAAGAAGTCATGGCCTTCATGCACGCACACCACGCAAGACTCCATTTCTGAAGAAAAAAAGCATGTTGATGCTGGTTTGAAGTTTGCAACACAACATCTGGACAAACCCATGACATTCTGGGAAACATAGTCTGGTCAGATGAGACCAGAACTGAACTCTTCAGATGTCATAAGACACAACATGTTTGGAGGAGAAATGGTACCGCACTTAATCACAAAATCACCATAGCAACAGCGAAGTGTGGAGGTGGGAGCATCATGGTGGGGGCTGTTTTTCAGCATGTAGTACTGGCAGACTTCATATCATTGAAGGAAGAATGAATGGAGAAAAGTAGAGAGACATTCTGGACCAGAATCTGCTGAAGATGAAAAGAAGCTGGATCTTTCAGCAAGACGACCGTCCCACCACACAGCCAAGAAACACTCGCCTGGTTGTAGAAAAAGAAAATAAAGCTGCTTTTTCCATGTAATTCCATGTAATTCCATACAAATGGCCCAAGTGCTTGGTAAAAAAAAAATACAATTAATGTACAAGAAAGGATCTCAGTGAGTCTATAATGTTTCAAAAGTTAATCCGGATCCAGAGAAAATTCCAGATACGATGATCCAGAACACACAAAAATAAGGGAGTCAAGCTGCTTGGCGGAGGTCTGCACTCTCCAAGTGCTTTTCTAGTTAAGAATACATTATAATAATAATGGATTAGATTTATATCGCACTTTTCAAGGCACTCAAAGTGCTCACAGTAGGTCTATTATTCTTTCACTCCTCATTCATACTTGGTGATGGTAAGCTACGTATGTAGCCACAGCTGCCCTGGGGCAGACTGACGGAAGCATGGCGGCCATTTCCCACCTACACCTCCGGAACATTCACACACCAGTGGTGCCCCCACTGGAGGCACGAGGGTTAACTGTCTCGCCCAAGAACACAACAACAGATGACTGGGGGATCGGGATTCAAACCGCCAATGCTTTGATCATTGGCCGACCTGCTCTACCACCTGAGCCACAGCCGCCTCATATTGGTGTTGATGCAGAACATCATGCAGAAGTCCTGTATATTGCAGGCCGCATTCACTTGCACTTGGGCAAGTGATAAATATGTGTACACACCACAAGCTAACCACCTTTTTTAAAGAGCTACATTCATAATCCCATTTGACTGAGCTAAAATGACTGCTTGTTTTACATTTTATTCAGCCATCTGCAGAGTCATAGTGGTTTTAATTCCTAACAGCTTGATATTGGAAGTATGTTGTCTTTGGTGTTTTCATCATACAATAGATTTTTTCTAAGTTTGCAATAACTTCATGCTGTCCAGACAGAGTCCAGTTTTCCAGCCTTATAAGCTAGCGCTCCTGCCTGGGCGTGTTTTCAGCTGGTAAAAAGTCAGTGCTGCGCCTATCAGAAAACACGACCATCTGTGCTGTCCATTCTGAGTAGGAGGAGGTGTACCTGGATACTTGATGGCGTTCCAGATGGGATGCTGAAGCCAGGTGCATCTGAGGCTCATGGCTGTTTCCTGTGTGCTGCTGCTGCGGTGCTACTATCCACTGCAGTTTCTGTTCAGGCACCGGACAGAAGAACAGAAGATGACACACATCTATCTAGAAACAGGAAGTATGTGCTGTAAGTTGTCTTTTCTAATGTTTACTAATTAAACTATTAAATTATGGCTGGACTTGACTCATCCGCTTGAGTATTCATCCTCCAACTGAAGGCTTGGAGGGTGAATTCCTATTCCCTGCCTCCTTAAAAAGTACACATCTGACTGAGTGTGAGTATAAGACATGGTAACAAGTACTTAGCAGAACCTGGGTGAAGTTAAAAGGTGTTGCATCGCATTTACCTCAACCTCCATTTCCGGCTTTAACATCCCTGGCCCTGCCTTCTGTCCACTATGTGCTTTGACCACATCCTTTCTGCCACACTTCCGTTCTCCTGTCCATCTGTCTGTGAATTCGTGTATGATCAGAAACCCTACACACTGTAAACTATGAATGGTGTGGATTAATTTCTCTCACAGAGCACCTCATAACAAACTACATCCCTCCAAACTGATCCAGATATAAATCAGATGGCTTTTACTCCCAAATATTTGAGAAAGCCTGATGTTTTATGGTCTGTTTGGAAATGCTGGTGCAATGACATGAAAGACAAATCATGTGGGGGATGGGAAGAGCTTTTATGCACAGAGGTTTCATTTACAGGCCTGACAAGCACTTTGACATCCCTTTTATAGTTTTAATCCAGTGCAAGACACACCTGGTGGAGAGGAGAATACAGAATGTAGGACAAGCGATTATATAACCAGCTGGCTGCCACTTTTCTGACCTTGTATGGGAAACACTTAAACAAACAAACCTTTAATGTTCCACGCAGATATTGAGATAATCTGCACTTGGATAAATAATAATCAGCAAAGGGATAATACTCTGCACAGGTGTGTCCTCATCTTGACCCAAGTAGTGGTTTGTGAGGTTTCAGAAAAGAGCGCCTACAATAATGTGATTTTAATCTCACATGGCATTTCATTCCAGGCGTTTTGATAGTGGTAGCCTTTCAGCAATGAATCACGTTTGCATCTGTCAAAAATCACCGCACTGTGCTCCTTTAAGTCAGCAAAGTCATGCTTTTGACGGTGAGTCAGCCACAAAATATCAAATACATAAAATGTCAGTTATGAGGCGGCAAGAGGGGAAGAAATTTACATCAGTGCGGACATTTTGCATTTTCTGAAGTGTAATAATTTCTTATTAATTCTTATCAAAGCAAGTCTTTTTTTCTATTGAAGCTGTAGGCAAACATTTAAAGTTTTGGGATATTTTTAATTTCTGCAGTATTTGGACTGAACTGGACCAAATGCAAAATATTTACTTTGCATTAGGTCCAGTTCAGTCCAAATACTGCAGAAATGAAAAATATCCAAAAACTTTAAATGTTTGCTTACAGCTTCAATTCTAGAAAAAAAGACTTGCTTTGATAAGAATTAATAAAAAAATAAATAATACTACAGGAATTTTCAACACATTGTTTCATACAGGGCAAAAATCTATTAAGTCAAACCACTTACAGTATACCCATTCATCATTTTTTAATATGTGTTGCTGACTTTATTGTAAGGAGCAGCTAAGATTGAAGCAGCAGCAACAAACATATTACTTGCTTACGGCTAATTTATAATGAGAACAAACTGGTGGGACTTGGCTTGAACAAAGTGGCAGATTCTAACTCTTCTTTCTCATCATGTCAACACAGAAGAAGATTTCTTAACTGTAACCTTTATATTAATGCAGAAAGCTCTTGTGCACAGTTCACCTCACCTGAGACAAACTCTACAGTACACACACTGCTGCATAGATATGAGGCAATAAAAAACTAAATCTATCTGCAAGTAAAACTAATTGCCCCACTTTGGTGTGTTGCAGTGGAAATGGCTGCAGGGTCAGTCGTGGCTCCAAGCCAAGTTGTTCAGTCAGCAAGGTTTAAAAGCTGGCAGGGTGGAGGAGGTGTGTGTGCTCACCTTTGTAGTTTTTCTTTTTGATAGTTGAACAGATGGCGGAGGGGTTACAGCCTAATAATCTCAGACACCGTGTGTGACACTCTTTAGAGGCCTCGTCTGTGGAGACCAACATGAACTCAACGTGGAGCTGAATGTGTGTCAGAGCTGTTCTAACTTTTTCCACCTGTCTCATAAAGTCAATGTCTCTGATGTTATCAGATAAAAATGAAGGATTTCAGCTCCCTGATTGGTTGTGAAATAAAAAATAGTAACGCATGCTCTAAAACAAACAAAAAACATTGTGTCAGTTTGATTTGCATGATAGAGACATTAGCAAGATAAGATGTTTCGATTAGGTTTGTTTGCCCCCCCCCGAGTCTGAGTCATTTGATTTTGATTATTGGTTAATACCGCATCCCGACCCGATACTTATGTAACAGATTATTAGATAACTTGATACTCGTGGTGTGACGATTTCACGATATTGGGTCCACGACGACAAGACGATATTCTCACATCACTTTTGAGAAAACTAAAATGACAAAATATGTCTTGAAAAAAATCGGATGTTTTCATATACAGTAACAGTCACAAAACAATGCAGGTGCATTTAGAAATGTTTTATCAGTTGCATCCATGCATGACTTAAGTATGAGGTTTCACAACTGAACTTCTTCCACAAAGATAATTAAATATTTCTTCTTTTTTTGAGTGCAAACAATGTGTGCAAAAATGCAACCAAAGTACTACTCTGTCAGTATACAGTCAGAAAAGTGCAGACACTAGTTTGGTTTTCAATCAACACTCTACAACATTCTGCAGCACTTTTAACATTCTTTAGTCCACAGTCTTCATTAATCAGCATTAAAGGTACAGTATGTAAAAAAATCAAAGGTCAATGGCAGAAAAAGTGATATAGATTTCAAAACTGTGTCTCTATTGATGTGCAATCACTGCACTATGACAGCTGTTACATGTTTATTTTCTTAGAATGAGTCATTTATATCTACTTGTTGGGCAGTGCACATGTGGAGGCTGCCATATTTGTTCCACCATTTTTAACTACGGTGTCCCTGAATGGACAAAACAATGCATTTGAAGTGAGAACCCTCTGAACTTTAAAACTGCTGTACCAGCTTTGTTTAATGGGAGTTAAAGACTGTTTGGGTAACTAATGCCTTAGAAGACATTTAAAAAACGTAGTTACTCCTAATACAGTCATAGCTACACCGGAGACAACTGGATCCACTCACAGATGAAAACATCTTTACATCTTCAGTAATTATTACATACTGTACCTTTAATATCTGACAGTAAGCAGGGTGAGATCCGCCAGTCACATCTTTGAACGTTTCATTTTCAGACTGGTTCATGGAGCAGATGTGATGCTCTGCTGCAGCTGGAGCAGAGACGCTCCTGCATGAAGGAGGGAGGCGTGTGCAGGAGCACCCGCTGTTAGAGAAGAGTAAATAATACGTACTTTCACGTCAGTCTCCAAAAGTCTCCAATACCATCAGAAAAAGTCACCAGACTTGTTGCTAATCGCGTTTTTTGGAGGGGGGAAAAATGCTAGAGGGATCTGAAAACTCACTAAAAATAGCAACAAAGTGGCTAAGTTAGCAATGACTGCTGCTTAAACGGGAAATCTCACCAAATTTAATCTTTCACGATCTCATGGCACGAGATCTTGTCACATTCCTACTTAAAGGTTGAATATGGAATACGGACAGAACAGCAACATCACGTGTGTCTATGTTATAGTTGCAACGGAAAAAAAACTCCAGCCATTTGGTTGCCAGGCTCGCTGCCAAAACGGCAATTACCGTAACTGCCAGTCTGCAGCATGTTTAATAAGGAATGCAGAGGAGTTTATAACTGACAGCTAACATTTGCCACGTTTGCAAACAAGTTAGCTTACCGATCCAGGAGAAAAGTTGGCATTTCCGTGTTTTGATGCCGTGGAAAATGTGTTTATTTATGAAGTTTCTGATCTTTAAACTCTTACATTTAGTATTTTTTACCATGAGATGTCCACAAACAGGTGCTATTAAAACTAGAGAAACACTCAGAGAGTGCAGATCTCTGTCAGGAAGCCCATTTCCCCTTTACAAAATTCCTGCATCCAGAAGCTGATCCAGAGAATCTGAATCAGGTTTGTTGGAGTAGGAACACATGAAGACATGCAGGGCAGTGGGCCCTGAGGACCAAAGCGGGAACAACTGCTTTACTGAAACACGAGTTACATGAAGGACTGGATGTAGCTTTCTACTTGCTAGAAGTGTGTGTGCATTCAGCTTTGAACATTATCTGATTTGGCCAGAGCTCCTCACAGGAAGGAAGATTAACATAAAGGCTGGTTGACTGTTCCCATGGGGTATTTTTTTTACTCTTTTAAGGAGACTATTTTAGTTGTAAACTGCAGGAAAAGGAAGCAGTTGGCCAGTTTTATGAGCAGGTAAAGATAATATTTGGAACAGGATGGCCAACTGTCAGACACTGAGCACTAAAACTTTCCATAAAGTGAGAAATGAATAGTTTTTTTGTACAAGAAAAGAGGAAAGCACACAGGCTAGATGGAGTAGATATGATTTTCTTGAGTCCTCAAAAATAAAACAAATGATACATGAATAAATACGTCCTCCAATCCCACAATCCTACACACCACAGGTTAATCAGTTCAGCCTGCGAAGTTATGTAGCTAATATAACAGAGATTCAGGGTCACACTGAGAAAAAAAGTTGAAATGTTGAGAATAAAGTCAAGTTTTTAAAGGAATAGTACACCCACAGAATAATGTCAAGCCTTCTATTGTTTTAATATTGCTGATTATGGCATACAGCTTAAGAAAACTCAAATATCCTATCTCAAAATATTAGAATGAATAAGTATTCACACTTTGAGGTGACAAGGCTGCATTCCTGCAAGTGGAAATAGTTGGAAATGAACTGTTTTACTGGTGTGAAATTCAGAGAAGACAGGTGGTAGCCTATCACAAGATACAATAGAACAGCGGGTCAGCGCACATAAGCAAAGTCAGCCATTTGATTCAGGTGTTTTGGAGAAGGATGCATCTAAAAGTTGCAGGATAGTAGCTCGTGGACTGGACCCCTGCTCTGCAGCATGTGGAGTTATGGTGTAAACTGAAGCTATATGGCAGGACCATCAACTGTATTTCAACTTTATTCTTGAGAATTTGACTTTTACTCTATGGGAGGAAAGATTAAATGAAATGTTTTATTTTTTTCTCATTGTAGCCCTAGTACTCCATGGTAAGCTAACCTGGTAAACGGGCACGAGCCGGTTTTCTGGAACAGACCCCAGCAGACAGACATCAGCTTTATTTGAGGACAAGCTGAGACATCAAACGACGTCTCCACCAGGCGTAACCTCCCGGCGCTTCTACTCCCTCATGGCACTTGTCCTGTTTTTGTTTACAGCCGTAACTTTCTGCGGATCTTAGACAGCAGACGCACGGTTTGTGTTTTTAGCAGCCCATTAAACATGCTGATAACCTGCAGCTGGGCTGCTTCACGGGCTGATATACAGACTCTGGCAGAGCATAAATCTGCTTCAGTACCTTTTAGAATATTGTTTTGATATCACTTATATTTTATCTGTATTTTCATTGTTGCTGCATCATAATATAAACTTTTCATACAACCAAAATAAGGGTCTAACGTTTGTTTTTCATCTTTAAATCAGTACAAATTGAACAGGAACTTAGTATAATCGGAGCCGGTGAGACCTGTTCGGTGTTTTCTTTCTGGCCGACACACTGATGCCTTTTTCCTTTCAGTTTGTTTGTTTTTGCAACAATATCAAGTAAAAAAAACAACCAGATGTGACGAGGGAATATTATCTCAATAGTGCTGATTATTTGCAACAGACTCTGAACAAAACAGGTGGTGGATTGTTTGGATTACCTTCCTGCCAAATGGAGCCTTTTAATGAGCAAAAGCATGCTGAACAGAACATTAGTACAGCCATTATAATGATGATAACAATAATAAAACACAGCGTGACAGTTGTGTGAACCTACCGGGGCCCTTCCTGTCTGCGATAGTCCTCCACAGCAGATAATCCTGCTGCGTGCGTGTCCGCATATATGAATACAAAATTTACAGACCGTATTATTAACAGGTTCTTTGGCACATGCAGATACAACAGAAGTATTTTTTTTTTAAGTCAAAAGCAAAGCTGATTTAGGCATTGAAACCTAAAACCTGATTACTTTTGAGCCCTCTGGGTCTTTATTAGTTAGCAGCTGACCAAGAAAGGGGGTCCGACAGAGAAAAAGGGGGTGATGTAGAGCGCCCTTGCAGAGATCTGAACCTGGACTGGGTGCATTGATTGACTGCATTTTAGGGGAGACGGTAGCCTATTCTGGCTGATGCCGCTGGCTTTGATGCAGCAAACCTGGGTTCAAGACCCTGACACGGCACTCAGGTGAACCACCATGGGCCCCTCAGCTAGTCTTCAACCACCACCAGCCGCTCCCTGGGTGCCGCAAATGGCAGTCCACTGCTCCAGGTTAAACCTGAGATGGGTTAAATGCAGAGAATGAGTTTTCTAATCAGGATTCATAAAGTATAAATTATTATTATTATCATTACTGAGGATCTGTGCGGGAGGTGGAGCCAAACTCTACCTCAGTGCTTCATCAGCTCAAAACCTACAGAAAATAAAAAGAAAATAGGACATATCAGGGTTTGTTCTTAATGAGGCCTGGTTTGAAAGGGTTTGGTGCCTGTTTGGGGGTTTATTTCAGGACAAGATTATATTTATTTTTCACTGTACTACACTAATGATATAGAATATTATATTATAATATTTAACCTATGTCTACTTTAAATATTGGGTATGGAATACGGGCAGAACAGCGACATCATGTGTGACACAGCAAAAAGTCCAGTCCGGGACCTCATTATTCCATTTATCCCTGCATATTTTATTAAGTTTTTGTTATATATCAACTTTGTCTTTCATATTAATTGGTCTGATCATTATTTTTTTAAGCACAGAAAATGAAAATCTTCCTTCTGTAGATGCCACAGTTACAGACAGAGTGCAAGCAATCCGTCTCATTTGACTGAAAAGCTCAAACATGGTCATCTTTGCTTGAGGGAGCTCTGGAAGGCTCTTCTTATCTATTTGCCAGTACAGTCATGTCAACTTCAGCTTCCTCTCCTCGGGTGAGTTAGTATCCAAGAAGCTTAAACTGGTGCCTCAGTGTCAAGATGGATAAAGCAGAGAAACAGTCTGAGATTGTCTCCGACATCACTGAGAGACTGACAACAGTCTTCCAAAGACTGGGTGTCAAAGTCTTATAGCGTTTAAATAAGGAAACTTCCAGGCCTGGCTGTTTCAGCCTGGAGCCAACAGGCTGCAGCGAAGGACCTTTTATTTCTCTCCTGCTGAGATCTGTGCATGCTTAACAGCTTTTTATGCTGGCTTACTGCAGGTTTTCTGAGGCGGTCTCAATGGAATACCCTCACTAAATCAGCTAATGCAGCTAATTTAACAAAAAAATCTGCAAAGAAACCAACATCAGCAGCCTGTGAATGTGTCGGGATGAGAGTCGCTCTCGTTTTCACGTTTAGGAATACAAGTTTCTGTGTTGGATCCTGTTCGCCAGTTAGGGTCCTCTTTCATTTACCCATGACACCAAAGCCATGAGAGAAAAGTAGATGTTCCATAAGATGCAAGTTGTGAGTGGATTGATACAATTATCGATAATATCTAAACTATACTATAATATCTGGTATTTATATATTGATCGAAACTAGTGTAATTATATTTATACCTCAGTGTAAGGCTTGAAAACCATCAAAATCTTCATAAAAATGGAGGATAAAGTGGTTTTTGATGGTTTCAGTTCACTGCTAAGGCCCCAATATTCTCTAAACTAGCTTCTCTCACTGAGTCAAAGCCAAATACAGACTTTTAAAAAAAGGATTTGGGGGCTTTAGCGGCTCTTATATTGCAGTAGATTGACAGGAAAGGGGTCAAAGCGAGTGGGGCATGACATGTAGCATACAGTAGGACCCAGGCCGGGATTCAAACCAGGGCTCTGAACGTGGTGCAGCTGCTCAACCAGTTGAGCCAACCACACCCCCCAAATTCAGACTTTAAAATGGCCCCAGTGGTGACTTTGGTTCTATCCACCTTATTCCTCGCCCCCATGAGTGCTTGCGTGAAATATGCGACCGACTTCTGGTTCGACCAGAACCAGCATTTATTTACATGCTAGATGTTAGCGCTACTCCACTTTTTACGAACTTTTTGGGTTTAACTATGTGGGAACATCCACTGTCACAGCTCAGACAGGAAAACGTTACAATCCCTCTGCCTCCCGTGCAACAGAGGGATGGAAGGAGAATATGGAAATCTGTCCAAAAATAACAAACAGTAGCATTATTATCCACGTTAGCCACTTAGCTCTGTCACGTCTGACTGCCAAGCTTTGAGGCTTATCACTACCTACAGTACGTGATGATGATAATAATGATAATAATAATATTTTATTTGAAAAGCGCCTTATCAGAGCTCCCAAGGTTACTGTACAGAGCAGGTACAACATTAAAAACAGTAAGCTAAAACACTAAAAACATAAAACATAACAGGTACCACATAAAAACAACATTGGATTGCTGCATATGGGCTTTGGTAGATTAAGAGTTTACAGTCTGAATTTAAACCTCCTGTACGGAGATCAGGAATTCTAGAGATGGGGCGCAGAGTTATACACACAGTAATAAGGTTGGTTGTGTTTCGTTGAAAGAGGTGGGATACAATCTTATTTACTTAACAGCAGATGTAATTCTTTTTCTTTATTTGCATAATGTGAACATTTGGTTGCAGCCTGGAGCCCTGCAGCTTCTCTCTCTTAGACTGAGGCGTATGTTCTTCACATCGCTCTTGTAGTCAAAAAGGCAACTTTCTCTAGTGATTAGTACAACCATGAACAGCGCAACATGTTTCCAAAACGTGCAAGGACATTTTTCTTCAAATCATTTAGAAATGTTATGAACACTCTTGTTGAAACGTAGAATAAGCCACTAGCAGAAACGACAATTTACTCTGTGAGTCAATAGCTATTGGCTATTTCTGGTATCTCACAGGAAGTTGATTGCATAATCGTTTGTACATTAGTTAGCTCAGAAATAAGGTGGATGCACATCATTATAGAATTCTAAATGTAGGGCTAAGGGTGCATTCACACCAGGACAGTCTGGGGACTCGGCCCATTTGGGCGGGGATTTCTGAAAAATTTCACACCTTTCTTTGCTTCGGTTTGTGTTTAAACTACAGTAACTGCAGTTTAAACACAAACCGCCTGGTTAAACCACCATCGTTACAACAGCTGCTCGCTAGGGGGCGACGCTCCCCAATACAACCACTGATCAATGTAGAAAAGCAGGAAGAAGAAAACCGGACTCTGTGATTAAAGCGTAAAATTTCTGCTTTTTATTGTTAGGCTTCTTCATCTCTGTCAACACATTTTCCAGTTGTATTTCATCGTTGTTTTGTCCTCGGATTCTTCAAACATGCGCCGTTTGCTTTGTTTTTCCTCAGACACAAACGATAATCTACCCCACTTCCTCTCACTTCTTGTTTTTGATGCTTTATTGCAGTCAACAAACGTCACTCACATTAGGTGCGCTGGATTTCTATGCTGGATAGTCAGAGAGTCCGTTTGCAAGTGAACCGAGACCCCCGACAACAAGATATATTCTGCTAGAATATCCCATTATTAGTGGAATTTGTGGCTTATTATTTTGTTAAATGAATGAATGAACTCACCACAAAATTAACAAATGCAACACGATCCATCTAAAAAAAATAATTTGAAGAAATTAAAATTGGTAATAGATCAGTCAGCAGCGGAATCCTTCACAAATGTGACACCAAACAATAAATGCACTTGTAAGAGAAACAGAAAGCACCCCGCTGTTTTCATCCTGACACTGGTCTCCATGCTGCGTTCAGGTGCAAGTGCGATGTCTGACAGAAGAGACTTCTACTGCTGCTGGCTTCTAGAAGCAGTAACAGCTTCAATTAAGACATTTTTACGTTGTCCATGTGAAAAGATTTTATTCAAATGATTTTGAAGCCATGGTGTTAATAATATAGCTGAGGAAGTCTATCATGACTGAGTCAATTTAGGGAAACGCTGCAGTGGATGCTGGATGAGACTTTGCCATCAATCCCACGTGGGTGCTCGGTATTTTCCGTAGATCCTCGGGCTCCGAAGCACCCACAGACCAGAATCCGCTTCTTTGGAGCACGGTTGGTGTTCGGACTGCACCGAACAAAGCGGACTATCCATGGAATTGGGCCACGGTCCATTTAAAGTGGACCAAACAGCCAGAGTGTAAAATATTCAGTTCACCTTGATGACAAGGCATGGACATGGCAAAAATCAACTTCTCTTGTCACAATAACACCAAATTCAGATTTTTATGGGGTGGATAATAATTTTGTTGTTTTTGCATTAATGAGTTAAAAATAGTGCATAGATTCCGCAGAATGATCTTTTTGCATAAATCTGTTAATTTGACAGCCCTGTTAAAAAGTATTGGTATCGATATCTGTATCAACAATAGCAGCCTATTATGAACTTGGCATCAGATCGATACCTAATCTTGCAGTATTGGACACGCCTATAAGATACATGATGTTCCTCTCTATCAGGTAATGCACACCTCTTTTCAAATAGAGTAAAAAGCCGACCCTACTTCATATGAAGCCTGACTGCGGTTGCTGCAGTTGCTTTAGATAAAGTTCTGATGCAGGATGAAAGCTGCAGCATCCTCCGTGGCTTCCAGACTGAATTTAAACTTGTTCCTTGAAACGGAGTCCTTTCAGTCGCAGTTTTCAAATTTAAAAGAAACATTTGTTCATTCATGAGGAAGAGAATAAAACACAGCATAAACAACGTGTCTATTTAAAATTCTACAAAGGGGGAAGCTGCTTGAATATGTACACGTAAACACTCTTCAAAACACTTTATTACTGTGAATGCGTTCAACACATTCACAGTAGTTGAGTTCCTCCCACTTTGGTTCTGGCAAAATAAATAAAGGATAAAAGTCAAAAGATTTCAGATATTTCTACACTGACTGAGGAAATTCCTGCCATTGCATGAACCGTGAAAGCAACACTCGTTACCCTAGCAAGCAGCGTGGTCGTGTTGTTGCGTCTACTGTCAAAACGGCTTCACGCCAGGTGCTGCCGCTTTCACAATTGTAAATTCATATTGTTGCATCTTTCAGAACGGTTTAAAAAAACGTGCTACCACCTTCAGAAAGTTGTCAGCTGATTCAGGTTGCAGCCGGTGTTCATTTTGCCACAGCTGTCAGTGTTTGCCACCAACTTTAGAGCAAATGGCCCAACATGAAACGAAATGACACAATGAAAAAATGAATGTTTAATTTCCTGTGAGTGTCTGGCAGACAGTAAACGTTCTTATTTTATTCTGTTTTATCTTATTTATTTATTTTTTTTATCCTATCCAGAAGGAGACGTCCATTCCTGGTCTAGAAAGTAAAAATCCTGTCCAGCACTTGTTCCAACCAACCACACAGATTAATCCAGATTAATCGCAGATTAATCCAGGTGTGTCTGGCCATTGTTGTCGTGGTAACTGAGATCAGGCACACCTGAATTTATTAGTTTGTCCAATAATGAAAGATAGGACATAAAGGAACACTGCTAAGTTCAGGAAGTAGTGGAGTGGTGAACGCTGTGATAAATGTGGTGATATATGACAAGAAAATTAAAGCAAATGGTCCATCTGCCATAAGAAAATATTCGCTTTTATCTGCTGCTTACTGACCAGACTATTTCTGTCCCTGTTGCATTTCAAATGTAAATGTGACAAATAATGCTGTTTTTTTGTTTGTTTTTTTTCTTGTTAGTTCAATTTTAAAATGTTGAATTAGATTTTATATAAAATCCTACAAAATAGTAACCAAGTATTTACCTCGGGTATCTCGTACGGCCTTGGTTGTGCAGAATATTGGGCATTTTGACTGTGAAATGTGCTATCTAAATAAATAAATTTGGTTGATTGATTGATTGATATTAATATTAGCATCTGTGCCATCAAAATGAGTCGAAAGTATATAGTTTAAAGTAAAAAGTTAACGAGTACTGCTTTAAATTTTGAGTGCAATTCACCACCTGAGGAAAAATACTGGCCTTTCTGAAGTATAAGTGAAATAGTATGAATAAGTATTAACTATTCAAAGTAAAGTGGCTCTACTGTACATCCCAGTGTTTTAAAGGTGCAGTGCACAACAGAATCAAAGGTAAATGACAGAAAAGAGAATATACTGTATATATTATAGTTCATGCACTCATTTCCTCATTCTTTTATCGCCTCATGAGAACATTTATACTGCCGTTCTGAACACTTGACATCATACACCCTTATGACAAATTGTCTTTTATCCAGTAATGGATCTAAGGGGCAGAAATAGATGATCTCTTCCTGACGATTTAATTTTTCGGAGTGGCTCGGATTTCCCTGAATTTGATTAAATTTGCACGCTGCAGCCTCATCTTCAGTATGTCTCCATAGATTAATATGAAATAAAGCTAAAGGCAGACAAGCTTCCTAAAGTCTGAACATGGGAAAGTTTAATGAAGTTTTTAGAGTGAATGAAGACGCAGTTGTGCAGAGGACAAAGGTATCTGAGACAAGTCAAGTGGAGCAGAAGTGAGAATGATTGTGAATTTGATGTGGAGATAACAGGATGAGCTGACACTCCAGCAGCGGCGGCTGCTGCTGACTGGGAGACTGAACAAATTTAATGAATAGAGGGAAGGAGTTTCATACTTGACTAGACTCCATTTTGTCAACACAATTGTTTTTTCTTTTTGGCGGGGGGTTGCAAATATTATTGCATGGCCCTGAGGAAGGTGTCAGGTAGACTTTTTTCCCTCATGGAAGGACATCTCACTTTAGTAAAGACAGAAGTAAATGAGTGTAACACACATGCAAATCCATGATGGAAATGATGACATGAACCTTGGAAATAAAGAAACAAAGAAAGAAACAAAGAAAGAAAGACGATAAATTATCTGCCAATAGAACAAGTAAAATTTTCTTGATAAGATTTATTGAAATAAGATGCATTTGTCTTAAAACCAGTTCCATATCTCACTGATTTGTTTCTCTATAGGTAAATAGTCTTATATTGAGTGTAATGAAATATTTTGACTAGAAAGTAAAGTATACAAGTATAATGTATAAAAGTATAAAGTATAAAAAGTATAAAAGTATTAGTATAAAAATGTATAAAAAGTATAAAAGTATTAGTATAAAAAAAAGAAAAAAAAAAGAAAAGTATACTTGGCAAGATTTTGAGCTTTTGCAGTGTTATAATAATAATAATAATAATAATAATAATAATAATAATAATAATAATAAAATAATGATAATAATAATAATAATAATAATAATAATGATAATAATACTTGTTATTATTATATATAATAATATAATCTTATTAATATTACAAATATATTATAAATATATATATAAATTATATTTATAAATTTATATATTATAAATATATTATAAATATATAATAATAATAATAATAATAATAATAATAATAATAATAATACTTATTATTATTATTATTATTACTATTATTATTATTATTATATAAATTGACATAGAGAAATCAGGTGATCATGAAATTTACCCGTAGCATTTAGAGCTCCGATTTTCAGCTTTGGTTTTGGTTAAGTTTGGACGTTCTGGTAACTATGACTCAGTCCGGGTTGTAAAAAGCTCAACACTTGACAAGCTGCAGTAAAACTATTTTGGTCAGACTGACTGTTCGTAACTGCTGGCTGAATGTGGGGATGTGACAGGTTTATAGAAGGCAGTGGAGAGATATTTTACTGTGTGTAAACTCTACTATTGCTTAAAATCAGTATCTGATGTATTTGAGGGATTTTAAATGCTGTTAATGTTTTCAGAATTAAAATAAGGTTTCCAGCACTGCTGACATTTCAGCTTTGTGCCAGTATTTTTAGTTTGCACACATAGTTGATGTTGTGGGGCCCTTTGCTGCCTGCAGAGCCATCTATGGGGGCGCTGAATGTTGTGACAGCTAAACTCACCTAAAAGTGAATGTCACCATCCTGCAAAGACAAAAATCTGAGCAATGTGAAGCTGAGTGTTGCATTCAAAGCTTCTCCGTTTGGAGACTTTCTAGAAGCAGGAAAACTCCCAACGATGATGCTTCTGAAAGGTAAACACTGAACCTTGTTTTAAGCATCACCCTTCAGGCCTCCACTGTTCACTGCTTCTCTGAGTCTCACGCTGTTTGTTTTTCCTCCCTGTCATCCCAGTTTGTTTGTTTCTGATTCCTTCAGCATGTCTGATTCGATGGTTGATGGTCCGTGCCTCACCACTTGTTTGCATCGGTGTGTGCAGCATGTTCTCATTACTTAAACATCAAGCGTGTTGCATTAACGCTCCTTGGCAGGCCTGCCTTGGCTCGATTGAAGCATGCTTCGCTTGACATTTCTTCAGCATCTGAGCAAACTGCTCCTCCTTCTCCCCGCTGGCTGTCTGCAGCTCAAGTGTTTGTTTTCATTGTTTTGTGTCTGGCATCTGTTTGGACTCTGTTCCTCAGAGTCTAGGCATCTTTTGCAACCTCAGCTTCATCTTTACCCAACACACCCTCCACAGTTACTGTCTTCCACTGATGCGCTGCTATTTATGGCAGCCACAGTCTCATTTTATTCATTTATTTAATGAATTTAAATGCAGAAAGCAGCGAGATTGATGATGGATAAGGAGATTTCCTTTTTATGTTTCAGACAGCAAACTTTGTAAGATTGCTTTACCTCAAAAAGGACTTTACTCTGAGGCAGAGTCGAACAAATAGAGCACATGTGCAACTTTTCAGGCATATCCAAGATGAAGGAGGATGATGTTTGAAAGTAAATGACATTCTTTGACACATTCTCTGTAATCAGAGTGGCACACAACTACAATCACTGCTGCAGATCAGTGACAGTCAAAGACTCTTCTCAGTGACTCTATTTATAGTTGAAGACTGCATTTATTTTTTTTAAAGAGACGCATGAGGGCACAAAAAAGTTGACTTAAAGGCTCTCAGGTTTGCAATCTTCATAATCCTGTAACTCAACTTAATCATTTTGATTTTATTCATATATTTTATTAAGATTAATATGATTTTGTTTCTCTCTTTCACACTTTTAAAAATGTTTGTGAAGCACTTTGAATTGTCTTGCATATGAAATGTGCTATACATATGCTGTAAACTTGCTTGCTTAACTTAATATTGTTTCTATAATACTGAATATAATGAAAAAATTTAAATTAGAGGAGGAAAGAAACATTTGAAAAAACTAGGAATGCACGACATTGGTATTTTGGCCAATATTCAATATGCGGATATTTTAAAACTCATGTGGCTGCGATACCGATATTACATCTGAACAAAATCAGTCATTTCAAATAGCAGTTTTGTTATCCGTTTCCAACACTTTGATAAATAGGGGTGGGAAAAAATATAGATACACTGAAATATCGCAATATTTTTATATGCCAATATCAAACCTGTATTCAAAAGCGTGACAATTAATCTATTTTACTAACATAATCTCACAATATTTTATGATTTCTCATGAGATTTCATTAACAAAATAGATTGAAAAAAAAATAATTGATTTTAAATGTCAATATGATAACACATGAAAATATCGCAAAATGTTCGTGAATTCTCGCAAGATTTTGTAAGAGAACAATGAAATATTATGAGATTTTGTTAGTAAGATAGATTGATACTGCATTTTTAAATGTCAATATGATATCAGCATATGTAAATGTCGCAATATTTCAGTCTAGCGATATTTTTTCCCACCCCTAGTCTTTAGAAGTTTGAACATCTTTTAAAAAAAAGTTTTTGAAGAAGAAGAACTTTACTTTTCTTTTTTTTTTAAGACTTTAGAAAGATCGGTGAAATATCGGTTAGATATTGGTGGGGTGGCCGATGTCCTATACTCAGTTTTAAGGCTGATTTAGGACGATACTGATAGAGGGCCGATTATCCCTAAAAAAAAACTTCATATTTCACCCACATAAAGAAAAAATCAACTGAAAATGCAGGACAAAAATTTTGCAGTCGGACCAAAGTGTCATCTCAGTGGAGCGTTGGCAAAACATAAAAGCATATGACTGATTGGCTCAAAACGTAGCAGGCAAGGAGACCATCGGACCAGAGTGGATGTCAGAATGAAGAGTGAGGTTAGTTTAATAATGCAGGGAAATAAAAGGATGAAGTTCAGCACAACGAAAGACCAAAAACCCAGGAATGAGGGCAGAACGTATACAGTAGAAATGTGCACACAAAATTTTTTATTTCAATGCAAAGCATCTTCCTGGAGACTTAACAGACTGAGAAACGATGCGTTCATTGCAGTTTATCCTAATACCCCTCATCTTCCTGTTTTTATGATTATTATCTGATAGATTATTTTCTAAATGTTGTAGAAATAAAAAGCAGGAATGAATAATCTCTGCAGTACTGCGGCATCGCGGTAACTGCAATGTAAAAGATGATTATAGGAGCCTGTTCTGTGCTGTGGTACTGCTGGGATGTTGCTATCTATGTCAGTGTGCATGTTGCCAAACCCCCCTGCTCATTAATTGCTTCACTTATAACCTGCTGTCATAAACGTGGTTGAATCATGTAAGACATCATGTACAGAGTAACTAACCCTCGGGCCTAAAGTTGGATTCCCTCACTCTTTCCTTTCTGCCTTTTCTTCCCAAAAATAACTGAGGGGCTTTTTTGTTAGTCTTTTTATTCCATAAGAAAATGTGTAATACAGAAGTCCACGGCATGGCCAAAAAAAGAAAAAGTCACCACAAAAAATAGGTCATAGTCTAATATTTTGTTGCTTTGATTACAGCAGCATTCACTGTGGCATTGTTTCGATAGATCTCGCATTGATGATGGTAGAGTCTGCTTTAAGACCATGTAAACCCTTAATTCCAAGTGAAAACAATAATTCCAAATAAAACTTAATTCCGAACTAAGTAGTTGGTTTAATTGAAAATATTTGGAAAGAACTGAGAAGAGACCCCCGGAACCTTGACGATTTGAAGGCAGTTTCTGTGGAAAAAAGGACCAAAATCAGACCTGAGCAACGTATTTTACTGATTTCTCCATACAGGAAGCGTCTGGAGGCTGGAATGACCCACAAAGGCTTTTGCACTAAGTATCAAATTTCAGAAAGCGTATTTAATACTTCTTCCCTGTGTCATTTCACTATATTACAGATGTGGGCATGAAAACGTTCCTCCTTTTTCTGCCAGAAGTGGTGCAGTAATAGTGCACCATTACTGCACTATCACTGGCTGAACGATTTGTCCCGCAAATACGTCATCGCGTACGGTGTCCAAACTTGGTGTGTGGAAACCTCCTTGTTCCGAGCGTTCATTTATGCTCTGAAATTGTTTCCCCTGGGCACACAGGCGTTTCTCTGTGCGATTGAATTAGCAGACAAGTCGCTGGTAAGTGGCCGACAGTCGGCTGAAAGGGGAACTTTTTCACCCCCAGATCTGTACACATAATTCATGAACATAAATGTTAGCATATGTGTGCACTACTTGGGTTGTTGTCGACATCTGGTGAGAACTTCATGTCAATAGCTCTACTGGAAATATATTTTCTAAGAAAAATGTTGACGTGTTCAATACTTTTACAACTAATGCAGAATATGTGATGTGTATGAGATGATTCTAACTGCCTCCAGTCACCATCTTTTACTCTGCATTTTACAGTTTTAAATCCATTATTTCCTCAAAGCAGGGGCTTCTGTTATTTCTAAACTGCTGTTAACCTCGAGTATATGTGTCCTTCCAGTTGTGTATAGTGTTACGCAGCTTGTAGAAGATGTCATTGTTCATTGCAGCGCCTGGCAGGGTTGTCACACGCAGCCCAGCTCTCTGTTTGTTTGGCTTGTACTGACAGGACTAATTCATCACTGCTGGGCATGTTGGCTTAGCCTTCAACGCAACCACCGCAAGCACAGCAACTTCTCCACGGAACGAATGCATCGCAGCTTCGCCCCATCTCCTCCGCCTGCCGCCTCCTTCTTTTAAAGTGCCCTTCATGCCCTCTGTTCCTTTAGCTTGTGTTGTTTCTTCATTCTTGTTCTCTGCTGGTGTCTTTAAAATAAAACCATCTTTCTTAGCTGTGCTGTCTTTGGCTTTTCTTTTGTCTGTGGTTAGAACAGCTGTGATAATTAGTGTTAATCTGCAGACATTTACATTTTTCTCCTGAGAGTCAGCTAAAACTTTAAACTTTTTTTTTTTCTTTCTTGTTTGTTCCAAAACAAGCACAGACTTTTTTTTCTCCCAGGTATCCTCTGTCTAAAGTGGTGATAGCATGAAAGGAATAATTCTTTTCAACAAAATAAAAAGAGGGAGCTTTATTTCTGTAAATTAGATCTGCATTTGTGGACATCTGTGTGCAGCCATCGTGGTTTGGCGCTGGTTTATTGACTGATGCTGCCACTTGCAAGGCTGGATTAAAAGCACTGATTCTCATTTTTGAGCCAGTGTCTCCCTGTCCATTATCCAGGTCTCAAACCAGCCCCCACAGTTAAAGTCTAGTGTCTTCCCTGAATAGCAGGACGAATGTGTTATAGGCCTATCATAAAATGTATTGCAGTGAAATGAACACTATGTGAACAGAAATGATATGCACAGCTCTGCAACGTGAAAATCAAACTTTAATTAGGTCTCATTTACAAATGGCATCACAAAGCATCCGATGAAGGGCTATGATGCTGTTACACAATTGTGTTGAACAGCTGAGGAAAATGTGTTTGTGCTACACTGCAGGGGGGAAACAGCTGTTCTCTGTGTGGAAAATGTGAGTTCTGTGCTTGGATTTAAAAAGCCTCATTTCAAACACTTGGGAAGTCACGCGTTGGCTGTAGTATGTTTACATTTTAAGTGCTGTTTAAGATGTTTTTTCTGATTTAACTAGTTTTTCATCCATCAAAACAGCCCCCTGACGTGTGAGGAAAGGTACCGATCCTAACACAGAGTTCCCGCTGGGTCTTAAAAAGTCTTAAAAGTCTTAAATTTACAAATCTGCATATAATAATTTTAAAAAGTCCTTAAATTTGACAGTTGCGGTATCATACGGTAGGTCTTAAATGATCCTATGCTCCAACAGATTTTATATTAGCCAATCAGGAAGAGATCTGGTCTTTGCATAGCCATCACCTGTCTGCCTGAGGTTTGCATGAACATCTTTTTTACCTTTTGGAAGAAAATTTCAAACTGGATACAAATGATAAATGTAGGTGCCAAAAGTTGTTGTTCAATCTATCTTTTTTGACAAAATCTTTGTAAATGTAGAGGAATCTGTGTTTCTGCCAGTGTGTCTGTGAAATGGGCATTAAATTCTGTCCCAAGTGGTCTGAAAAAGGTCTTAAAAAGTCTTAAATTTAACTTGTTAAAAGGTGTAGGAACCTTGTAACATGAAGCCAACCAAAATGATGAGAAAAAACTCCACCGAAATGATAATACTTCATTTAAATTGCCTGTTTCAACTACCAACGGGTAAGAAAAGAGCTTCACAACAGATAAAATATCATTCAAACCTTCTACATCAGAGCAACTTTACTAGCAAATACAGATATATAAAATAGGAAAATGAAGAAAGCACTGATAATAATCAAACACAAAAGAGCCACAGAAACCAACAGAATAAAAGTCTCTGCTGAGCACTTAAATAAGAAAAAAACACAATTAAAACCATAAAAACTTCACGAAAGCATGAAGTTTGTCTCACCGTTGCTGTTTTGTGATCCAGCTGGGAAGAAACACAGCTGAAGTGTACTTTCCACTCTGAGTTAATTTGGCATGAATCATGAAAGCGCTGCTTGTTTACATAAAACCAACAGGTCTTTTAGGATGAGTGCTCCTACAGTTTCAACCTGAGGGTCGAGTTTGAGACCTGATTTTACAGTTCTTTATCTCTGTTGTTTAACTTGACCTTAACTGTGTCGGGCCTGAAATCCCCCTTTGGAAATGTCTTTGCAAAAGTGTCCACAGATGCAGCTGTTGTTAGCATGTGTTACAGTCCTGGACCGCAGCATTGACATGTAGCCTAAATACCTATCAAGCTTAAGGAGACGGGTTCAGTGCCTGGATGGGATTGGTTACCACATCCTGCTCACATGGAAACACCCTCAGTTCCTCTGACAGCTGATTAGCTTACCTTTTACCCCCCAGGTCGAGTGGATGCAGCATGTAATGCAGTTCTGCAGTGATACTACCATGATCCTACGATAAATGCATACAAATACATAAATACAAATATGGCTGTTTACCTTTACATGTTTTGCTTTATTTTTTTCATTAGAAGACATCCTCAGCTGAAATAATACGTTTATTATTTCCTGATTTTTGGACCCTTTGACAGAAAAATTCTTATTTATATATTCCCCTTTTTTCTCATCGGTGCACCTGCTCCAGGCCCGCTTCTCTGCAGAATTACAGTATCATTCTGTGTACGTTTTTAGGATGAGCTAAGTTTTGTTTTTAAATATATCTGAGCTGACCTTCATTGATTTTGTTAGGACAGCTGTACTTGGCAAATAGTAGTAGACAACCAGGTTTTATTTCAGTTTTGGGGCAAACCTAGGTTGATTTTTTTTAATAACTCCAGGTTAGAGTATATTTATGTTTTTTATTCTTTATTATATTCAAAGTGTTTAACTTCAAGTAACTTTTCAATACAACACCAAAAACAAATAAGTAGTTCTGTGCAGGTAAAGTAAATCAAATGAGTCACATAAATATCTGATACTTAAGAGGCCAAACTGGTAGCAGCTAGCTCTTAGGTAGGCAAATATCACTCCGTGATGTGATGTCAGTGAGATAACTAGTTGTGGTTGGAGTTGTGGTCAGACTGAAGGCAGCAGCGAGCAGGAGGCTCCCACTGGTAAGTCAGACCTGCAGCTTCTGGATCTGTAGGAAACTTAAACTATCGCAGTCCTTATGACCTTTTAAACATTAACTGGCAATACAGCTAAAAGGCTGAGTCATTACTGTTCATCTGTAAAACTGGAAAAGGAACTTAAAAACAGCTATAAAGCCATTGACTTCAATGTTAAATGAACAGCAGACGTTCTTTGACTGACATCACGCCCTGCTTCAGCAAACACCGCCACAGTCTGGTCAGATGTGCTGAAACACTGCGATGTTTCCTCATAACTCATTTATGCAGGCGTGCTTGTTTCTGTTACACAGATCATCGTGAAGAATGTTTTGGTCTTTCAAACACGGCAAAAAATGTCAAAAATATGTGATTGTCACGGGTGAATGAACAGGTGCTGCCAGAGACTGGACTTCTGCCCACTAGCCTGGTTTTAGCATGGTTTTTATACCTTTTTATGGGTTTTTTTGTGTGGTTTTTAACTTGTTTTTATCTCCAAGCTAGTAGGAGCTTTTAATAAACTGACTGACAGCACCTGGAGAGGAGGACTCCTCCTCTGACAAACTGGAATCAGCAGGATAAAAGATGGTGCGGACAGACGGGAGACCAGAGAGAGCGCAGAGAGGACTGGGCGCAAGAGGTGCCGGATTCCCGGGCTCGGGGGGGCTCAGGACGAGGTGGTGGTGGCAGACAAGAAGAAGAAGAGAGGAGCAGCTGCCCGGGCTAAGAGGGCAGCTGTGGCGTCCCGGGGGAATGCGGCCGCTGGGAGGACCGGCCGACATGGACGTCAGCCACCGCAAGCTCTTTTAGCCATTTTAGTCTTTTCTTTTATTACTTTTCTTTTTCAGACATTTTTACTTATTTTATCACTTTATTCATTCTAACTTTGTACTTTATTTTACTACTGTTTTTATTGTTTTACTCACTACCTGCTGGCGATGGCCTTTCTTTGTTTCCCCTCCTCTAGCAGTTGCCGGTGTTCTTAAAAGAAGCACCGTGACATCATCAGCACTTTAAGTGTTTGTGTCCTCAGCTGTTTTATCTTGTTTTCGTGCGCTGACCTTGACTGGCAATAAAATCCCCATCGTCTTACTCTTCCCATCTTGGTATTTTTTACTACTTTATGTTGCCCCCCACCGTCCCGAAAGGAGCTGGGTTGTAACGACATGTTTGACAGGCACTGAGCCAGACGTTAACCTGGGAAACACTCCAGGAAGGTGTCAGCACAAGGAAAATCTCAGCACTGTTCAGTTTGATTTGGAGAAAGTCGGGGAGAAACCTTGATCATATATCAAACCCGTTTATAGCCCTTTATGATGGTAACCATGTTGCTTGTCCAGCATCGGACAGGAACTGAGAATTTATGTGTCCAGCAGGATCTTCTGCACCTGGTTTGTAGATGAGGTTTGCGCTTTGTTTTCATCAGTTTTCACACCTTTTTTGCCTCTGTTGTTTACTTTTGCTTTGACTTTGTCAAACCTCATAAGTTCCTCTGTTCCCTGTCAAGATTTACATGATTTTTAAGACTTCTTGTCTTTGTTTTAACATATTTATGAAACAAAAGCTTCATTTTTCTCTCTCTTTTTTTTCTTTCTTTTTTTTTTTTTTACATCTGATCATAAATCAGATGTAATTCATGCCATGAGTTGTTGCAGTTGTTGAATGTTTACTATCACTTTATATTTACTTTCTAGTTCAGGGGTTCGGTAACGTCTCCTCCTCCTCCCCCCCTCCTCCCCTCCTCCTCACCTCACATCCTTTTACAGTCATCCATCCTTCCCGTCTTATCCACAGTCCACAACATCATCAGTTTACTTGTTTTTCTCGGCCAACACAGCAGTGTGGTCTGACAAGGACAAACAAGGCACTCAATTCTGCAGTGTGACTGTGTGTGTGTGTGTGTGGTGTGTGTGTGTGTGTGTGTGTGTGTGTATGTTAATGTCTTCCTGTTTGTAATCTATTTTGTTCCTTTTGATCACAACAGGTTCTCCATTACAGTTGATTTCTTCTTGTGAAGCAGAAATGATCATTTAGATGATATCCTAATTATTCTGATGGGATTTTTCGGTCTGCCTGCCTGATGTAGATGATGATGAGGTGTTTGTTAAAGCAAAAACATCTCATAGTTACAAGCCATCGTGTTCATTTATCTTTGTCCTGTAAAGAACATGTTTACGTGGACAGATGAGGAATTAAAGGTACAATTATATCATAAAAAAAAAAAGAAGAAGAAACAATGTGGTATCATTTGATATGTGACAATAACAGCTTGGACATTGCCTGCACTCGTTTCTGCAGGGAATGGAGGATTTGGTTTGAGTCCTGTTATCAAAAGCGATGAGGAAAACAAACCTGAGGTGATAAGGAAATAGCCTGGCCAGCAGCCTGACCAACATCTTGTATGAGCTACACAGCAGGTCAGTCTGGGTTCACTCCATTGGAAAGTGATTTCCACTCCGGTAAAAAATTGATTGGACCAATCACAGCGCAGGAGGCGGGACTTTACAACACGTCTTTTTCAGCGACTCAGTTCTGTAACCGTGTACAGTCGGGATAGCGGCCGCAGATGATATAACAATGTCCATTCTGAGGTCTAAAATCAGCTGCACGTGTCCTTTAACTGGCAGATCTGACGGCTTTCCTCCACCCCCAACACCCACACACCCCCTCTGTCCACCCCAACATACACACCCACACACTCCTCTCTCAACCCCCTACGCACACCTCCCTCCAACACATACCCACATGTACCTCAACCCCACACACACCCCCTCCCTCCTCCAACACACCCACACACACTCCTCTCTCAACCCCCTTGCATACGCACACACCTCCCTCCAATACATACCCACATGTACCTCACCCCCACACACCCCCCCCTCCTCCAACACACCCATGCACTCCTTCCTCCAACCACTCACACACCCCTCCCTCTACCCCCCCCCCCCCCCCCCACACACACACACACACACACACACCTTACCCCCCTGCACACTCCTTCCTCCATACACACCCTGGCACCCTCCCATGAGCACCCCCTTTATGTGTGCCCTCCTCCACCCCTCCTTCACAGTCCTCCCTCCTGCCATCCCCCCCCCCACATTCACTCTAGCAAACACCAAGCCTTGTACATCTACACACACATGCCCACAGATACCTTATTCCCACACACACAAACACACACCTTATCAATCTTTTATCTCACACTCATCCCCCCCCCCACCTCACTCTTACCCTGCGTACACACCCAACACGATTTGGGCATCAAAAACGCGCCTGACAAAGTTGGACGCTGGGTCGCTTAAAAGTCAAACGCTTGATTTCTGGTGTCACGACGCCCCCGACGCGCATCGAGGGATGTCCAGCCAAGGCGGGGGAGCACTTCTTTTTTCTGTTTCCTTTCAGTAGAGAGAGCAGCTCGGCTTAAGTGATGAACGAAGCTAGGGAACGTCGTCGTCGGGCGTCTCTGCTCCGTGTCTGAGTTCATAAGAGTCCATCATTTCTGGTGAAAAGCAGCCTGTGCCTGACTCATTTCCTTCCAAGCACAAATAAAGTTGACCTTTATCTTTAAAGCTCTGCCTCTACAACATTTATGTTTCCTGTGACGATGACAGACAAAGCTTTGATACACAAATACTTTTCCACCTTTTCATTTGTGCAAGATTGCACATGGAATCAGGTGCAGCAGGTCATCTTACTAGAACAGATCAAATGGTGTGCAAGGCAAGCAGCGGTGAACAGGAGCAGCTAAATATATCCCTTTTCTACATTTTTAAGCAATTAAACTGTTTTTCCTGTGAGGATGTGGTTTCAGAGTTATCAGATGATAAATGGGATCTTTTACTGTCTTTACACTGTTTCTGTTCATGAGATGTCGCACCATCATAAACTCCAAGTACTTCTGGAGTGGCAGATATCTTATAATGTGTTGTTTTGCAGCAGAGTGTTAAAGGATTGTGGATTCGAGCAGTAAACAGCATTGATATAAAGTAGATACTCATGCAAAAGTGACTCAGTGTAAAAGAGGTATAAAAAGCATCAAGAACTACTTTACCAAACTCAACCGAAGCATCTTTGCATGCTAATGCTATTCAGACCCTGAACCAGAAATCAGCAGAGGTAATGCAACAGGCCTGCATGTGACAGGGAGGAAATTAGGAGGAGAGGTGAGAGGATGATGAATGGAAGATGCTAAAGCGGGTCCCAGGTGTATAAGCTATATGGCAGCGAAGGACAAAGCCAGGAAGGATGATCTGTGATGATGGGAAACAGATGATAGAGCACTGGAAGGAGAGAAATGACAGGAAGAAGAGAGATTTAAATCAGTGCTGGCGTTGTTGCTCATGCAGGACATATTCTTCTGTAGAATGAGCCGAGGCTGGGAGGGGGCAGTGGCAACGGAGAAATTTAACCTGTCACAACAAATTGACTTCCTTGCGGATAAGGTTTTTTTTTTTTCCTTTTCTGGACATCATCTTATCACCTTGTCTCAAAATTGTAATAGCAAGTGCAGCCTTGGTTGTTCAACAGCTGATTCACGGAGAAGAAAATCTGACTCTTGTTCCATCTAATCAAATACTGATGTATCATCTTAGAAAATAATCAGCAGTTTATTAAACAAGAAGTCCGCACTTGCGAACTCCGCAAGTGCGGACTTCAAGTACGTACCAACAAGTACACGAGCACAGAGTATGCAAACAAGGAGTTGAGATTCGGCTCTGTTCTTCATGGTGGCGCCATCTAGCGACCTGGTGTGTATACTGCATCAAAATGCATGACATTCCGCGCACATTTGCGTGCACGTCTGCACGCAGAATTTCTCCTCAAAACATTCGAGTTGTCAGATAAAAAAAAAACCCTACTTTTGCTTTTTTTTTCAATCAGAGCGTTATCGTGTAAACGTGGCCTCAGTAACTGTGGAACGAAAATTGCCTCATGTCTGCATCCTCGTCACTTTTTCGATGAATCTGTTGGTGTTTTCAAAGGTTTGGAGGATTTTCATGAATGTTTTTGTTTTATTCTCAGAGTTTGCAACACCTTTTGTTTTTAAAAAAAGTAAATTTTTTCTGCACCTTCCTGCCTCCCATCAGTGAGTTATTTGCAGTCTACTGCTACAAATTGATAATGACATTTCTGTGCAGGCTGTAACACGATTAAACTGCAGCCCACAACCAAGTCTGCTTTAGTCAACATCTAAATGCATTCAGGAGTTCTTACAGGTCTTTGGCAACCACTTGTTTTAGATCATTCTACTTATTGATATTGTGAAATGTATTTATCTAACTTGTCTATGTCTAAATTTGGAAACTATCTGATTTTCCCCCAGAAACAAATAAGCTTTATATTGATATTTTGAATCTTGTTGTCACTGAGAGAAGATGCAGAACAGCCCAGGGATTACAGTGATGAAGGAAATTTGTTTTGAATCAGTCGAGACAGATTTGAAAAATAAAACTGTCAGATTGCAGGTGCACAACAAACGGATGATGTGGATGTCTAAGTAGCATTTGTGCACAATGGCAACATGCATTATGCTTGAAATTTATACAAAAACACAAATTTGTTGTATATGAATGAAGTTGTCAGCTGCCGTGATGTTTCACATTCACCTGCCATGACAACAGTTGTACACTTTTACATGTCTGCAAACAAACTAAATAATAAAATGTAGAAGTTGGACTGACTGAGGAGCTGTTCTGCAGCTGAACGGGTGATTCTTTTTACTTTTTATTTTTGCTGAGCTGAGCCAAATGATCTGGATCAACGAACAGAGCCAAGACTCCCATCATTTATTTGGGGTCATGTCACACAGCTTCATTTTTCTACTCCAGGTCAAATGGTTTTTGCAGCTCAAAGATACAGAACATAAAGAGAAAAAAGAGAGAAAAGCAGGAGCAAATGGCAGCAAAGCTCTTATACTTTAATCCATGCTTGATTAATTGCACATAATTCTTTAATTATTAGCTTAATATTTTTTTACTACAACAGTTTTGAATTGAATACACGCACAGTGCTCAATGATGCATGCACATATTTCTGTAAGAAGCAATGTCACTATAGTGCAAAAAACTGTCTTATAGACCTTTTCAACGATATTAAAAGCAGCCATTTAGCAGAAAATACATATTACAATCTAAACTCAGCAGCTGGGCAAACAGTAAGTCATTTAAGTTGAAGAAAAAGGAGACGGAAATGGAAACATCTGCGTATTCATGACTGAGCTTCTGTGTGTGTGCTAGCAAGAGATGTGCCATTTACCACAATTCGCTATTTTCATAGTGTACTCTAAATATGCAAACGGATGATTATTCAACTGACAAATGAATGTACTTCTCCTTTTAAGGCAGGCTAAGCCAAGCACAGAATAGACCCGAGTGTGAAATCCTAGAATTGAAAATTAATGGGAAAACTTCAAATTGTTTGGACAGCCAAGGAGCAGCAGGAATTGTGTGTTTATCCACTGTGTTAAGGTTTAATAGCAGGAGTAGATTTTCCCGTTACAAAGAGAATGGGTGTGCTGAAGTAAACCAGAGGAGAAAGAGGTGGAAGGCAACAAGCATCCAGCTACAAACAGCACCCAAAACAAACAGAGAATACTGTGAACACATGCTGTATTAGGTATTAAAGACACACGGGTAGCAAAACCTCTCGATAGGAGCCGGATGATAGCAAAAGGTGTCATTCAGGGGACAGATACGAGTGTTTCGCCGCAGAAACAGGCTCATCTTGTGAGGTGAAACAGCTCAAGCTGGTCACCCATGAAACAGGAAGTGAAAGGTGTTTTAGAGATGATTCCTCACTGCTCAGCCATGCCAAAATAACTCTGAGTGCTCAGATGGAGGCTAAAACTCCTGGAAAAATAAGTTTAAACATATAAGCTGACGGTACAGACTGATACAAAACAGCTCCGTTTTCACAGATTTTTCTCTCTTTTATTGTTCAGTACAGTAATTTTACACTTCATAATCACTACTGAATAGCCCAGATTTTTCTGGATTTTCAAATTATTTTTAAGAAGCTTAAAAATTAAAAAGACAAAAAACATTACATGGACAAAAAATCCTAAGTTCTTTATTTAGAAGTCACAAAACAATGCAGGTGCATTTTAAAATGTTTTATAACTTGCAGCATGACCCTCCGGAAGACCGCCTCACATTGGTCCTTTTATTCTCTGGCTTTTAACACCGCATGAGTTGTGTGGTCCTTTGTGTCTTTTAATTATTTTATTTTATTTTATTTTATTCTGTTTATTTTTATGGTTTTAGCTGATTTGTTTTATTGTGTTTTATTTATTTTTAGTATATTTCACGTATTTTATTTATATGTGTGCATTTTATTTTATTTTGTTTGAACGTATTTTTACTGTTTTAAATGAGAGCTGGTGGAGCTATACAGAGCAACACTTGTTTTCTTGTCTTATTTCATTTTTATTTCATTTTTATTGTCTGGGTATTTTTATGTGCAGCACTATGGAGACATGGTCTGACTGAAATGTGCTTTATAAATAAAGTGGATTGGTCCTGGTCTAGCTGAGACAGACTCTGGAACCTTGTAGTTGTATACATCCCCGCTCTGTCTGCAATGTTCCTGAGGTTTTCCGTCTCTGTGCTGGCCATGGTAGTGGAACTCTTCATCTTTTGCTATTTTTACTGGCGTCTGGCTAACAATTAATGAGGTGCGTTACCGCCACCTACTGGTAGGGAGTGTAAACTGTTGCTGCTGTCGTTTACGTCGCACATTGTAGTACGTCGCAGGAGCTTCACTTTTACCCCCGCCCACTTGTGGTCGCGGTAATGAATTGTAATTGAAAAGCGACCAAGCCGAGTTAAATTGAGTTGAGTTTAGCTGACATGTGCTGGTGGAAAAGGCCCATAAAAGTCAAAAGAAACATAAAAAGCCCTACCTAGCTTATCTAAGAATGAGCGTAATCAAAACATGGGGTGGCGCCAAAGCACTAAATCTAGTGATTGGACACAGATTAATCTACGTGTTGAAATGTACAGGGTACCCCCGACTAACTGGTCCACAACCCCCACCACATACCTGTTTGAATCTCACTGCCAAGACAGAAGCAGCATCCATCTACCTACCTACCTACCTATCTATCTACCTATCTATCTACCTATCTATCTAAACTCAGTTGAATGAAAAAGTTGTGCTTCACATGAATATAGTCCATCAGGGTCAGAATTGGCTCAAAATTAAAAAAGGGCAGCACATCACAGAATCCAAATTGTGGAGGACAGAAAAATACCAATTCTTAACTATTTCTTGGCTTGCATCACATTTATTATCAACTTTTTGTACAAACATTACCAACTGAGGTACAGATTTCTTCAGTCTGTGTAATAGCGGACCAAAATGCTGTCTCGCAGGTAGGAGGATGAGGAACAGATAAACTTTTATTGGAGAAAACACACCGAAGGCACAGCCAGAGCACGGAGCACAAAAACAAATATCACACAAAACATTAAGAGGGGCCGAGTCCAAAAACAGACGCCCCCAAAACAAGACGAGACGATGCGAGCTGAAGAGGGATTTCAATCTGACAGAAGACAAATGATGTTGGAGAGAGCGGGGGCAGGTGAGTCGGTGAGGAACGGTGAACAGGTGATGACTCTGGGAGAAGAGACGGGTAATGGAGAACATCCCGGGTGAAAAACGAATTTAAAAACAAGATTCACTTTCAAAATACTGGAAACACAACTGAATACAGAAGAGATGAGCGTCTTAGAAAGTAAACACAGGGATTAATACTGTACAAACAAAAGCATTTAGATGCATTTTAATGCATTTAAAAGGAAGTGAACATAAAGCTGATTCACAGGCAAACAAACAGAATATGTCACTTGATATTCAACTATTATATGTGTATATTGTTTTTATCGGTGGTGTTTAGTTGTTTCTTTTTGCCAGAATTTGTTTAAAATTCCACCTCAATGGCATCATGTTTTGTATTCCCGCTTTTAAATGCCCTGCCACAGATGCACTTGTGGTTTTCTTTAACCATTTAAACCCTATCATCCTTATAAGGGCTAAAAAGATGACAGATGTTATCACTATTATTAAAAAGAGTATTAATAAAGCAGGATAGTAGCTTCTATCAACTGCTGCTTAAAATTTAGACTAATGTTTCTAAAATAAAACTGAAAGTCTGTTTTACTTCATGCATTAATGTTAAGAAATGATTTTGTAGCATGGGTGTTGGATGGAAACCTTGTTCCAGACTGGGAATGCATCCAGAACGTATTATTGTCGAGTAATTCATTATTTTTTCATGCATTTTCTTGCTTTCCCTCAAATTACAAAACTAGCACGTTACATAAATGGCACGCTTGCTGCAGAAGAACATAAACAGCGATGGAGTTTGGATGGAAAACAGTTTCATGTTGAGGTAGAGAAAACACACTTGCGTTAAACTGCAGTTTTTAATTAAAATTATTTGACCAGTGTTGTTTAAATAGTCATTAAGTAAATTCCGTGGCTGAAATGAAATAAAAAGCTTCATCAAACCCAGCCTGTTACCTCAGGACCAACAGATGTCTGCTCTGTTTTTCTCTTTGCTTTTTGTCCTTAATCACCTCTTCCCGTCCTTGCAGCAGGTGGTTTATATGTTTAAAAAATGCGTTTCCTGCCCATGTGGGGCACTTTTGTCTGGGATGTTTGCACATCACTGGATTTTCTGCCAAACAGCAAATTACCAGATGTTTTTGAATCAGAACACTTGCACACGTCTGAGAATAACACATGGTGCTGGATGGATAATCCAACAACAGCCATCACAATATCAATTATGCTTCCCAGTTAACAATTACCTTTTCTATTTATCAGAATCAAAACCCATTTGCGTGTTCAAGCGGGCAGAATCAGTCCAGGGACAAAAAGATTGGAAGCCAACAACGGGCAGAGAAACAAACGGTGTAAGCTGTGGATTATCATTTAAATAATTGCGGCCCTCGTGACCTCGGCTGGCATTTCTCATCGCATACTCACTGATCTGGATCGCTCAAAAACAATAAATACACATTAGTGTCTGACTCTCAGGATAGCACTCTCTCCATCTCTTCTGAGACGTGTAACTCGTCCTGCTGTTTTCTCCATTATTACTGCTTCAAAGTAAATCATTGAATCAAAGTGTCTGAGTCAAATCATTTCTACAGGAATGCATTCAATTTTATGATTAAACAAGCTGGGAATATTGAGGGCGCGCCAATCCTCGCAGCTGGGCTCTTGCAGAAATTAGATTTTTTTACAGGTAAGGAATTCTAAGAAGAATGTTCTTTTTTTTGTTTTGTTTTTTAAGGTAGCTGTTTGTCTCTTCTCCTTTAAATATATAGGTTTTTGTCTTCTCCAGGCTTGACAGGCTGTTATGTTGAGCAAAGCTGCAATCAGTGTTTCCATGTTATACATGCAAACTGTCACACTGTAGAAGTGGAGGGAATGTTTCTTCAAAGCAGAGCAGCAAAGCTCGAATGAATTATTAAAAGCAACAAAGCAAACATGGAGCATGCTGCACTCTCGTATAGGTACGCTGAATGTGAGTGCATGCAGACTCAAAAATATCTGGCTACATTGTGCGGCAGCAGGTGTCTCATACACGTATGTAAATCCGGTTTGTGCTGAGGATGTGCTGCATCTGATTTCTCTCTCCATCTGCAAGTGCAGCTGGAAATATGTGATCCCAGACATGTGCAGGGAGTTTAATTGTCTTTGCAACGGCTCATCTGACGACATAATTGTGGTGATTTCAAAAACTTAAAGCTAAATACAGAGATTCCCTGTGGTGTGAGGTGAAAGCTGCAAGAAAGAGGTAATTCTCCTTCCTCTTCCCGCTACCTCATGTCTGTATGTGACGGCTGTTTTTTGAGGGATATTTACAACTTTGATGTGTCTGCTTGATTATTAGTTTTTCAGGTGGCTAATGTGGACCAGGGATCACTTTTTTGGACAAATATCCTTTTCAACAGTGGTATTTGGTAGAGTTGTAACAGCATTTGTGCATCTCCTAAACTTTTCTTATGATTCTGGACTAACTTTCCTTAACTGTGTTTCTCAGTCCTGGTCCTCAAGGATCACTGCCCTACATGTTTTAGAGGTTTCTTTGTTGCAACAAACCTCACTTAAGTGAAAAGGTTTCCCACCAGCTTGTAGTCAAGTTCTGCATAAAAGATTTTGTTTAGGCTACAAACCGGATTGGAGAGCCCCCCACATGGAGATGTATCATTAAAAAAGGCACTTCTATAGTTGTACTCACTGCACTCATAGTAAATACTTCAGAAAAACATTTGCAAATTTATTATTTTTTTCATGTAATTTTCTCAGGGAATTGAGAAAAATTGAGTCTGCATGCATACTGCAATTCTGTGTCAACCCCATGGAGCACCACAAGGTTATGTACTAGGACAACTTCATTTTCACCTAAATGGTGCTGCTTTCTTGTCACAAGGCAGCAATGTAAAGGTGAGTACTATGCAGATGATACTGCTGCATTTATTAATACTGTCCCTGATGCATGAATCATTATTAAAAAAAAACACCTCCATATTTTTTTTCAGACACAATATTTTGCTTGTACAGACTTGTAAAATGATGCTTCATCTTATTTTTAATCTTATTAGGATTTTTATTCATTTGATTTTTTTTTAAACTATTCTTTTAAAACATTTATAAAATAATGAGTAATATATGTATATTTAACTCAGCTGTATCATATTCTTTTCCTTTTCATCACATAGGCAAACCTGGTCATTCTATTTCATGTCTGTATATGAAATGTTTATGATATATATATATTTTTTTTTTTTTTTTTTTTTTTTTTTTTTACAAAACCCCACACCCCGACAGCCACGCCAGACACCCCAACATCGATACGACACGACATGACCACGGGTCCGCCGAAAACCAAGCACCCCGGCGGAAAGCGCAGCTCCGTCCGCGACCCCCAGAGCCCCACACGCAGGACAAGCACAGGGGAAATCCACACCCCCCACATAGCCGCCCCCGCGACACCAACATCCCGGATGCCCACATCCCGACACAGACACGACAACGATACATCCCCCAGCCCCACCACACACACCCCCCCACCAGCACACACACCCGCACGCACACAGCAGAGGCGCCCCGGCCCCCGGCGCAGTGACTAGACGTCACCAGGTCGTGAGGACCGGCCAAATCCGGAGGAGGCACGTCCCGCCGGCCTGCCCCCCCCCAGCGCCAAGCCGGGTCCCCCGGCCCCGGAGGCAGGGGCCATCCCGGAGCACCGGGGCCCAGGACCCCCCCGCCCCCCCCGCCCCCGGGACGACCCCGGCCACCCGGCGCCAGCCGACAGCCACCGGCCAGGGCCCCACCAGCGACCCGCCCACCGCCGCAGAGCAGCCCCAACCGCTGACCCCCATGCCCCCCATCGGGCTGGATACAGCCCCGCCCCAGTGGCGAGGCAGCCCAGACCCCCCCCAAGTCAACCGCCAGGGGTCCATGGCCATCAAGCACTCGCCGGCACCCAACCCCCACATCGCCGAGGCGGCTCTCCTACACCAACGTTAAGTGATGGAGCTAATCACAGGGGACCAGAGGGAGTGGAATTCATCTAACTGGTTCTTAGAGGAGGCAGACATCGTCTCAATACTGATATGGTCTACTAAGAGATTCCTAAACTGGCTAATGCTCAGATTATTTTTGGATTTCCAGTTTACCAAGATAGTTTTCTTTGCAATACATAATACAGTAAGTATCATATGTGCATAGTTGGTTACCGTGTTGATCTCATCCAAGTCCCCCAGTAAACACAGTGTGGGGCTTGCAGGGAAGTTACACCTGAGCCACGTTGACAGGTCATCACATACCTGAAGCCAAAACCTCTGGACAGGTGGACAAGACCACAAGGCGTGAAGATAATTGTCTATTGTATTCTCATTGCAGTGCAAACAAATATTTGAAGGTGACAGACCCATCTTGAACATCCTCTGTCCTGTGTAATGTACTCTGTGTAAAACCTTGAATTGTATCAACTGTATATTTGAGTTTTTAGTCATTAGGAACGTGTTTAAACATATCTGTGTCCATGTGTTTTGGTTAAGGGTTCTGGACAAGTCAGCCTCCCACTTCGAAGTTGGAAGGGAAATTGAATCATCCAGTTTTAATAATAATCTATAAATTTTCGACAGTAGTTTGGGGATAGAGAGATTCAGGAATTCTGCTACCCTGACCGGAGTCTGCAAGATCAGTTGGTTAGAGGTATATTTTTTGCTTAATATAGATTTAAGTTGATGGTATTCTAAGAATTTAGTACTACTGATCCTGTATTGTAAGGTAAGTGTATTAAATGACAGGAATTTTCCATTTTCAATGATATGTTGTAATTGTTTTACTCCTTTATCCTTCCAATGCACAAAATTAATCATTTTCTTGTTTTGTAAAATATCCAGGTTATTCCAGATGGGTGTAAGTTTACATGGAATAATAGAAGACTCGGTTAACTTCAGGAATTCCCACCATGCTTTCAGAGTAGAGCAGATGTTGATACTTTTAAAGCATTTATGAGATCTGACTGCTGAACTGATGAACGGCAAATCAGAGACATCCAGATCCTCACATAATGCTTGTTCTGTGTCTAGCCACGGTTCATCTAGATGGGTAGGTTTCAGCCATTTGGAAATAAATTGTAGCTTATTTGCTAGGAAATAATAATTGAAATTGGGTGAGTCTAACCCTCCCGGTCTTTTACCTGTTGTAAGGTTTTTAAACTGATACGTGATGGCTTGTTTTTCCAAAGAAATTTGGAAATGTGAGAGTCCAGTGACTTAAACCAACTGGAGGAAGGTTTGGTGGGTATCATTGAGAACAAGTAGTTAATTTTCGGTAGAACCATCATTTTGATGGTAGCAACTCTCCCCATGAGTGATATGGGTAAGTGCTTCCATCGCGTGAGATCTTCCTCTATTGACTTTAATAGCTGGACATAATTTAACTTTATTAACTCCGAAAGTTGTGGAGAAATATTTATTCCTAAATATCTGATATTACCAGACTGTATTGTGGTGTTAGGGATGTTTTGTAAAGTACAATTAACAGATAAAGCTGTAGTCTTGGTCCAGTTAATAGAGTACTCAGATATCATTGAAAATTTATTGATCAATGTGATTGTCTGGGAGAGAGATGTTGATGAGTTCTGGAGGAAAAGCAGTACGTCGTCTGCATAAAGACTTATTTTATGTTCTAGATTTTTGCCGGGGATCCCTTTAATATCTCTGTCCTGTCTTATAGCGGCTGCTAGTGGTTCAATGAAAATGGCAAAAAGTGAAGGGGAGAGCGGGCAGCCCTGCCTGGTGCCTCGCTGTAAACAGAAACTTGGAGAAGTTTGGTCATTGGTCCTCACACATGCATTAGGGTTGTTATAAAGTATTTTTATCCAGTCTATGAAATAAGGACCAAAACCAAATTTATTTAATGTTGCAAACAGGAATTTCCAGTTAACACGATCGAAGGCTTTTTCTGCATCTAACGAGATGATAGTAGATTCCAGATTATGAATGGTAGCATAGTCTATTAGATTAATCAGCCTGCGTGTGTTAGTAGAAGAATGTCGACCTTTAATAAAACCAGTTTGATCAGGATGTATTATCAGAGGAGTTATTTTTTCTATCCTTTTTAGCGAGTGCTTTGCTGATTATCTTAAGATCTACATTTATTAATGAGATTGGCCGATAACTAGCTGGAAGTGTCGGGTCTTTACCTGGTTTTAATAATACGGTGATATTTGCTGAATTCATATTTGGTGGTATTTTCTGTTTCTCTTTTATTTCTAGTATCATTTTATAAAAAGTGGGAGCCAGAATTGTCCAGAACTCTTTGTAAAATTCGACCGGATACCCATCTGGGCCTGGGGCTTTATTATTGGGCATATGTTGCAGAGCGTCATGTAATTCACTTATTGAGAGGGGTGAATCTAAAACCGTAATATTTTCCTGTTGTAGTTTTGGAAGAATGATACTATTAAGAAATTGGTTAATATCATCATCTGTGGGGTTTATTTGTGATTTATATAGTGTTCTGTAGAAGTTTCTAAAAATGTTATTTATCTGGTCAGGATCATGGCTGATACTTCCTTCTGAGTCTTTAACGGAGGAGATTGTTGCTTTTTCCTTATTTATTTTTAACTGATTAGCTAGAAGCTTGCCAGACTTGTTACCATGGTCGAAGTTTTCTAAACGAAGTCTTTGAACTAAGAATTGTGTTTTTTGGTCTATTATTTTGTTTAACTCGAGCTTGAATTTCCTTATATCATTCAGCATGTGTTCCTCCGGAGAGACCTGGTAGGCGTCTTCTAGTGATTTAATTCTAACTTCTAATTCTGAGATTCTTGCAGCTTCCTTTTTTTTTTTTTTATGGGAAGAGAAGGAAATTATTTTTCCTCGCATTACTGCTTTACCTGCTTCCCAAAGGACACATGCTGGAGTTTCTGGTACATCGTTGTTCTCTAAATAAATGGACCATTCTCTTTTAAAATAGCTGATAAACTCAGGATCTTTCAGTAATGATGTATTAAATCTCCAACTCCTAGTTGTTGGTTTAATAGTTTTATTTCTCAGAGTTAATGATACTGGTGCGTGATCACTGATGGTTATTGGATGGATTTCTATTTCTGAGATTTCACTCATCAGTGAGCTGCTGGTTAAGAAGTAATCTAATCTAGAGTAGGAATGATGAACTGAGGAGAAGAAGGTATATTGTCTCGTGGTGGGGTGATGAGATCGCCATGCATCACAAAGGCCGAAATCCTTCATGTACTGCTTAACGATATCCGATGAATGCCATATTTTGTTATGTCCTGCTGTACTGAGCCTGTCCATACCTGGATCACATACCATGTTGAAGTCTCCGCCCAATAATACCGCCCTATCAGAGTAGTTATGCAAAGCAGAGAAAAATGAGTCAAAGAATAATGGATCATCTACGTTTGGTCCATATATATTTGCAATGCATACCTTAAGATTCTGAACAGTTAATGTGACTATTATAAATCTGCCTTCTGGATCTCTGATTACATCATTAATGTCAAATTTTAACCTGCTATTAATCAGAATTGCTACACCTCTCTGTCTAGAATTATAACCAGCTGAATACACGTGTGGAAACTGTCTTGTCTGAAGGAGATCGACTGAGGAGTTTGATAAATGTGTTTCCTGAAGTAAGACAATGTCTGCCTGAAGATCTTTTAGCCGGTTGAAAATTTTTAATCTCTTATCCCCTGTGCGAGCTCCGCGCACATTCCAGGTGACTATTTTCATTCAACCAACGCTGAAATAAGTATTACATGCATATTAATAAAGCCGTGCATCTGTTCGCGTATGTCTGCCGTAAGTATGAATACTAAGCTGCAGGCTAGACGAGTCTGTCTGTGTGTACATCGCGCTGTTTCTTCCTGCAGTGTGTGTGTGCGTGCACCTGCATGTGTGCCTCGCGCTGCTTGTGCTGGAGTTTCTACACCCGTAGTGTTCACGTTTGTAAAGTCGCGAGTGAAATGACAGTTCACTGTGTAGGATTGAGGGAAGAAAAGAGAGGGGAGGGAAGGAGTGGGAAGTGAAACAAGAAAAGTGACAGAAAACCAGAGGTTTAAAAAGTGCATCCGTGTTGTGAGCCGTGAAGTCGAAACGGTAGTGAGATTAGTAATTATGATCATAACAGATAATAATTCATCTAATCAGAGTTAGGAGGATATGAAACTGAACTGTACCTGACATCAGAAGAGCCACGGGGTGATGTTTGAGTCCCGATAAAGATGTCCGTTAATAAATAATTTATCCACCGCGATGACAGCTCGGGATCCCTCCGTAATGGCTTTTTTTCCTGATAGGAAACAGGACTTTACGCCGGTCCAGGATTTCTTTAGGATACTGGTCGTTTACTCCAAAGTTGGTCCCTTTCAGCTCGCGGCCCTGCTTCTTTACTTGCTCTTTTTGTTTAAAGTGAACAAACTTAGCAACAATCGGTCTTGGTCTGCGTGAATCCGGCATTTTACTTCCCATGCGGTGGACGCGATGAAAGCCGATACCATTGACTGTATCGGAGGGGAGTTTTAGTTGTTTATGAATGAAGGTTTTTATTGTTTCCTCGGGGTTCTCGTCTGCCTGCTCTGGGATCCCTGCAAATACCAGATTATCTCTCATGCTCCGAGCCTGCAGATCGATTACTGACTCCCTCATCTTTTTATTTTCTCCTGACAGCCGGTTTATTCCCTCAGTGAGGGACTTAACCGTGTCTTGTAGGTCGGCGTTTGCGGCCGCTAGTGTTTCCACCTGTTTCTGGCTGAACTCCAATGATTCCCGGAGCGCCTGGAATTCTTTATGGAGAACCTCCACCAGGTTCAAACGGGCGTCAAAGCTGTCTACTTTTCTCTCTATGGAGAGAAGGATGTCCACCGAGTTTTCTAATGAAGACATCGCACTAGAGGAATCTCCTACCCGAGCTCTCTTGACTTTTTTTTTTCCTCTCCGGAGTAGACGCTGACTTCGGTTTTTAAACCTTTTTTCATGGCCTGCTGTTCATGGTACAGAAGATCAATGTAATCCGCCGGGCTGATCGAATCTTCCCCGCTTCCCTCCAGGTTGTACCCTTCACTATACTGATTTTTTTTTATTATTTGTTTTAATGATTATTTATTATATTGGCAAATATTAATAAGTTCAAGTTGAAGCGCTAAATTTCTTAACTCGCCTGGTTTGAATCGCCTACCATCCCACAGATACTGCGTCACTACAGCGTCATCTGCGTCACTGCACTATTTATCAGACTTGATCGGTATCCGCCGCTGTTTATGATATATTAATTTATTCTTTGGTGAGTAACAGTGAATGACTTACTAATTCCCACTGAAGTGGCTAATTTGCAAATATACCATCCTAACCCATGCATATACAAAAAAAACCCCTTTAAATAGGTGTCCACTATGGTTGACAACATACATGAAAGGGTACAAATGAAAATACTAATACATCTTAGACATGATAGCCTTTCTCCATAAATCCATCCACCTAGTTTGGCCTCTGCTTTACGTTTTGATCATTCATCTATCAGGTTTGTTCCTTTCCAGGACTCCCACTTGATGGAAATTGTCCTGCAACAGGTTGGGAGAAGCATCTCCTAGTGACTGCATCTGTATAGCCAACCGTGTAATTATTGTTGACGAGCTTACCTTGCCCTCACTTAATGAGCGACCTTGGGCTTATTTTGATTAGGATATGCCTTTCAACTCATAATTAGCAGCTAGCCACCTTTAAAGTCCTTTGCAATATGTTTGAATAGAAGAAAATCTTGCCTGGACTGATTCTGAAAGCTTAGAAGTGATTGCATTCATCACTGTTAGGCTTGGAAAGGTTAACATCACAAAAGAATAAATAAAAACTCCAGAAGACTGCAACAAGAGCACCAACAGATTCTGATGACATAAATCAGATTTCTCCAATTTAAGCTTTTTCTTCAGGGTGGAACATGCTTGGTGTTGCACTGCCTCAGACACGAACACACAGGTGGTGTGGAAGCAACCAAAGATGTCACAGAGGGGGAATATTTCACTGCTTTCAAAGACAACATGTGTAATAAAGATTCACCAGAGCCTCCATCCTCTCCGAGACACAGATGACGGACATAAAACAATGACCTATGTGGCCACAGCGTTATTATCCTCTGAACAGCTGCTTTGGCTTTACTTTGGGCCTTCATTCTCCTTTTCCTATCCCCCCTCATCCTATACAATCCTGCATCATGCCTCCTAAAATGTCATATAAAACAAGTATGCATACATTGCTGCCCAACCCCAAATCCAAACCCTACCTTCCTGAAATGACTAAAAAAAAACATTTTAACTGCGGTACAGGAGATATTTTGAATGTCTTAAACAGCAGCAGGCTTGTGTGAACTGATCAGGAGTTCACAGGAGCGCTGAAGGCGCTCTTTAATCAAGACGTTTTTTAAGATGAAAAATTCAGACGGCTCAGTGATTTTTCTCTGAGTTATGAGAGGAGAGAATGAGAGAGATGACTCTCCATTCTCTGTAATACTTCATAATGATCCCTAATTTTGCAGCTAATTTGGCATCACATCCAGACGGAAAACAAGGAGGTTGCAAAATGTCAGACACATTTAGAGGAGCCGAACACAGAACCCAGGAACAACCGGTGGTACCTGCTGTTCTCATGAAATCCCACTCATCATGTGGCGTTGAATGTAAGAGGGGCTCGACGTGACTCCACATAGAAATTTTTTTTTCCTTACCTTTAGATTCTACAGAAAGTTTTGATTTGATCCAGTGACCATCTGTAGTGTCAGGGATGACTCGAATGTTTAATCTAAACCGGCACTGTTTTATTAAAGTCCTACAATTCTTTTCAATTCAGCTTCATTTGTATAAAAACACAAACACAACACAAAAACATAATCTCAGAGCACATTACAGGCAAGCCAATTCATTGTGATCCAATCAGGATTTATAAAAATGATAGCCTAACTACGAAATGGTGATGGGAAGTTTGGCTCTTTTCAAAGACTCAGCTCCTGAGACCCAGTTCCCTTAGAAGAGTCGGTTCTTTTGGCTCCCAAATGGGCTTTATGCACAGCTCCAGTACTTCCTGAACTTAATACTGCACCTTAATCCAGGTGTGTCTGACCATTTGCTGAGGTCAGACACACCTGGGTTAATCAGTTCATCCAATCATGTTAGACAGGAAATAGAAGTGCAGTATTAAAGGGGAAGTTCGTTTTTTTTTCAATCTGGACCCATTTTCTAGCATGAAATATGTTCATTTACTCACCCAGACAGTTTTGGTGCAACTTGAATTTCTTCAGGAGATATTTAGATCCACTCCAGATCAGCGTATGTCCAATATAATGGGAGTGATGCGGGCAACCGCACACAGCCTCTAAATAAGGCATTATGTGCCACAAACTCCTTCATTTCACCAATGTTTTGTTACCAAACATTAGTCGGACCCCCTGTGAGCTCGAAGCAGCTTTTTTGTGGTGATTCGTCCTTATTTAGAGACATTTTTACTGCAGTGGCTTTGATGACGTCACTACTATGTGACACCATAACAAGTAATGTCTGTAAATAAGAACGAATCACCACAAAAAAGCCACTTTGAGCTCACAGGGGGGGTCCGACTAATGTTTGGTAACATAACATTGGTGAAATGAAGGAGTTTGTGGCAGTAATTCCTTATTTAGAGGCATCACCTCCATTATATTGGACATCGCTGATCTGGAGTGGATCTAAATATCTCCCGAAGGAATTCAAGTTGCACCAAAACTGTCTGGGTGAGTAAATGAACTTATTTCATGCTAAAAAATTAAAAAAAAAAAAAAAAAAATAGGTCCAGATTTTAAAAAAACTAACTTCCCCTTCGGTTCAGGAAGTACTGCAGCTGTGCATAAAGCCCATTGCTCTTCATTTAGTATCACTCAGATTTTCTATTCTAGTCTAATTTAGCAAGCATGAGTGGTTTGTATGTTGGAAAGCAGTTTGTTATCTAAATCTAGTGTTGTAAAAGCTTTATTTTTGTGCTTTTTTATCATTAAAATATGGTAATGCTTGATATTTTAATCAAAACTTTACAGGAACAGTAAATGCAGAGCTACACCAAGCAAATAAAGTACATAAAGACCAAAGTCTAAATGTTGTGACACCTTGAATTCACCTAATGAATTCACTGATTTTCCCACTTTTTCTGACACAGTTTTAATTTAGAAACCCTTCTTGTCCTCTGAAAGCTGCCCCCATGCCTTCGTTACACAGTGATACGATCCTACTCTCTACTTGCATGTAACTGGCCCTATTATGTGCCATTTAAAATAAAATAAAATTGAAAGATTTGGTTTTCTCCAACAAGAATTTGGGTCTTCTCGTTCATTGCAAAGAATCAGATCTTAGAGTAGGATCATTCATGAATGATGCATGATTACAAAAAAACAACACATTGCATTGAATCTGAAACAGTTACAAGTTTGCAACTGCTAAACTATTTAACCACACAAGCTGTGTTTCTGTTATCTGCTGAGACTTTAAAAGAATGCTTTGTGTTGCTGTTATCAAAAAATAATAAAGTCCTAAATTAAATTCCAGAGTAAATCAATTGGAGTATCATCACATACTTGGAAATTACCTCAGTTTTAACTACTGTGTGAATCATTTTCATTTACTTCAGAGAATTTATCGGTGCATTCATTTATTTTATAATTATACTACATTTTTTTATGTATTTTTCAATAATCATACAGTAGCTCTTGTCCTCCATAGAAAAAAAATCTTCCTGCGTGGTGCATTGTGTTGTGTTCCTCACCTGATTTCAAAGCTACCATTTCCCAGCATGCACCATGAAGTGAATCATTTCTTTATGTGAAATTAATGGAAATAGAGCTGCTGCCCGGCTGTGCTGGTGTGGTTTCTCTGAAAAGGGTGTAGCTGTGGGTGCATACCAGCACTGATTGATTCATTCTGTAGACAGTGTAAGTCCTCACACCTCAACTGCAATCTCCAGTGCAGGGACATGTATCATACTTTGAGTACTTTTAAATAGCTATGAGGTTAAAGTAATGGCCCGAGGAGCTTCTACCTGTGCCAGACTTGCTGTGAACAGCAAGCAGAGCCACAAGGACGTTCAGAACATTTAAGCGTGTGAAGGGGAAAGCTTCAACATGTTTGTCAGGCGAGGACATTTTTCTCCTGTAACTTAAAACACTATATGGGAAAATCATATTTTCATTAAACCCAAACATGTCTGAAACCCTGCTGTGAATAAAACTAAGAAGCAACGTGAGGTTCATGGATGTATTTAAAGTGGGACAAAAGGTAGTGATAGACACACAGAAAGGGAACTGATGTGAAGAAAAGCGTGTTTGGGTGAGAAAGTCAGAAAAATGGAGAGAATTGAAAAGAGATTTGCTTTGAAATACAAACTTTTGAACTCCAGAGCAGACTGACTGAGGCAGAATGGCCCACACAGACTTTACCTGCTGGCCTGGGAAGGTTAAATTAATGGATACTGGACCATTAAATGAGCAATTTGAGCATTTTTTTTTCTATCCATCATAGTTGTTGCTCCATAGCCAGCCATAAAAAAAAAGAAGATGAAGAAGAACAGGATCCCTCAGATGAAGTAACAGAATGTCTAAGGTCATTTTCACATATTTCGGTGGATCCAGGCGTTGCCGCAGCAGTAAAAAGGTTATAATGTTTAAATTTTCAATAAACGGCTCCGTTTCACATCTGTTTTAATCAGCGCGCCCAGCAGTCGCGCTACAGCTAACCAGACGGAAGTAGACGTCCCAGCTGTAAACCGTGGCAAACACGCATGAATGATGGTGTGTTGAAGGCGAGACACGGTTGCGTGTGGAAAATGATGTCATGTACTGGAGGCGGATTTCCAGACAAACCAGAGCAAGGTGCAGATTGATTGTGTTGAACCGTGAAGCCCGGACCATACGCAGATATTATCGACGAACAGACAGGTATCGGTGAGTTAAACATAAGCATTAACGCTTAGCCTGCTAGCCCTTGTCTGTAATTTGTCCAGTGTTTGTGAACGTCCCGTTGATGTTAATATTAAAAATACATTAGTAGCTAGCAAACACAAGATGATACTGAACGTTACAGTTAGGCCATATAACCCTGTTATAGATCAGGTTGAAATTTTGACTGGCCAAGTGCAATCCCTAAGAAATGGATTTAAGCACAAGCGTGTTGGGAAAAAGTGGAAATCTTAATGAGTTTTATAATGTTAAGATTTTGGCTTTTATCTTATTTGACTTGTTTACTGTGGTTTTATGTTAACTTATTTATTTAAAGTTTTATTAAATTATTAAATAATGGATAAATAAATGTGACAGTGTGGGGTCCTGTCAGAATGCTTCAAATTGACCATGCGACATGGCTACTTGGCCACAGATATCTCTTTGGCTGACTGGTAAGCACACGTGGCTCTCACCTGCAGTCTGGGCCACATTCTGGTGTTATCGGCAGGATCCATGTGACACACTAATAATGAGGAAATTATCTATTTGATTCAGGTGTGTTGGAGAGGGTATATTAAAAAAAATTGCAGGATAGTAGTTCTCGAGGACCGGACTTGGGCACCCCTGCTCTATACAAAGTAAAGCCATGGGAGTGGAGTTCTGATCCTCGATGGCTGCAGTCCTGCAGGTTTTAAATGTTTCCAGCTCCAACTCTTGATGATGACCTTCAAGAACTAGAGTTCCCTACCAGCTGCTGCCTCTTCCCAGAGAGCCAAGCTGGACTTTCATGATTATCAAGTCCGATCAAAAGTTTAAATCTGCATATAAGGGTTGATGGAGGGTTGGAAAAAAGCCAATTTCAACATTATTGGTGATTTTCATAACATGACATATCAGCCTACTCTGCCAATACCGCAAGCGTAGCAGGAGAAATTAGCAGTTTACATTGTACTGAGAGCAAAAGAACTGCGGACAAACCGGGACGAACACACGAGGGGTTAGCTATTGATGTAAAACAAAGAAAAAGAACGCGCGATCTCGTCTGCTGCGGCTTCTGTAGTGCCGTGAACTCGCAAGGGCGTGCTTTGCAGCAGCTAGATGTACTGTTTAAGCTCTAAAAATCTACCAAATGATGTGGTTTCCAGTAAATTCTGGACGCTACCCACTCAGGACACTTGGATTACATGGGACGAGCAGTATGGAGGAATATTGCCATGTATTTGTGGACTTTTATGGACCTTTTTGGTTCAGTCACCGGTGAACTCCATTATGAAAGTTGGGGGAAAACGTAAACATATCCGATCTCCGGCTGCATTTGAGATAATAAAAAAGTGCTCAATGATCTTGCTCAGCATGAGGGTGAGTAGAAAATGAACGCACATTATCCTGTGGGTGTACTTCTCCTTTAAGCCAATATGGCTGCCTGAGGAAGGCTTGTATGAGAGTAAGGGAACTCTAATTTGTTTTAACCCAGCCAACATTGAATGGGGGCCCATATGGGTTAAATTGTGGCTGTATATATGGGACCCAAGTGGGATTGTCCACGGTTTCCATGGTGGCCCCAACTGTGTTTTCCCATGTGGGTTTCCACATATGGGGCCCATGTAACTTAAACTATGAGATCTGCAAATTTGCCCAGTTGAAGCCCATGCCTACAGGCTATATGGGAAAACACAGGTGGGACCACCATGGAAACCGTGGACAAACCCACTTGGGTCCCGTATATACAGCGAAAATTTAACCCATATGGGCCCCACATTCAATGTTGGCTGGGAAAGATCAGGCCTGGGAGCTTTTTGTCATTCAGCCTGTGTGTGTTGGATATTTTCGTTCTGCTCTGTTTCCCCTTGCTGATCACACTCCTCAGGTTGTTTTCTTTGACGTTATCAGGTGTGGCTTTGGCTTGATTGGGCTCTGTATAACAGTAAATCAAGTGGCTGTTGAGCTGGGGTGTGTTGCCGTCTCTGCCGAGCTCCCCGCTCTCTGAAAAGGCTGCTTGCAATCTGCAATCTGTCACAGTGTGCGGCCTTTTTTAAGCTCGCATACACTCAGTCATGTCACGTACACTTCAAACGCCCACGTTCAAATCTGCAGCTTGGCCAAACGCCAAACACAACCCCTGACTTGTGTGTTAGTGTAAAGGTTAAAAATCCCTCGTGACGGGAGGGGGGCCATCGATAGAGGAGTTCCTAATGGCCAACACAAAAGGCCTCTCCTGTCTGCAGCCATCACATTTCACTTTGGGTATAATGTAATCTGTTTAATATCCCAGCCAGTCCTTTCAACCCCAAGAATGCTTAGACAGACGTTTTTACTATAATTGCCTCATAGATCAGAGTTGACTGCATCGGGCCACTGTATCCAGGTGCCGTACATCAGCTGATCACAGCCTCAGATAAAAGCTAACGCTGCCTCTCAAGGTGAGTTCATGTATCAGTGGCTTGTGCTTGTGTGTGCCGTGCTGAGTGTGTCCACCTACCGGGATGATCTTATCCATACAGAACAGCCGTAGCAGCTGTTCGATTTCAGACATTAAGTCCTTGTCAGCTTCTGGGTTTGATAAAAGCTGAGCTCTTAAACCACGTGTGCGTTATCTCACGCTCCCTCTCTGGAAAGGTCGGCCTCTTCAAGCCTCCAAAATTACACTTAGTCTTGAATCAACTTTCTGTTTACTTGCTTTTTTTTTTTTTTTTTTACAGTTTCATGGGAGTTAAATCTAATATTTCTGTTCATTTTCAGGAGAAAGTTGGGAATAATAATCTGGCTTTAACGCTAAATGGCTCTGACTTGTGAATTGCACATCAGTGCACGCTGCAACACATTAAGCCTTGGGTGCAGCAAGCTGACGGGGCATTTACAGCCCTTTAACATTAAACTTCAATGCAGCTTTTAAACCCAGGGAAGTCACAATCAAGACTCAGCCAAAAAGGTGCACTGTTCAGATGTGATCCCATAAACTGAGGAGCAGTTTCAGACTTCTTTAACCCCTTATCTCTAATGCTGCAATTAGGGTTTGTATGGGAGGGGAAAGAATGAGCTGCATTTCAACCACAAGAAGCTTTTCCAGGTTGTGGGAAGAGATTTCTGCTCCAAAAGGTGACCCTGGCACAAAGGAAACTGGAAATTAAACACAAATGCTTTTGCATTTTGCGTTTTTTTTCCCATTATTTTGCTGTAATTAAAAAACTTTGCTCAGTGGGGTCTCATCAGGGGTCATGAGGATTAGTTTCCTGTTCATGTTAGCTTGGAGACCTCTAAGTTTTCCTGATCCAGTTAGCATATTCCTGTTTTACCATCTTAACTGTTAAGAAGCTTAGGTGACCGACAATGAGTTACTTTACCATCAATTTAACAACTTATATTAGCTGTTAACTGATGAAACACTGAAGCTGCAGTGGAGCATTTTAAATGTATTCATTCAAACTGTAAAACTATGTAAGCATTTCATATTGTAAAAATTAAAACTAATTTGGCTAAATTGCTCTGCAATCATCATATCAGACTTGTTAGAAATTCAACCAGACGCTAGCACATCAACAAGCTTTTTAAATCGCCTCTTTAAAATGTGAACAAAAGCCATGACAGCCAATCAAACCGTGATTTGCCTCAGTTCTGGGTCATTTGTCTGCAACCTCCAATGTCTGATTGCGATGTGAGAATCAGACTTAAACTCTTGTGGCATTAAAATTCTGCAAAATGTGATGGACGTTGGACTAAAAAGCCATGGCGCGTTTAAGTTCTGAGGAACTGAGCGTTGCAGTTGCAGTTTTTCTCAGTTGCTTTGGTGCATTTCTCACAGAGTGTTGCTCAAAACAGTTTTTACAAACTGCAGAACCTAGTGGACAACCTGCAAAAGGGCATTAAATTGCTGAAATTCTAAAGCAAAAGCAAGTTTTTATGCCGATTAATCTGTCCAAGCATCAAAATGAAAAATCCTGTATGAACAAGGCACTCAAATGGATTAGTCGTATCTTCATTGTGACAATCTGATCTTTGTTTTTGAAGACTGTGATGGCCCACAATCTTGTTTTACTTGTGTTTTTGTCAGTAGTGATTATTGGTGAATGTGCTGCACCTGTGGAGGTACAACTCTAAATTGTATGGACTCCTCTTTTGTTACCATCTTAAGCCAGAGTGGTAACAAATGGGGGCTTGTCCGGGATTTTCAGAGATGTTCAGTTGTTTCTCTCTTCTTTTTTTTTTTTTAGGTGTTCCCACAATGAGGTTGCCATAGGGAGGTTTTTTTTTTTAATGAAAGTTGTAATATCCAATTAATTCTATAATAAATTATAAGAACTTAAACTAAACTGAACAGAAAAAGTTCCCATGTGGAGGTGAAATGGCTGCCCAGAGAGAGTGAGAGACCTGCATTGCTTCTTTTTATAAGCTTGGCAACTCCCACCTCCACAGGTGCAGCACATTCACCAATAATCACAGCTGACAACAAGAACACAAGTAAAACAAGATGATGGGCCATCACAATACAAAAATTCAGATCTTAAGGACACTATCTGATATCACCCATGCATACAGCATCAAGACATTCCTGTCTGGGTGTCTGACCACATCAAGCTGAATATCATTCCTTCCTTTGCAGCAAGTGTCTCTTCGAGTAGAATCGATTCTCTCTCTCACTCTCTGTGATCTCACTGCATCCTGCATCCATGGATGTTAGCACGGCCCTGAGTGTGTGGATGCTGGTTGTATACACACCTCCTTACCAGTGGAAGCTGAGGGTCAGCTGAGAGGGAATGTTCAATTTAGGAGATATTGCGGAAAAGATAAATATATAAAATCTGTTTGACAGATTATGAAAACTAGTTTAATTATTTTGTATGTAATGACTGAAGCAATGAAATGAGGACTATTAGCTTTGTGGGAATTGACTATCCTGCTGTTGTAAGTAGTTAACTTTGACTGATATGACCAAAACAAATGATAATGTCATTAAATAGCAGAGAATTGTATGAAAGCACGAGCTACATGTCCAAAAGCATTTGCAATTTGATCAGTGCAATGAGAAATGTTACTCTGATGTGCTCAGATGACAAATTGTTGTGGAGTTTGAACTAGTTGTGACAATCTTTACTCTGTTGTGAGAAATGCACCAAAGCCACTGAAGAACTGTTGTAACTAGAAACGCACTCGGAGAGCACAGCTGGGGATTTGTTTATTCCGTCCGAGGTTTTTCCTTCCTGTTAAAAGTGAAGTTTTTCCTCCCCACTGTCACCCACTGCCCCGTCCCGTTGATCCAATCTGTTTGTGTCTTAGCGAGACAAGAAGAAATTTTAAAAGAACATACAGTACAGTTGTGTGAGAAAGTGTTTGCCCCCTTCCTGATTTCTTATTTCTTTGCATGTTTGTCACACTGATATGTTTCAGATCATCAAACAAATTAAAATAAACAAATTTCCAGACTGATAGATCACAATTACTTTGTTTCTCATTTGTTTCTGAATTTCTTTGGATCGCAGCATGATGTCTAGCTTTTGAGGATCTTTTGGTCTCCTTAACTTTGTCAGGCAGGTCCTATTTAAGTGATTTCTTGATGGAGAACAGGTGTGGCAGTAATCAGGCCTGGGTGTGGCTGGAGAAATTGTACTCAGCTTTCCAAAGATGTGATAAACTACAGTTAATGTTAACAGGCCTTTTCACACAAGGCCATGTAGGTGTGGATTTATTTCCTTCCTCACGAATAAAGATCTTCATTAAAAAACTGTATTTTGTGTTTACTTGTGTTATCTTTGTCTAATATTTAAATTCTTTTGATGATCTGAAACACAAGTGTGACAAGCATGGAAAAGAAAATGAGGAGGCAACAAGTGGAAGAAATTAAGGAAGAGCGAGGAGCATTGTGGTCAGACTTATAATGTGGATGTCCATAAGGAATAAACTTTAAAAGAAAAGAGTAAAAAAAAATCTGTAAAAGGAAAAGAAGATTTATCCATTCCAGATTCATTATGCTGGAGGAACTGGTATAAAACCAGTGAACTCCAGCTGGGAGAAACAAAGATCCGAACTCTTCTGTTCTTTGCATGTTTTTACAAGACGATTGTTTTTTACGGGAACATTCTTCTCCTTATCCAATTTCTATCTCCATTTTTGTCTTAAACCCTGCCCTCAACATTAATCTAATCCTGTTTGCATCTCTAATGAATGTCTTTCCCATCCTCAATTCCCATCAACACTTTTCTAAAGAAAAAAAAATCCTTTCTTCTCTATCCTGCTCGTCTTTCCCAGTCTAGTGTTGACAGGGTTAACCTGAACTCAAACACCCGACATCGTCCTTCGTTGTCAACAATCTTTCCCACAGAAGTGCAAGCAGACCATCGCACACCAGCACAAATTAATTCCCCCCAACCCGTGAGATTTCCCTTTAAAGGCTGCATCTGCAGAGGCTTCAAACGGGGGATGTTCTCCACCGCAAACACCACCTGATTGCATCGCCCTCGCCGTAACCTTGAGAAAACTAGTTGTTGAGACATCAAGGTGAAGGAGGCCATTTCTGCATCCTCAATGAAGTCCGATCCGACTCCCTGGACACGACAGCTGACGTGAGAGGATGCGGGCGGATGCGAGCCACGAAGACAGAAACAAGATCCAGAAGCCCAAAAGGTCAATCAAAGCACGGCACGAGCGTCAGAGACTTCCATCTGTCAAGAGAAATCAATTTCTGTCAGTCCAGGCATGTCAGGTTGAAGGAATTTTATAAATTGACAGCTTAACGGTCGCAGAAATCAGAGGAAACATGCAGAGCTGCTGGTTTCTAAGCTTCTGAGAGCTGTGGATTATAAAATGAGCCGCATCCAGCTGAGAGGGAACGGGAATCCTCCTCACTTATGTTTGTTTTAACGGCTTATTTAGATTTTATAAAATCTTGCTTCAAATTCTTTTAAAACTCTTCTACTTGGGCAAAAATTGGAGCAAAAGGCTGCAGTTTTAGGCTTTAATTAGCGAGCTGTGCAGCAAACTCGGTGCACACATTTACATTTCTAACCAGCTGAGTTGCATCAGTTCTGGTAAATTACTGCATATTCGATATAGCTGTTACCAGCAATAATTTTCATCCAGGCTTCATCCATAGAGAACTTTGCCTGCAGCTTATTTGGATGCACAAAAGAGCTCCAGGTCCCACCTTCTGACTCTGCAGTAAAACCTCATATTTACTTAAAACCTGATTATGCCGCTCTGGCCTTCCACAACCCCGCCTGCCCGTCTGAAGCTAAGTAAGTAAAGTGATTTGCTGCTGAATTAATATAGTTGTTGAATAATCTAATTAGGATGCTGTAACAATGACTGTCAGACTTGGTTAGACCTTCTTCTCCTTGCTCCCAGAAGACAGGACGATGAGAGAGCGGGGAGCGAGGGAGGGGCGTTCAAACACTGAGCTGCATTATCGAGTGGCTTTTTCTTATTCTTAGAAGCTTGGATGCAAATCTCATTGTGAAGGTTATTTTCAGTGTGGTTGCTGTCGTTCCTACAATATGACTGAAAGGGTTGAAATATAAACCTGTGGTAATTTTAAACATGGATGTGTCTCGGTTTTGGGACTGTGAAGAAAATTGAACACAAACTGTTTTTTCTGTAGCACTTAATGGTATAAAACATGCACTATGTTTTTTAAAATTAAAGCCAGCCATCGGATTCTAGGTTGAAATGTTTTATTTGCTACTCTGTAAGTGGTAAATTTAAGCTTTTAACTATTTTCTGGTTTTACTTGTGACCCAAAGGACGTTTAAGCTACAGCATATATTTACCCAAACGTTCAAACAGCTGCTTAGTCTTTATAAGGTTACAGGCTACGTACTGATTTTTCTCAGGCACAAATTCACACATCAATAAATGTCAGAGGTAATGTGGGGTTCAGTGTGTTGCCCAGGGAATTGAACCATCGACACTTTTACCAACAGACCATTGAACTACAGCTCAGAAGGAAGAGCAATTAAATGATAATTTGGTTAAAAAGCTTCCTGAATATTAACCATCCCCTGCTGTAGAGGATGGATGGATGGATGACGGACTGACTGACGAATGGAGAAAGACAGGAAGGATGGATGATGAGGGAGAATGAGGGTATATGAAAGAGGGAAGGAGAGGAAGAGTAAACAAATAAAGGAAGGAGAAGAAGGATGGATGAACAAATCTGCGGAGAAAGGAAGAAAAGATGAAAGGATGAATGATGGGGGAAGATGAAGATAAAAAGGTTGAGAAGATGGATGGATGAAAGGATGGGGAAGAGGAAAATCGAATAAATTGCAAACATCACTGAAACCATTATTTTCTCCTGTTTCTGATGACCCTGCTGAGATGTAAACCACGTTTTTAACGCAGGAGTTTAGTGTCTGTGAAAATTGAAGTTGTGGCAGTTCGATCGTAAAATGAGGATGAGTCATAAACGAAACGCTGAAGATCAGAGTGTTTGTGTTTTATTTGATGAAACTTTCACTCATAATCACAAATGGTTTTGTTTTCACAACAAAGATTAGACAAGAATACATTTACAAAACTGGATTAAAAGTGAATGTGTCATAGATCCTTGGCAAAAGCTCTTTTTCCTTTACGTAGATCCCATCTGGCCAAGAGCTGTATCCTGAAGAAGTCCCATAGTCTTACCTCCATCATGCAAACCATAAGCTCTTCACCCTCCTCCCTTCCCAAAGGAGATCAAGGAGTCTCCAATCTAGAACCAGCATGCTGAGGAACAACTTTTGTGAACCTGATGGACTCTGAACAATACGAACATCACACACACACACGTCTGGTTTTCTATCCCCATGGGGTACATTCATTGACAGAATGCATTTCCCAGCCCCTTACCCTAAACCTAACACCCATAACTGATTGCCTAAACCTACCCCTTGCCCTAATCCTAACCAACACCTAATTGTAACTTAATCTCTAAAACCTAATCTTGACCCTTAAAACGGGGTTTTGGACCTGTGGGGACCGGGAAAATGTCCCCACGAAGGCAAAACGTCCTCACAGTGATGGTAAAATACGGAAAATGGTCCCCATAATGTTGCATAAACGCACCCACGCACACACACACACACAAGTAATCCTACCCCCATAAACACTCAGTCCCTGGAGGATGTGTAAATAATATCCACTTGATAGAATAAATACTATCTGTATCTCACAGCTCATTGCTTTACACAAGAAAATAAGATAAGATGTTGTGAGGAACTTCAAATGTCTCAGCAGCTCTGGAGAATGGTTCATATGGAAAGAGAAGCAGATCAAAAAAAAAAAAAACATACTGCAACTCCGAGTGGAAATAGAGACAAAAAAAATCTCTGAATGAATTATGTACAATAAATCAAACAAATATGAGGTCCATGATCCAGTAGATGCACAGATAGAGTTCCAAAAGTTATTTGGGCTCATCAGGGTCTGTCATTGAAAATGAAGGCGTGGCAGAAACATCGCGGTAGGAATGAAGGAGCTACAACTGAAGGTTTCCAAGAAACGTCCAACACGGTTTATCATAACTGTATACGTTACTCATAGTCTGACTCTTGTTCTTCATCTTAATAGAAACCGAAGTATCTCCACATGCTAGTTTTTAATGCAGAGGATGCAGGTTGGATTTTATACCTTCATGTCTATGTGCAAGCCGAAGGCTGTTCAAATGCTGCACTCCTTCCCCACTTTTTTATGTTCCTCAACATTGTCTTATTAACAGCTAAAAACAACAGTTTTTTTTTTTTAACCATTTATTCATCAATTCCTAATTGTCCACGTTTGTATCTAAAAAACAATTTCCCCCCAACGTCTAATGGTTGCAGCAAAAATACTTTCCTTGATGAAAACAAGTCAACTCGCGCATCATAAGATGCTTTCGGACCTTCTGGAATTCCTATAGCCTTTTCGGGAACCAGGCCGATTTTTGGGGCATTTGGACACACTAGGGACCTCAGCCCTCAGTTCCTAGAACCTTTTTAGCTCCAAGTCAGGGTCTTTTTGGTGTTTCTTAGGAACTGAAATACATAGATGTTTGGTGATTGGTAGAACTGGCAAGCCGCACCCTCTCCGTGATCTCCGCTTCCTCCAGCCCCGCCAAATTTAAAAAGTCCCACAGCTGCTACAACTGTTAACCGAGATCTTAATAACAACAAGAATTATAAATAGAATGTACAATTAATTATTAAATCAATGCATTGCAATGGTACACGTCCGGAATCGATAACTATTTTGAAATGACCCAAATACAGCTGCAAAGTGCAGCTGTATCCAGTAGAATCTGGATCTGCCGCGCACTTCAACAAAATGTAGACAAGACGTTACGTGACACATATGACCTTGATGAGGGAAAGCTGGTAAGCTAGCTTTTATAATAGCTTTGAATAAAAGAGATGAGAAACCTCAGTTTTGTATCAGATCTGCTGGGGCATAAATTTGTCTGTCGCAGACATTTGCGTCAAACATGGTTCCTATCAAGGTCCTCCCTTATGTGCGAACGCAAACTGATGGGGAAGGTAGTTCTTATAACGAAACTCCAGACGGGGAGTTATAGGAACTGCCTTCCGAGAACCTCTCTGTCTGTCTGAATGCTCCTATAATCTGGGAAAGCCATGGAAATTCCTAAAAACCAATGTTAGAGATTGCTTGCCTCTGTGAGTTTTTTGCTGTGGATGGAGTCAAACAGAAGGAACACGTGATTTACTGAATGTGACATCCCATAACTACACACTGAATGCTGGCACTGAACATTTCTGAGACATATCTAGTGCATGTAAATTCAGTTTTGATGTGATTTAAAACAGAATAAAATCAATCCTCTCTTGTAAGATTTCAAGTGCACAGAGTTCTTTAAGAACTTAATGATGAGATGCTTCTTTTCCCGTCAGCACAAGAGACCTTTTGAAGGAGAGAAATAACAATGAAGTTTGTTTTTCTCCCCACAGATGCAAGAAACTTTGACTCTACTTCTTGAAAACATGCAAGGGCATTTCTGAAGGACTGTCTGCAGGAATTTCATTAAAACTGAAGAAGAAAAGGCACTCACCTTGTGGTTGTAGGTAACCGTGCTCTTTCCACCTCCTTCTTCTGAGGTCAGAAATCAACAGTACGACCGTCATGCACAACTTCTTCTGTTGTTTTAAAATGCTGAGATGGGAGGAAGGGTGAAATAATTTGTTGACAGATGAGTAGGCTACATGAAGGAATATTTAAATGGACCACTGAGGTGTTGAAGCTCCGTACCGTACCGTCTTCTTCCGCTTATCCGGGATCGGGTCACGGGGGCAGCTGCCTAAACAGGGAAGCCCAGACTACCCTCACCCCGGCCACAGCCGCCAGCTCATCCGGGGGAATCCCGAGGCGTTCCCAGGCCAGCTGGGAGACGTAGTCCCTCTAGCGTGTCCCAGGTCTCCCCCTGGGTCTGGTCCCGGTGGGACGTACCTGGAACACCTCTCACCAGGGAGGTGTCCAGGAGGCATCCTGACCAGATGCCTGTTGCCTCCTCATCTGGCTCCACATTCACATGAATTCAAGAAGTCGTTTTGTTTCCCACACAAATGCAAAAACTGAAGAGATTAACACGATTGTTGGAAAGTAGCTGCAAATGAAAAATGCGCAAGTTAAAAAAAACCCAAAACAAACAATTTAACTGGCCACAAACAAGCACAAATATCAGGACAGTAAACAGAACTTTTTAATTAAAAGTACCAGATGAAATTCACATCATCAAATATTTTCCAAGCATCAGCTGGATAAAGTCAAGAAAACGTGTTCAATAAGGCAGAAATGGAAAAGATGGAACATACCAGGCTCAATGCAAGTACTTGGTCCATTATTTACTGGAAATTACATCATTTAGTGTATTTTTATGGCCTAAACAGTAGAACATCACACTTCCCTGATGCACACCCATGCAAATTCACGACACTACGGAAACCACGGCGTTCAGCGTCTACTCTGCCGACAATGCAAGCGTAGAAGAAGAAATTCGCTGATTACATTGTGCTAAGAGCGAACGAGCTGCAGACAAACTGGGACAAACACAAGAGGGGTGGGCTATTGATGTAAAACAAAGAAAGAAAGAACGCACAATCTCATCTGCAGAAGCTTCCGTAGTGTCGTATACTCGCATGAACGCGCGTCGGGGAAGTGCAATGTTCTACTGTTTAGGCTATAAAAATATAGTAAATGATGTTGTTTCCAGTAAATTCTGGACGCTACCCACTCAGGACACTTGGATTACATTGGACGAGCAGTATGGAGGAATACTGACAGGTTTTTGTGGACTTTTTGGACCTTTTTGTGTTCAGCGCTGATGAACTCCATTATGTGAAAGCTCGGGGAAAAAGAAAAACCTCCCCGGATCTCCGGCTGCATTTGAGATATCAAAAAAGTGCTCCAGAGTCTTGCTCAGCATGAGGGTGAGTAGAAAGCGAAGGCACATCAATCTGTGGGTGTACTATTCCTTTAAACACCTCCGTATAACATTAACCACTTCGTGTAGATGTGGCCTGAGGCTACAATTCACACACACTCACCAAAACTGGACAATGGAAGATGGAGAAACGTTGCTGGTCTGATGAGTCTCCATTTCAGCTCCACATTCAGATGCTAGGCTCAGAATTTGGTGGACACATCATGAAAGCGTGGATCCATCCTGCCTTGGGTCAAGGCTTCAGGCCGCAGCTGATCTGGTGACTGGGGGCCATAGGAGTATTAACGAGGGGTCAAAATTTGGATGTGCAGCTCACAAACCTGCAGCAACTGTGTGTTGCTATCATGTCGATATGGAGCAAAATCTCTGAGGAATGTTTCCAACACCTTGTTGGATCTATGAAATCAAGATTTAAAGCGGCTCTGGAGGAAAAAGGTCTAAGCCAGTCCTAGAGGGCATATGAAATTAATTTTTTAAAGAGGAAAAAAAAGCCTGAATTATGGATTTTTCTTCATTTAAAGGCAAAACTACACCATATAAGCACAGAAATATCTTCTCTGTATCGTTCAGCATTGCTGGTTGGTTCAATGCACAACACATTATTTCTCCTTATTGTGATTATTGTGTGAGGACTGATATAACTAATGTGCAGGTAGGAAGAGCCTGACCCCATTCTTCCTTTGAAAGTCCATTTTAGTCTGCAGTTTGAGAACTATTAGCTCAGAACTAATTATTTGCATTGGTTTTTCTGACTTTGGTTTCATAGCCTTTCCTCTTGGATGCGTTTCATCAGGGAGTCTAGCCTCGGGCGTTTCCTTCCTCCAGTCAAGTGTGCTTGAAACTTGAAACCAAGCAAGCGTTTTATGTAGTGGAATTTGAGCAGAGGAGAAGAAGCTCTGTTCTGTTGGGAAAAAAAAAAGACTTTTTCAGCCTGTGCCTCCCACCCAATATGCTTTAATCCCATCGTCCCTCTTCTGCAGAGGAAAGATCGTAACTTAGATAAATTAGGATATTTGAGATGTACACCTGTGAACACCCAGTATATTTGTCAGTCAAAGTAGAGGAAACTCATACCACTGCTGGGGCTGGTATGTCTTCTGTCAGTAAAGAAATAATCTCATTAGCCTCTTTTCATTTGTCCTCCCACCACCTCCATCTCTGTCTTCTTTACCACAGTCATTACGTCTCAATGATCCCCTCTCAGTCCAATTCCCCTCTCTCTCGCCCTCCCTGCCAAAGTGTCTCTCTCCGGCAACAGTAATTCTCATTAATTATCACTGCAGGCATGTTCCTGTGCCAGAAACACCCAGGTGGCGGGCTTCAGCTGAACCTCCCTGTTCCTGTCGGAGAGTCGAGCTTCACTGGAGCAGGCAGGAGGTGAGGCATCTTTACCACCCATCAGTGCTGCAGAGATCCACTTTATCTACAACAGGCAGGCAGATTAATGGTTTGCTTCTAACTGGGGAGTCAAAATGGGATTTTAAAGGCCACACCTGGCTTTTTTCCTCTGACAATGCTGAAATGTTTGCGTTGATTGTTAAACACAATCTATCTTTAGGTAGATAGATGGATTTAAAACATGGACAAGATGTGGATCATGTGTTCTTGTTAGCATCAAACACAACATGGATTTTAGAAGTTTGGCAGGTTTTCGATTGATAACGTGAATTTCGTTGTCAAAAAACAACAAAATTGTTGGTACTGAAAGCAAAGATCTTATAAAACTAGTTGCACAGTGAAGATTTGGACTCTGACAGAAACATTTATGTGTGTGGTGTAAAAATGAAAGAACCAGAACTGCAGCCTCTATGTTTGTTATGTTTGAACCTGTTGGAGATTGTTTTTAAATTATTGGTCTGACATGTATATTTGATACAAAGGTTATTTATGAATGAAGAAACCAGTTCAAATTTTCTGTTTTGAATTTTATACAGGGAGAACCAGGGTTTGAACCAGGATCATTAGCTTCCTTCCGGGATGATAATATCCATTGGTATCCATGTACAGTTTAACTTTTTTCTCTTATTTTCCCCACACCACCTTCACCTTATTGTTATTATTTATTATAATTATGTTATTATTTTGTTATTACTATTGTTATTATTATTATTATACCAGTGACATAGAAATCTCTCAATTTTCTTCCACAAAAAACACCCCTCACTCCCCAAGCTCCCCCACCAGCTCAAAGTCAGACAGGGTTTTGTCCATAACTGGATCTTTTGGTATTGGGTTCTGCGTAATCAAAGCATTCTCACCTTCTGATGTCTTACAAATGCATGCATTTATATAAAAAGTCCTGTTAGCAAAGTTAGCACCAGTGCTTGGCTGCGATCTGCAGTTTCTACGTAACAAAAAACTGGCTCATACTGTATATGGCTCATACTTGCAACGTTAAAGGAGCCGTATCATGAAAAATGGACTTTTAAGAGCTTTTAAGCATGTTACTGTGTTATTTCCTCATAAAATAATTCAAGTTGTTTTGTTTTTTCTTCATTTGTGCATATTTGAGTAATATGAATATTCAGGTCAAGCTCTAGCTCCCTTAGCATGACTGACTGATCACCGGTAGTCTGGTGGTACCAATCATGAAGCGACAAACACGCATGCACATTGTAGCAAGGCGCTCACATTGTTCAAGAGAAACTGGAAGAGAATCCTAACCTATCCACACTCTGAAAGAAACGAACAGCCTGCAGGAAGATGTCCTCAGAGACAAACAGCCGTCAGCAGAAGGAAAGCTTTTTTTTTTTTTAGGTCTAGAAGACGGCAAGTTGGGAAAAATGTGGTTGTGTTCAATTGGTTTATTTGTTGTTCTGGACGAATCAACTTGCCAGAAGTGGTTAGATTTTATCTTCATGAGCCTCAACGTTGTGTATGAACTTCACTCCTGACAACTTCATAAATCTCGGGCAGTAAAGTTTTTTTTTTCTCTGGGATTATTTCTCAAACTTGACGGACTTCCCACCATAAAAATGCCTCACGGACAGACAATAACACCGGTGAGTGAAAACATCTCCCAGCTCAATGCTAACTGTTAGCCTATGACTTGTTTGCTAATTTACTTACTTGTCAGGGTCTCTGCGGTACTTTGTGTACTTCAAACTCCACATCAGGCTCTGGGTCGAGCCCATGCAGCTCCATAACAGGCTGCTCCATTTTATTCAGTCGATCGGAGTCCGATTAGCCATCAATGTTTACAAATAACGTCCATGTGAGTGATGAAGCCGGTGCTTAAACCAAATCTGTGACCCTTCAGAGTCTGTGTCTCTTCCGGGGCAATGTCATGAAATGGGTGTACAACATGTTGAGATTGGTAGAGAGCTTCAGTGATTCAGTACAATCAGCCGTTTTACATCCGTGTTGGAAAATAGACGCATAAAAAACTAATATTTACGCCAGATTAGTTTCTATCGTGACAATGGGAACATATTTAACTTCTAAATGCCTGTAGTTGACTTTTGGAATGTTTGAAACGCATAATACAGCGCCTTTAAGTTTCCACCAAGCCCCATGTTGGGATGGTTTGGTGCAGTTTGGTACATTTCTACAGCCAACCAGGTAAGCAGGACATAAGCTGGATAGCAACAGATGCATCTGCTGCATAATAGCATGACATCGTAGTGGCGCAGCATCCTCCTTGAATTATAAGAAAGAAGAAAGGAGGAGAATGGTGGACGTCCAGCAGTTTGTCTTCTTTCTTCTTGGCATGTGGCTTTACACAACAAAAACCCCACAGAGTATAAACATAGAGGTTGTTCTTCTTGCTCTTTGGTTTTTACACACAAAAATGTCTCTGTCAGAGTCCATAAAAATCTTCATCATGCAACAGGTTTTCAAAGATCTTTGGTTTCAGTACCTAAAGTCTGTATTTTTATGTGAACAATTGGTGCAAATGTGTCAAAAAAACTTCTTGTTTCTTCTCATAAAATCTTTCAGGCTTCAACAATGAAAATCAGCATCACATCCATTAGTCCAGCTTCGGTGATCGTAATTTAGCTGTAGAAAAAGACTGCTTTCTCAAATTGCATCTTCTTTAAGCAGCTGCCTTGCACTCAGAAATTTTAATAATTTATTCCCACAAAGTAGGAGAGCGCTGAGTGCAAAGCATTTTCATGTAGACATTTTCACTGTAATTAAAAAATAAATGGGAGTTAGCAGGAACCGTGGAGGTCAAGCTGAGGTCTGAAAGACCAAGAGGACTTCTCGGTGACCTGCCCGTTGGATCGCTAGACATACAAATCATGAACATTTTGTAGTCCAGCTTCACCTGACTGCGTTTGCAGAGAGGCGTGGGGAACAATTTAGTGGTGCAGAGAAACACTTAGAAATTCAGGGGGAAAAACATGTCTGCACAAAAGCAGGAAAAAAAAAAGGCTTCTATCACAGAATAATGGCCCGAAACATGACTCAAAATCCACCTCCAGAGCCAGACCTGCAACACAAAGAACCAGAGGGATTTTGGGAAGATGGACGAAACTCAGCCAAACAGGAAAAACTCTTTGTTGGATGGAAATGATGCTAACGATGTGTGCTTGTTTGAAGGGGTGCTTTTGAACATAGACTCTGGAAGCTCCTCAAAACTTTGCTTTAATGTTTTTCTTCCTACCATTTTTTTTTCTTTTAGCTATAACTGAACCAGATGAAATAAAACATTCCTTTCGAAGTTCAAGTTTACAAATTTACACACGGTATTTGACATGTATGGAGCTAAATCAGGGCCATAATGTTTGTCTAGTTGAAAGTAATATTTGAAACTGAAAAAATTGTAAAATAAAAAAGAAAGTCATTATTTACTGTGGATTTTAAAAAACAAATAGGCTACTTGGATTCAAAACAAAATAAAATCTATAAATTGTTCATGTCATGGCATGTATTTATTTCTGAAATGCAACCTGGTGGTTTTCTCTGGTTAAAACATCTCTGAGCTTTTATTTTGAAGGACGTTCAGGACTTCTGGGACAGGAAACAGGAAGTAACTTACATGCCGTCTAAAAACGTTTTTGCCTTGAAGAAACATTGCTTGTTAGCATTGATATGTAAATTGATCTCATAAGTGTCTGTAGTTTAACTGGTGAGCAGGTTTATTATGTTTTGTGTTTTCTCTTAAATGTGGTTAAACTGCATTATTTCTGTCTTGTTGCTCCTTAGAACAAAGATTTGAAAAACATTGATGGCAGGAAGCTTGTTCATACTCTTAATGTAACCATATCTTTAAGTTTGGATATTAATTAAGACAGAAAAACTACATCATTTAGTATATTTAAATAGCCTAAACAGTAGAACATCTAGTTGCCGCGAAGCACACCCTTGCGAGTTCACGATTCGACGGAAGTCGCAGCAGACGACATCGCACATTCTCTTTTTCTTTCTTTCTTTGTTTTAAATCAATAGCCAACCCTTCTTGTGTTTGTCCCAGTTTGTCCGCTGCTTGTTTGCTCTTAGCACAATGTAAACAGCAAATGACTTCTTCTATGCTTGCATTATTGGCTGAGTGGGCGCTGAACGCTGCAGCTTCCATAGTGTCGTGAGCTCATAGGGGCACGCTTTGCGGCAGCTAGATGTGGTACTGTTTAGGCTATAAAAATATACTTAATGATGTGGTTTCCAGTAAATTATGGACGCTACCCACTCAGGACGCTTGGATTACATTGGACGAGCAGTATGGAGGAATATTGACAAGTTTTTGTGGACTTTTATGAACCTTTTTGGTTCAGTTGCCAGTGAACTCTATTATATGAAAGTTGGGGGAAAATGAAAACCTGTCCGATCTCTGGCTGCATTTGAGATATTAAAACAGTGCTCCACCCTCTTACTCATCAGGAGGGTGAGTAGAAAATGAACGCACATCATTCTGTGGGCGTACTATTCCTTTAAACTTACCATGTGGTTGTTTTCAAACGTCTGTACATGTGCATCCTCCACAGACAAATGCAATTAACTTCAATATAACCAGACTGAGTATAAAGTCTCTTTCAGAGTCTAATGACATCAGCATGAGACAGACGACACAAACAACAAGGATCAGACAAACACTCCGTCTGGAAAAATGGAGCTGCTTTGGAGGATTACAAAACTGTAGCTCTTCTTGGAATCTGATGCAACTCTGGATAATAAAAGTAATCCAATCTATCGTCACAGCTTCATAATCCTTTACCTTTTTGGCCCCAATCCTACCGTGAGCGGAGGTGTTTTCTCATTATGACGACGGCAGAGCATCTCAAATATATGAGGTCATGGCTTCCCATGGCGGCTTCTGACAGTGTTTTGCTGTAGAGATTGTTTAGTCTTTACCAAAAGTCAATTCAGCTAGCCAGTTTCTCCCCAAAACTTAGAAAGACTGAACCAGCTGCGATGTGAAATATCTTCTGCACCATCCAAAGTGCAGCCGTTCCCTAAAACCATATCCAGTCTCATAAAATTAGACGTATGACTCTAAACCCACTGGCACTGCAGAGGATAATCATTATGTTATGCATGTTAAAATCACTAAAATATATGGCTTTGAGCCGGCAGGGTTCTCTAGTAAAATGTTTTGTAGCACTGATACGCAGCAGAAGACCATCAGTATATCTTTAGGTGTGCAGCTGACTGCTGCTGCAGAAAAACAAAACAGCAGCACAGTGCAGATGTAACTGGGATATGAAGCATTTTAAAGTAAACTGTCATCATACTGGTGTGAGAAGAATTCTTCTCTAAAGCATGAGTTGCATTAAAGGTACAGTGTGCCACAAAATTAAAGGTCAATGGCAGAAAAATGTGATATATAATTCAAAACTTTGTTTCTATCGATGTGTAATTGTTGCACCGGAATAGCTGTTATGTGTTTATTTTCTTAGAATGAGCCATTTATATCTACTTGCTGGAGGTGCACATACATGGAGGCTGCCATATTTGTTCTGCCATTTTTACTACAGTGTCCCTGAAAGGACAAAACAGTGTGTGTGTTTACCTGTAGCACAGTCATAGCTACACCCAAGACCCCTGGATCCGCTCACAGATGAAAACATCTTCATGTCTGGGAGAATTTTGGCCACTGATGGCCGCCGTACATTCCCAACAGTACTTGGAATATGATGTCATTTGAAAGAAAACATCTTTTCTTTCAAATACCTATCTTTACCACTAGATGTCAGTAATTCTTTCTTACTGTACCTTTAAGGATTAGTAGGTAAGGGTGAAACAAGTTGGAGACACTTTGTTTGATGATCTGAAACATTTAAGTGTGACAAAAAAAGAAATCAGGAAGAGGGCAAACACTTTTTCACACAACTATATGTGGCCGAAGTTTAAGGCATCACGTATCCCAAACAGTGCTTCAGCTCAGAGGGTTCTCACTGCACACAGAGTTGTTTGTCCATTCAGAGACACTGTAGGAAAAATGGTGGCAATATTATGGCAGCTGCCATGTCTGTTGAGTCATGGTATTTATAAATGGCTCGTTCTTAGAATAAAAACACATAATCAGGCAATTACATACCAACAGAAACCGTTTTTAATTATGTATACAGTAACATTTTCTGTCATTGAGCTTTGATCCTGCACGCTGCACCTTTAATGGGATGTTTGTGGTGTTCATTACAAAAGAAGAAAGACAACAGGTACAAATAGAGGAAACAGCAAGAACAAAAGATTCTGGGCTTTTTGATGCTGAGTCCTGCTGGAGGATGAAGGGGCGAAGAAACTAGCTTCCTCTAATTTTCTGAGGTGGATTTAGCTCTGTTGGATACCAATCCAACTTTTGTTGAGCGGCCTGTTCTGTGGCTCTGAGGGGTCCAAAACAATCTCCAGTATTCAGCCTGAGGCCTTTCATCACAGATACTTGCTTTCCCTCATCCGATCCAGCGTTGCAGTAGAGATGAGTCAGGGTTGAGTCGATGGGCAGAACAGAAGCGGGTCACAGTGCTGAGGATGGAAGTCATGACACTGGAAACATCGCTTCAACAAGGATATTAGTTTTACTCAAGTTCCCATGAGCCTTCGTTCTTAACCAGGTCCTTATTTCTGCCTCACCAACAAGGAAATTAATCAAGCAGATGCGCTTTTGCTCTGCTACACTGTATCTGGGCCCAAATATGAGCAACCTATCACACCCTATGAACCGCTGTCTCAGTAAATCAAACCGAGGAACGGCTCTGAAACAGCCACTAGAGCTGCAAGCGTCCCCCAGACGGACAGAACGTGCAGCGACTCCTTGTTCTTGCATCTAGATGTGCAATATGTCTGTTTGTGGCCAGAGCTCCATGCACGACTCCTCACAGACCTCCAGCTGCCTCTGAATCTGCAAAGCACCCCCACTCCCCCACACTACAGCGATGCTCTGTTGAGATGCTTTGTACAAACCTGTATCTCTTTACATCTGTGGGTTTTCCTGTTTTTCTTGGCTGATGACTCATTTGACCTCCCTGTGACCGGACTGATTCCCTCCTGCTTATAACCAGCACCGCCCCTTGATGCATGCAGATCACGCAGGCTGCTGGGCCTCAGGTTACCAGGAGGGCCTCCTTTAGATGGTTCGTTGTAAGAAAAAAAAGAAAAGTAAACATCTCGGCACTGATATAGGCACGCGATTGGCGTGACCTCACTGTGGCCCCCCAAAACTAGTTTACTATTACTGTTTAAAAGCCACGGTGAGACAGACCATGACTCTTCAGCTGCAGGGCAGGTGATGTGTTTGCCACTTACACGTGCTCAATAAAGATTCATTTAAAAAAAAAAAAAAAAAGCTGATGTGCATGCATGTGATCGTCTGCCAGAAACTGATTAAACCGCCGTAGGAGCGCACGCAGCCTTTTCACCCAGTTTCCATCGGTGTCGCCGTCTGCAGCTGCTCCTCTCGACATCAAAACGACGTAACTCTCGATTTAACGTGACATTATAGCCACGCTGACACGAAACTGTGTTTTTGTGACACGTTCGTGCTTTAACTGATTAATTACTGGTGCAGACAATAAGATGAGTTGTAACAATTTTCAGGGATGTTGTTTCTTTACTGTCCTGGCTGCGTGTTGCCTTTTAACATCCAGTTAATATGATTTATGTATTAAGTCATAAGTAAAATGCCATTTTAACAGATGTTCATTACTTTGAAGTGGATTAAGTTAAAATAGGCTTCAGAAAAGTGGCATTTTCTTGCCATAAACTGAAATACTCCTGTTGTTATCAATTAAAAGAAAAAAAATGTTTAAATGGCAACAGTTTATCTAAGACAATCACATAGATTTCTGGAAAAGTAATCCCCTCCCACACCTTTCTAAGGTGGAATTACTGTAAGCATCAAAATTGTATATTTTATCTTTCTAAGAACTGATTAATGGCCATGTCTTGCAGCTGAAAAGCTCTAATTCTACCTTAAAATGTGCAATAGTGTTTGGAAGGCCCAAACTGGTCTGTAACCTAAACCATGTGTTTCTCTTAAAGGAATAGTGCACTCAAAGAATGATGTTCCTTCATTTTCTTCTCACCCTCATGCTGAGCAAGACTCTGGAGCACTTTTTTAATATCTCAAATACAGCCGGAGATGGGGGGGGTAGGGGGGTGGTCGGTTATCCACCGACTTTCATATGATGGAGTTCACCGGCGCTTGAAACAAAAAGGTCCATAACAGTCCACAAAAACTTGTCAATGTTCCTCCATACTGCCTGTCCAATGTAATCCAAGTGTCCTGAGTGGGTAGCGTCCAGAATTTACTCGAAACCACATCACTTAGTATACTTTATAGCCTAAACATTACTACATTGCAGTTTCTATTTGCGTGTTCATGCATGTTCACAACTCGATGGAAGCGAGGACAGAGCCGCATATTTCTGGAGGCGCTCTGTTCCCGCTGCAGTGTCTCAGCATTGCGACGTTTCATCCCGTCAAACACCGGCTGCAGAGACAAGCAGCTTTTGTTAATGAGGTTTTCTCTGACCGGGTTTTCAGTCCTAACTTTATGGTATTATTTCACTGCTTTTATGTGCAGCACTTAGTGATTTTATCTGTGAAAAGCGCTTTTTTCTTCTCACTATGAGAACAGCGAGCTGCAGAGCGCCGGACCATTCGCATCACGTCTCATTCATTTTCAATGACAGGGCTCGTATTGTTCGTGCGTATAAAACGCTCAGGTTCAATTTTTTCAACTCGAGTGAATCACCAAAATATGCTGTATTCGTGCGAGTAGGACGCCTCATTCACGCGAGGAAAACGCTTCATAAGCACGATAAGACCTGCGTTTGGGGCTTGTCGCGCCACAAATTCGCATCCCCAAATGATGCCACCCCAAGCAAACGCGCGTCTATTCGTATCTGCACATTGACTTAACATGTAATTCATTTGCGCGAATAATTTTATTCGTGCCCGGTGTGAACACAGGGTAACAGAGCTGAGCATCCTGCACTGGTTAGAAGGATTAACCAGGATTAACCACGTTGTTATGCATTTCACAGCTTACCACAGAAATTGTTCTTCTTTGTCTAGATTGTGTATTTCCTCTGTGAATCCCAGGTGTAAATGGCTTCACCAAGGAAAAGATACAAACATAACATATCAAGACACATCAAGCTTGTAAAGAGATGGAGAGAAGGTCAGTGCAGTCTGCGTGGCCAACAGAAACAGCCAAACAACACAATCCTGATACTTGTACATGATTTAAACTGTATCTTTGTGTAATTTGTTACCAACAGCCTGATCTCAGAAATCTCAGATTTCTTTATTACACCTAGAAGCACCAAAATAACAGTCTGACAGACAGAAAACAGTATTTTTGTGGCCAGTTGATTCCAAAAGAGCGTTTAATCGTCCTTGACACATTTAAGGAAACTGAGCAAGTGAGGACAAAAGAGGATGTCAAGCTTTAAAAGCGACCTGTACAGGAGAGGAATAATATCTGAGAGGGATGTCCTCAAAAAATAAGAAATAATTCAGCAGACTGGGAGATCCAGATGGAGCAGTGATGTGCACAACAGCGCTCATATCAACTGATATTTTGAGCAGTTGAGAATTATACTTCATGGTGCAAAGATGCTGACTCGGATGTGCCGAGGATGCCACGGAAGCCCAGAGGGGCCAAATCTTTTACAGCAGCGGCCCCTCAACTGTGGAACTCGCTGCCATGTTAGACCCACCTCTTCTAATTGGCCTCTGACCCAGCTGATTTTAACATTTTTTCTATTATTATCATTATTATTGGTGGGTTTTTTATATATTTTTATCTTCTTTTGTGATTTTAGTTGTGGTCTTATTTCATTTTGTGTTAAGATGTGATTATTCCTATTAAGGGCAGGTAAGAATATCGATTAATCATTGCATCACAATATTTCCCTGTGCAATTCAATATCGATTCAATCCTCTGAATCGATTAACCGCCCGCCGCGGGGGGGGGGTGTTGTTCATGTTATGTATGTATGTAAGGATGGAGACCACGTTAGATCATACAACAACAAAATGACAGCTACGAGGGCTGCAACCCAGCAGGTTTTCCATGTCTCCGTGCTCCAACACAACGTAATGAGTCATTGTTCAGAGCCTGATTGGCTATTGGATCTATTTAATTTGAGTCCGGTGTGTCAGAGCAGGAGGAGATGGAAAACCCGCTGGATTTCCGCCCTCGTAGGACCGATTGCATAATCCTGACACACTGTCTGCTCACAAAGGCATGAAACTAAAATTCAAAAATTGACAGTTTCTCTACTTTTTACTGAACCGATATCAAACCATTTAAATAAAGATTGAATCGGATCTATGTTGAATTGAGTCGTGATCCAAACGATCTAAATCTAATTGAATCATGAGTTTCTTAACAATACCCACAAAGATGCTTACATTTATGTGATGTCTTTGTGATGTTTTTATTAGGAATGTAAAGATTTGGTTTAACAACAATTCAATTCATATCACAATTCATGGTTTTTTTATTCAATTTCAAGTCACTGAGTCGAATCAGGTCGTACTGTTCTAAATGAACTAATATCGTCCATGAACCTAATCAGAAACCATGAATTGTGAAATGAATCAATCGTTGTAAACCGAATCGTTACACCCCTAGTTTTTATATATTCTGACTGTTCAGCACTTTGGTCAGCACCTTCTGTTTATAAATAAAGTTGGCTTCAATTCAATTCAGTTCAGTTTGATTCAATTCAATTCAAAATGTATTTATATTGCAATTTAAAGGTACAGTGTTTAAGAATTACTGACATCTAGTGGCAAAAAGGCCAAGCACTGTTGTGAATGTACAGTGGCTGTAAGTGGCCAAAATTCTCCCAGACATAGAGATGTTTTCATCTGTAAGCAGATCGAGTGGTCTCAGGTGTAGCTGTGACTGCATGACGGTAACTACTGGCTTTTAAGGTATTACTTGTCCCAAACAGTCTCTAACTTCCATGAAACAAAGTTGGAACAGCTGTTTAAAAGTTCAGAGGGTTGTCACTTCACACACAGTATTTTGTCCATTTAGGGACACCGTAGTAAAAATGGTGGCACAAATATGGCAGCCTCCATGTATGTGCACCCCCAGCAAGTAGATATAAATGACCCATTCTAAGGAAAAACAGAAAGTTATCCTTTAAAGGGAAACTGTAACTTTTGACCCAAATATTACCCAAATATTGTAATATATTATATCAAAGTCAAAGTTAAAGTCAACTTTATTGTCAAATGTGCCCCATATCAGACGTACAACACAGATGAAGTTACAGTCCTCTCAAATCCACGGCGCATATAATAAAACATAATAAACTATAAGATAAAAATATAAAACCTAGAAATCCAAACACCAAACCAAAGTTTAAATACTAAAGAAGATTACAAATTTATAAATGGGTTGAAAGTAGATAATGTGACCGGTATTGAAATCCTAATGGTGAGTTTGTGAGCGGGGAGGGTCAGTGGGGTGGGGGTGGGGCAGGTGGGGGCGAATTGGGGCAGGGCAGGGAGGAAGTTGAGCGTCCTCACTGCCTGGTGGAAGAAGCTGTCTCTGAGCCTGCTGGTTCTGGTTCTAGTTCTGGCCCGGAGACTCTGCAGCCTCCTCCCTGACGGCAGCATGGCGAAGACACTGTGGGTGGGGTCACCTGCGATCCTGGTGGCTCTGCAGGTGAGGCGGGAGTGGTAAATGTCCAATAGAGAGGGGAGGGGGACGCCGACGATCTTCCCAGCTGCTTTCACGGTGCGCTGCAGGGTCTGTGGCAGGATGAGGTGCAGACTCCAGAACCTGCCGCATATATTTGAATATTATTCTTAATGTAAGTAATAATAGATGATTTCTGGGGTCAATATACATCACTTGACGCATGTCAATGCTCCAAGGGAGCTGCCCTCTTCACAAACCAGACATTGTAACTTTGCAGGAGTGGATCTGTCTGTCAGTGGATCATGTGACCTGGAGCACTTTGCTTTACGGCTCCATGACTTCAAATCAACTCAAAGTTGTCTGCAAACATGATTCCAGAACACGGAAAGAGATTGATTAATTTTGTGACAGTTGTGTGGCCTGTGGGAAGTTACAGCTTTAGTACCCTTAGTGGCCAAAAGTTACACAGTGTCCCTTTAAAACGTGTTAGAATTGTACAAACTCCGTTTTTGCCTTAATTACTCCATTTCGATTTGTTTTTATGTTGAAATAAATCTCTTCACCTGTTTCACACTTTCTGAAGGACTGCAACACATCTGCATCACTTGCATTGATCTATATATCAGATTTACTGAAGGGTTTATGAGAATCCAGTTCTGTCTTTATATTTGCAGACACAGTCTTTGCAAGGTTTTTATCCCCCGTGTATATCACAGAGACACCTGCTGAAGCTTTTTATTTTATCTGTCTTCTTCTGCATGAATACAGCAGCAAATTTAGCATCCAGTGATTCCATATAACCACAGCAGTAGCAGCCAGTTCAAACTGGGGCAGATGAAGCCTTCAACATTATACTTTGGCAGAGATCCTCAGGCGTGACACTCTTCCTGTGGACAGATGGTCAGTGGTTCTTGTGCCACTGCAGTGCTGTAAAAGCACCATCATTTATTCCTCATGCAAAGAATCTGCACCATGGCGTCATTTCCCACAGAGGCAAAGGAAAGTAATGAGGCTTCTCTGTTTCTTACGACACTTTTGTCCATTTCAGCCAACGGCAGGACGTTTGCCCTTAACTGTAGCTTTCTCTGTTGCTATACCATTTTCCATGATTAAGAATGTGTGCAAAGAAAATTGCTTCATCATAGCAAGAACATGCACTTATTTAGTAATTTCATGCAAAAGAAAAAAAAAAAAGGCTGGTATCTCAGTAAAAGAAGCTTGATGATCGTTCTGGTGTCATGAATCTGAATCAAACTCAAGTCAGGATTTATTCTTTGAAAATGTAACTGGACGACACCAAATGAATCTCACTGCAGAACTGGATCCAGATGCAAATGAGTTCAGATCAAAAGGTTGTGTTGGTGTTGTGGTCAGATGCACGTAGGGCTGCCACTAACGATTATTTTGATTGTCAAATAATCGAATCATACGTAAAGTGAATGTAAAACATACAATTAAACCTTTAATGAAAATAAAAATATCAGCGTCACCACATTTTCCTATTCAAACTCATCACTGTTGAAACATTAAAACGCATGAAATTGTGTTAAGGGCAGCTAATGAATCAGATCTTCATCGCTCATGTTAATGTTTACAGCGACATGCATTAAGGCTGGTTTATAGTTTTATATTTGCTGTGAATGCACACGTCAGCGTTCGGAACGTTTGTGTACAGACTTGCTGCAGCAGGTGAGGAGCACGGGGCCGAAACGCTCGATACTGGAGGCCTCCGCGAGGAGGACTACGCAGCACTTTGGCTGGAAGGCCAATCTGCCGGTCACAGCGCATTTCCTGTGCATTTCTGCAAACAGTTTACCTTAAAACTGCTGGGCTGGATCTCCCTGTTGCAGACGGACGAACACTCCTCATCAAGGAGAAAACATAATAAAGACGCTGTAGTTGAGGACAAAGTCTCTGGCGCTCTTGCAAACAACTCGCCAGTGTTTACCTCTAATCTCGTGTTCATGCTTTTCTACACACCTAGAGGCTAATCACCTGTAGCGTTCTAGCTCTCTGTTTATGCTAATATTAGCAGCTTAGCGAGACGACGGTCCCTCTTCATCACTGTCACACGCCACATCGTGCTTCCTTTTCAGGTGCTCATGCATCACAGTTGTACTGGTGAGGAAGGCTGGTTCTGTCTTGCAGATACTGCACTGCTCACTTTTCTCATTTGTTTTCTTATAATATTACTACACTTTTGAGCTTCGTTGCCGTCGGGCTGACCATGATTACCACTACTGCGCATGTGTTGAACAGAAAGACAGTGGAACGCGTCGCAGCAATTTTGAGAGAAAAACAAGGAATAAAAATGAAAAAAATGATTCATCGACTATTAAATTAGTTGTCAACGAGTTTAATAATCAATATAAACGTGACTAATTGACCAATCGTGGCAGTCCTAGATGCATGCTAGCTGTTTTACAGAATGACTGTTCAACATGCATTTTCAAGAACAAAAACAAGGATGAATGTGATGCTTGTGATGCTTTTAAAGCCAAGAATGTAACTTTAGTACATTTTATATGTTGTTAGATGCCTCTTAGCAAGTCACATCTTGATCAGAACACTCCAAAAACTCAAATCTTACCAAGTAAATTTTTTATCATTTCTAGTCAAAATATTTCATCACACTTACAGAAGTATAAGACATAAATCACCTAAAGAGAAACATTTCAGTCAGATATAGGAATTTGTTTTAAGACAATGCATCTTATTTCAAGAAATATTATCAAGAATATTTCAATTGTTCTATTGGCAGAATTTTTTGCTCATTTCAAGCAAAAAAAAAAAAAAAAAAATCTTGGCCATTCTTTTAATCATTCAAAAAAATTAAATTTTTGCTTGTATCTTCCAATAGAGCAAGTGGCATTTTTTTGGTAAGATTTCTTAAAATAAGATGCATTTTCTTAAAACAAGTTCCTATATCTCTCTGAAATGTTTTTCTGTAGGTGATTATGTCTTATATTGAGCATATGGGATTTTTTGTCTAGAAATGAGAAAAGTGTACTTGGTAAGACTGAGTTTTTGTACTGAAAGTGTTCTTTTTATATATTTTACCTCTTGCTTAGCAGCTGTCTTCCCAGTCATCAATTCACTGACGTCTATTTGAGCTGCTGCACATTTACTTTTTTACCTCTTAGATATTTTCTGTGTATTTTTGTCACATTTGTGCTTGTTTTGATTGCATCTGTGCAGTTCTGTAGTTTGGAGGTGCGTGTCATTTATGCTGCTGAGCCGAAGACAATTTTCTACTTTAGTAGGCAATAAAGATTTATTCTATCCTGCTCTATCAACCCGTTTGGTCTGTCAGGTGTAAAACGTTGGTGCAATCCCGTCCAAACAGTTGGTAAAGTGTTGGTGCCTTTACCTCTCCAGACCCCTGCATATGAAAGCCAAGCAGCTTTGTCTTTGTCTGATCTGAAGAGAAAACAGCATCTCAAAAGGCTTTTTCTCTGTCAAATTGCAATAAAGGTATAAAAAGAGAAGATTTGGGCGGTTCGCTCTTTGTTTTTAGTCTTTCTGTAAATGGTGTTAAGGTTTAGCATCAGACATCGACATTGATGCTTTGTTTGTTCTTTGGTTGTTTCTTCCTGTTTGGATCAATTTCCTCTTAACTGGAGGTGACAGTCTGGGTCTCCTGCCTGATCCTGGTAAAGTGGCTCTACATCCCAATGTTTTAAAGGTGCAGTGCGCGACAGAATCAAAGGTAAATGACAGAAAAGAATATACAACAGTCCTCAAAATGATTTATACCATCCAAATAAAGAAAAGGCCAAATTCATAATAGTAGTTCAAATATTAACAAACTAAATATTAACGAAACTAGTAATAAATAAAAAATGACAAAATTATGATTTCGTGAAAGAAAATATTGCTTTTGAATTGTGGTTTGAAATAATAATAAAAAAAAATTTTAAAAACTGTTCCAGACACATTAGAGCACCTTTCCTATTAACAGTGGACCAACATACATGTCAACAGGTGCAGACGTCTTATTGAACGAACAGAAAACACCTGATTGCAGTGATTGCCTCAAAATGTTGCTCAACAACATTTTAGCTTCGGAGCCCCATCATGCTTGTTTATTTGTTTTATTTTTTGCATGTTTGTTTTTAATATTTCTTTTGAACCACAATTCAAAATCAATGTCGTGATTTTCATAGAATTTTTTATTTGTTATTACTTTTGTCAATTTCAACTTATTTCACTGACATCTGACTTTTTCCTTCCTCTATTCTTTAAAAACTGTGTTTTGTTCATAATTTTACTAAAATAAATTTTTTTTTAAATAATTTTTTACATAATGTTTTTATGCTCTTTGAATGAACAATTTGCAACGACTTGATGCCATAAAAGTACAATAGAGGAAGACCTGAATTTTTGGCCAATGATGGCCACCGTCCATTAGGGATGGGTACCGAATTCAGGACTTTTAGCATCAGGTGTGGTGGAGTTGGACGGAACTAAAACGTGCATCACCAGGATTGGAAAACTCTGCTTCACGGCAGCATTTCGCTTTACACATCACATACTTGGAGCTGGAAATCACCACACCAGGGTCACAGTTCATGGGTTTTGCTTCAGTTTTTATTTCTGTCCTTAATGCCAGCCATACATCAGAGGACTATTTAAAGATTTGGAAAAGACTCTTGGAGGACCATCTCACACTAGCTCACATCTAAAGACAGTTTGTAGTCTCAGACTGAGATTTTACAAAGACTGGGAATGTTGCAGGGTCGCTATTTACAAGGCTACAACTAGATTCTTTCAGCATTTTTTACCATCATGCAATTTGTTCCCATCATCATCATCATCATAAGCCCACAAAGACACTGTCTAAAAACAGATGAAACATTAAAAACAGGAAGGTAAAACACTAAAAATGCAAACCATAATCTGCTCTCTGTAACTGAGAACATTCATGACCAGCATGTCTGCAGCTCTGATGTTTATTTACTGTTTACTGTCAGCGATCTTACTGCTGCTGTGTTCTGCAGTCAGATATGACAGCTCGGGGTTCGCGTGGTGTTCTCCGTGAGTCACGTGACCGCTGTTACATTTAAATCAACGCATGTCGCAACTCTGTATTTCTGTGGCTCAACGTACGATGCAGCTCTGAGTATTGACGGTTCTGGGGGTGGCACCTGCTGTCAGAGCTCATCCAGCTGTCGGTTGTTAATTGTGTTGCGTCGCTGCGATAATGTTTAACACGTTTGAGCCCAAGACGGGGAAAAGATTGCCATAAATCCATCTCAAACCTGACGATCGAGGCCGCGGGGGCGCGCTGCGACTCCAGTAAAACTCCTGAGATTTACTAAAGACCTCCTGTCTGAAGTCTGTGATGGTGAAAATCGTTTGGTGTAAGCCGAGCATTACTTTCTATTGTTTTTTAGTCTTGTGTTTTGGTTTCTTGTCTTATTTTGCAGTCACACCCTTGTACGTTCTGTTCTCTTCACTTCCTGTTCAGCGCACACCTGGCCTGACGTTGCTGATTGCTCCACCTGCTCTTCATTTCATTAGTTCTCGTCTTCATTGTATAAATACCCATGTTTCTTTTGTTCTCTGGCAGAAAAAGCAATACGAGATACAACATTAGACTGACTTTTACTGACTGGAGAGAGCTGAGAGTAAAATTACGATTGTCAAATTAGCATCGTTAGGGGGCACTTGTGCTAAAGTTCAGTTATGCTTCCTTTGCTGATGCACTTTTATTTGCTAAACAGATCCAATTATGTTTAATGTTCTTACACTTTCTCATTGTTGTTCTCAATTCATGCTGTAAACCACATGCAGTTTATGGAGGCTACCAGCTGTTTGAAACCTGTACTTGGTAAGAAAACCAGTTCCAGCTGGATCTACATTTATAAAACAGACTTTTAAAATCATCTTTTCAGCCTTGGCTGCGATTACCCGAACTATCATTGTTCGCAGGCTCCTGTTAGCATCTCATGCAGCACAGCAGCTGCTTTCATGTTCCTTTGTTGTGATTGTTGTCAGCATTACCCCAGCGAGCGATGCCCCGCCAGGTTACAGGTGGTTTTCAGAGAGGCATGTGGCTGTGCAGCTGGACGACCTCATGCCTCATGCATTGCTCCGCTGAGTGCAGGGTTAGGTTGTTCATGCTGAGGAGGAGCAGCGTCTGCCAGGCCGCTTCACAGCATCGCTGCTGCTGTGTGAATGAACTCTGTTTATGATCTCTCTGTCTCACAATAGAAATGTCTCACATCACCCTGAGGCTGTTGGTAAGGCCTCGGTCAACTCACTCTCAGCATAACACACTATAAACGAGCGTATTCACAGGCAATCTGATTCCATTTGGAAGCATAACAGCATCAGAAGGAGGTCAGAGAGAGTGGAACTGCTGGGAAGAGGCTGAACCAGTGACTTTAAGTGACATTTACGCCTTTAGTTACTGGTTCCATCTAGTTTAATTTGACGCTAATGCACAGTTGACACTGTGGCTCCTTTTTTATGCTTGAACTTCAACTCATTTTTCAATTTTTTTAAAGCTTTACACACCAGTTTCACCCACTGGCTGTCTGATAATTTCCACTTTAAACTGTGTGTGCTTTTGTTGTTACAAGTGGTGAAATTTCAGTATACAATGCCTTATATAGAGGCCCATTCATTCTGCTCCCTTCACTGCTATTATATGGATATACGCGGATCTACGACCTAAATAGCATCCAAAGCAGTCAAAGTGATGCAGTAATGTTATTGATGAGTAAATGCACGTATAAATTCCTAGAAATTAGGTCCAGGTTGAAAGAAACCAAAGTTATCCTTTAATAACCCTTGGCCCCAGCAATTTTCTCTGCCACCCTGTGGCCACCCCCAAAGAAAATGTCTGCAGGCGTCCCTGACATCATAGCCGAGCACAAACTGTTGTTACCAGCCATATTAACACATGGTGTCTTTCAGTCTTGTCCCTGGCACTTTGCTCAGACAAGGACTCGGACACTGGAAGCCATAAGAAACTAATAAAGCAGATTTTTACAATGTTGTTTATAAAAAAAAAACATTGTTGGGATATAACTTTGAACTGTGCCTGACTTGATCCCTTATTTGAGGTTTGTGGTCCTGACCAGGACTCCAGAACATCCGTAGTGATGCACAGGTTGACCCAAAACCAACAGGTCCAGAGCGTTGACTTGAGGTTTGGGAAGGCTTAAGCTGATAAAATGTCACAGGTTGAGGCGAGTCAGCCAGGAAGCTGAAAAGGCTGCATCCTGATTAAGTTAAAAATGATTTGCAGAAACCATGGATGCAGTTAGTGTGGTTCTTCACCTTCTGCCTTCTCTGCCCCTGAGACTCTGTATGACAAACACATCCGGTAGAAATCAAACAGAGCCTGCAGGTCTCCGTCCTGACTGCTAACCGCTGTCTGTTTACAGAATTATAAACAGGGGGAGAAGGAAAATAAGAGCTGGATTTGTAGCGGTGGAGACATCATATGGTCATATGACATCATATCATATGGTTATGGTAAAGAACATCTGCAGTGCAACCATGTTGACTACAGGTTGCGATTAGTCGAGTAATCGACTAATTGTCGACTATCAAAATAGTCAAAATAGACTAATTTCATAACAGACTAACCTTTTTTTTGTTTGTTTGTTTTTTACCTCCACCAAGGAGGTAATGTTTTCAGTACTGTTGGTTTGTCCGTCCGTCTGTCAGCAGCTTTACGGGAAAAGTTCTGGCTGGATTGACCTGAAATTCTCACCAGCCGTGTGCCTCAGCCGAAGGACGAACCCATTACATTTTGGTGGTGATCCGGATCACCTTCTGGATCCAGGAATTTGTTGAAGGAATCTTTATCATTGCGAGAGTTGCTTGGCAAAGGTCTGCACTCTCCGAGTGCTTTTCTAGTCTGCTTTATTTTTCCTCTCAAAATTGCCACTGTACCTTCCACGACCTTGTCTGCCTTTCTGTCTGGTCAGCTTTTCTTGAATTGTACATTGACGTATAAACACTGACTTTAGCTTAGCTTAGCATAGTTGCTGGAATCTGGCGGTTCCAACTAGCACCACTTGGCGAAAGTGAACTAATTAACTCAAGATTTTTTCCAATTACGTTTCGTGACCCGCACTAGGCGGCATTCATACAGTTCCCATATTGAATGCCGCCTAGTCAGTCCTTTGATGTGAAATCGGCTTCTCGTTTGTACTCGATCAGAATGTGCGGGTCATGAAACATAATTAGAAAAAACTCTCGAGTCAATTAGTTCAATTTTGCCAAGTGGTGCTAGTTGGAACCGCCAGATTACAGCGACTATGCTAAGCTAAGCTAAAGTCAGTGCTGCCAGATTCAGAGAATGACTGGGTTAGTTATAAAACGCTTCTGCCCACTTGTCCAACTCAGGGGACTGCAGGGGGGGCTAAATTTCTCCCAGAGGTGGCATTTGCCTTTAACTATTTCTATTTCATTATTTATTAGGATTTGATGGGGATGACGTTTTTTTATTGCATTCTTTATAAGTGACTTTCTTCTTCACTTTTATCATCTGCGCTGCAGTTTGTTTGTTTCAGGGAAACAAATTCATTTCTCAGGTTCTACAGGGATGACAAAATCTTTTCTGTTCTTCTCTTCAGGTTTTAAAATGTTAGTTGACGTTTCTGGATGCAGAGGAAGTTTTTTTTAGGTCTGACATGAAAAATATTTCTTAAACATTTTCCTCTGATTGTATTGTTTGATCTCCTTCTCCGATTGTTGAATTATATTTGGTTGTTTTTATGTTGCAGCTTGGCCTGATGGGAATTAGCTGCGCATGCAATCTTGCATATTTACATTTACATCCTCATTTATGAATTGTTCCTTTATAGATCAAGAAAACCTACAACCCAACAAGGTAGCATCAGACAATAACACATTAAATCACAATGAATGGGAACAAACAATAACTAGAATTACAACAGCAGTGAAAATGAATTATTCATTTATGTGAAACTGTTCGTGTTGAACAGCAGTGATGAGATTTAAAAATGCCTGATAGAAAAAGCTGTTCCACAGGTTCATGGAAGGGACACAGGACATCCCCGGAAAAGCTCAGTCTCCTTGTTTTCTCTGAATCTGTGAAAATCTAAGAGCATCTGGCTGGTTGCAGTTCCCGCACAGAGATGTGGGTGTGAACATCTGTTAAATAAGATGGCGCCAATCCATTTAAAACTTTAAAAGCACACAATAAAATCTTAAAATGGACAGGAAGGGATGCCAAGACGAGTTACAGTAGATATCCAAGCTTTTTCCTGCCATTGAAAAGAACTATTTGCAAACGATGTGGAAAAGACAGATATGGAGCAGCAGATGCAGTCCGGCGCATTTCAGCTGAGAGGTGATAAAAGACTTTTTCCAGGTCTTTGAGGGGGAGATAAGGCTGCCGTTTGGAAATCTCTCTTAGTTGATGAAAGTTACATCCGACTGCAGCTCTGATCTGCTTATCTGTTTGGCTGGGTGTGAGCCGAACACCCCAAACAGATCAGATTCTTTCAACCAAATGACTTCAGTCTTCTTTTCATTACAATTCAGTAAGTTGAGCTTCATCCAGGTTTTAAGTTCACTTACAGTCGTCCTCAAAATTATTCATACCCTCCAATTAAAGAAAATGCTCATTTCGCAATAGTAATTCAAATAACAAGAAACTAATAATAAATAAAAGTTGACAAAATCATAATTTAGTGAATCAACATTGTTTTGTGGTTGGAAATAATATATATATATATATATATATATATATATATAAAAACAAATAAACAAAACTGTCCCAGACACATTAGAGCATCTTTCCCATGAACAGTGGACCAAAGTACCTGTCAACAGGTGTATTAGTCTTTTCGAGCATAAGAGAAAACACCTGATTGCAGTGATTGCCTCAAAATGTTGCCCCATCATGCTTGTTTACTTGTTTTATTTTTTATGTGTTTGTTTTTAATATTTTTAAATGTTGACCGTAACATTTGATACGGTCAAAGAGCAAAATAAATAAATAAATAAAAGAAATTAAATAATGTCCTCAGTCCCGAGTTACTGTTTTCATCCGTCAGTGTTAAAGTAGAAGAAAAGAGTTTTGTTTTTTTGTCCTTGCATGCGTGGAGATAGTGTAACTGTGTTGTGTGATGTCGCGGCTGCTGTCGTCTGTGGATCTTCATGGTGGACTGTGTTGAACAGCAGCGCATGATGCTGCTTTGTCACCGTGGATTCATGTTCTCACGTATGTTATAATGAGAGGCTGAGACGAGGCAGTTCAGGTCCAGTAAAAGATCGCTGGACCCGAACTGCCTCGTCTCAGCCTCTCATTATAACATACCTGAAAACATGGTAACCCACAGCTGGACGAGAATAATACATGTTTGTAGCATGTGAAATAAAAGCCACGAAACATTCAGAATCATAATTTAATTTTATTTCAAACTTGGAATGAACTACGATATCCTGCAATCTCTTACACTTAAACACGTTACAACGATATTCTACCATCTGTGATCCTTTTTGTTCATGATCATTTAAGAGAATTAATTTTGAATTAAAGTGATCAGGGAAGTTTGACCAAACCTGTATGTAAAATCTTAAAAAAAAAATAAAAAAAGAGAGAGGGAAAAAAAGCATTCAGCAGAGGCGTTAATTTTGGACAATATGCGGACATACTGGATGCATTAACAACACCTGCATGGTCACGTTTTATTTTCTGCCAATGTGATCAGAGCGGCTCGGCAGATTTCATTCTAATCTGATGCTTTCTGATATCAGAAATGATTAAAAATCCCTAGAAAAACCTTCAGTTTTGGAGGAATTACATTTAAAGCTTGATATATTAACAAACTCCCTCTCTGTAAAATTCCAGAAATTCCTCGACACGCGCAGATGACAAAACGATGCATCGTTGGTCACATGATGGAAACGATGCAGCCAAAACTTCTGGTTCTTTAGATCGAAATGGGCTCAAATGTAAAATCCAGAGTGGAGAAACAACACGTCTGGCCCTCACTGGAAGACAAGATTTCCAACGGTCACGTACTTCCGGTTTTACGTACTGGTTGTTGTTTTCCATTTATTTCTTCCCTTCTCTTTTATTTGTTTCCTTGATCTGAGCAGCACCACCCGCCCATCCCTCCTGTTTGCCTCATTTTATGTGCAGTCGACTCCCACTTGGGACGATAAATTCCCCTTTACTCCTCCTTACATGTGGGCATCTTTCTTTTATGTTGCTTCTTATTTCCCGAGCCGAGCCGGGTCGTAACGTTTGTCATTACTGTAGTTATGACTAAAGCATCTGAATCAATGTTCGGTGGGAGGTGTGAATGGGGTTGTGTGCTGCTGAAGGTGTGGTAGAAGTTATCGGGTTATTCCCTCCATATCTCCATGTCCCTGAGCGCATTTAAATGTCCTTTTTCTTCTTTCTGTGTGACTGCTTTAGGTGTTTCCTCTGATAGCCAGATAAAGATGGTTTTTATCAGGACCAAAGAGACGAAGAATTTTGTTTTTAAGTCATGGGCTTCATAAAGTGGGAAAAACAAACAGTGTTGTGTAAGTGGATAAGCATTAATGTAATATACTGTAGTTCCTTAACATTTAAACAGCAACAACAGGAAGTGACACCAAAAAGGACTTTTTAAGAAATGATCAAATGTTACCAGCAAAGACTAAAAAAATGGGCGTAGTATCCGATTACGTCTGAAGAGCTGGAAGTGAAGCCAGCCAGCATTTCCCACCGTCACCATCTTGCCGTGTCACGTGTGTCGTCACTCCCAAAAAATACTAAACTGGGCAAAGAAAATGCCGCTCCGAGCCGCGGGGCAAATGATTGACAGCCAAGCTAAATGCTAACCAAGCTAATCTGAAGTGAACAGGAATAAACGAAACGAGGCGGTCGAAAGGCACGCTCGGACTGGGTGTCAACCGGGGCAAACTCTGCTGGAAATGTGTGAAGCCCGGAAGTTAAGTTAAATAATTGTAGTTCTCTCTTCATCCACTAGGGGCTCTAGAACAGAGCAAATCCCCACAGACTTCCATAATAAAAAGACCGACTTCACAGCAGAAATAGACGTTTACAGCAGAAACAAACATGTTTACAGCAGGAAACAAACATGTTTACAGCAGGAACAAACATGTTTACAGCAGGAACAAACATGTTTACAGCAGAAATAAACATATTTACAGCAGGAACAAACATGTTTACAGCAGAAACAAACATGTTTACAGCAGGAACAAACATGTTTACAGCAGAAACAAACATGTTTACAGCTGAAAAAACATATTTACAGCAGGAAAAAAAATGTTTACAGCAGAAATAAACATGTTTACAGCAGGAAAAAAAAAAAAATGTTTACAGCAGAAATAAACATGTTTATAGCAGGAAAAAACATGTTTACAGCAGAAACAAACAAAAAACATGTATTCTTATTGAACCATTTCATACAGGTGTGTACCGAACCCCGAGAATTGTGTATCGAATATCAAACAACACAAAATTTCCACTTCATATCATCAAGTGGTCTTCTGAAGATGAGGTCTGTGTTGGTCCTTTGTTCATTTTTATATTAAGAGTTGTAAATTACTTTTCATTGTATCCTTCATTAGATTAATTTGGGAGTAAAATGCAGTGTTGGCCCCAAATATCGGCAGGTTGTATCGGCTGAGGCTGCTGAGAAAAGATCGGTACTGGTATCGGCCCTAAAAAATCTGTATCAGTCGATCCCAAATTCTTAACACAGATCTTGTGTGTAATTTCACCTTGTCATTCATATGCTTGCAATATCGTCTTTTTTTTTTCTTTTTTCATTTGAAAGGACAGGAAGCACAAAATTAATACTTTTAGATAAAAATAGAGGATTTAAAAAATCCTCCATAACAACAGATGATTAAAAAGAAGTTCCTATTTTTTGGTTGATAAATAAAATAACAGTTACAGCGCCTGTTATTGTGGGGCCTGACAACCACAGTCATCTATTGTTATTCCCACACGTTATCCGTGGAAGCTGAAAGGCACCGAAAAAGCTTGACACATGCTGAAGATAAAGAAGTGTGAGCTAGTCTCAAAAAATACAAAAGGTACCTGGAGTGCCGGCAGCTGTGTCGTGCTCGGCTGCATTGAGAGCTTGATGAAAACAGAGCTGCACTTGACTACCAATCTACCACCCTCGGGAAGGGGTGTAGATTTTGAATGAGCTTGATATCCAGTGAATGAGAAATAAATGCCTCTCTTAAGTACCTGTCAGCAATGCGAACGGAGCCGCAGCTGCGTTAAGCTTCACTCAGAGCTTTTTAAAGCCTGAATTCTCGGGATGCAATGAGCTCATGGAAAGTAAAGATAAATGCATGATGCATAGTGATTGTTTTCTGTCATAGTTGAGACTGAACAGAGAAACTGAAAGTACAGGAAGCAGAATGACCTTTACCCACAAATAAGGTCACAAAGCAGGATGATATGATTTATTTATCCATTTACTTTAAATAAACTGAGACAGAATGTGCACTGCATCTTTTATTGACTGAAAAATACTTAACTTGTTAAAATATCAACTGAGGTTAGATTTTATTCGAAGTCTTAAAGGCAAATAGTGTGAAACTTTAAACATGCAGCATGTAGCAAATTCAGACGTAAGTGGCATCAAATTTAACATCAATATAAATTTGTCATCTGTGGGCTTTCATTTAGTTTAGTCTTGTCTGAGTCCCGTCTTGTTTCCTGTTTTATTTTGTAGTCCTTTCCTGGTTCCAGTTTACTTCCTGATCCCATGCTCACCTGGTTTTCATGCGTAATCTGCTCCACCTGTTCCTCATTTCTCGTTAGTCCCTCTGTGTATTTATACTCCCAGTTTTCAGTTGTTCTTGGCCACTTAATCCATGATGAAGTTATCATTTTAAAAACTGTTTCTATTGGTATCTTGGTGCTTCCATAAAATAACACTTTTGTTCTCCTATGAGTCATTTATATGGGGGAATTGCATGGTGTTGTGGGGGGGTGGTAATGTCGCGGGCCTTGGCGAAGTAGACCCGGGCTCAAGTCTCCGACACAGCACTCAGGTGTATTATGGACCCCTGAGCAAGGTCCTGAGAGACCCCAGGCAGCTGCTCCCCGGGCGCTGTCATTGGCTGCCCACTGCTCTCAGGCCTTGTACATATGTAGCTGGATTTTTGTAAAATGTACATCCTTCCTCCTCTGACTAGAAAAAACAAAATTGAGTCCACACCACTTTGTTTTTAGAGGGGAAAATCCTCCCACACCGAACTGCAGAGGTGTCGTTGAGCACATTCACAGGGAGTGAGCTCTGTTTCTGAGGGTCCGCTCCTTCACTGTCAACCAGGCGATGACCTGGGAGTACTTTTTTTTTTTTATCCATGTTGCAATTCTTAATTTGATGTAAGACTTCATATTAATATGGAGGAATAAGGGGGGTGGAGGGGGGAGTGATGGCAGGCGAGTAGGAAGAGTTTTTGCTTAAGATGAGACACCACGGGCAAATAGGGAAAAAAAAATTCAAATAACTGGTATCACCATAAAACTTTCCTGTTTTATTCCTCACATTAGGGCTATCATTTTTTGTATTGCAAGTTATCTGAAATTTTATGTTTAATATGCAAATTAAGTGTTATAAAGCCAAATATGCGCTAATTTGCATATATTTCTAGGAAAAAAATCTCTCAACACAGGATTAAACTAAATTTAAAATTTCTATTGAATTGTTTTCACATATTGAAGTCAAAAGTTTTTACAAAGGGGATTTTGGATATCTCTATAGATCATTTCACAATTTAGAATATACTGTCAACAACCAGAAAAAACTCATTTTTTGCCATATTTTTGGGATGAAATGTTCTATAAATCAGGCTGTGAATGAGATCAAGAAATCCTTCCGTAAAAACTTTAAGAAAACAGTCAGGAGCAAAACTTGAAAGTTTGGTTTCTGTAAGTGCTCCTGAAGTGGAGATTTTTTACTCGGAATAAGAGAAAAAACTCTTTTTGAGAAAACAGCCTTTAAAGTTTTGGATTGTAAAATTCTCCACATTTTTGTTCTATAACACTATTTACAGACATCCGATCCAATCAGATTCATGAGCTGGAAATATCAAGTTTGGTTGAGATGAAATTGTTCAGGAAAAAGAGACGTTTCCAACGATACCAGACATGATGGGGTCAGACGAGCACCACGGTGCTGCGCTCCGTTTAAAACACCAACTTCAGCTGCAGTTTGACGAGATTTGGGTGCATCAGACAAAGTATCAGGAAATAAACTCCTAAAATGTTTATTTTTGACGTTTTTTTTGTATTTTTTTTACACTAGTCTGAAAGAAAACCTGTAGAAGGAGGGAAAAAAAAAACTCAAAATTGACCGGGTAATGAAAAAACGGGGTTTTTACCTGTAGTGCTTCAGCTTAAATAGAGGGGGAAGCGTTTGCAGGTGTAAAGAGGCTAAACCAGAACAAATGGAGCACGAACAGGTCCCGGATCTGAGCGCGTCATCTCGCGTTTTAAACCAAGTGAAAACTGCGTCCAGCCCGACTCGCGTTTTGTTTGCCAGGGCAGTAAATGCTGAGGACCAGCTTTAAACACAAGTCGCACATGTGATGTCACAGCGCATTTTGTTACAAACAGTGATGTTTCAAATATTAAATCCCCGGTTATTGATGTCAACACACAGTTGCATAAACGGAAGGAAACGAAATGTTCACTTTGGCCAAAAATCTGTGTTTATGTGTGGATGACGGGAATAATCATGGGATTATGAGAAACCCTGCTACATGTGCAAGGCCTCAGGTTCAGCCTGAGATGGATTAAATGCAGAGAATGAATTTCCTAATTGGGATTAATGGACTGCGTACTCGGGCAGATATAAATCCCAGCATGCACCTGCACACGTGCAGCATTTCCAGCCTCCTCCTCTGTCTCCATACAGGGCAGCCAAACCTGAGCGAAACCTGTTCTTGGCCTTTTATCTGCAGCTTTTTCTTCTGCTTTCCTCTCGCTGCTGGTTTTAATCACCTAATTATGACCTGACTTTTTAGTTTTTGTCTCCCAGTTCTCCACCTGTGCACGTGTAGAGTTTGGAGACCTTTTTTTTGCCACCCACCCCCCTTTCCTCATGTTATCGTTTTCCGTATCTGCAATGGTGCGCCCTGTGGGGGCTGCGTGGCCTCGGTCTGCCTGATCCTGTCTTCATATGTTTTGTTTGTGTGCCTTGGACGGGTTGTACTGAAACATGAATTTCCCCTCGGGGTTCAATAAAGTATCTTTGATTTGATTTGGCCATTTGCATTAATGTGTTTATGTACTGGAAATAAATGTACATGTTAAACAAAAACACCCATTCACTGTCGTTTTGCAGCAGTTACTTTCACTGTTTTTATTCGTTTCAGCACCTACATCCTCACATCAACCAACAGCTGTGGAATAAATAATACAATATTATTTTCATGTTGACGGGCAGCTCTCGCTCTGCACTGCTTTGTGGTGATGTCACAAGTTTGCATTGTCCCAAACCATCAAGTATGCAGAGTCCACACTGACTCCTCCGTACCCACACGTTCACAAGTATGCAGCAAACGAATTGGGAAACGGTCACAGAGTTGTTTGTCCGCTCAGAGACACCGTAGTAAAGATGGTGCCACAAATATGGCGGCCGCCATGTATGTGGACTCACTGCAAGTAAACATCTCATTTGAAATCAATGAAAACACAGGTTATTTTAGGAAAGTGATGCAACACAGTTTTTATTTAGATATTAGATTTTGACCTTTGATTTTGTTGCACCGATCGATCTGCAACGATCATAATCAGCCAATAGCGCTCCTCCCAGTTTTAATCTGAGTTCTCAAAACAGATCATTTAATTCGATCTGATGACGTTTACAGTATCGATAGCGTTTGGCGTTAAACGCGGGAAATACAGAGGAGACTCTGGAATCTCTTCACTCCACGGAGACGGTGGAGGACAAACTGCGATCTGGGTTCGGTCCCGGGTTCCCAAACGGCCGGTTGATGACCTGCTGTCCCGATGCAGGATGGCAGGTGGTTAAACGGGGCCGAATCAGACGAATGCTGCGCCATCGTCAGCGCGCAGCTCCTGGAGGAAACGATGAAACTCACCAAACTCAGAACACCTCTGAACAATCTGATGAATCCAGACACGGCGCAGAGACGCCCGACAACGTCGTTCTCTGGCCTCGTGGAGCAGATAACGCCGAGCAGCTGCTCAGTTTCATCCACCATCGTACAGAGACAGACGAAGGAAAACAACCGGGTCCTCCATCACTCGAGACGCTCTTGACACACGTGACGCAGGCAAATCTGCCGTTCATGCTGCTTAATCACAAGTAAGCTCATCCATGAAATCACATATTTTGGCTATAGCATGTTTATGTTACAGTCTGAGTTTTGTTCTAACAGAAAAGCTGCATATCAGCTCCAAGTTTATGTCCAAGAGAAAATGTTGCAGTTGCACATAAGTCACAGTTATATTCTCATATGTACAGTATAATCTATTTTACTTCATTTTTCAACAAAATCTTTGTAGCTAAACTCCAAATAGTGTCTCTGAGAAAGAGCCTCTAGAGAGAGTGAAATGTTTATTATAGTGCACGTGTGTTGTGCACATAATCCATTTTTATTTTCAGATTGAATTCCTTTTTCCACAGAAAAACAATGTTTGTCGTTTACAACTTGTATCAACTCTAAGAGAGTGAAATGTTTGCTGTTGTATGTGTTGCTGCGCTGCACATGTTGTGTGTTGTACACATGATTATTGCCACAACAAAGCTACACTTACTCTATGTAAACTGAGTCCAAGCTGTCTCCAAGAGAGTCTCTGAGAGTGAAATATTACCTCAGCCTGCAATAAAACAGGTCAAAGAATGATAATTTCCCATCTCCTAATTGTTATACTCATAACTCATGTACATAACATGTCAATGTTCTGTACATGAGATAACAATAATGGAGAATTTATGGATTTGACGCTGTGATCGGTGATCGGCAATGTCGGCATCTTTAATTAAGCAACAATTCACCTGTTACCAGTTCAGAAGGGCATCCATCGATAAAGTTCACCCCTAAACCATCAGCTACCCAGTAAAACCAGTACACGCAGCTCACGTGAAGCTCCGTCATCAGCTGCACTGCTCTCAAAAGCAGTCACTGTCTGCATCTGCATGTTGGATTGATTTTTTCCTTCTCCCTCTTTGTCAGTACCTTGTGCAATCTAGATGTTTTAACTATTAAATGTTTAACTGCTAATATTTGGTGACCTCCTCTTCCTCCCCCTCTGATTAGTATTCATGATGGTGGGGCCTATCTGTTCTAATGAAGTGCTGCTGCACTCAGAAATATTGCAGTGCCACTGCCGTCACATTCCTGGTTAATTTTGGATCATCATGATGAAAGATTGCGCAGGCTTCCACGCCGTGTGTGTGGGTGTGCATGGGTGTGTGTGTGTGTGTGTGTGTGAGAGGGAGAGAGAGGGAAGATGTGTGTTGGTCTTATGGGGTTTGCTGTAAGATTAAAGCAGAATGACAGATATTAAATGTAAGCTAAAACCTCAGCTCACATAGTGGTTATCACATCATCAGGCTGCAGTTTAATCAGCAGATATGGCAAAGGATATCGTGAGTGTGTGTGTGTTTGTGTGCATGTGAGATAGAGTGTGAATATGAATAGGTGTGTGTACGCTGCTTCTTTTGGCTGAACTATCAGAGATATTGCTCACCCCATGTAACACAAACACCACGCAGTGCTTGTAGCTTTCTGTCACATCAGCTGCTGCTTTAATCTAAAATTTATTCATTCATTCATTTTCTGCACCGGTTAGTCCAGCTCAGGGTCGCAGGGGTTGCTGGAGCCTATCCCAGCTATGATCAGGGGAGGGGCAGGGTACACCCTGGACCCTGGATTTTATCTAAAATATGAGCACAAAAAAGAAAAGAGAGAGGTTGAGGTTTAAATTCTGCAAATATGAAAGCAGCAAATGGGGAGTTTTGATTAATAATGGAGTTAAAAATATACTAAATGATGTCGTTTTGAGTAAATTCTGGATGCTACCCACTCAGGACACTTGGATTACATTGGACGAGCAGTATGGAGGAATATTGACAAGTTTTTGTGGACTTTTCTGGACCTTTTTGGCTCGGACCCCGACAAACTCCATTATATGAAAGTTGGGGGGAAACGAGAAGCCTTCCTGATCTCCGGCTGCATTTGACATATTAAAAAAGTGCTGCAGAGTCTTGCTCACCATGAGGGGAAGTGGAAAATAAAGTTACATCATTCTGTGGGTGAACTGCTGTAGTCCTTTAACCAGCTAAAAATCATTGTTGTGCAACTCTGCTACAGGCTGAGGTCTTTCTGGCAGCTAGCAGGTAGCTAACTATTAGCCTCCACGACTAAAATCAGCACCTGATCTGCCACCTGTCAATTAAAAGGACACGCCCCTAATTGTGTGTAATTTTAAGATTAAATTACATCTAAACGGATGAGTTATAAAAAAAATTCAGCCCCCTCACAGTTGACATGAAGGTAAACTTAACCTATTAAACCTATCATGATTTTTTTAACCAGGCTGTAAACATGTTTTTTGTTTCTGCTGTAAACATGTTTATTTCTGCGGTAAACATGTTTGTTTCTGCTGTAAACATGTTTATTTCTGCGGTAAACATGTTTATTCCTGCTGTAAACATGTTTGTTTCTGCTGCATGCAAACATGTTTATTCCTGCTGTAAACATGTTTGTTTCTGCTGCATGCAAACATGTTTATTTCTGCTGTAAACATGTTTGTTTCTGCTGCATGCAAACATGTTTATTCCTGCTGTAAACATGTTTGTTTCTGCTGCATGCAAACATGTTTGTTCCTGCTGTAAACATGTTTGTTTCTGTTGCATGCAAACATGTTTATTTCTGCTGTAAACATGTTTATTTCTGCTGTGAGGTTGGTGTTACAGTATTAACATGGGAGTTTATGGGGATTTGCTCTGTTTTGGAGCCCCTACTGGATGAAGATCCCATCGTTTGGCGCAGGCCTTTCCTTCTTAATCCTTTTTCTTATTATTGTTTTTATTAATTCTTCTCTTTTTAATTAGGTCTTATGTGTTTTTATGTTTTTATGTTTTCAGCCTTGTGTTGACGTCCTGCTATGTAAAGCTCTTTAGGCATCCAGTTGGATGTAGAAATTTGTGCTATATAAATTAAATAAATGAAATAAAAGAATGAAATTGAGAAAATACTGCAATTTTTTAAACTTGACTTCTGGGCTTCACTCTTCTCCAGCGGAGTTTGCCCCTGAAACTTTTTTCATTTGGGTTGTGTACTATCTTCATTTACTCTTCACCAGCAACATTTATCTCACGTGTTCCCTTTATGACTCAGATTTGTTCAATCAGACCTTGTGCTTGCAGAGATGTTCTCATTTCATTTGGGGGATGCAGCTTTCAAGCAGAGGCCAACAAATAGGCCCCATAAGAAACGGAGAATGCCCCTGACTTTGCATACAATTTCCCACTAATGCATCCATGGCCATGTCTGTAACTGCTAATATTCTATACAGTGACAATAAAATCAAATGGTTTGAAGCTTTTGTTGCCAGTTTTATATCTTTGCTGAAGGTCAAATTCACATGATTGCTTTGGTAAACGCAAACTCTGATCTGATTTATCTCACAACAACAAACTGGCTGTATATTTAACTCCATTCGCAGCGGGACATCACAGTTGATCCATGGTGAACTGTCAATAATAAGCTAGCAGTCCATCTTCACAGGCCGGCCGCAGTCAATAGCTAAAGACGTTTCACACACAAACACACACACATATACACGACTGCTGTTTGTGGTGGCTCTGCTGACAAAGCTGATCCAGTCTTTTTACAGCTCCTTTGTTGGCCCGACCAACGCTGACTTTGCATCTTGCAGCCAAAATGAGGTAACTGTAACACAATATGTACAAGCCTCAACAATAAACTTCACTGTCAATACGGAGCTGAAGTAATAACCGCACGTCCACAACCACTGGATCTACCTCTGTCAGTCAAAGCGGGAGTCACATGCTGTGTACTCGTTTTCTAGTGGATGTGTACACATAATTCACATTGAATTAATCAACCTTTCACACCCACCATCCCTGCAATCAGATTAGTCACATTATAGAAATAATCAGTTTATCACACTGCGTATATTGAGGATGATATTATACAGAACAGGCCGACTACAAATGTGAGGGAGGTAAAATCATCACCCAATGTGACCTTCCGCTCCATGTCAGGCTGTTTCATCAGCTTATACTTTAATATAAAATAGCCCAGGTGCTTTTCACCCACCATTTCACCTAGATTTTACACCAGTGCTTGACCTGTCTGATGGGATGTTTTTCATGTTGCGTTTTAACTTTATAAAATTTGGAGGTTTTGCCTTTAATTCCTGCATGACTTGTGAAAAAAGTGCATTATGAAATATTAAAAACGATAAAGTGCGAGAGACTTTCAAAGAAAATTGAGGATTTAATGATGCTTTACGATGAGGACATGGACTGTGTTGCTAGGCAACACAGTCTGTGAAATAAATTAAATACTCATGAAATAAAAATCTTCATGTGTGTTTATGAACATGATTTTTGTTTATTTTTCATGTCACCCACCAAAGCAAACTCATTTATTTCAAAGATGCTTTGCCCCTCCAGCACTTTTTGGGTGATATTCATCATCCAGGAATTCAAAAATATTGATTTTGATGGTTTTAATGCAAACCATCATCTTTGTACAACTGCCCCCTCCCAGAAACAACCTCATTGTTCGTTTTTCTTCATGCAGACAATAAGAACAGCAATAATCTAATGATGCCTTCATGTGGTATGGGAAACATGACCCTTTCCACTTGTTCAGTGGAAATTACCAGTGTGTTGTGTTCAAGTGGTTGGTTTTGAAGTGAAACACTGGAGGCTATCTTCGACTGACTGGCTAGCTAGCTGCCAGCTAGCACCTGTTCTGAGGAGGTAAAATAAACAATAACCACATCTTTAAAAACAAAACTAAGTTTAAATCGTGTTATTAAATTTCTTTACGTCACAGAATTATGCAGACTACAAACTAACCAAAGAACAGCAGCAGAAAATTAAAACATAATGCAATGGATCCCATTCAGGATATTTCCGTTGCTCTCCGCCATGTTGAAAGGTCAAAGTTAACCTCATTGGCAAGTCGAGTATCATAACATTTTTCTAGCTTTCTAGTGGAAATACGATGTGAGTGGGCGTTCAAGTGCAATTTTGACGTCGGAGTTTGGTCTTTCCCATAAATACGATATCGGGTGAAGGCAGTGTTAGTTCTAACTTCCCAACCAAGTACATTTTCTATAATGTTATGCAAGTAAAGTTAAAGGAAACACTTGGAAATTATATTTCCTCTCATGGAGAAACACTATTTTGAATAGTACCTTCCTGCTGATGCCTGGAGAGGCAGTAGTTTATAGATAATGTCATATTTATCACTCACTACCAGCTCCAGTTTCAGCAGAGCCTCATACTGCCAGCGTTTTGGAGCATTTTAGTTCATCTTCCAGGACTCAGAATATTGAGTCCTAGAACTGCAGAAACATGGAAACTACCAAAAGAAAGTGTAAACTCTCTGATTTAATCAGGAAAAAAGCTGTTTGTTTCTAGTTTTTTCTGTTCTTCAATAATCTGCAGCAGATAATAGGATAGTTGCAGCAAAAATGCTGCTTTTGACCAAAAATTGGGAAAACTAGTTTTCTGTGCAACGAGGCAATTCAAGCAGAAAAGTGACTTTGATGCCAATATTTTTTGCTTTATTGACACCAGGAACATCTGACAGCTGTTGAGTTTTATGAAACAACAAAAACAACATTGAGACAAAATGATTGGTGGCAAAATAACCTAATTTATTCAGCAACAGAAATTTTGTTTCACAATATGACATTTGACCAAAAAAGTCCATCTATCTATCTAAACCAGGGGTCTGCAACCTTCACAATCCAAAAAGCCATTTCTACCTCAACCCAGCAAAATAAAAGTCACACGGAGCCGCAAATATTTCATGATGTCAATAAAAAAAAAAGAATTGAATTTAAAAATTAAATTAATTTGAATTGAAAAATGAATTGAATTTTTATTTTATTTATTTTATTTTTTTTAATTAAAAAGACAAATTATAATTTTTGATAAATACTTACATGAACTATTTACATACTTACTATATGACATTTGTTGTAATTTTGAAAGAACTACAGTTTTACTTCTACTTTTAGGTTTGGGAAAAAATTAAAGACAAAACATGAAACCTTTGCCAAAAAATACAATAAAAATCACATATTCTTTTATGGGATTTTGTTTTTTGCCACTGTGTGTTTCAATAAGACTTACCCATATAAATAAATAAAATGTAGATATTTGTAGACTAGTTTGTAAAGAAAGAGAAAGAAAGAAGAGAAACAGATCTAGAAAAAAAATACTAGTACTTTTAGTTGTGGAAATTTAGTGCAATTATTCCAATGGAAAACTGCTAAACCCGCACTTATTATGTATATATTTGAATATTGCTTGATTTAAAAAAAAAAAAAAACATTCAATGTCATTGAGAGCCATTGTGGAAGGTCCAAAGAGCAACGGGTTGCTGACTCCTGATCCAAACCCATACAAGCATGTAAGATCCTTTCAAAATCATGCCTAGACAAAAAAAACAAAAAAAACCCACTTTACTTTAAAAAAGTTACCTAGCTGAAAAAATTAGGAATTAACTGAGTTCACCTGAGCTTTAAGTTTCTGTCCATTTCTACAGAGAGGAAACATCTGGATTTACAGAAGGTTTAATAAAGATTGAACAAACGATTGTCACATAGCAGGTGTGGAGGATGTGTTTAATGACCCACGACAACCAGGTGCAATGAAAACAAGTGTCATAGCATATCTGAAGGGGCCACGACATCAACAACACTGTTGGGTTTAGAATAAAAAACGAGAAGAAATTCATATAAAAACAGTAAAACGCTACAACTGACTTAAGAAATATCAACTAAATTAAAAAAAATAAGCATCAAGAACACAATTTTAGGGTAAAATCTGAGGCACATCATCCAGATTGATTTTTTTATATTGTAATTAATCCTTACTTTAAAGTGTGGTACAGTATTCTACGTAATGTGAGAATAATGGCCCAGAACCTCTGTTAATATAACTAAATATTGCCATTAGAATGTGTTGGACACCCTTTAAACCAGGGGTGGGCAAGTTCGGTCCTGGAGAGCTACAGTCCTGCAGGTTTTAGATGCTTCCCTGCTCTTACACACCTCATTTAAATCAAACAAATCCACCAGCTTATCAAGCTCTGCTCTGTGACTCATTTATAAACAGTAAAAAGCTCACAACCCCTGATCCCAGGCCTCCTGAGCCTGGGTCCCTCCCTCCTCTTCCTCTTCTCTAGTTAATTACTGTAGTGGTTCCTGCTGTGGAGCGGCCAGCCTCCAGCAGCTTGTCATCTCCAATCATCCTCTGCTATAAAGACTGGTCTCTGGCATCAACTCCCTGCTAGATTACAGCCTGATCTGCCCAGTCAGCTGCAGTCAAGCTGGGAAATCTCCTCTTTTACGCCGCTTCTCTTTGTTAGAAGCTTTGGACCTGATGCCGGACCAAAGAAACCTTCAATCATAAAATCTTTGTTGGCTCTGAAACTAGTCCAGCAATCCTGTCCTCTGATTGTACACTTATAAATCCCATTTTTCCCTGAGTTAATTTATCTTGATGCTTTCCCTTTCATTTTAAATGGGTGGATGTTATTTTTATAGTCAGCAGCAATATTGGTGAAAAAAGTTATTTAAAACTGTTTCATGAAGAAATATGAGCCAATAATTGTGCTTATATTGCATAAATTAAAGCATCTTTAATGCAGGTGTTATTATGTATATTGCGTTTCTTTGCACACATTAATGCTAGTGTCCACAACATTGGATTTTACTGGAGGGGTGTAAATCTCTTGTGCTTGCATGTGTGGACTGTGTCCTTTCCTGATTTGTGTGGAAAAACAGGAGCAGAAGGGTCTATGGGGTTTTGTTAAACCCTGTCTGAGTGCATGTTATCGACAGAAGTGGAAAGCAATTTCTTACAAATGAAAGAGCTAGAAGGACCAGATATAGAAGGGTTTATATCTGTAAATCTGTCAGCATGTTGGTGAGCGCTCACCATTCAAAGATCTTTTAACTCGGCTTCTCTTTCCATCACCTTCTCGCTGTCAGGTGTGATTCCACCTCGTTAGCAAAGTCAGAAAAGAAAGAACAACACCTGACAAAGTTCTCAGAACCAGATGTGAGGCGGTTCACACAGAGCAGAACTGGTATCTCTGGAGCAGCACTTTGGCCGTAACGATCCACACACCAACACACACTGCAGGCATACTGCCTCTGCTGGTGATGAAGACTTCTTTGGTCGGGATGGAGTGAAAATGGTTTCAGAAAAGATCAACCTGGAGAAATTAGGTAATATTACAGTTTTACAGGAAAATGTTCAGTATGTGAAACATAAAGCATTTATTACCTTTTTATTGCATAGCATGGCATAGTATATTATGTCATAGCTAAGCATGGCAAAGCATGAGAGAGCATATTATGTCATATCATAGCATGACATAGCATATTATGTCATGTCATAGCATATCCATGACATAGCTTCGATGTCATGCTATAACATATTATAGCATGACATACTATATCACAGCATGGCATGGTATAGCATATTATATCATGGCATAGCATAGCATGCAACATAGCATAGCATGACATAGTGTACCATAGCATGGCATAGCATAACATCATTGCACAGTGATACAGCATCAGCTGAGCACTTTATTCTGTCTTGTAGAGTCAAAGTTCTTGGAAACTAAACTTGTTTTTATGAATTTGCCTTCTCAAGGAAAGGCTGGCTCTTCTAGGAAATTCCCTCCTCCCTCAGCCGGTGTTCTCCTCGCAGCATCATCACCTCCACCACCTCTGCCCTGAGTTATTTCTGGAAAACGTTCAAATAAACTTTTGTCTTTTCTTACCTGCTGTTTTTTGCCACCTGACCTGCCAACCATGGCAGGACGGTCCGTAAGCCAGCCACTCAGCAGCAGCCATGTTTCTAATGTCAGTATGGCCAAATCCAGACACAGTTTGTATAATCCTGTCAAAAATTCACAACTCTGACTCCATATTCACATCAGGTAAACATGCAACTGACCCTGACCTGATCACGTTTGTCCATTTATGTATACTGAAACAATGAAAGTCTACTTCTGCTGTGACAATAAACTAGTTAAACTTGAAATATATATTGAACTAAATAGAAAAAAACAAAAAAGTGTTTTCAAAAAGTACTATTGTTGTTAGAAGTGGTCAGCATCTATTTGCTGTAAATGTCACACAAAAGAACATGAATATCTTCTTTTTTCTTACCTAACAGCAAAGCTTCTTGGGCATTTGGTGGACCACCTTCTACAAACCTGTCATCATCATGTCCCATAAAAATGTCAAACAAACAGGCTCCCTTTCAATTTTCTGCTGAAGATATTGTGAGCACCATGTGCAATCTGCCCTTTAATCCCAACATGACATCCATCATTTCATCAGAGCAGTTAACTAAATGCAGCTGGACCAGCCAAGTGTGAAAAGCTTTGCTTCATATCTTTGTATCTGCTGTCGGCGGATGATGGATGACGTGGGCCTTGGGGGCTGAGTGGCTGGACTACACCTCATGTACAAAGATGACACTTAATGCATCAGAAGATATATACAAAGATGACCCCCCCGTTCAAACATGCATGATGACATGACCACATGTCATCATGCAATGTCCAGATCAGGCGGCGAGAGTGAGCAGTTTACGATGCAGAAAAGGAAATCGTTATCAGCTTTGTGAGCATTAACAGGGATTTTTCTGTAAGAATTAATAATAATTCAAGCTCACAATGACAAAATGCTTAATGAATTCATGCATTGTTTACAACATGATCCCACTGAGCAGCCGAGATTCCTGCCTCTGTGCCAATGGGAAGCGTTCCAATCTGAGCGTGCACAGATAAACCGAAGAATCACGTGTCTCCACACAGACGTGGTCAATGTGTCTGTGCAAGCCTGCAGCAAACACAAACCATTTAAATGGAATATTTCATGAGACTTCACTGTTGGCTGAAGTCCCTGAATGTGAAGTCGGGCGTGAGTGTGCTCAGGGCTGGAGATGTGTTGGTCTGTCCCCTTCCATTTCATATAATCTCTGTTAGCTCAGCAGTCAAGCAAACACGAAAAGAAATATTAGGATGTGAGAACTTGCAGCTTCTATCCCACACTTTTAGAACCTTCATCAGTTTTCCTTTTCTTTTTTCAGGACATACCTTTGCAGCTTTTTAGATAACAGCTGTTGTCAGCTGTACAATCTGGGGGAAGAAGTGAGGAGGCTTTTTAACTGAGAGGCTATAGCATGTAAAGGTGGAGGCAGGTGTCACCGAGGAGTCTTTTAAAGTCGGGGACACGAGTCAGTCCAGTGTGTTCTGTGCAAGCGGCAAATGTGAAGCCACCCGGAAGTTGGAAATATTTGTAGTTCTTTCTTCATCTGCTGGCTGCAAAACAGAGCAAATCTCCATATAATCCCATGTTAAAAAGGCCAACTTCACAGCAGAAATAAACATGTTTACAGAAGAAATAAACATGTTTACAGCCTGGTTTAAACATCATTTTAGGTTCAGTCGGTCAAGTTTACTTTCATGTCAACTGTGAGGGGGATTTTTTTTTTATTATCATTCATCCGTTTAGATGTTATTTAATCTTGAAATCACACAAAATTAGGGGCTCGTCCCTAATTATGTGTTATCCTGTAACCAGCTAAAAAAAAACACGTAGTTTTTTAGCTAGGTGCAGGATAACTTTCTTTTTTTTTAACCTGGACCTTATTTCTAGGACCTGTCTGCTGCAGGTCATGACGATTTTCGAGCTGCATTGATTAAAAATGTGTCTTCAATTATTGTACAACCTTTAACATATGTCTTGAATTCATCATTGCAGACGGAATATGTACCTATAGATCTAAAAATTGCTTAAGACATTCCCCTTCATAAATCTGAGGATCGAACGTTATCTAATAATTATAGACCAATTTCTATTTTACCATGTTTTTCTAAAATTTTGGAAAAGCTAGTATATAAGAGAATGTTATTTCATTTAAACAGAGTGTTTTTTATAAGCACCAGTATGGTTTTCAGAAAAATCACTACTGACAATTTATTCAGCTCTAAATAACAATGAATATGCGTTGGGTGTTTTCTTAGATTTATCCAAAGCTTTTGATTCTGTTGATCACATTGTTTTGCTTTCTAAACGATGTCCGTATGGTTTTCAGGATTTTTCATATAGTTGGCTTGCCAGTTATGTTTCCAATCATGAACAATTTGTCTATTTTAATGGTCATGTATCCTCCAGAGCTCTGTTAACATATGGCGTCCCCCAAGGCTCCATACTTGGTCCTTTATTATTTCTTGTTTACATAAATGATTTGGCTACAGTGTCTTCCACGATGCTACCTATAGTAAATGGGAACGCCCTCTTTATTGATGGTCTGTTGCTCTTTGTCCTCAGCCGTCTGCAGTTGTCGCCAATGCCGTCAGTGTTCTTTTCAGCCTATTGAACATTTGTAATCACGTCAGTTCAGTTGATGATGGGCTGACCAATCAGATTGGAAGAGGGCTAGCTTTTGCTAGCAAATCAGCAAACAAGAAGACCAGAAGTGAAGATGCTAAGCAAACCAGATAAAGAAGAAAAGTGCAGATATGAAGCACAGTCTCACATCGTTTAGCATCGTTTTGGATCAGCATGGTGGAGGAAAGCCCGGTGCTGTTCAAGGTTGGGGAGACATTTTCGGTTTCGATTTTTTTGGGCCACAATACAGATTAACACCTCCTGCTGTTATGGCAACTTTATATTTTACGCACGTGCAGAAGGTACACCCAAGTCTGGAGTCGGTTCGTCTGACCACGTCGCAGAGATGGAGGCCAACTGATCGTCCCGAACCCCCATTTTGACGTCCATCGTGACGGTCGGCAGTCTGTCTGGTGTGTCTCCTCCTTTACACTCATGCAGCTGCAGCATAACAAATAACCAGAGTCGTATTTAGCTGAAAAAAATCTATAACTTCAAAACATTCATGGTTTTCTGCTTTTTCTACCTTCCTCTAACAGTATCACACTGTTTTTCTCAGCAGGGAAAGGACAGGAGAGTTTAGTCAGATGAAGATGTGCTTATGAAGTTAAGATTTTATTAGTGCAGAGAGAAAGACTTGCAATGTTTTTAAATGGCTGACCACCTTATCTTAATGAACCACCTTTTGTAAAATAAACAGTGAGGTAGACAGACATTATCAGGTGTTTAATGCACAGCAAGCGTCCATGTTTACCCAACCTTCACCAAGTGAGTCCATCTTTAAAGAAACTGACCCTGAAGCAAGGACTGTGATAAATGACTTCAGTTTAACGGAGTTAGTCAGCTGAGGTGCTTTGAGCATCGAGTTCAAACTGGTTGAAGGTATTTTTCATGCACATCCCACTGGAAGGAGACCCAGTGGGATGGAGGAAGCGTGCATCCTTTCTGGCCAGGGAAAACCTCAGGATCCCTCAGGAGGAGATGGAAGTGTAACTGGGGAGAGGGATGCCCAAGTTACTTCCCTGCATCTGTTGCCTTGGCAACATAAGGCGAGGAAAATGCACGGATGGATAATTCCTCAGTAAAACAGTCTTTATTCTAAAACAAAAAGTGACTCAGTGATGTGAAGACTGGAAAAGTTTTCAGCATGAACTCAAAGGGAGCATTTCTTCTTTAGAAGTTTAACTCAGCTGCAACGGCTTTGATCTTGGCAAAAGCACTTGGCATGTATGTGGTAAGTAAACAGGACTTTCTGGGAACAAAGCCTTGCCTCTCTGGAATGGATCTGAGCAGAATACCGAGCATGTGTCCTTTTCCAGGTAAGTCCTTGTAAAGTAGAGCAGGTCAGATGCATTACAGAGGAAGTTATGCACTACGGTCGTCCACAGGTGCAATTGCACTTCATATACAAGAACAACGGCAAGAAGAAGACGCAGCAAAAACCAAAACAAACAATGCTGCATTTCGTTGTTGCAATGGGCTGACCTCAGTAACCACGAGAACAATGGATACACCTGGATTAATCAGTTTGCCCAGTAATGAAAGACGCTAGGAAGTTAGGAAGTGGAGTTGTGTATAAAGCCTGTTGCTTTAGTTTATGTTGCATTTTGTTGTTGCAGTTTTCATTTTTGCTACATTTTCTTATTACAGGTGTTTTTGTTTATGCAGCTCTTCTTGTTCAGTCGTTTTCATTTTTGCAGCATTTTCTTCTTGCAGTTGTTTTTGTATAGGAAGCGCATTTGCATCTGTGGTCTACCATATTGAACTGTCTCAAAGCACAAACTATGTCCATCTGTACACATGTATGGAAACATGGTTTGCCATGAGGCCTGGATGTTGGACACAAAGGAAAAATTGAGTTTGCACTTCAACTCAAAAGCTTCAGATTTTTCCTTTGAAACTAGAATGCAGGACTTTTCCTGCATCTCCACGACAGGAATGAGCATTTGAACAAAATAGTGAGGGTAACTTTATCAGTTCAGGGTTTTTTTCTTATCATTTTGCCACTAAATGACATAAATAACCAGAATCGTATTCTTATTTCTGTATGATTTTAGGAAAGCAAACACTTTTCCTGTAGCTTGCGTTTGCCTCGACATATGTCCAATATTCGTCTCCTTTCTGTCTGTTATTAAAGAGATTAGCAAGAAAATTCTAAAAACCCTCCCCAACCATTTCCCTGTCGTCTTACAGTCGTGGAGCGTGGGGAAGTGCTGGGAATTGATGCATTGTTAGGTGAGAATGTGTGTGTCTGCTAATCGCCTAATAATTGAAAATGATGGCAGAGCGTAAAAGCTGCAGTGATGAATTACGAGCACAGCAGGTCGGTGGCAGATGCTGCAGGTGCGGAGTTGTTGAGTGCTTCGCTGCTGATGTTACACACACTAAAACACACATGCATGCAGACGCATTTGTATTGGAGCCACATACAGGCGATGAAGTATTTGCTTTAATGAAATGGTGGTAGTACTGTATCTATCAAAAGAATTGCTAACCACATTTAAAACTAATGGTAGGTGGAGGTTTAGTTCAAGGTCTGGGACACACACACTGTGATAGTCATAAGGGAAAGCCATTAAAGGAAAGGTTATATAGTGCCAGGAGATCTTTCTGCTCATGGCTAGGTCTGCAGACTGATGAGGAAATGTCTCATCTACCTCGCTATGTGAAGCTGAAGTGGCACTGGTTAAATTACTGCTGCGGAGCTTGGGGGGGAGGGGACTCCTGCCAGCTTCTTTTGTCTTTTATTGTCATTTCTTTATAATAGTGAGATTTTACTTTTTGAATAAAGCTGTCATTTAACTCAGTGTAGCTAGAATAAAGTCCGGCCTTGACCTTCCTTCCTGAATCCAGTTCTGCTGGAGGGTTTTCTTCTTCATCACTGCTTTAGCTCAGCAATGCTTTTATGAAAAGACATCATCTGAACTCAGAAGTGGACTAAAGTGGATTCTGAGATCAGTTTGATTAGATTGGAAGTGAACTGGAACTGGATCACAGCAAACTAGTCAGATCCTTTTATAGTCTGAAACTAAATGAGCATTCAGATGACTTTAGGCCAGGGTTTCCCAACCCTGGTCCTCAGGGACCCCACCCCTGCTGGTTTTCCAGATATTCCTACTTCAACACACCTGACTCAGATGAAAGGCTCGTTAGCAGCTTGCAAAGAAGTTGAGCAGTTGAGTTGATCTGAATCAGGTGTGGTGGAGTTGGAAACCTGGAATACATGCAGGGCGGGGGTCCCTGAGGACCAGGGTTGGGAAACCCTGCTTTAGGCGCATTTGGACAGGGAGGTTCTAGGAACGCAGTTCCTATAACTCCCCGTCTGGAGTTTAGTTATCAGAACTACCATCCCCATCAGTTTGCATTCGCACATGAGGGATGACCCTGATAGGAACCATGTGTGACGCAATCGTCTGCAACAGAGACAAATTTATGCCCCAGCTGATCAAAACTGAGGTTGGTACACTCCTATTGTAATAGTTCTTGTTGTTATTACGATCTTGGTAAACAGGTAAACAGCTGTGGGACTTTTTAAATATGGCGGGGCAAAGAAGCGGAGATCACGCAAAAGCTTGCCAGTTTGACCAATCACCAAACATCTACGTATTTCAATTCCTATGGTACCTTGAAAAGACCCTGCCTCGGAGTAGGAGCTAAAAAGGTTCTAGGAGATGAGAGCCGAGGTCCCTAGTTCCTATGTGTCCAAATGTCCCCCCCAAAAAATGACCTGGTTCCCGAAAAGGTTCTAGGAACTCCAAAGGTTCCTACAGTCCGAAAGCGCCTTTTGTTGTGAATTGTTGCCCATTGGGGGGTCCAAAGGTTTTGCTCTATGAGGTCTTTTGGAACTGCTTCTTGTCTGGTCCTTCTGCTTATGTACAGCTTTATATACAGTTGTGCTGGAACGTTTACATACTCCTCCATTAAAAGGAAAAAATCAGCTACAGAGAAATAAGGGGAATTTGACAAAAGAAGTGAAATTTTTCATCAACATCATGACATTGATTTTGCATTATGGTGCAACAGAAATATGAAAAACTAATGAAAAAAAATAAGTATACAAGCATGATGGGGTGACGAAGCTAGAATTTTGTTGACTAATCACTGCAATCAGGTGTTTTCTGAAATGTTCAATCAGACCTGCTGACGGTATTTTGGCCCACTGTTCATGAGCAAAGGGCTGTAATTGTCTGGCACACTTTGTTTGTTTTTTATTACTGAGTAAGTAAAAAATTGAAATCAATATTCTATTTTACCAAATTGTAATTTAGAACATTTTTATTTGTTTTTACTTTTTTTCAGTTTTGTGTTATTTGAATTATTATGGTGATTTTAACCTTCTCTTTAATGGGAGGGGATGTAAAATTTCAAGCAAAACTGTACGTTTACTTCTTTTTCTTACACTTCTTTTCATCTCAGTATTTATTGAGGGTGTTTTTCTTGTACTTTTTCTCTTTTCATACTATAATGCTGCTGTAACATGGTAATTTCCCAGTCTGGGCTCGATAATTCTGATTCTGTTTGTGTTGGGTGACCCTTCCCGGGACAACCCCCGCCAGCTGAGCTCCTATCTAAACCCAAGTCAAGTCGAGTGAAGGTTTCCACAGTGATGCAATCCCTGCATCAGTCTGTTGTGGTGAAGACGGAGCTGAGCTGAAAGGTGAAGCTCTTTATTCCCTTCACCTTTGGTCACTGACCAAAAGAATGAGGAAAGAGAGGAAATTCGAACATCTGGGAGGACCTTGGAGTAGATCCACGGCTGCTCCTCATCTGGTTAGGATGCCTCCTGGTGCTGGAAGGAGACGCTGGGGAAGACAGAACACGCTGGAGGGACTACGTATCTCAGCTGGCCTTGGAACGCCTCAGAATTCCCCCAGAAGAGTTGGAAGACGAGGCCAGGGAAAGGGAAGTCTGGGCTTCTCTGTTCCCACTCTCAGATAACGCAAAAATATCCCACAAAAATACAATGGACAGCGGAAGAAGTAAAAATGAAATGGTTGCATCTATCTGCATGGAAATAAAGATGTGTCCACGAGGACTATCGATTGGCAGACCTCTCATAGATGAGCCGATAAGATCGTTAATGAGCCGACCCACATCCTGCACACAGCTCCTGCCCTCAGGAAGCAGATTTAATAGACTCAGGAATGAAATTATCCCTGTTAAACACAAACAGATGAAGCCAGGGGACTCATCAATGATCCCGCTGCTTATTTATTTTTAGTGATTTTTTTATTGATATATGTTTTAATATTGATATTCTTTTATAATTGATTTGAAGCTTTTTCTTATCACTGGCTTTATGGTTTTACTAACTGCAAATTACAGTGTGTTATAATTTATTAAATTTATTGCACAATGTCATCTGTCATCCTTGTGTGGTTGAGTTTTAGTTGTATGTTGTATTTTATTTCCCATCACTCATGGCTGGAGCCGAGGTGAAAGCAAAGGACAAGTTTCCTTTAGTGGGACAATAAAGTTAATTTTGAACCTAAAATGTGCAAAAATATGACAGTTAACCTAATAATGTATCAGTATCGGTCACACACGGACTCAAAATCCAGGCACAACAACTGAAACTGAAAGATCAGCTAAATGTTTATCCGGTCATCCTCAAAATTATTTTTACCCTCCAATGAAAGAAGGAAAAAATCAGCTGTCAGTGTGATAAGTTTAAATTGACAAGAGTAACAATAAATAAAAATTCTATGAAAATCATGACACTGATTTTGAATTGTGGTTTGAAAGAATTAAAACAAGTAAGAAAGCATGATGGGGCTCCGAAGCTCAATCACTGCAGTGACACCTGCTGTCAGGTGTTCTCTGTAACGTCCAATCAGACGTCTGCACCTGTTGACAGGTATGTTGGTCCATGTCCTGTGGGGCCCAGGCCCCTGAGTTTCCACAGGGGCCTGGGCAGGTAAGGCACAGGGCCCAAGAGCTTAGGGACAGTCCAGTCCCCCCCCCACACACACACACACACACACCCAGGAGGACCGGTCAACCCCAGACGGCCACCCAGCATGGGCACCCACCCCGATGCCCCTGCCCCACACACCCGGTACCAGGGCACCACTGCTACCACACCCCCATGCCACCACCACACTCCCACGCACACTCATCCCTCCGCCCTACACGTATACACCCCCACCTCCCTATACCCCCAACACCCACATGCAACCACCGACCCCGCCCTCCAACCTGACACACCCACACCCTTCTTCCTCCACCCCCTTACATCACCCCTACACCCTCTCCCCAACACACATGCACACACCTCCCTCTGCCCCCACATACACCCGCATGTACCCCCTCACACATCTCCCTCCCCCATCACCCACTCCTCTTCTCCTCCAACCACTCACACACATCTCTCTCCCCTACTTACCCTCCCTCCACACCCTCCTCCTCCTCCTACACACCCCTCCCCTCCTGCACGGTCCTCCCTCCTGTCACTCTCCAATCTTCACTCTCTCCAGCGCCAACCCTTGTACACCTGCATACCTCTTATCATCTTACACACAAACACACACCTCATCCCTCCCACACCTTATGAATTCCCCCTTTCACACACATTTGCTTGCTCTCACACCCCCACCTCACTCTTACCCTTTACGTGCCTCCTTACCCAGAGCGGAGAAGGAGCTACAAGCTCCCAGCCCCTGGGAGGCATCTGAAAACCTCACTTTCAGACCTTTTTTTTTACCATTGCTATTTTACCATTAAGGAACTTTTAGACATTTTCTAAAACCAAAACTGTCCTGCAGGAATCTGTCGTTAACTGATGAGATTTTCATGTGACTTTCACCCCATTTCAGTCATACCAGTTTAAATGAAAGTCACCCAGTTAAGAGAAAGCACATTTCCATTTTGAGATGGGTTTTTTTGTGAGTGTGTTGCAGTGCTGAAGATGTGCTCGCCTGTTGTCATGCCCTACTAATTCTAAATGGTTGAGCACTCGCCCCCGGACAGGATTTGGGATGGAGTCCATTTTCTCAACAGCAGCATAGAAGAGAGGGATTCCCGAAGGGCGAGAGGGACTCTGTTTCCTGCTCCACAACACTCCCGTTGGATGGCCGAGGACCTCTCAGCGCCAACCTGCAGCGCACACTGAACCCCCGTCAGTTTCCACTCTTCCACTGCAGAGAAACAACCTCCCCAACACACAAACTCATTCCGTTATTTCACTCATTCACCAGGTGATAGCAGCTCACACATCCCTCCTTCCTGTCTTTTCTCGCAGAGCAATGTCAGAGTCCAGTTGTAATCTTCCCAACGCCGAACATTTGTTTTCACACCAGTTGAACCCTGATGCCAGAGCCATGTCATAATAAAGATAGCAAGACGTCGGCTCTCCACCAGAAAATGTCAATCTGATAAGAAACAGGAAAGATTCAGACTGAGGAGGAAGGAAAAAATAGACAATATATATCTGCTCCAAAGCGTAACGATATCCTACATAAACCAAGGATGATGTTTTCTCTCTGAGATTTGAAGGCAGATTCTTGTCGAGGCTTTCCACAGCTCAGTGGGGATTAGTGGGTTAGACAGCAACATTTATTCTGCTTCTCTGGGCAGATACATATGAATCTGATAGAATTGTCGGGAGAGGTTAATGTGGGAATTAGAGGTTTGATCCTGCTGTTGGGAATCATTTATTTCACCTTAAAAGATGTGCAATTATAGGACGAAAAGTCAAGGAGAAGCAAAAGACGACAGGCTGAAGTTGAATGTTTATTTACAGATTATTTGCTGTAAAAAAACAAACAAAAAAAAAAACAACAGATGTTTATTTGCTGAAGATTTGCACAGGCAAGATGATTAACATGAAACGTGCATCATATTACCAGAGTGGAATCCTGGAATACACTGTGTGGTTTTATTTATCATAACTGGGAGACATGAAACCACCGAGAATTTCTTGTTTATCTGCAACAGCTGTTTGTTTTCACTTCACTGTTTTGATTTTGTGGTTTGTCTGCATCCTCAGAAGTTACTGTTCCAGATGTGATCCATACTCTACCTCCACATCTGCAGCCTTTAACAGCTGAAGGTGCAGAAAAAAACAGAATGAAGATTTGACCTTTTAAAGGTGAGTACAGGGTGAGAAAATGATGACCACCAGGGGGCAGAGTTTCGTCGGCTTTAGCCATTCAAGATTCTTTTTTTTCTTTAAATCCGGCTACTTAGTTTTCTTTGTCTACTGAATGAAGATAAGAGAATAAAAACTCTTCTTTATTCACTTTTAATAAATCTGACTTCAACAGGAAAAATCCATCATGAAAAAACAGCTGACAGACAACGGAAGACAAACATGATCCTACTTTTGATGCTGTTTGCCAAAACTCAGCTACTGACGGATGTTTATTTACTTATTTACTCATTTATTTAGTTATTTATCTCCCAATCAGTGGGGGTCACATCAAAGGTAATATTTGCTTGTTAGGAACTTCGACTGTTGTCATAAACACTTTTTTCCACTTTGTTTGTTGTCAGTTTGTTTGTTATAGCAACACCAACTTCTTCTTCTTTTTAGTCCTCCTCTTCTTTTGCTGCTGCTTCTGCAGATTAGACACTCACACACACATCAGTTCATCCATCCATCCATCCATCCATCCATCCATCCATTCATCCATCCATTCAACCTACCATCCATCCATCCATCCATCCATTCAACCTACGCTTCCATCCATCCATCCATCCATCCATCCATCCATCCATCCATCCATTCATCCATCCATTCAACCTACGCATCCATCCATCCATCCATCCATCCATTCATCCATCCATTCAACCTACGCATCCATCCATCCATCCATCCATCCATCCATCCAGTCCATCCATCCATCCATCCATCCATCCATCTATCCATCCATCCATCCATCCATCCATCAATCATCCATCCATCCATCCATCCATCCATCCATTCATCCATCCATTCAACCTACGCATCCATCCATCCATCCATCCATCCATTCACCTATTCATTCCATCCATCTTTCATCCATCCATCCGTCCAGTTGAGCTCTATTTCTTTCTCTCTCTCTCTCTCTCTCTCTCTCTCTCTCTCTCTCTGGTTTTCTTCCTTTTTCTGCCTCCACGGTGGTGGCCAATCATGCCCCGTCTCATCAGTGATGGCGTGACTCGCTGTCACTCGTCTGTGGTATTTATGGTGAAATTTGGCCAAATCTACTTTGTCTTGTGGTCAGTAAAGAGTCTGGGTGTCTTTGATGTGTGTGTGTTTTAACTTGTACGCTTGTTTTTGATACATGAAAAAACATTTTCAGTGTTACGTTCCTCCTCTGGGTTTTTTTGTTTTGTTTTGTTTTGTTTTTGGGAGGGTGGCTGGGAGGGGGGAGGGGTTAGTCATTAAAACCTGTTTTTAGCCACTCTGCAGTGTCAACATCCCTCAATCACTGACCCCGCCTGGTTGGCAAATATTCAGTTTTTTTTCAACCTCACAGTACCTTACACCAAACCCCAGCTTGACCAGCACCCGCTAACTTAATCCTGTTAATGAAATATGAGTCATAAGTCACTGAACTGTCTGATTAAAGGTCATTTCACATGTAAAATAATAACCCATTCATCTTAACCCTCTTATTCCTACTAAGATCTTACAGTAAAATACAATCTAAAGATCTGAGTTGTTCATCCCTGCTGATTTTCATAAAACATTGTAAATATTCATTTTTCCACTTATGGCCAATCTTTAATGTTTAAAACATTTCTTTCTAGAAATCATTAAATAATCATTAAATGATCAAATAAAGTTCAAATTGATCATTTCTGCCTCATGATTATGTGCCATATCTGGATATTTTCAGCTTCCTGGATGTTGAAAATGATCTTTTTGCATGAATTTTCCCTGAATTCTTAAACATGATCAGTTGTATTAGAGGCACGTTGCATTATATGTTAAACTTAATGTTTTCTTTACACATGCAAAGCCATTTTTTATTAAATATTAGGACAAAAAGTTTAAAATGAAGGTGTTTTACAAACTAAAACTAATGGAAATTACTTTTCATCTGTTGATTTTTCCATTTTAGTGTTTAATTTGTGTATTCAAAATCTAACAGACATGTAACAGCAAGTCCAAGAGCATCTGAATACAAGATCCGTTTATAATTTGATGTTTTTCAAAGATAAACTCATTCATTTAAACACTTCCAATGAAATAATCTAAAAAATAAAGAAACAGCTTTGATCAGATAGAAGATCATCTATTCTGCACTGATCAATAATGAATGTAAATTATCAAAATTAACTGCTTTTGGTGATAAGATTTAGATCTACAATCATCTTATTAAATTATTTTTATTTGAATATTTCACACAGATTGTTTGATGCTGGTGGATTTTTGTTGTCTTCTTCTTGTTTTCTCGTCTTTGCGACTCCAGCCATTAATATAAGCAATAAAACTAATTTATTCATGTTAAACTTCTTTTTAAACAAACAGAAACGAAGAAGTTCCCGGTAATGAAGCTGAGACGACGACGTGTCTGAACTTTTTCTCACATTTCACTTCATATTTTAATAAAAAAAACAGATCGCAGCATCAGGAAGCGACGACGTTTTCTTCCTGGACACTTTTCCGCTGTAAACTGACAGATTTTCTTCGCCCTTATTAGAGAATTTCTAAATAATTTGATTTCTGTCAGGAACAAGGGGAGAGGATTGCAGGGAGCTACAAGTCTCAACCCAATTAGTGACCTCGTTCGCTGAGCACATCTTGCCTTTTTTCTCTCCTCTCTTCATCACACTCTCTATTCACTACGCCTCCCCTCCCCTTCACATCCCTCCATCCTCTGGACCCTTTCTTTTCTTCTCCTCTGGACCTTCTATTCCCTGTCATCTCTGCTCTCTTCTTTTTTCCTTTCTTTTTTTTTTTCTTTCTCTGCACAAATGAGTCCATTTCGCCCGGGGGATGAGACCACGTTGGTTAAATCAGATTGGGGCGAGGTTATATTTGGACTGTGGCAAGAGAGAAAGAGAGAGAGAGAAGCATCAAACAGCTGCGTGACGGCTGCATGGCCTATTTTACATCAGCAAAATGGCTGACAGTGAATACTCAGGGCGCACTCAGCTGACAATATTAGTAATATTAGTTTAATGAACTCATGTGAAGCTTCTTCGCTGATTAACATCAACACACATCGAGTGATTCAGCTCTGGCTTAAGATACTGATGTAAACTGGAAATTGAGCTGATTTTCAGCCAGAATGACCAATTAAACATAAAAATGCATCAGTTTTTAGGATTTTCTGCTATTTTTTCTTTTCAGATTATCCATCTTTGAAACAACAATTCACACAATGTCATGACTGTAATGACTTTTCCATTCGCTGGTCTGATCTTGGTGCTTACTTTGGCTTGTTTCACATCATTTAATTTTCTTTGAGTGAAAGGGTCAATTCCAATTCCTGTCTTAACCCTCAATCTTAACCCTCAATTAAAAAATGCACACTCCCGCGAAGTGCAAGTGCTGTCCCGATTCTCAGAAAGTTAAGTTAAAGGGCAAGTTTGAGGCTGAATCGTCCTCAATATTGAGATTCTCCATCACCACCTTGTGAGTAAGGACTACCCAGAATGCAGCGGCAAAGAAGGCGAGCTACAAACCTTAAATATTTTCTTTGTTAATGGAGATAGAAATATTAGGAAAACCATTGTATTATCGTTTAGGCCCGTGTTATGGATTAGTTACCTCATTTTTGCAAAATCTCAATTTTTATTTTATGATCTTTTGTCAAATGCAGCCGGTGCGGTGAAGCCATGTTGCTATCGTTTAAGTTAGTTATCGTTACTAAATGGTCATTTTTCTCTGTGCTAATGTTGTTGTTGCTGTATATATTTTTTGGGACTGCCTTGGAGGAGCAGGATATTCTTCCCAGGAGCTGGAACAGTCTCTTGTTCCTCCCTTTAATCGTCAGATTGTCCATCACTCCCAGTATAAGGTCCAGTTGGTTTACATCAGAGCAGAACTTTTATAGTTTCAGACAGGACCTAAAACTATGTGTATAATCACCTTCCTCCACACTGTTCAAGGAATTTAAAAGGTTTCTTTTAAGCAGGTTTGTCTGGATTTACACCAGGATCAAAATCCCACCTAAAATTAGTCTGATGAGTCAGCTGACGTTCCTGCTGCTGCAGGTCTGGAGATGAAGGACTTTTCCAAACTCCAGTCAAACCAGCAGGTGACTGGTCTGCCGAGGCGTTCCCTCTCCGCTCTGCGTGGTGGACTACATCACCTTAACTGGGTTATAATCTTTCTACAAGAAACTAAATGCGTGTTTACTTCCAGCATAAGTTTGATACTGAAAACTTTAGCAGGAGCATCAGTGTGTGAAATCCCGACACACTCATTCCAAATTTGTCTCAAACTGACACCTGATCAAGAAGCTTCCGTGTCAGTTTTGCTGCTTTTACTTCCCCATCATAAATGTGTTTTCATGCACAGGCATATTTGTGAGAATCCTCCATATATAGCCATGAAATTAGCATTCACTTGAAGAAATTCAGCTTGCAGCAATCAGGTTTTTCTATTCCCTATAGACCCAGATAACGAAAAACATGTTCCTGCTTTACATTGTATTAATGAAAACAGCTCACTGGAGACCGCCGACCTTGTTTTTTTTATGCAATCTGCGCCGCTAACTTCCTGCACCCTAATATATGTGAAGCTCCACATCCAGATCTTCCAGTTTCAGCGCTGTAATTTTAGAATTTAATACTTAATCCTGCGATGACGACACCAGACAAAAACTTTACGCACTGACAGTCACAAATTAAAGAGCGAGAGTCTCGTTCTGAAGCCACCAGCACGTCTGAGGACACATCAAGTGACGTCTGCATCCTTGGATGCTAAAACAAACCAAAATTAATTGCAATGCAATAAAAAATCAGAATTTAGTTGCTGCATTTTTTTAAGGCTTCATGTGTTTATCTCCTTTGAACAGCCACATCAAAGCAGCTTATGAATTTAAGATCAGACATTTTGTATACAACAAATTTCTCACTTTCTTTATGTAGCGTTGCATTACAGTGGCCTGATGGATTATTTGGGTTTTTATTATGTGGGACTGCTGACATCAGTAGATTTAGAGGCGTGTTTGCCGCCACTGTTGACACACTGTCATAGTTTATGGTGGGAAATGAGAAATAGGCTACATAGATACCCATGTACCAACTGTGATTGCCATGTTGAGGCTGATGTGGACGGCGTTAGTTTAATAAAAGGGAGTTAAACTGAAAGCCTTCATTTCTAAGATAATTCCCAGGGAGCCAAAAATCTAATATCTACTCATGATATGAAAATGTCCAACATCCAAGTCCAACTTCTTTTATTCCAAGCTTTTACATCTATATTTTTAGTTAAAAATGGTCGCTACTAAGGCTTAAAAAAAGGAATAGTACACCCACAGAATTATGGTCCTTCATCTTCTACTCACCCTCATGCTGAGCAAGACTCTGAAGCACCTTTTTAATATCTCAAATGCAGCCGGAGATCAGACAGGTTGTCGTTTTTTACCCGACTTTCATATAATGGAGTTCACCGGCAACTGAACTGAAAAGGTCCATAAAAGTCCAGAAAAACTTGTCAATATTCCTCCATACTGCTCATCCAATGTAATCCAAGTGTCCTGAGTAGGTAGCGTCCAGAATTACAATAAATACAATTATTTACTGGAAACCACATCAGTAGTATATTTTTACTTTTTATAGATACTGATATCAAAACAAATACTTTTTGTCCCTTAAAAGAAAATCACATGATTGTACAGTACATTAATATCTTGAACGCAAGGGAAATGTTGGATACAAGTAAAACTTGAGAATAGAAGTACTGGAAAAAAATGCTTTCAAAACAATAATAAATTACATTGATGAGAAAATTAAACAAAAATAAGACTAAAAATTTATTTTAGTTATCCATTAACTTAAGTACAGGTTGAGATTTTTAAAATGTATTCAGTGGAAAATGTTCAAATATAAAATGTAATAGTAATATTATAAATTTACCAAAACATAATGTGCAATAACCTGCATTAAAGCACTGAAAAATCCCAAAACATCATCATCATCATCATCACTAACAGTAGCAGCATCACATTGCAAAACTCAAACCTTAGCAAGTGTATTTTTCTAATTTCTTGTCAAAATATCTCATCACACTTAAGAATAAGACAAAACAAAATTACTTAAAGAGAAACATTTCAATCTTTTTTTTTTTTTTTTTACTTATTTTAAGAGTGGCCAAGATTTTTTTTGCTTGTAGTAAGAAAAAAAAATCTGCCAATGGGACAAGCAATATTTTCTTGATAAGATTTATTGAAATGAAATGCATTGTCTTAAAACAAGATCTTATATCTGAAATGTTTCTCTTTAAGTAATTTTTTCTTATTTTAAGATATTTTTCCTAGAAATGAGAAAAATATACTTGCTAAAATTTGAGTTTTTGCAGTGCATCATGGCATCTGATAGGCTACCACCATCATGTGACACAGAAGCTGGAATCTGGCTGCTTTCACATCATTTCATTGCCTAAAATCCTCAAAAGTGGAAACAAATTGTGTAGTTTGTATCTGTACAGTGGTATTGTAATACTCAAAAAAGCATCTTCTAATATTTTGTCTGGCGAGTATGGAAGTATCGACTCCAGGGTATCGATATGCCCATCCCTAGTTGGTTGTAAAAGCTATTAAATCATGTTGCTCGTCTGAGGTTGCAATAACAACGTGAGGATCTAGTAAGACCCAGATTTTTATACCATCCTTCCTTTCTCACATGATTTTACAGGGAATGGTTTTTCTTTCAGACTGGGTTCCCCCTCCACCAGCTCTGGGAGTTAAGCCTTCCTCACAACAAAGATTTATACATTCCTCTTCACCAAGAAAATTACAACACAGCAGAGAATATTGTGTTTCTGTAATACATACATTATAACCAGCTTCTCAGGTTCAGCACAAATCCCACATAAAAAGAAAAATCATGCAACGATGCAGGGAAGAATGTCGGCTGTGAAAGCAGCTTCCGCCGGAGACTTCAGTCACTATTGAAATGTCATACATTTCCTCCAAGATTTCATTTTCTGCTTGACTCACGGGAAGAGAAAGTAATCATATGGACATGTATCAGCTTTTAGACAAGTTGTCATCCCAGAATTAGAACTTCAACATAGCAGCATCCGTCTGCCAAACCCAGATTAGACGTAGCGTCTGCATGTTTCTCATCCTGCTGCAGAAGTACAGGTGACCTGCATGTTGTAACAAAGCTTTCAATCCTACACTTGACTTGATTTGGGTCAGTATGACAGCTGTTCATTGGAGAAAATGTTGCGCAGCCCATAAGAAAGTTTGCATTCAAGTCACACAGAGGCGGCAAATCAATCAGCGAGAACAGGAGCAGACACTCGTCTGCGAGTGATTTCTGATGAAACTTATGTTTAGCCGTGCCTCATCTCAGCCTTTATTTTAGTTTAAATAGCACCTTTCATGCATGTACCGCTTCCTTAAGCTATTATTACTCAGCAACAGAGACAATTCAAATGATTGAGCTTTTATCTGTCTCGTTCCCCCACACACTCGAAGATTACGGATCTCATCATTAATATATCCATGTGTGCATATATGCATGTGCTTGTTCATCGTGGGAAGGGGTTTTGTCCATTTGCTAAACCTTTTAAATAATAATCACACTGTAGAATCAGCTGAGGATTCATCTGCATGAGCAGCTTTTTTTTTACATTATAACTGTGAGTAAGTGATTCGTCATTTTCAGATCATGAGGTTTAAAGTGTTGCTCATGTATAATGAAACAACCAACAACTCCTTCATCGCTTGTCCCTCATTACCTGCTTGGGTATTAGTAATCGGCCTGCAGCCAAACCCTCATTCTAAGAAATCACAAGGTCCCAGGACCAAAGGCCGAGCAGAAAGACACATGACATGGCGAGAGGGTAAGCCACCCAGGAATGCTGGAGAAAGAATTTTAAGATTTTGTATCCATCCAACAATCACAAAGCATCGTTGAGGCTTTTTCTATGAAGTGTTGTAAAATACTTGTTGCCAGTGTTGTTAAATAATGATAATGTTATTTTGCATCATTTGGTTCATGCATTTTCTACTGATTTTGGTTTCTTTCATCATAATTTGGCAAAATATACAGAAATATTTAACCCTAACTTTTAAGATTTATGTAACTTCATTACATGACAAATTCATTTACTTTTTAAAGATAATTTTAAAGTGATACCATGTGACTTTTGTCCACCTCTCTCTGTGTTTTGGAATCGTGTCTGCAGACCAAACTGATCAGCTGATTTAAAGTCATTGAGCCATAAAGCAAAGTGCTCCGGATCACATGATCCAAGGAGAGACGGATCTGCTCCTGCAAAGTCACTATGTCCCCCCAGAGCACCGACATGCATCAAGTGCTGCATATTGACCCCAGAAATAATTTATTGCTTACACTAATTATCCAAAAGTATTGTCTCACCTGCCTTTACTCACATATGAGCTGCAGTAACATCCCATTCCTAATCCATAGAGTTCAGTATGATGTTGGTCCACCTTTGCAGCAAAACAACTTCACTTCAAGTCTTCAGGGAAGGCTGTCCACAAGGTTTAGGAGTGTGTTTATGGGAATCTTTCACCATTTGTGAGGTCACACTGATGTTGGACCAGAAGGCCTGGCTCTCAGTCTCCGCTCTGATTCATCCCAAAGCTGTTCTATGGGGTTGAGGTCAGGACTCTGTGCAGGCCAGTCCAGTTCCTCCACACCAGACTGCATCCAGGTCTTTATGGACCTGCTTTGTGCACTGGTGCACAGTCATGTTGGAAGAGGAAGGGGCCAGCTCCAAACTGGTCCCACAAAGTTGGGAGCATGGAATTGTCCAGAATGTCTTGGTATGCTGAAGCATTCAGAGTTCCTTTCACTGGAACTAAGGGGCCAAGCCCAGCTCCTGATAACACCCCCACACCATAATCCCCCCTCCACCAAACTTTACACTTGGCACAATGCAGTCAGACAGGCACCGTTGTCCTGGCAACCGCCAAACCCAGACTCCTCCATCATATTACCAGATGGAGAGGCGTGATTGGTCCTCCAGAGACGCCTCCACTGCTCTAGAGTCCAGTGGCGGCTGCTTTCCACCACTGCATCCACGCTTTGCATCGCACTTGGTGATATATGGATGGATGCAGCTGATCGCCATGGAAACCCATAAAGCTCTCTGTCCCTGTTCTTGAGCTGATCTGAAGGCCACATGAAGTTTGGAGGTCTGTAGTGATTGACTCTGCAGGAAGTTTGCAGCTTTTTTGTACTCTGCGCTTCAGCATCCGCTGACCCGCTGCGTCAGTTTACGTGGTCGACCACTTCGTGGCTGACTTGCTGTCGTTCCCAAACACTTCCATTTTCTTATCATACGGCTGACAGTTGACTGTGGAATATTTAGGAGCGAGGAAGGTTCACCACTGGATTTGTTGCACAGGTGGCATCCTATCACAGTTCCACGCTGGAATTCACTGAGATCCTGAGAGCGACACATTCTTTCACACGTTTGTAGAAACAGTCTGCATGCCGAGCTGCTTCATTTATACACCTGTGGCCGTGGAAGTGATTGGAACACCTGATTCCATCATTTGGATGGGTGAGCAAATACTTTTGGCAATATAGTGTATATTAGGTTAATGTTTGGGTCAAAAGTCGCACAGTATCCCTTTAACTCAAACCTACCAAATAAACCAATATCGTAAAATATTTTGTAGGAATTGCAAGCAATTCAAACAATATACTTTATGTATTTGAAATAAATACTCTTGTTATTATAAATTTAGAATAATCATACTTTTTAAATTCAAAATACAGAAACCTGAGAATTATGCATTAAAAATAAACAGCCTTTATTACATTAATGCATATGCATCATTTAAGGTTTATTTGGTTTGTGTTAAAATTGTCTTTTAAAAAAAATAAATGGGAATTAGTCATGTCATAAAAATGCATAAATCTTAAAAGTTGGCTTAAATATTTCTCTGAGTGTGGCTCTTTTACTAAGGTAAACTGTAAACTGAAGGACGGATAATTATTATGATCATAAAAAAAATTTCCTGCCATGTGAAAGCCTGCTGGTTGATGCCACAACAACGTAATCAGAGTCAGCTTCTCCCCAGAGCTCTGCAGAGCACGAACAGCGGAAGATGCTCCACAGAAGTGGCTATTTCACAACCCTCCTAAGAGACAAATGTAACTTTGTATGTCGACATGTGTAAGTGGAATATTCTGCAGACGTGTGGTTGTATTGATGCTACTTATTGGGTTAGTGGTGCCAATGCCTCTCATGCATGGTTATGTATTCAGTCTGTAGTTCATTGTAGAAGTGGGGATAACAGCTGTTTTCCCACAAAGCCTTTTCCTTCATCGAAGCATTAATATTTCTGCGTGCTTGGTCCATGCACGAGCTCGCTGCTGAAACTGATGAAGCACGCAGCAATGACTGTTTTGCAAGAACCTCTCAATCTGAGATCCACTCCAGAAAATACAACAGCATACTCAGATTCTAAACCTCCTCAGAGGTGCCTAATCCTGTAACATGCTTCTGCCAACAACTGGAATATTATGGACCAAAACCAAGAAGGGGACCTACTTTTCAGGCCGCCATAACAGAAAGCAAAGGCAAAACGCAGAGGGAAAGAAAAAAACAAAAGATTTATGTTTAATCAGTAGGTGAAACCAAAAGCAGCCAGTTCCCACTGGCAGTTCTAACGGCAGGTAGGTGGTAAGCTGGTAGAACAGATGCAATATCAAATATTAAAATGATGTTTCGCATAAATGCAAACATGAGATAGGATATCTCTAACTCTATCTACATTGTACATTTCATTAAACAAACAAACCAGACAGCAACAACATGGCACTAATCTTAGTATGCAGTGATGTCAGGCCGGGATGATGAATGCAGTGGCTACAGGCTGGTGGACTGTAGAGGTTGAATAATACCACTTCAACTGTTGTATTTTCTTTTTTCCTGTGTCCTAAAAAAGATATTTGCTCAGAAGAAGACTGATTTTATCCCAGTATGCTGTTGATAGTAACTAAGACGGTATTAGAAGATCCCTTACACACATTTTCTTTGAATAACAACTTGCTTTCTATTTGGATCCTTCTAAACTCATCTGCACTGAAAGGATGCAAACAATGTACTGCAGACTTTCAACGTGGCAGCTGACACCAGTTTTTTGCAGGGAGTACAACAAATATTTCATTTTAAAAGGGAGGCTAAAGGTCTTGGTAGAATCTGATTTCCCGTTTGTCATTGGTACCTTATTTCTAAACCAAGAGAATGACTAAAGCAAAGCCTGAAGGCAAACCAAAGCCTTGATGCCGGCATCTACTCCAAAGCTAAATTAAGGCGACTTTGACCCCAATGACTACTCTGGTTGTTTATGGACAGGTTATGCAAATAGTTGAAGTTCATTGCCCTGCAGACATGCATGTGGATGAAATTTTCATAAATTCAATGTGCAGACAGCACATTGGATTTTTGTGTAGCACATTTCATGTAGGAAACAACATTAACAGGATTTAAAAGGTGGAATTTATCCATCCATTAAAGGGGAAGTTCATTTTTTCAACCTGTTTTTTTTTTTAACCAGAGGCTGACAAAATGCGCTGCAATTCGGTGGCCAAATTTCCCGAGCTGTGCCCTGCCGACGTGACGTCAAATGACGCTACATCCTTAGTTTTGATACAGGAAGAAGACAGTTGCGGTAAATTCAAACACTGTAAACGATAGTTATGGATTCTTCTGCCGTCAGCAAACGATCGAGATCAACTGAAAGACACTAAAAAGTGTAACTATGAAGAAAAAGCGTAGTACATAACATTATAGCTTCAGTTTGCTCCCATTCCCGTGATCAGTCTGGCTTGTGGCTGCAGTTACCTGAAGCACCAGTCGCGAGTTTCATTTCTTAATCTTGCCTCATTTTTTTAGTCCCTTAAAAAAATATTTTTATAATCTAGTAATTTATCTAATTTATTTATGTGTTCTATGGTTTTGAAAGAGTTGATCTTTATTCTGCCTTGAATTAAAGGTTTGAAAGCCAGATATTCATTTGTGGGTGGAGGTAGTCATCCTAAAATTATTCACACCCTTAAATTGAATAAAAAAAAAAAAAAAAGCTGTCGGTGAAATAAGACGAAATTAACAAACGTATTAAGGAATAAAAATCCATGAAAATCATGAGATGGATTTTGAATTGTGGTTTGAAAGAAATATCAAAAACAAACAAAAAAATAAAACAAGTAAACAAGTATGATGGGGCTCCGACGCTAAAATTTTGTTGAGCAACACTTTGAGGCAATCAGGTGTTTTCTTTAATGTTCAAAAAGACATTTGCATGTGTTGACAGGTATTTTGGTCCACTGTTCATGGGAAAGGTGCTCTTTTGTGTCTGAAACATTTTTTTTTTTTTTTTATTTCCAACCACAATTCAAAAGCAATATTTAATTTCACTAAATCATAATTTTGTAATTTTTAAAAATTTATTATTAGTTTCTTGTTATTTGAATTACTATGGTAAATTTAGTCTTTTCTATTATTGGAGGGTATGAGTAATTTTGAGGATGACTGTATCATGTTGTGAACTGAATCAGGTGGTTTTTGGTACAGTTGGACATTTGTTGATAGGGGGTGCCCCCCCCCCCAGCCGCTGGAGTTTCTTATTACGCCCATGTGCGTCTCGTCGATACTGTATGTTCCCAGTATTGCACAACAGCTGCGCTCTACTGGCACCGTCGTAAAATAATATATAAATAAATAGGCTGTCAGTTAATATCAAGTGTGATTATCACATTTTACTTCACTTTAAAAAAGTAACTTCATCGTGAAGTAAGTGATTGTGCGCCTTTCCTGGATGATGTGTGGGCGATGAAACGTCCACTCCGGCTGTCAGGACTTATATAGCCGGTGTGCAGAGGCCACGCCCCCTCAGGGCTCCACCAGTCACAGGGCAGAAAGTGATTAGCTCATCACGGCTGTCAGTCACGCCTATCCCCCCGCTGCTTCCTGTCTGTGTGAGCCGCTGGACTGGATCTGTCTGCGGAGAGTCTTCGGCATGGACACAAGCTCGACTCCACAACTTTTCACCGGAGATTTTACCCATGCAACTTTTCATTTGAGACGATTTATATCATTTGGAAATGGATTTCTGAACGGAATAAGCCACAGCTGAGCCCTGCGTGAATAAAACCTACGGTTTAAAACCTCTTTTTTTTTGGTGTTGTGCAAGTTGTTGAAGGAAGAGGAGAAAATGCCAGTTGCAACTCTTCTGCCTTTTACTGCTACCCCGAACAGAAAGTCTGCCAGCCCGACTTCTTTCAGGTTGACAGAGAAATTTATTTTACTGTTAGTGTTCAGCGCTTTTATCACGCTGTGTTTCGGGGCTATTTTCTTCCTGCCGGACTCGTCAAAGCTGCTAAGCGGAGTTTTCTTTCATTCTCCCCCGGTAGAGACCAACACCCGCACCGGTCCGGACAGCAGCGACTTCGGTTCTGCTGGAAACGACGACAGGGTCCTGGCTAAAATCAGAAAAGACCACGAAAAAGCGCTGCTGGAGGCCAAGGATACTCTACAAAAGCCAGCTGATGAAATAATACTAGACATTAATAAGGATAAGGGAGACGTTGCGGACAGTTTGGGCAAAGGTGGACAGAATGTCAATCATTTACTACCTTTCATTGAGTACCACCGCCCGCCGGGGGCGACTGGACACGAACCTCAGGACCCCGAAACCAGAGAGAGACGGGCTAAAATCAAGGAGGTAAGGATCTGTTGAGCTTACTCACTGTTTGGTTTAGCAGAGGAGCCAAAACCCGCATTACAATTTCCATGTTTAAGCCTTTTGTTTGGGCACTTGATAGAATTGGCATAACGTGACTCAACACGTTTACAGGATGCGTTCACGTCCGCTCATCAAACGCAACTTGAGAAGTGAGTAATATTAAAACTTCCAGGTATGCATGCGTGCTGGTGGACGGCAGCGGCTGTCATGTATGTCAAGTTTACAACTTATTTTACTCCACCTAAGCTGACTATGGGTTTTGACTCAAAGCCGATATGCAAAGAGCCGATAACAGAGTAGGATGTAGATTTGCAGCCATGTTTTGAGGTCGACCCTCGATTTTAAGGAAGTGCGACGTTAAATTAGGCAGTTTTCAAGCGGAGTTCGTTGCAACGTTTTGGCTTTCCACGATACTGTAGCCCTCTGGAGGAAAGGAAGGAATGCATGGAAGATGTGCTGCCCCTCTCACCCCCTTCCAGGCTGCCATACCCGTCTTGCAAGTTTTCCTACTGTATGCCATAATAATACGTGACCCCCTTTTTTTTAAACGGAGTGCTCAATTACCAACCTGAAGGTGGAGTCATACCATTATTTTATGTCAGCAATAATCACGAATAAATATAACTTGCCTTCGACGGCTCTTTTGACTGTATGTGTATAAAAAGAGAACCGTGTAGCCTGCAGCATGTCTGGTTGCTGTTCCACTGTGAAGCATGCAGGGGGAAACAAGTGGAAAGCCCACTGGGGAAGTCTCAGAGGTGGTTTCAGGTGGCTGCTGAGTGTGCTGTCAGCCTGCTGCTTCACCTGGCCCAGATACTAAAATATTACACCTGATATCTAAACAGGTATGACACGATTCAGCGAAGATGTATGAAGAAACTGAGCAAAATGCACTCAGATTGGAGTTTAGGTTACATATAGGAAGTTACAGTGGTCCCGTACATCTTATGATATGGCAAATATGGCAAAGACATGAATATTTAGGTGATAAGATATAAGATATTTAGGTGATTAATAAATAACATCCAATTTCTGTAACATCCAATCAGACGTCTGCGCCTGGTATTTTGGTCCACTGCTCATGGGAAATGTGCTCCAATGTGTCTGGGACAGTTTTTTATGTTATTTTTTTAAAAGTTATTATTTTCTACAACAAATCAAAAGCAATATTGCATTTCACTAAATTATAATTTTGTAAATTTTTATTTATGATTAGTTTCTTTAATTTCCTGTTTTTTAAATTACTGTTGTGAATTTAGCGTTTTCTTTAATTGGAGGGTATGAATAATTTTGAGGACAACTGTAAGTTGTGTAAATGAGTCAGATAGTATTGAAACCTACTGTATCTGTAACATTCAGTGCTATATTCTGCAGATGTCCACTGCTTTGAATCAGTTGGGTTGTGTTTTGTGTTGGAGTATACATCGTGGATGGATGCTACTTACTTTAGAACATCATCACCTGACTCTAAAAAGTTGGGAAATTCTCCAGTTAAGCTTTAAACTAAATAAACTTGGGATTAAATGCATGATTTTCTTGTGTACTCATGCTGGCTTGCTATTAGAGTATTATAAGCTTGACTTCATATTGTTTATAGTTTATGTTTTAAGTAGGGCTAGGCGATATGGACCAAATATATCATAATATATATATTTTTTCGATGACGATATACGATATATACTGGTGTTTCTACCCTTATTTGTCTGAAAGTTTCATTTCATGTCAAGCACCTGTTTTTAGTAATAAAACATGTTTAATGTAAAGGTATCGCTCTACTGTAGTGATGGAACTGACATAACGCTGGATAGAAATGTTAAATTGAAGTAATTAAAGATAGTTGGCTGTTTTTTTTATGATTTCTTTGTAAAAGTCGAGGATTGTCTTCCAGACAGTTTAAATAATAGGGGTGGAAATAAATATTGATTAACTGAAATATCGCAATATTTTCATATGCTGATACTGTGTTTTTGAATATAGACGTGGTATCGATGTGTTTTACTGATGAAATCTCGCGAGATATCATTTTGTTTCGAAATCTCACGAGATTTCATGAAATACCCGAAATTTCATCGTTCTGTTACAAAATCTTGCAGTATTTTCTGAAATCTCATGAGATTTCGTAACAAAACGATGATATCTCGCAAGGTTTCAACAGTAAAATAGATTGATACCAAGTTTTTAGATATAGATCTGGTATTGGCATATGAAAATATTGCGATATTTCAGTGTACCAATATCTTTTCCCAACCTTATTAAACAATCAGGTGAGCTCTTTGGAGTCAATCAAGGTGCAGTCGGGTCATACAAGAAAATAAAGCAAAGAAATTTGCACAACTAATACCGTGATATAACGATGTGTGTAAATATATCGCAAAATCATATCGGTATGTCGCACAGCCCTAGTTATAAGTAAAATATGATGGTATAGCTGTATATATTGTTGGTTTACATCACAAATGTTGTAGTTATACCAGCTAGAGATGTGTTATTACCTTTGGCAAATCATCGTATAACAGTTTCTGAGTTGTGGTTGCTTTTCTTTCATGTAAAGGATCAAATGTGTGAGAAAGTCATTTAGTTTGGCATCATCTTCAGACCTGCCCTCTTAATTTCTGTTTGGTCAAAGTAAACATGCAGACAGTTGGAGACGTGGTTTGTTTTAAGGTTAAGGCGAATGACAAAACAAATAAGTTTCAATAAACGCCTCCAAAGTGCAATGAAATATGAGGAGGAAGCTCTGAATTCAGAAAAGCTCACACTGACTTGAAGCTACAAAAGAAAAGTGGATTCGTTTTGATCTGCTGAGCTTTGGAGAAATATTGACATAGCAGTGTCAGTAACGCCTTAAACGATTGCATACCAACATCGGCTATGAGAAACGCCAGCAGAGGTCATTTTTCACCCTTCAGTCAGAGAGATAATTGGACACAGCAGGCATAGTTTAGGTATGCAGCTGCCATTTTTCTCTTAAAGAAGCTAAAATATCCTTGATTCACCAAAAGCGGAACTAGATAAACTTGTTTTCTATGTAAACCTTCATTCAGAATTATTTTTTCTATGTAAACACGAAGGAAAATAATTAATTCAGAATTAAAAAACATGTAACCGGGGCCATTTAAAGAGTGAAAAGTCTTTTTGGTTTGAATAATATTGATGTTGTGATTAGGTATTCATGTGTGTTATCGGTTATTACAGTGGTTCCCAAACTTTTTCTGCAGGGCCCCCTTTTCATTGGCAATTATCCCCCATCCCACCACCGCGACCACGTGCACCCCAACATTTACCATGAGATGCATGAAAAAAGGCACTGCATTTGGGGAGTCATCATCATTTGTTCTTATTCCTTTAAAAAATATGTCCATTTTTTGTTAGAAGTGCAGAAACTGTACTTGTTAGCTTGGCTGGGCCCCCAGTTTGGGAACCACTGGGCTATCAGCCTTTAGGAGCTGAAATTTATCGGTTTTAGTATCAGTTTTTAAAAAAAGATTATGTGCATCATCCCAAGTGCCATATTTTCTGGACTAAGTTGCTCCTGAGTTGTGTCGCATCAGTCAAAAAATGCATCATGAACAGGAAAAAAACATATATAAGTCGTATTTATTGATTTAAAACAGGATGATTTTTCATATCCTACTTGTTACTACTAAAAATGACCCAATAAGTCCAATTCCAAAGTTAATGCCTGTTGATGATCATAAATATCATAACTAAGAAGGATAAACATGTTTTTTGATGATTTGTTTCATCACACAGACAGATGTCTGAAATGAACTCCTCTCACTGAGATGAGGCTATTTTGGGATTTATGCCCGTGGAGCAGAATATAGTTGTCGCATGCCAAGAGTGTCCTCTTTTGACATTAGACAGTAATATTTACTCCTTGGCTCATGTCAGTCAATATCAATAAATACTTAAAAATATGTTAAATTGTACATGTTTTGATATACATATAGGTTGTACTGGACTAATAAGTCGCACAAGCCGCCAAAGTATGAAAAGAAGTGCGACTTATTGTCCAGAAAATACGGTATTTTGTATTGATGCAACGTCAATCATCAGTTGTACGTGTGCACCTGTGAGGAGTGCTCGTTCTTGGTAACGAGCTCAGCAGCTGCTCAACTGTTAAGTGCTTTTCCCGTGTTATGGCCTCGCATTGACACATGCTCTAATCATGTAGACGGAGAGGATGTTGTTGGTAGTCATGCTTTCCTCTGCTCCTGTACACGACTGTAAACAGTAAGCATCTTTTTATGCATAATAATCAAAGGACAAACAAGCCGACATTTGCAGTCGGAAATAATGAGCAAGATAATTTATTCACTTTGATTGTTTAGCAGATATTTTGGGAGTGGCTGCAGCTGATGGCTCACACACACACTTTGCTCTCTTTTGTTCGGGAAAGCAATATGTCTGTTGACCAAACACACTCTTACATGCTCCCCTTGATATTTGGTGGCCTGCTGTTATTTAGAGATGGCTTTCTAAATTATTTGAAGATAAATCTCTGAGGTGCTGGCTGCTGTCTCAACTGTCCCACCAGCTGACCCAGTTATCCAGGGATCTGCCCCGCGCTGTTTGGTGCCCTCGGTTTGTTTGCGATGGACTAAGAGCAAGCTGCAGGGGCCACTCTCTGTGAAGGAGTGACCAACACAATCCTACAATCAGCTAAATCTGTTTGTCAGCTGGATTTTGAAGACACTCTGGAGGATCCCCACCTCCCAGTGGTACCCAGCCTGGGCTTTCACTCACTCTCATCAAGGCTTTGGAGACGGAGCAGTTGGAGTAATAATGGAAAGCTTGGCTGATAGACAGAAGGAAAATGAAGGTGGGTGAAGCTGCACCTGCAGGAAACTGCTTTTCTGTGTGGTTGGTGCACGTTTCTCATCATGCTGAGATGATATTATACTTCAACAACATCCCCGGTGTTTCTGCTCAGTGTAAGGATCCATGCTCGGGGACTAATCGAGACAAACACATTCCAACTTAAACAGCAGGTCTGCATCATGGATTCACACACAGCTTAATTATATTGCTTTTTAAAAGCTTAAATGCAGAATATTCAAGAGATTTAGGACTACATCTGCAACTGGGTATGAATGAATTGTGTAGGTTTAATTTAGCTGCAAAGCATTTGACCCGTTGGCTTGCTGTAGGAGATGAACCTGCAGCAGTATAGAAATTGAACGAATCCTTGTTGCATGCATGTTTGATGGAAATGAGCCGTATTCTTCATGCTTCAAAAGAAAAGAAAATCAGTATGTAGTGATTTTCTAGCTAAAGCACAGCTGAGATTAGGATGTTCTCTTGAAGGGAGAAAACCTGCATATTTTCTATCCAATTCAGCCATAAATAGCTGTGAATGAGCGGTGGACACTTCACAACAGCAAGTGAAATACCGTCTGAATAAGGCTGGGCGATGTGACCGCAAATCAATATCATGACTAATTGAACATGTTGCCTCAATTACAATTAATTACCAGTTATTTTCGTATAGGTTTTTAAGCTCTCATAGCTTATTGGAAGCTTTTGTTGCTAATATTTTTATAATTAAAAGTGCAGATATTTTAGAATGAGTGAAAGGAAACCCACACAGTTCAACTATACATTTCTATATTTAAGAGAAATAACTAAACTGACATGAGCAAGATTACATTTATTATTAGTTCTGAATTTCAGCTTAGATTCCTAAGTTTTAAGAGCACGGTGGCCTCCATAGTCCTTAAATGGAAGAAGTTTGGGACAACCAGAACTCTTCCTAGACCCGGCCGTCCGGCCAAACTGAGCAATGGTGGGGGAAGAGCCTTGGTGAGAGAGTAAAGAAGAAGCCAAAGATCACTGTGGCTGAGCTCCAGAGATGCAGTAGGGAGATGGAGAAAGTTCCACAAAGTCAACCATCACTGCAGCCTCCACTAGTCGGGGCTTTATGGCAGAGTGGCCCGACGGAAGCTTCTCCTCAGTGCAGACATATGAAAGCCCGCATAGAGTTTGCCAAAAAAACACATGAAGGACTCCCAGACTGAGAGAAATAAGATTCTCTGCTCTGGTGAGACTAAGATTGAACTTTTTGGAGTTAATTCTAAGCGGTATGTGTGGAGAAAACCAGGCACTGCTCATCACCTGCCCAATACCATCCCAACAGTGAAGCATGGTGGTGGCAGCATCATGGTATGGGGGTGTTTTTCAGCTGCAGGGACAGGACGACTGGTTGCAGTTGAAGGAAAGATGAATGCGGCCAAGTACAGAGATCCTGGAAGAAAAGCTCTTCCAGAGTTCAGGAGCTCAGACTGGGCCGAAGGTTCACCTTCCAACAAGACAATGACCCTCACACACAGCTGAAATAACAAAGGAGTGGATCAGAACCACTCTGGACCATTCTGGACCGGCCCAGCCAGAACCCGGACTTAAACCCAACTGAGCATCTCTGAGAGACCTGAAAATGGCTGAACACACACCGTTCACCATCCAACCTGACAGAACTGGAGAGGATCTGCAAGAAGAACGCAGAAGATCCCAAATCCAGGTGTGGAACACGTGTTGCATCATTCCCAAGAAGACTCGTGGCTGTACCAGCTCAGAAGTACTTCTACTCGGTACTGAGAAAAGTACTGAATACTTATGACCATGTGACATTTCAGTTTTTCTTTTTTAATAAATTTGCAAAAATTTCTACATTTCAGTTTTTTCTGTCAAGATGGGGTCAGAGTACAATAATGAGAAATAAAATGAACTTTTTTGATTTTAGCAAATGGCTGCAATGAAACAAAGAGTAAAAAGTTTAAAGGGGTCTGAATACTTTCCGAAACCACTGCATCTGTGTGTATATATATGTATGTGTGTGTATATATATATAATATATATATATATATATATATATATATATATATATATAAAGCCACTATTGAACATCCCTACTTGTACGTATTTGTTTCATACTTGCAGGTTTGATTTGTCGTTGTACGTGTTCTAGTTTTAAGTACATGTTGGAGAACTTCTGCCCCATCATTGCTCCATAATGCCTCTTTTATTCTCCCTTGCATGCATTAATGCATAGCGTTGGTGGTTGGGTTAAATGCCTGGCTTGACTAAACTTTGTGGTGCTCTAAAATCCCCCTGACATCCCGGTGAAGTTTTCAGTGGTAATATATTTCTTTTCGTGCCGGGGTTGCCCTCTGCGTCCTGGAGCTGCCACACGGGCCCGTGGGGGGAAGCCTGGATATTGTTTTAAGAAGCATGGCTGGAGCCTTTTCTAATGTAATGAGACTTGTCGCCATTCATCATGGACACACTCACCTTTTCTGCTCCGAGCAGCCGCTGCTGTCCTACCTGACTCATTGTCCTGCTCCCGAGTGTGCGCACGCTTGTGATGAGGTGGAGCTCGTTGCTTTGCAAATGACATGCAAATGAGCTTCTGGCTAGCTGTAAGCACAATGTGTTGGCAGTATGCATCTTGAAGGACAATTGCTCTTCATCCTGTCAGCCCATCAGCTCCTTTGGCAACGCTTCCTCTTTGAAATGCGCTTAGATAAAAAAGGAAAACGTAAGCAGAGGCTTTCATACTCGTATCTTACTGTTGAGAGATAAGCTTGTGGTGTGTGAAGGTTTCTGGGAGACACCCAAAGCAAACTGTTGATGGAGATGAAGCGTCTCCGTCCTCTCCCTCTCCCCTTACAGCTGGACTTCACTTTCATTTCCTCCCTCTTTGTTTCTTTCTCTCCATCCCCCGTGTTGCTGCTTATATTCCCACTTCTGCTTTCGTCTCTCCTTTTTCAGCTTTGCTGTGTTCAGTTATTTTTACCTTCAATTGCTTTTCCACTATGTGTGTGTCTTTCCAAGCATATGTGTGCTTCAACATTAAAGCCATTTTTCTGCTTTGCCAAACTTTTCCAGCCTGAAATAAGATTCTTGTCTCTGTCTCTGAGAACTTGACTGTCTTTAAGTCCTATTTCTGTATCGACCAGTTGAACTAATTGCCTCTGGGTTCCTGGTCATGCTTTTTTTCTTCAAGTGGAAACCAGATGTGTGTACGTGAGTGAGGTGGAGTTGCAGCCTGCAGCACCAGGTGCTCTGTTTAATTGCCTAATAGCTATAATAGCCATGGCTCACACTGGTCTAGCATAGGTGTGTATGTACAGTTTAACGTTGCAATCATAGACAGAAGCCTTTCATTATACGTGCTAATTTTATTGCAGAGATTAATCACAAGTAGCTGCGGTTACCTTGATCCTTCTAAGTCAGTTATTATGTAAAAGCCCAGTCGAAGGGAAATGCTTGAAAACACTTGAATTTAATAAACTCGTCGATCTGGGAAGTCATTCAGAATCTTTCTCAGGAGTGATCTATAACGGTTTGAGGTTTTATTCAGCTCTAGAGAAACGATGGACGACAGCTGTAGAGTTGTTCTGATACCGGTAATGGAATTGTCCCCAATACTGCCAAAAATGCTGGTATCGGAATCAGTGAGTACTGGGGTTCAGGAGTCCGATACCCCGTCATTTATTAGAACAGGAATCTATGTGCTGATTCGATCTGTTCGCTCTGACACGGTTCTTCCATGTTCTTAACTTTGAACTCTGCTGCAGCCTGCTGTTTTTAAAGGGGTGAGGAAGAACTGATCACCTGACGTGTCAGATAGGAATCATGTCTGTGGTGTGGCAGCAGTTCACTGGACTCTCCCGCTAGCAAGACTGCATTAAAAAAGAAATGGCTTCAGTTTGCTTTATTCATTTGTGTTTTCCAAAGGGTCAAACCTGAACCAGGTATCGAACATCTCTCTGTGGTTTACTTTCTTTTTTTTTGTAAATCAGACTAGACATCCATGTCAGCGTGATTTGTCCTGCTTTGGAAAGTATTTCTTGACTGATGATGAATGAGTGAAATTTATTTATGAAATACTTTTCATAACTAGGGATGGGTTTTTTTTTTTTTTTATATTTATTCTTTTTTTTAATTTAGATTTTTTTTTCATTTCACTTATTCATATATTTTAATTTCGTGGATTAATTCTCTTATTATAATATAATATAATATAAAAAAATATTTTATAATTTTTATATTTATTATCACCCTGATAAATAAAAAACATAAACATAATTTTATATAACCCCCCAGTATTTTTTTTTTTTTAAAAACAAAAAAAACACACACTTAATTTCCTTTCTCTCTTTAGGTGTATAGTCCATTCCATATCCCATTTAATAATATATTATTATATTTTTTTTATCTATATATCCCCACCCCTACTAGATGCACCGAAAGTTCGTCCACCAAAGATTTTCGTCTGAAAAAAATGACCCAAAAGTGCAAATTGAGTTTTCGGCCGAAAGGTGTAAATCACCGAAACTTGTGATGACGCGGCGCATCTACCCCGTGACTTATGCACTTTGTGTTTTTATGTGAGAACATATTTACTGTAATTTCACATATTTTCTTTCAGCAGCCAGTCAGTCATAAGCCGCATATTATTATTTGTTGTTGTAGTAGTACTACAGAGAAAAATTTAAAAGGCATTATGAAATGTACACGAGTGGGGGCAAACTAAATATTTTATTTTGAATTTGAATTTATATTGTAAATTGCTGTAATGTCAGTGGTAAATATTTTGATACTTTTGTAACTGATTTATTGTAATGCCTTTATTTTAGTGAGGTTAGTACACATCGTAGCCAAAAATAAGATGGTTCAAATAACTGACTTAATAATTTCTTTTGGCGTTTCGGTTTTCAGCTTTGGTTTGCTCATTTTTTGTTTTAGGTTTTGGTCAAGAATTTTCATTTCGGTGCATCCATGGTGATAACAGAGTGGCACAAAGTGCTTTACGTATTAAAATCAGCAACGTTTCAATAAAATGACAAATAATTATTGTCTTTCTCACACACACACACGCACACACGCCTCCCTCCCTACAGTATAACCTGGTTAATGGTTTTGGATAAGGATGCACAATATAATCAGCCCCCTATCTGTATCGGCCTAAATCGGCCTTAAAACGGAGTATCAGATATCAGCCACCCCACTGATATTTAACCGATAAGCCTGCTGTTTCTAAAGTCTAAAAAAAACCCCCCAAAATACTTCTTCTTTTTCATCAAAAACTTCTTTTCTACAGACTTTAAAACTTCTAAAGACTAGAGGTGGGAAAAAATAGCAATACACTGAAATATTGCAATATTTTCATATGCTGATATATTGACATTTTTAAAAAGCAGGGTTGATCCATTTTGCTAAAAATAATCCTGCAATATTTCATCGTTCTGTTACTAAACCTCGCAGGAATTCCCCAAAATTCTGCGATATTTTCATATGCTGATATCATATTGACATTTAAAAACGTGGTATCGATCTATTTTACTAACAATATCTCACGATATTTCATCGTTCTGTTATGAAATCTTGCAAGAATTCAGAAAATATTGTGAGATTTTGTAACAGAACAATGAAATCTTCTGAGGTTTTTTAAGTGAAATAGATCAATTCCGTGTTTTTAAATGTCAGTATATATCAGATATGAAAATATCGCGATATTTTTTCCCACCCCTTGTCTTTAGAAGTTTTAAAGTCTGTAAAAAAAAAAAAAAAGTTTTTGAAGAAGTTTTTTTTTTTTCTTTTACTTTAGAAACAGCAGGCTGATATCGGTTAGATATCGGTGGGGTGGCCGATGTCAGATATTCAGTTTTAAGGCTGATATAAGCCGATACCGATAGGGGGCCAATTATATTGTGCATCCCTAAGGATAACCTGTGAGATTGCCCACCTTAAGAAGAACAATAAGACACTTTCTAAAAGTTTACTTCATGAAGTTTGTATCCGTCTAAAAGCATCGTTTAGAGTACCGAACACGCACAGTTTGGCTGATAAGTGGCCAGAAAGGATGAATGCTACGTACGTACCAGGGGAAAGCAGGATGGTTCATGTCACAAAACAAAGAAACGGACCTTAACTTGGCTGTGACACACTGACGCAAACATAAAGCTACTCGCCCCCAAACTGGGTCATTTTAGATCCATACACTTCTGGTCCAAAGTTTGGGATCACTTTAACGGGAAAGTCTACCTCAAATTCATAATTTCACAATATTTATTCAAATAAGAAGGAAGGAAACAAAAAAAATGACTAAATTATAATTTTGTGAAATAAAATGCTGTTTGGGGTTGAGGTTAAAAAGAATAATTAAAAAAAAAAAAAAAAAGTGTTGCAAAGTAATTAGAGCACCTTGCTCATGAACAGTGGACCAAAATACTTCGAAGGTGATTTTCAAGTTTATTTATTTTAATTTTATTTGTAAAATATCATCATTTTTGTCACGTTTGGTCTCACTGCCCTGCTGGATTTAATGGGAAAGTGTTCCCAAACTTTTGACCGGTCGTGTATATCCACACTAGATTTTACTGAAAGGAGGCTGGTGTGGATGGATCGGTGGAGTGATTTGGTTTTAAGGTGGTTTTAATTGTTTGAAGAGAAGAAGGATGAGGGTGAATGTTCCTATCGTGTCCTTTTCTTTTGCCTCCTAGCTCTGTTTCCTTTCTATTAAGAATGACTGACTAGGAAATATCCACACACACTCAAACTGTGTGTCTTTCATAGTCTATTGTCCAGTTATAGCCGAAGGCGAGCCCACACATCACAGGTCTCAGTGGTATATTAAACTTTATTTCCTATGGACTGTATCCATCTCAGAGGTACCTTTAGCCTGTCGCTGTATTCACTCCCAGCTTCATTCCTGCTCATGCATAGTCACTGAGCATTGATTTAGATAGCTCGGAGCAAAATAAATAAGATGGATTGCTGTTACTATTATCTAGTATTTGTAGGATAGGTCAAAGCACGAGCAAACCCTGGAGTGTGGACTGCCAAGATTATAGGACTCTTCATGCACACCAAATGAAATGCACTCCTCGTGCCCTCAGTAATAGAACTGCAATTGTTATGGACGTAGAAAGTCAATGAAAGTTCAGCTTTAAATTTATTCAGCTGCTCTGGTACCAGAGCAGAGCGAGAGCTGTGAGAAAGATACAGTTTCTGAAACCCATGTCTGTAGGAAAAAAGGCTTTCTACACTAAAAAGAAGTAGTACCTTTTCAGCTGCATCAATTAGAGATGCATGATATAATCGGCCCCCTATCGGTATCAGCCCATATCGGCCTTAAAACTGAGTATCGGACATTGGCCACCCCACCGATATTTAACCGATCAGCCTGCTGTTTTTAAAATCTTTAAAAAAATAATTAAAAAAACATCTTCTTCTTCTTCTTCTTCAAAAACTTCTCTTTTACAGACTTTAAACCTTCTAAAGACTCGAGGTGGGAAAAAATAGCGATACACTGAAATATTGCAATATTTTCATATGCTGATATATTGACATTTAAAAACTCAGTACCTGTCAGTTTTACTAATGAAATCTCATATTTCATCATTCCCTTATGAAATCTTGCAAGAATTCACAAACATTTTGCGATATTTTTAAATGCTGATATCATATTGACATTTAAAAACGCGGTATCAATCTATTTTACTGCAATATTTCATCACTCCCTTCTGAAATCGATTGAGAATTCATAAAATATGGTGAGATTTTGTCAGTAAAATAGATCGATACTGTATTTTTAAATATTGATTTGATATCGGCATATAGAAATATCACGATATTTCACTGTATCAGTATTTTTTCCCACCCCTGTTTTTCAAAGTGTCGGAAACTGATAACAAAACTGCTATTTGAAATGACTGCTTATTTTTTCAGCTTTTATATCGGTATCGGTTATCGGCCACATGAGTTTTAAAATATCGGCATATCAGATATCGGCCAAAATTCCAATATCCTGCATCCCTAGCAACAATCCATCTATTGACTAAAAATGAATAACTGTTTAGAGAGTTATTCTTCTTTTTTTTTTTAATTAAAAAGCTGCTTTTCTTCATCTTGCAGGGATACTAAACAGAATATTTTTTTTTCACTTTTTTTATTTCTCACTTTTCTCCCCAAAAGTATCTATTTAATCTAGTTGCATCAATCTTCCGGGCATATTAAACATTTTCTATTTCACCAAAACGATTAACCCTTAAACTTTGCCCGTTTATATTTGCCACTGATCAGTATCGCCGTATGGTATCGTTTGTATCAAGTCGTGATGATTTTTTTGACGAGCAGTACGGAGGAATATTGACAAGTTTTTGTGGACTTTTTTGGACCTTTTTGGTTCAGCATGGTGTGACATGCAGGTACCAGACGACGCCTTTCTGTTCTTAATGTTTTAAAGCAGCCGGAGAGCTCCAGTGATGCGAAAACTGCTGCATTTCTGACAGATGCTGCTTTTGTTTTGAGTCATGATGCGATTGTGGAGGATTGAAAGGTACTCTCAGTCATCCAATGAAAGTGTAGTCGGCTAATGTTGCAGGGCCTTCAGCTTACACGGGACTAAGAGAAATTAGAGCCTGAAAAAGCGAGCTAAATGAAATGTCAATAACAAGTCATCAATAACCCTTCATGCTCTTTCTCCACATCAATCTGTCAGACGGCTCGGTCTGCTTCACTCTCCACAGCGTAAAACTTGTTTGTAAGCTTCCAGAAAGCCATCACAGCCAGACACGATGTGGTGGACATGCATTTTAACTATCAAAGAACAAGTCTAAAGAGACACATGCTTCACTGCCAGCCTCGCGTTACCAAAGCTAAAATGGATTTGAAGGTCGGGGAAAAGGAAGTGCTGTGGAGTTTCAATTTCTTCTTACATAGTCAGACCTCCTGCGAGTACAATCTGACCTTTTCAGCTAAAGGTAAGCTTTAGAGCTTTGCTTTTCTTTACAGAATCCTATCAATACACTGCAGGCTTTGACCTGCAGGAAGAAATGGACCTGCTTCTCTTGTGTTTCAGTGTTTCTCCTCGTCTTCCTGCTGCGAGCAGCTGCCTGTTGACAGATTCCAGGGACTCTGCCAATGTGATCATTTTGTATTTGGTGTGGGAGGAAGGTGTGGTTGATGTTTGTTATTTTCTCTTCCACTTTCTTCTCAATCATCACTCATCTCCTTTGCAGAAACAAAAAGTCGTCGCTATGCGAGCTGAAATCACCTGCCTACTACAGTAGTCGGTTATGCAACTGCTTTTTACATCTTAACCTCTTTTTGGACTAGCCCTTTTTCCTGCCTCCTGTCTGAAATGACTAAATGGGCTGTATCTTGATCTCAGAAGAAAGCTGCTGGTTTCCAACGCGTCCTGGAAAACCTGGAAAACAATTGAACATTTTTCGCGTCACGTCTGGAGAGCTGAAAGTGAAGCCATTGGGCGTCTCTACTGTCCTCATCTTCCGTGTCGCGTGTGTCGTCACTCCTGGAAAATGCTAAAATGGGCAAAGTGCGGCCTTGGGGCAAATGATTGACAGCCATGGTACTCTGGGATAAATGCTAACGGAGCTAACTCGAAACTAATAGGAGCTAACGAAGATTAGCCTCTAAAGCGGCGGGATAAAGGTAAGGTATGTTTGGACTTGCTATTAGCTGACGAAAAACCTCCATTTTGCTGCAGACTGAGACCTTACCGAGAGCAAACAAGGAGCTAACTAGGAGCCACCGGTCAGCATGGCGCATGTCAATCAGAAGGACGCGCCCCTAATTTTGTTTAATTTCAAGGATTAAATAACATTTAAATGGATGGGTAATAAAAAATTCACCCCCTCACAGCTGACATGAAGGTTAACTTGACCTATTAAACCTAAAATGATGGTTTGAACCAGGCTGTAAACATGTTTATTTCTGCTGTGAAGTTGGTCTTTTTAACATGGGAGTCTCTGGGATTTGCTCTGTTTTGGAGCCCCTAGTGGATGAAAACAGAACTACAGTTATTTAACTTAACTTCCGGGCTTCCAGCGTACCATCTCAGAAGGCTGCTTCAGAGTGGGCGGACTTCGTAGCGCCCTCCGTAGCGCCCTCCGTAGCCTTGGTAAAGTGTGCAGACCTCCGCCTCTGGTTTGTTTGGTTTGTTGAAGTGGAGAAACGGGCGGGAACTCTGAAAGGGACATGGCTGCTCTCATGTTGGACACATCTGCTCTGTTTGAACTGTTTCATTTGGATGCCAGTGCTTGGTGGAGCTGCTTCCTGGTGTGTTCTGTACAGTGCGTATCTCAAGCTGCCCCCTGTGCTGGGGGCTCTAATCCATAAGACGTTATTATCAGTATTTTTTCTCTTCTTCTTCTTCTTCTTTTGGTGAAATTGATTCCAGCCAAGTTCTTGTTTTAGACAGACTTAGTCACTGCTAATTTGCTGCTGCTGTACACTTTAAAACATGACTGTTCTGAGAGCACAATGGTCATAACCATTATGCTAACCATGTACGTCTGTATGAGGCATGTATAATTTACAATTACAGGAACAGCATTTAATTAAAAACAAGGCATCAGAAGAAACAAAGTATCTTTAATATCATGAACTAATGCTTCATTACAAACATGACCTGATGTTTTTTGTTTTTTAACAAAGAAATGATCAGATGTTTTGGAAAGAATGGGGAGCAACCTCACGTCTTGGATGAGACATGGCACGCTGTGCATTTCTTTTCAGACCATTAAAGTCCACCCTTAGACTGCAGGATTATTAGCATTCCCTCTGCTGTAGACAGTGATGAATGCCGGGCAGCGCTGCCTCATGGGGCTCCGGGTGAGTGCATAGATGTAAAATCTATGGGCCGGCATTGCCATTAATGACCACGCGTAATTGTCGAGGCACTTGGATTAGTGAGGCCAGGAAGTGTGATTTGTCTTTTTTCCCCTCAGAGCTAAGACACTGCTAGCTTATTAACAATCAGAGGTTATTACATTTCCAGTCCCTCTCTGAACAATACTGTGTGTTTTATTGGAGAATGGTCATATTGTGAATGTGCAATAAATGAACGAAACCAGAGCAACTGGAAGAAAAATGAGCCAAGTGGTCATTCGGTTTCAGAGGTACTTCACTCTGGAATATTTTAGGTTAGTTGGTGTTTTAAAGAAGCAAAAGGAAGTTTGAAGAATCTCAGACATGCATGCAACAGATGTAGAAAATATTTCTCTCCTAAAACTTTTGTCTTCTCAGTTTAATCAAGAATTGACGCTCCAAAGCGAGCTATGTTTGATGTTTTAATTAAAAAGAGGTAATGCAAGAGAAACTTTCTTCCCTTTTCAAATTCCAGTTCTAAATTAATATTGTCAGACTTCTTATTATCAGAGTTTTCAGGAGAGCCGTTTTTGGTAACGTGATGATTTGGAGACAAATTTTAAACATCATTGCTCAAACATGAGCAATCATGAGAGATATTTATTGTAACAGGTTAGCTCATTTAGTGAAATGCTCTGGTTTAATCACAGATGGACATGCAGGGTAAAGACATCCAAAGGAAATGGGTACAGTTAAAGGAGCAATAAGTGATGATTTATCATTTCCAAGTTGAAGGAATTCAAATTTTGCAATGTGAAGCTCTAGATGTGTAATTCCATCTGGAACAAAGCATGACGTCACACACCACCTCTGTGTTGATACCGAGTTTCTTGTTTACAAGGGTGGTCTGCCCCTGCGTGCATGTTCAGACATGTGAATCTTCTCCTTCCTGCACTGATAATAGGCCGGATAGAGTTCGCCGTTAGTTCAGTGAAATATAGCGGTTACATGCTGGCATTGCAACGTCCCGCCAATCCGACATTCTGTCATTTAGACATGCCACCGTTCCGAAATATCGCTATTCCGACACACAAATGTCCCGCCGTTCCGACAAGACTTTCCAGGTAAGGAAACGTGTGCTGATAAGAGTCACTAACTCGCCGCCGTCTGTTACTGAACTGCAAACGGTGATTAAGAGTCCCTGATTAGGCGTTTTGCTTCTGCAAATGAATAAATATTTGCTGCCACATCACAGTTTGGTTAAATGCCAAGTAATGAAATACACTCTCAAAAATAGAGGTTCCAGTTTATACTTAAAAGGGTACAAAGCTTGTCACTGGGGGGTTCCTTTTTTAAAATACATTTCTGTACCTTCATGGTCCATTTTTGTACCTTATCAAGCTGTATGAGTTAATAAAGTACAATTAAACCAATAGGGGATTATCACATTTCCGCGTTCCGGTTTCCGGAAGTTGAAACATTGGCACTTCCTCTTCCGGGCCATGTTAACATCAGCCGTTCCTGCTCTGTTATACTGTTTAAATCGGATAAACTCCAAACATATATAAGTTTTCATTCTAGACTGAAGTGATACTGGATCAAAAGCTGGATCAAAGCGATCGATTCGCCGCGGTGAAGGGCCGAACTTTATAATAAAACACACGTTTGTTTGTCCCCGGTGGGGCACAACACCGGCACTTCACAGCATGCTAGCATTAGCCAGCTAGCGTTTACTGACGTGCTTAACATTGTGCGTCTTAAAACACACAAACATCTGAAAATCGGGTCTGTACCTCCCCGTTTCCAGTGGAACAACTGGGGACTGCCAAGAAAGGAGACGCTTTCAGATGCTTGTGTGTTTTCAGCCGCACAAAGTTAGGCACGTCATCAAGCTGGCGAATGCTAACCTGCTAACAAAAGTCCGCCAGCTACTACTCTGTTAAACTTTGTAAATCGGATAAACGCCAATGCCAAGTTTTCATTCCAGACTGAAGTGATGCTGAGGAAGAAGTGGATCAAAACGACTGATTCACCGCGGTGAAGGACCGAACTTTATAATAAAACGACACGTTTGTTTGTGGCCGGCAGACTGCACAGTCGTGTTAGCCTGTAAGCATTAGCCAGCTTGATAACGTGCCTAACTTTGTGCGGCTGAAAACACACAATCATCTGAAAGCGTCTCCTTTCTTGGCAGTCCCCAGTTGTTCCACTGGAAACGGGGAGGTACAGACCCGATTTTCAGATGTTTGTGTGTTTTAAGACGCACAATGTTAAGCACGTCAGTAAACGCTAGCTGGCTAATGCTAGCATGCTGTGAAGTGCCGGTGTCGTGCCCCACCGGGGACAAACAAACGTGTGTTTTATTATAAAGTTCGGCCCTTCACCGCGGCGAATCGATCGCTTTGATCCAGCTTTTGATCCAGTATCACTTCAGTCTAGAATGAAAACTTCAATATGTTCGGAGTTTATCCGATTTAAACAGTATAACAGAGCAGGAACGGCTGTCGTTAACATGGCCCGGAAGAGGAAGTGTCAAAAGCCAGCAACTTCCGGTAAGCGTGATAATCCCCTATTAAAAATGATGAATAAAAGTCAATAAAATAGAGATTATGACAAAAATCAAAGATGCGAACAATAAATGAATAATCATTATATAAATATTAGGCCAAACACATATAATTATTTATATAATTATTGCTATGATTACTATGATTTTTATGAAAATCATAATATAATAACTATAATTATACTACTGTTTAAAGTATTGCTAATTAAAGATACTGTACAAGCTACGCACATTTTTCAATGCTGCAGGTACCCTTAGGGTTGAAGTGGTACAAATTTGTACTTATTAATACTTTGGACCCTTTTTCATAGTTTAAAGGTACTTCAGGCCTCATAAAGACCAATGTTGTACTTTTGATAGAACATTTGTAAAAAAATGTACCTACAGGTACATAAAGGTTCCTGTCTCGTACCTCTATTTTTGAGAGTGTACAGTTGTCCCTTGAAAATCGGCCATGGAGCGATCATTTCGGCTTCTGTTCAATTTTCTATGCGAGCCGCGGCCGAATTTGTCACACCAGGCAGGAAAACAGGAACACAAGACAAAGCTATCAAAATAAAACCATTTTCAAAGTAAAACACCCAGATAAGCTTTAAAACCTGATCTCTTTTTAATAGATTTAATAATATGTCAATCATGTCTTCATCTTTATTGAAAATGCAAGTGGAAGGATTCGTACACAGAAACGTCGGCTCTCTGATGCAGTCATTCAAACAGCTCAAATGTCGACCAGTCGCACAATAATCAGGTCTGCGAGTATTAGGGATGTAAGGATTACCGATAAAATGGTTAACCGTGATAAAATTACCAACGGTTAGTAAAACCGTTTCAAAATTTGATTATCGTTAAAACCGTGTCAGATTACTTCACTTTGAAAAACTCCCAGTGATGCTGCTCACTACAGTCGTAGTTTGCAATGTTTAATTTATGAAAATATGGCGGAAGGCAACGAAGGCGCCCACATGGACAGTTCTCCAGAAATCCCCCCCCCCCCCCTTTTAAAAAGGACAAAGTAGACATTTAGACCCATTTTGGATATTTTCAAAGATACTGAGGAGTATTTCTATGATACCACGATTAAAATAACTAATAATTTTGGTCACAATAACAGTGATATGAAATTTTCATATCGTTCCATCCATAGCGAATATGAAGCGGACAAAAACACTGACAAATAGTCAGTCATGATACACTTTGTTTTTAGAGATGCACTGATCCGATACTTGGATCGGATATGGGCTTCAATACTGACAAATTAGCTGGATGGATATCGGATGAATGTGGCCGATCCAGCATTCAGATCCAGTCATTTGTCTACACTTAGTTATTTGTTAATAGATAATAATAAGTACATTTATATCTGCAGTAATTTGTTACCTTTTTTTCTTAAACAAGGCTAAATATCTATGTCAAGCCTGCATGGCAAAGTATGTGGCTCATTCATTCCACAGTAGTATCTGGTATCGGCCGTATCATTGAATATACAGCAAATATATTTGCAGCCTTCATACGGGCACAATCCATTTCTGTACTATTATGCATCATAAATGCAAACTGTTCTTGGCTTTTTGATGGTAAATGAATGAATTATGGGAAGGTTTTTATCTAGATTCCTCATAAAAGTATGTAGGAAGCAGGCTGGTGGATTTATTATTGGTTTGTCTAAGTTTGTCACGTTTAATTCTCAGAATAAAGATTTCATCCAGTTTGTTTTCAGCCCACATTACAGCCAAGCCAACCTGGATGCTGAACGACTTTTCCCTCTTTATGCAAATTATTAAACACACGATCATTTTCATAGTCAAACACAAATGTTGCGTGAAAAATGTGAGTGTGTTTATTTTTCTTCTACTAGGACTTTACCTGACACACGGGAGAAAAATTCCAACCCGCATTCAAAGATCTGTCATTCGACACGAGCTCGTGCATTATGAGCGGATCGTATTTCCCATCCAGGGTTACAACATTCTCCAGTTTCCTCTTCTTTCCGTGCTTGGACACTGACCCTTCTGTCCAGTCTACGGTGTGGGACAGGGACGGCTTCAACAGCTCTGCTCATTCTTTGTCTACCAAAGTTTCTAGAAGCTGCTGGCTGGAGTTTGGATTCCCAACATCTTGTGCTGTGGCTTCCAGATGGGATTTGGTATTTTGACACCAAGTCTTGTAGCCCACTGATGGAGAATACTCTTGGATATTCAATATTAACGCGGCTCAAGCACTACAGGGGTTATGGTCTACTGATTCTCTCCTCCTAATCCAATTCAGTCTAATACCCAGAATCACAGACTGTCAATCACATACTCCATTTATTTTTCAATCTCCCCATCCTTCCTTCTCGCCTTTTTTTCCATGTGAGGGTAGAATTTTAAAACTGCAGCCCTGCCATCCTGAATATTATATCAGCATTTTTGAGCTGAGAAGGACAAACGGGTGCAGAAATTTGGTTTGTTGGACTCAAGTCTGAACAGCAGCACAGATTCAAGAAGTGCACGTCGATGCAGCTGCCAGAACATTTAAGGAAGCACAGCGACTGTTTCTGATATGAGGACTTTTTGTTGATGCATTTGCTGCTGAGTCGTTATCATGGTGTCGCTGTTTATGGTTTATATCATTTAAATGATGAGGTTTTCATGTCGAATGAGCTGATGGCATTCAGAACGGAGACGTGCATTAATTAATAACCACAGCAAGCATGTCTGACTAATAAAAGACATTAAAATGTGAAGCAACAAGCTTCCAGATCAGGGTCAAACCTGCTCAACGTAGACATCGGAGCATCGGATGATTACGAAGATGCTTCAGAAATGTATCTCCTTTTAACTTGAATTGATCATCAGAACAGTGGAAGCTGAAGGTTAATTTTAAACACTCAGAAAAACATTTACTTCATTTGTGTTTGCCAATTTGTGTAATTAGCTTCTGATTTACTAACGTTGTAGATAATTGCACAATTAGCCAACAGGATTGTGCCCTCAGGCTGTTTTCACGTGATAAAGAGCTGAAAAGCTGCAGCTCAGAGCTAATATAGTCATGTGAGATCAGCAAGCTCAAAAGTGAAGGAAAAAACAAAACAAAAAGGAAGACATTAGTAATGAAAATCAGCTTCACCTCAGTCTAAGGCTCAGTCCCTTTTCTCTTTTTACCCCCGCCCCTTAAACAGAGCCACGAGGAGTCGGGGCTGAAAGTCAGCCCCTACAAATAAACAGAAACACAGTTACAGCCATCTAGTCACTTCATTTCCATGTTTGAACGCCGGTTATGTCATCACTCAGAGCAGAGAAGAGATATTTCTTTTTGCTGCTCATATACACTTAATTTGTGAATAAATAATATTAAGTGCATTTATATCTGTGTTAATTTGTTACCTTTTTAACAAGGCTACATGTTTATGTTTAGCCTGATGCTTTCAACCACATGGAGAGTTATACAGGACTGTCTCAGAAAAATAGAATATTGTGATAAAGTTCTTTATTTTCTGTAATGCAATTAAAAAAACATGAAAATGTCATACATTCTGGATTAATTACAAATCAACTGAAATATTGTGAGCCTTTTATTGTTTTAATGTTTCTGATTATGGCATACAGCTTAAGAAAACTCAAATATCCTATCTCAAAATATTAGAATATCATGAATTCTAATTTTCTGAGACAGTCCTGTATAGTTCATTCATTCAACAGTACTAATGGATTGGTTTCTGGTATCGGCAGATATGCTCAGCCCAGGTGTTGGTATCGGATTGGATCAGAGAAAACTGGATCGTGCATCTTTATAAACGGCGTTAAACGAGGCAATACGACGGTTGTTAATGAACCGGGTACAGCAGAACCAGTTGGTGCTGAATACTGTAAAGACTAATTGTTAAGTTAACTGGTTCAAGACATTCTCTGAGTCTGAACCCTGAGTTAAAGTTAATCGTTAATGATAAGTGCATTACACGTGCAGGAAACCAAACTTCTTGCTGATATAATATTGATAGAACTGTATGTCTTTATTTCTTTATTTGTTATTTATTTCTGTTGTTTATTGTGCTGTATATGAATCAGTCGATGTTTATTTTATGGAACAGCAAAATTTATTAAGTTATTTCTGTGTATTGTGTTCTGGCATCTGACACAATATTGATTTTATGATATTGATAGGAAATCATATATTTTAAATGTAGTGTATGTCAATGTATTGTAGTTTTTACATGAGGTTTTAAATGGATCTCCGGGCAGAATAGCGGCAGCTTGCTGCTGCTGATGGGGCTCCTAGAAATAAATAAATTATAAAAAAAGAACTTCATCTATGAAAGAAATATTCACATTTGTGGATTTTTTTTGGACTCGGTAGCAACCACTTTGCTGATTATTGACAAATTTGTCATACCCCTTTGTTTTAAGTGTGCATTGGTTTGAAGGGTTATAAGTACCCCTACCACGTACTCCTACCCCCCTGTCCTCACAGGATTGAGACACCCCTACCCCTACACATGAACGCACAAACAGACTGGAAGGTTTAAGGGGGAGAATTGAGATTGGGGTTGAAATGTCTTCAACTACGAGTGCAAGTTACTGGTTTGATCACGATACAATCTATCGATACAGTGGATGGCGATTCGGTGTTTGCCGATATCTCAAATTCAGTCACAACGCAAATTTAATTTGATTTAGGACCCGCAGATAGATATGAAACGAAATAAAACAATTTTACAAATACATAGATTTGTATCGACGTATCAATATAGATGAAAGTATTGTTGCACCTCTAGTTACGAGGTGCTGTATCAGTGACTGTCAGGCTGTCATTGCCCAGATGTTCATTAATATTGTTTACAACTGCAGCATTAACCTGAGAAACTCTGCATTTGTCCTGCACCACCTCCCTCCCCTCTCCAGTATTCCTGTGAAATATGCACCTTTAGATGTTACTGATACATGTAAAACTTATCAGCTTTCCTGTAAAAGCTTTTCTTTTTCTAAAGATACAGCACACCTTTAGTTTTTCTCTCGAATGAAAAGCTGGATCGGTGAGCAGCTCATCAGTGCCCCTCTGGCGTCCCCCCCTCCCCGGAACTCCGGTTTGTTGTGGTTTGTTTTCCTCTCTGCTCTCAGACACCAGCATGGCGCGGCGCTGCGCCGCGCCCAGTTCAATTTACTGTGGAGAGAAGCAAGCCAAGTACACAAGCTAAATAATTCAGCCTGCGTTCTGCAGCCACCCCAACACACTGGAGGAAGGAGACGAGTGTGTCTGCGTGCCTTTCAACGTGTGTGCTGTAATAGATGCTGGTAATTATGCAGCGGCAGTCCGTATGTTTTGAAATTAATTCATCTAAATGGATTTTGTATGGCTTGAGCACATAGAGGGAGTTTGTTTATGACTGTGTGTGTTTTGTAAACTTTGTTTGAAGGATCATGCTGCGTCATGCAGGGAACTCAGGAAATCATAAAGCAAAAGAAAGCGAAACAAACTCAATTATCTTTGGTGCTTTGAGTGTCACCTCAGACTTTCAGGTGGGATAACATGCATGCAGGATGCTCTCCCTGGAGAATCTGAGCCTGCAAGACCCTTTAATGGTCCGGTCCTCGAGGGGCCGCTGTCCTGCAGGTTTTAGGTGTTTCCTGCTCTAACACACCTGATTAAAATCAAATCAGTTCAGCAGCTTGTTGTCAGTTTCTTCAAAATGACCCATTGATTTTGGGGAGTGGAAGCCCAGTGGTCACAGAGGACACAACCACTCTGGGCCTTTAACCCCCAACCGCTCCCCGAGCGCTGAAACATGACAGGGACTGCTCGGTGGAAAATGTAGAGGTAGATGAAACGTAACTAATCCCCCAACAGATTTAAGTAAATAATCGTATTTTCTTTTATTAATTTGAATCAGGTGTGTTTGAACAGGGAAACATCTAAATCCTGAACTCCTGCGGCCCTGGAGGGCCGACGTTGTCCATCTCTGCTTTGATACGGAAGCAAGCAGAAAGCAGATTTACCTCGAGAGTTGATCAAACTCAAATTTCACATCAGTTTTAAACTGAAGAGCCATAATCTGCTTATGGACACTCATAAACGAGAGTCTCAAAGCCACGCTGACTTCCTGGGAAAAGGAAGATTTGCTTGAATTGATCTGTTTCAGAGAACTGGAATAAAAGAGGGATGCATGATATAACCATAAAAATGTCATTAAGTTTGACTTGTTATACATAACACAAGTTAAGGTATTTTTCAAATTTTGCACAAGACATGAATATTACATAATTTATTTTTAACTTTAATATCTGTATCGATGTCAGTTATTGGCCACATGAGTTTTAAAATATCAGCAGATTGGATATCGGCCAAAATTCCAACATCATGCATCCCTAGTGTCCAGAATACACCAATATTTCCTCCAAACAGAGGCTGATAAAAGTAAATAAGCTGGTTAAATGAACCAGTCAGGCGGCTTTTTCACTGATTTTTCTTACCATTTATCTTTATTAATGTAGCATAATTGGCTACATGGAGTTAACAGGGTCAAAGTGTTGCAGATTTAATAGTTTTCTTTTCCATGAACTGTCCCTGGGTGGTTAAAAAGCTAAAAAGGAAAATAGGTTTTCTTTTATTTTTGTTTGATGCTCTTTTATGAAGTATTCAGCAGAGCCATAAATTGGCAGGTTTGTTTTTATTAATATTTATGACATCTTGCAGTTGTGCTGTGGTTATTGAAAAAAAGACTTCAGGTATTTTTGGTTAATAAGTTATTTCAGAAGAAGCAAATCAAGAATTTCCCTTTTTCATAGCTGCTATTTTACTGCTGCAACAGGCATGGTGCAGGTGAGCTCTGATGTCAGCATAGTGCCATGACTATTTGTACTGGTGCATGGAAATGGCAAAGGAAGGAATTTCAATGAAAGTATGTGATTTAATTAAATAAATGGTCTTTTAATCTCACTTTTTACAAGAATGTTTAAAAGGTGATTGTTACATTTCACAATATCGCTACACAACAAGTCACTTACTCGCAGCAACACCTCAGTCTGAACAGCCTGACCCAACAGCAAGGCAAATTCAGTTTTTTTAAATTTACCCTGTTTTTGTTACGTCAAATTATTCCTAGCTACTCACCAATAGCACAGGTTTACAGCTGGTCCTTTTGTTAAACTAAACAGTCTGATGTGATTGTGCCTTCCACTTGTCTTCAAAACTCACTTTTCCAAAGGAATTTTTGCCAGAAATGATCAAGTGACCTGGTTTTTTGGAGAACTTGGAAAATTTTCCAGATTAAAAGATGTTTGCGCCCAGTACCGCCTGTAGTCCATCGTTGTCTTTATTGAACTTGCTGGGGCCGGTGCCTGGCCCGGGATTGTTGATTCTTGTGTTGCGTTCGCATGCCAGTGTTTCAACCAGGCTCGGACACGCTCTGTAGTTTCAGTGCCAGAACACTATGTGGCAGTGTTGAGGAAACTTCGTTGATAGCCAACAACCGAGGAAGCAACAAACCCCTACGTCACCAGCCAAGCGACGGGTTAGTACATCAACAAGGAAGGAAACTCGTTTAGTTGTCCACTATGGATGCAAGCCATGCACTCATATTTTATATTTTAGCTTTTTAAAACCAACAACGACAATTACAAAGAGAAGAAAACAAACAACAACAAAGATAAACATGCCGGTAGGGTCGAGTTTTGATGTAGTCACGTCTGCTTGTTGGGTGAGTAGCCCACATGTCACATCCGGCACGGCCTGGATTGTGTTCACAACACATTTTTTCCTGCCCGAGTGCTGCTGGCCCGGGTCCTGGACCACCTCTCGACCTGGGCCGCCCGGGCCTGGCCTGTTTGCGTTCACATTGACAAAATTTGTGGTCAAATATGCTTGGACACAGGCCCGAGCACGCCATGTGAAAAGGGCTTAAACTAGTGATGTGTGGATTGATACTGAAATATCGATACTTCCAATACCAGCTTTTAATGTTCTAGAATAGATTTTCATGTCAGAATATCGATATTTTAGTACTTTTTTGAAAATTTGGAGTTTTTCCCAAACTAGAATACAGTAAAAAGTAACTAGAATATCAGAATCTTGTCTAAATTTTACCCAACTGGTAGGAACTAGATTTTCTTCCACCTGCCATTGTCATATGTGCAGTGAGGCTCGGCACAGCAGCACTGTAATGATCCCTCACTCAGTTTGTAGCAGTCACGTGTGGAACAACAACAGCGTGCTACAGTATATGGCAGGGGTCCCCAAGTCCAGTCCTCAAGAGCTACTGTCCTGCACAGTTTGGTTGCATCCACTCTCCAACACACCTGAATCACATGAATGGCTCGTTACCAGCCTCTGTAGAACTGAATGACATGCATGAGCTAATTAGCAATGTGACTCAGGTGGGTTGGAGAAGGTATGTTCTGAAAATAGGGGATTATCACATTTCCGCGTTCCGGTTTCCGGAAGTTGAAACATTTGACACTTCCTCTTCCGGGCCATGTTAACGACAGCCGTTCCTGCTCTGTTATACTGTTTAAATCGGATAAACTCCAAACATATTTAAGTTTTCATTCTAGACTGAAGTGATACTGGATCAAAAGCTGGATCAAAGCGATCGATTTGCCGCGGTGAAGGGCCGAACTTTACAATAAAACACGTTTGTTTGTTCCCCGGTGGGGCACAACACCGGCACTTCACAGCATGCTAGCATTAGCCAGCTAGCGTTTACTGACGTAGCTTAACATTGTGCGTCTTAAAACACACACAAACATCTGAAAATCGGGTCTGTACCCCCCGTTTCCAGTGGAACAACTGGGGACTGCCAAGAAAGGAGACGCTTTCAGATGCTTGTGTGTTTTCAGCCGCACAAAGTTAGGCACGTTATAGAGCTGGCTAATGCTAACCTGCTAACAAAAGTCCGCCAGCTACTACTCTGTTAAACTTTGTAATTCGGATAAACGCCAATGCCAAGTTTTCATTCCAGACTGAAGTGATGCTAAGGAAGAAGTGGATTAAAACGACCGATTCGCCGCGATGAAGGGCCGAACTTTACAATAAAACACACGTTTGTTTGTCCCCGGTGGGGCACAACACCGGCACTTCACAGCATGCTAGCATTAGCCAGCTAGCGTTTACTGACGTGCTTAACATTGTGCGTCTTAAAACACACAAACATCTGAAAATCGGGTCTGTACCCCCCCTTTCCAGTGGAACAACTGGGGACTGCCAAGAAAGGAGACGCTTTCAGATGCTTGTGTGTTTTCAGCCGCACAAAGTTAGGCACGTTATAGAGCTGGCTAATGCTAACCTGCTAACAAAAGTCCGCCAGCTACTACTCTGTTAAACTTAATTCGGATAAACGCCAACGCCAAGTTTTCATTACAGACTGAAGTGATGCTAAGGAAGAAGTGGATTAAAACGACCGATTCGCCGCGATGAAGGACCGAACTTTATAATAAAACGACACACGTTTGTTTGTGGCCGGCAAACTGCGCAGTCGTGTTAGCAGGTTAGCATTAGCCAGCTCTATAACGTGCCTAACTTTGTGCGGCTGAAAACACACAATCATCTGAAAGCGTCTCCCTTCTTGGCAGTCCCCAGTTGTTCCACTGAAACGGGGGGGTACAGACCCGATTTTCAGATGTTTGTGTGTTTTAAGACGCACAATGTTAAGCACGTCAGTAAACGCTAGCTGGCTAATGCTAGCATGCTGTGAAGTGCCGGTGTTGTGCCCCACCGGGACAAACAAACGTGTGTTTTATTATAAAGTTCGGCCCTTCACCGCGGCGAATCGATCGCTTTGATCCAGTTTTTGATCCAGTACACTTCAGTCTAGAATGAAAACTTAAATATGTTTGTAGTTTATCCGATTTAAACAGTATAACAGAGCAGGAACGGCTGTCGTTAACATGGCCCGGAAGAGGAAGTGTCAAAAGCCGGCAACATCCGGTAAGCGTGATAACCCCTATTGCCGGATAGTCGCTCTTGAGGACCGGACTTGGGCACCTGTGGTATATGGTGTATGTAAGAAGAAAGAGGTACGATAGTAGCACCACAGACCTGAGTTAATAATGTCAGGGATAATGCCGTAACATGGAGCTTCAAACTGATGAAGAACAACAAGGATGTGAAGCGTGATAACTTTTTAAATTCCTTTTCCCTTAGTGAAGCCCAAAGTATCAGATCGGTATTGCCAATTCTGGCTTGAATTTTACTTGGTATCGGATTGGAAGGAAATTCAGTGGTATCGGACATCACTAGCTTAATCGGACCGTGGTCCACCTCCACGGATAGTCCGCTTCATTTGGTGCAGTGTGAACACCAACTGCATCCTGGTGCACCAAACAAGCGGATTTTGGTTTGCCTGAAAGCTGGGGGTCTCGGTTGACTTGCAAACGGACTATTGGACTATCCAGCGCACCTAATGGATGTGACATTTATCCACCAAAATAAAGAGGCAAGAAGTAGATGGAAGTGCGGTAGATTATCGTTTGGTTCGGAGGAAAAACAAAGCAAACATCGTGTGTTTGAAAAAGCCGAGGTCAAAACAACAGCGAAAAAAAATAGTGTCTTTTAGACAGAGATGGAGTTATAATAACAATCAGATGCAGAAAGATTTCTACTTTAATCACGAAGTTCGGTTTTCTTCTTCTTCCAGCTTATTGATCAGTGCTTGTATTGAGGAGAGTCGCCCCCTAGTGAGCGGTTGTTTTAACGATGGTGGGTAACCAGGTGGTTTGGTCCACTTTGGAAGTATGAACGCAAACCGCCTAAGGTTTGAATTTATTCTGGAGATCCCCGCCCAGTCGCCTGAGTCCCCGGACTATCCTGGTGTGAATGCACCCTTAGTTTTTAGTGTAAACAGCAGCAAGTTGTTCTTGATACTCATCCTTCTGCTGAGTTCCAGAGACAAATTTCCAAGGTACAATGTAGTTATTCCAGGATCATACAAGGGCTCAACTGCTTTTCCAAAGTCCCCAATGTTGGTTTTTCCTTTCCTTTGTCACCTGCTGTTGCACCATGTTGCTGCTAAGTGCACGTTTTCTGCATGCAACAACTGTTGCTGTAAATTAGGCTACCTCATCTCCACTTTAACCATGTTAACATTTGGGGAGAAGCAACATTAGCCCTTTAATTAAAAGGTTGAAGCTATTATAATGTGTGTGTTTAGTGAATAGATTTAGATTTTCCTTTAATTCATCCAAAATAATTCCAAACATCCTCTTCCTGTCTCATCAAATCATCTGACTGGAGCAGGGGGGGTATTTTCTGGCATTTTCTGATGTTCAGTCCTCATCGCCGTCATCCTGTTAAGCAAATGAGTGATGAGCTGAAGCCCGGCCACCGTCTGCCCTCTGCATTAAAGCAGACAGTGGATGAAATGGAGGGAGGTGGAGAAAAATCAATTTGCCTTTCACAAAGTCTTCATTAGTTTGGCTTTGTGCGAAGCAGACGGGTCAAGCTCGGTTGGGTTGGTTTCCTTAACTGAGAGAACGGTCGAGTCAGTAAATGTATGCATGTGAATTCTCATTCAGTTGTTTAAAGCCAAACACACGACTGGGAGTTTTGAAAGGAAGTGTTTAGCACACAGTCGGTGTTGTAAAAACGCCAAAGACCCTGCAGGACTGTGTACTCGACAAAAGACTTGTTTTCAACATTTATAAAAGTGGAGAAAAGTAGGATAGATTTCAAATGGATTCATACATGCTGTGGATTTTGACACGTTGGTTGGTTTTCTCTCACTTCATCAGATATACATCACAGTGCATCTTCACTACAGACTGATTGCAGATTTTCCTCTATGGAGGATGAATTAATAAGCTGTATTTCATGCGTTATGTTGGAAAGACTGAGATTATTCTTTCATCTTGAAGGCAACATCACATTTGAAGTGAATATTGGGCTCACTATGTAAAACATGTAAATAATGAATGCACAGAGTATATATCATGTGGTTTTATGTGATCTGTAGGTTTTGCTCTGCAGTTTACCAGTTTGCTAGTGTTTGTGTTTTCTTGGCAACTGCTCCTCTGATCTACTTTGAATTCAGCTGGTGCATTAGCCGTGAAGTTCATTACTTAATTTGAGGTTGTTTCGATGAGTTCCAGCGTTTCAGCTAAAAGTTGTTTACAACCATTGATTGCTATCATTCAGGGTGTTCAGGGAACAGCAGCAAATTGTAGCTTCTGTCTAGCATCTATAGGAGCTGTCAGGGGATGGGGGGGGGGGACGGGGGGGGTGGTAGCTGTAGAAAATGACCCCAACCTGAGCAATGATAAATTCCTCAGTGGGATTGGAGCGAAGTCATTTGTGTCAACCTATTAAACAATGTATGTGCGACTTGGGCCAGAAAGCATCTTTAGTTGTTTATTTTTTTGGGCAGTAAACATTATCCAGCCACCAAACACTACCTGAATGACATGGTTCAATATTCCAAGGGAGTCATAGACCCGTGCCAAGTTTGGACCAGGCCTCTGTTAGAGATGCACCGATCGATTGGCTACCGATCGCAATCGGCCGATAATATCCGTTTTGATTGGAATTCTCAAAAAAGCCGATCCGATGACGTTTACAGTAACAAAAGCGTTTTGGCGTTGCGCATCAGGCGGGGGAAATACAAAGGAGACTCCGGGGAATCTCTTCACTCCACGGAGACAGTGGAGGATAAACTGTGATCTGCATCCGGTCCCGGGTTTCCAAATGGCCGGTTGATAGGGCTGCCCGATTATGGAAAAAAATCATTATCACGATTGTTTTGGCCAATATTGAAATCACAATCATTCAAACCAAAATATTTTCTAGTTACACAATCCATTAATTTAGCAATTCTTTCCAAGGTTTTTTATCACTGAAAATAAACAGGCTAGAAATATGTACCTTACAGCTGTTTTGTTATGTATAAAACATTAAATGAATAAACAAATATACTTTGAATGTCAAATTGATGCAAAAAACATAAATATATCATAAATAATGTATCCAGCTGTATATACTTACAGTATATTAAAAATATATCCAAAAATAAACTTTGTTGAGCTTGAGTGCAATGCTAGAACATTCCAAATCTCACATTTTTGTCACTGACACCCAACAAACTGCCTGGTATGACCTCAGAATAACTTTTAGAAATTGTGCCAAGAAAAATGGCAAAAAAAAAGAAGTTTCAACTCTATTATAAGTTTGGAGTTTGTTTGACACAAAAATTGAAATCACGATCAAATTTTGATTAATTGCTCAGCTCTACCTGTTGATGACCTGCCGTCCCGATGCAGGACTGCAGGTGGTTAAACGGGGCCGGGTCAGACGAAAGCTGCGCCAATCATCGGCGTGCAGGAAACGCTGAAACTCACCAAACTCAGAACACCTCTGAACAATCTGATGAATCAGACACGGCGGAGAGACGCCAGACAACATCGTTCTCTGGCCTCGTGGAGCAGATAACGCCGAGCAGCTGCTCAGTTTCATCCACCATCGTACAAAGACAGACGAAGGAAAACCACTGGGTCCTCCATCACTCTAGACGCTTTTGACGTACATGATACGCAAGGCAAATCTGCCGTTCATGCTGCTTATCAGAAGTAAGCTCATCCGTGAAATCATAATGTTATTACATTATTTTGGCTGCAGTATCAGCTCCAAGTTTATGTCCAAGAGAAAATGTTGCAGTTGCACATAAGTCAATGTTCTTATCCTCATTTGTATAACACATTTTTTTTTTTTTTTCCACAAAAACTTTGTAGCTAAACTCCAAATAGTGTCTCTGAGAAAGAGCCTCTAGAGAGAGTGAAATGTTTATTAAAGTGCACGTGTGTTATGTACATGAGACAACAATTTTGGAGAATTTATGGATTGATGCTGTGATTGGTGATCGGCAATACTGCGATCGGCAGATACTGCTTTTGGTGATCGGCCCCCAAAATCCTGACCGGTGCATCTCCTGCCTCTGTAGCCCCAACGGCAGCTTTTACTTTGTTTCATAAATGCAGAACTTCTGATCTTGTGTCACAAAACTTTATCTTAAGTTATAAAAGGCAACTTATTTAACCACATTTAAGTATTGACATACTCTTAATTTCCCTGTGCAGAAGTACTAAACTTCTCAGGTTTGAGCTCTGAGATGGATTTACTGCCTCTTACACGTTTGTCTAAATATGTGCAGCCTCCACAGGTTGTCTGGTCAGAACAAACAAGGAATGTAGGAACCAGCTCAACACTCGCTCTTATGGCTGCTGAGTCAGCATTTTCCAAGCGAAGGAATATGAATGTGCAAAGTGGTCTCTATGAAAGAGATGAAAGAGACAAAAGCACGTTATCCTCGTGTCATTATGAATATCAGAAATTAACAAAAAATAAAGGGCTTAAATCTTCTAATAAATTAAGTTAAAGTAAGAGACTGTCTACATTTTACCATCCCTGCGGTTTGAAAGGTTCCTACCAATGCACTAAACACAAACATGGTGATGGTCCCTAACCTCTGAAGCTAATTGACCTAAATTAAAGCTATTCATAAGAATAACCAATAATAGTAACAATAATAATTATCAGGAGAAGAATTTAGCCAAAACATTAGCTTGAAACTGCTAGCATAAACAATGACAAAATGCAATATTGTAAATAACACTCAACACAACAGGTTAGGTACAGTCGCATGGATGCACAGAAACTCATCAGAAAAAGACATGGGGGTTTACTGTACTAGTTGGGACCTTTTAGAGCAATAATCACAAATGCAATCATTGCAGCCCATGACCAGGACACCGTCGTGAATGTTCTTTTAACGTAAGCTAAAACTCCTCTTAAAGATGGCAGGTTTAAAGTTCAACTTGCCAAGAATATTTGAACATATTGATCCCAGTGAACCACCATGTTGCTGATGTCGTCAAATAAGAAAAGAAACACAGCTGCCATCAAACTCCAGGTTTGACTGTTTTTACCAGTCTTTCTCAAAACTTTTAGCCACAAAATTATATTTAATGATAATTATTTCATTATTAAGCAACTTAATTACAACCGTCTTGACTGCCACCCACAAATATGTGTGTATACGTACAGAATTTGAGCTGCCAATCAATATTTAGCTGCGATGATACATGTATGACATTAAACTGCAGTTGTATGCACGTGTTAAACAGTCGCAGTTCAGGTTATTACCTCGTTTTGTTGGCGATAAAAAGGCCAAAATGAGGCTGAGGAGCAGCGCTAACACACATACTGTTGAGAAAATAAGATGTCTTTAATAATAATCAGACACGACTTTGGTGGTCATCTACAATAATGAAAATAATCTTATGATGAGGACCTCAGTGTTTGTCTCGTTGTAAGATTTTATTGTAAAATATTGGCTTGTTATTTTTCTGTCAGGACCAGGCTGTTCACTAGTCAATCATAAATATAGATTTTTTTTTTTTATTCCCCCTCAATTTCATCATGGTTTCCTTTCCTCTCCAGACGGCCATCAGCTAATATTGATCAGCGTTCAGTGTTGCTTTGTAAGTCGGCTCGGTTTGTTGACTGTGTTATCAACGCTGTTAAGCACCAGTCAGGCTGTTGGAAACGATTCATTTTTACAACCCTTGTCAGGTCAGAGTCTCAGTGTTGACTCGGCTTGTTAGGAGTGAAGGGGTCAGTGTGATGTTGGAAAGGCTCGATGGGATACTTCTTTTTTTTATGGACTTTAATGATTACGACTTTTAACCTTATTTTTCTTTGTAAATTTTCTTATAACCAAGTAGCTGTCCTGCTGTATTTTCACTCCATAAACCAACCACATCCATCAATGATGGCCGCCCTTCCTGAGCCAGGTCCTGCCGGAGGATGGGGGATTGAATTGAAAAGAAGATTCAATGCAGTCCGTTAATTTACATTTTCAGGCTGTTATCGTTGATGAACTGGCTGTTTGACCATTTGCAACTACGTCATCACGTGGGACCGCCATGACGGACGTCAGAAGTGAATGACGGGATTATTGAACGGAAGGAAAAAGTAGCAACTGCAATGGTTTTTACTCGGTTTTCCACCTTGTTTTGGGAATATTGTCACAGATGCTACAAGTTCCAGTCAAACTAGTTTTTCTGGGGAGTTAGGACATCTAGTCAGGGCTCAAAAGTACAGACGTTACAAACTTCACCAGACGGGAGAGATACCCGACGATCACTTCCAGTTCAGAACTGTCACATTACATCTGGACAAAAGGGCATTTTATACGTTCTGGTTTTAAAGACCTGCCGCACATCATCGTGGACGATGTCCACCGGATTTATCAGAAACGCACAGCAACGTCTGTGAAGGGATGAAGGGATTTAAGCTGTATAACCAACTTTATTCACAGTGTTAAGCTAACAGCGGTAGCTCGGAGGCAGCATCATCAGAAGACCGTGATACAAATAGATTATTGTGTTTGTCTAAGACACTGTGTAGTAAGAGCGAATTTTACGCTCACATTTAACACAGAAATATATTTGTACTGTGATTTGAGATAAATCATTGCTACTTATATTGTTTTATTAGGTTAGCACTAGCTGGATTTGCTAATAAGCCACCAGGCTACTACTTATCTCTCATTTTCCGACGACACGAGCACGAACTGCTTCTCCAGTTTCCATCTTCTCTGGTCCAGCTGTACGTCCCAAACACAGTCTTCTTTCACCAATATTCGTTCATTTGGCCTAATATTCGTTCAAACATTGGTTACCTTTTTTAATATCTTGCAAATTGTGAAGTTCGGAGTCAAAGCCCGAATACCAACAGTCTGGTTTGCCGTGAGCTTAATGGACGTTAGCATTGTTTGACGTCCGTCATGGCGAAATTGGTGTTTCGCTGAAGAGCGTGACGTCGCATACAAAAGGTCAATACAAAGAGAACTCATTGAGTTGAAATAATTTGTTCCCCCCCAGTTTAAAAATCCCATTTGCACCCCTGAATATCTATAATGTCGGGAAAGTCGTCATGATATCGGACTTATGGGAATGACGTAATACTTTCCTGTTATTATCGTGCACCCCTAACCACAACAACTGAAGTGGATCTGATACATTTTCCGGATCTTTGCCTCCAGTGAAAATGAAAATTACCAGGAATACTTTTACCCTGATAAATAAATCCCTGATAGTGTTGGTGGAAACTTCCCAGTCTGGACAGCCAGACAATCCTAAATGCAGCTGTTTCCTCCTTTTTTCTTTGTCATTTATTAGAATCGTAGCTCAGTGTGCATCTTTGTTCAAAGTTTGGAGCCATGCAAGGAGATTTCTTTTACCTGAATCTGTAAGCAGCTTCGTATTTGGTCGTACTCTGAGTAAAATGGACTCTGGATGGACCGCAAGCTGGGAGCTCCATTAAGGAGTTAAGGAAAAATGGGATTTGACAACATAATTTCCTCGTCTCTGCCGGTAGAATGAGACTCCAAATGGAGATGAAAACCTCTGAACCCTGATCTTTCAACAAAGAGTTGGATACTGTATCTGAATGTGTGCGTGACAAAGCGGTGTGTGTTATTCATTACCAACAAATAGCTTTTCTGTGTGAGAGTCCTAATGTCTTATGCAAACATTGTGGCAGCTGCGGCTAGCTATTGTGGAAAACGTATTAAAGCTTCTCTGTAAGCAGAGAGAGGTGAGGCAGCATCCTTCTACTCGCAGCACAATACTAACCCATATATGGTTAGAAATACTAAACCGCTTAGGAAATCCGTCACTGATCCCTGAAGAACTGGCTGCTGAGTGCAGAGGAGGATGTTGCCCCCTTCTGAGCACTGAGAATGTGTGAAGAGATGAGGTGGAAAAAATGGTTCGGTAGTGGGTTTTGTTCCAAAGCATCACGGGTCAGAAAACAAGTTGTGTAAACAGAAATGTCAGAGCTTTGTGGGCTGTTTCTGGGAAGGATTTCCGCTGGCATGAAAACCATTTCTGCAACAAAACCCCTGTTTTCTGCATAACTAAATCACCGCACCGGGGAACTGAGCTAAAAATCTCAGGTTTATGAGTTTGTGTCACAGCTCCCTTGTCCTTCGGGTTAATTACATATGTATGTGTTGACTGTCGCCGTGAAACCAGGAAAAGCCAACATAAAAGCCAGGGAAAGTGAAGGAGGTAGAGCTAGAGCATACAGAAGTTTACCTGCAATGAATTCTAGCTTTATAAAGACAGGAGAAATAGAAACTGCATACTGCAGGCCCAGTTTCCGTGACCGTCCTGTCCTGCTTTTCACTTCTGCAAAATTCAGCTTCTGTTTCTGCACCTGGATTCATGTTACTTTATTTGTTATGCTAATTCTTTGTACCTGAATTTATTTGCATGCTACTAAGTTAAAAGTGCAAACACACTGGTGGCACCAAATAAACCTGCAAGTGTTTTTTGTAATGTGCTGGAAAAAGTGCTGATAGTGTGTGTGTGTGTGTGTGTGTGTGTGGGGGGGGGGGGTTCAAGCACTCATGTAGCTAATGACAGTGTTTTTCTATGGCATTAAAAACAAACTTATTAGAACTATTAGAAGAAGCACTTGGTGCCAATAAAGAAGCAGCTGCACCTGAGCTGTTTACATTCATTCAAGATTAAATGTTTTCATTTATACCTTAAGTTAAATACAAATGTGCATGCAACAGGGCGTCTTTGTACATCCTCTGCCTCCTTTATCAGTGTATTGTACAGAAAGCTTGCAGATGCATGGCCTGGTGTTGCAAAGAGAGCAGCAGCACCTGAGACCATGAGGAAAAAAAATGTTGCAATGTCTTAAATGGCTGCAAAGTTTTTCCACGTTCTTCTTGAGCGTCATCGTTGTGATGAATCGTGATCTCTGCCGTTGCCACGTTTGCTTTTGTTCGACGCTGATGTGGAGACTCGGAGATGAACTCTGCACTGCCCCCTTGTGGATGTGTTCTATAACAACCGTGCTAGAGGATGCATAACCCTGTCGGTATCAGCCTATATCACCCTTAAAATTGAGTAACGGATATCGGCCACCATACCGATGTTTAACCGATATTTACCCAATCAGCCCGCTGTTTCTAAAGTCTAGAAAAAATACAAAAGCTTCATCTTTTTCTTCTTCAAAAACTTCTTTTTTACAGACTTTAAAACTTCGAAAGACTAGGGGTGGGAAAAGATATCGATACACTGAAATATCGCAATATTTTCATATGCTGATATTATATCGACATTTAAAAATGCGGTATCAATCTACTTTACTAACAAAATCTTGCAATATTTCATTGTTCTGTTACGAAATCTCGTGAGAATTCACAAAAATTTTGCGGATAAAAACGCGGTATCGATCTATTTTTCCAACGAAATCTTGTGAGATTTCATCGTCCTTTTTTAAAATATCAAAAGAATTCACAACATATCGATTTGCGGTTTTGTAAGTAGAATAGATTGACACCCCGTTTTTAAATATTGATTTGATATTGGCATATGAAAATTTCACAATATTTCAGTGTATTGAAATTTTTCATTATCTTGGACATTATCTTTGTATTGCAGAGAGATCTGTGTTTTTACCAGTGTGGCCATGAAATGGGCATTAATTTCTGTTCTAAATGGTCTTAAAAAGTCTTAAATTTAACTTGTAAAAATGTGTAGAAACCAAGCGGTAACCTCCGGTGGCCAACTATGAGTCTACCAGGAAAAGGTCATTTTTTGTAGTTCTCTCTTCATCCACTAGGGGCTGCAAAACAGAACAAATCCCCATAAAATCCCATGTTAATAACACCAACTTCACAGCAGAAATAAACATGTTTACAGCAGGAATAAACATGTTTACAGCCTGGTTCAAAACATCATTTTAGGTTTAATAGGTCAAGTTTACCTTCATGTCAACTATGAGGGGGGGCGAATATTTATACAACTCATCCGTTTAGATGCTATTTGATCTTGAAATCACACATAATTAGGGGCGTGTCCTTTCGATTGACCGGATGCCGGCTTGCTGACAGGTGGCTAACAGTTAGCTCATTGTTTGCTCTCAGGAAGGTCTCAGTTTGTAGCTGTCAATCATTTGCCCCGCGGCTCGTAGGGGCCTTGCCTTTGCCCATTTTAGTATTTTCCGGGAGTGACGACACACGTGACACGGCAAGATGGCGACGGTGGGACACGCCCACCTGGCTTCACTTTTAGCCCTTCAGAAACCACCGGATGACGTAGCGGAAGGTTCTCCCTCTCTATTAATGGTCTGTAGTAGGAACCCTGTTCTAAACCTCTGACTGCGACCAGCCCCACCCCCCGGTTGCATCCAGTAATAACCCTTGATCCCTGGAATTTTGTCTGCACTTATCTTTTCCATGTGTTTTCCCCTCCTTATCACCTCTCAGCCTTTGCAGCCCTGCGTGGGTGTGAGGGTGCAATGGAGCAGAGACACTCTCAGCATTGGCTCAAAAATAGGCGAAGCCCCAGAGTCAGTCGAGCAGACTTCAAAACAACATTTCTGTTTGGATGTTGAAGCAGCCAGTCGTCTCCGTATTCACCTGAAAGAAGTTAAGGATTATTGAATTGTTCCTGAAATGGATAAATGTGGAAAGTATTACCTAAACCACATATGAAGGCTTATTTTTATTAAGCTTGCTTCGAAGATTCCTGGTAAACAAACCAAATACAACAAGTTTACCCCACATTTTCTCAGGTTAATATCCCTCACACGGAGCTTTACTGGCTGTAACTGTGATGTTAAAACACATCTGATGTCTGCTTTGGATGATGAATTGCTGCTGCTTGCGCGCAGCTCTATTCCTTCATATCTCCTGGAGTGTTTCCACCTTACAGCTTGACATGCATGTTAAGTGTCTGCTGCTCTGAAAAAAAATCCACCCAGAAAATTTCCGTTAGCCAGAAAGATCAGCAACACCTAATTCCTGCTGACAAATATTTTTAATCTCTCAAATATGAATTCATAATTCAGCTGTGTTTTCCGTACAGCAGCCATAAAGGCTGATGTCATTCAGCTGCACGGTGTCATACGCCTTCATCTTCCTCTCTGTAAAATCTGCAGTCGGCTCACGATGAGCTGGCATGTTTTAAAAGGGATCCTCCAGTCATTTAACGAAAGGCCCCGATTTTCTCTTGAGAGCATCTGAAGTTTGACAGAAGTCAAGAAAATGTGTTTTTTCAGTTTGAACGGAGCTGGTACCTGATAAACTAAAATGTGGTGTGAGTGTAACACTTCCTCGCTCTGTTTCCTCATTTCTTTTTGTTTCTTTCTTCCTTTTTTAATTCTTTTTACAAAAACACGACTCCACTGCACTGGACGATACAGTATTTGGAATTTTGGCCGATATCCGATATGCCGTTATTTTAAAACTCATGTGGCAAATAACCGATATTGACACAGATGTTAAAGCTGATAAAAATAAGCAGTCATTGCAAATAGCAGTTTTGTTATCTGTTTCCAACATGTTGAAAAACAGGGGTGGGAAAAAATATTGATACACTGAAATATCGCAATATTTTTATATGCCGATATCAAATCGATATTTAAAAACATGGTATTGATCTATTTTACTTACAAAATCTTGCGAGATTTAATCGTTCTGTTACAGAATCTCACAATATTTTGCGAATTCTCATGAGATTTCGTAACAGAATGATGAAATATCGCGAGATTTCGGCCACATGAGTGTTAAGATATCGGCATATCTGATATCGGCCAAAATTTGTAAGGACTACATCGTATATGAATTATTACAGTCATAATTTTTATTTTACATCGCTGCACCATAATCTCAAATCTGGTTCTGCTGAATCTGTCAAGCAGTTAAATGGTTATTTTAGAGAAATGTCTTGCACATTTAAAAAAGTGGGAAAACTTGTGCTTGTAAGGAATTTGGAAAAAAAAGTTTTCATTTTGAAATAGTCATCAATTCAACAGGACATGTTGGTGGGAAAAGCTGTCTCTGTGTGATAATTTGGTGTCTTAAAAATTAGATCAGTCATTTTTGTGGTGTCCATTGACGAACACCTGAAAAATGTTCATGCTCAGGGTTTTTTTTTTTTTCTGCCATCACCCCTGATTATGACATCATAGAAAAGCCAAATATATCAAACTTTTTTTTTTGAGTAGTGTACGTTCAGGGCTTTTAAAAAAAGTTTTTATATTAAATCTTCTTTTTCTTTTTAAAAATCAAATAATTAGACTATTTCCCTTCTAGTTTTCTCATGAAGTGGGAAGACATTTATCTTTTACAACTAATGCAGGAACAGTGGGGAAAAAAGAAAGAAAGAAGACCAGATTGTGCACGGTTTCCTCTACAGGTTGTTGCACACTGCCGACTAAAATAATGTATCACTCTCACACTGAGTCCATCATCAGTGAAACTCTCTGCTGGCAACCTGTCTTCACAATGATGTGGAGGATCAATGATCATTTTTTTTCTCTAACCAAGAAATTAGACAGGGATGACTTAGCTAGTTTGCTTGGAGGGAATAATTCTGCCTCTTATTCAACTTGGACTGAAAGCAAAGCAGCACAAGGCAAGCGGCAAACGGCGGATGCTGTGAAACTTGTAGTTGTGCTGATCTGCTGGTTTGCTGCAGGCGTTATCCTCTATGGAAAGCAACAGCATTGAGGGACCTGTGAAGTTAATTAATTATGCTGTTTAATACCACAATTAATTGTAAAAGTCAAGTGACTGTGGCATTCCTACACACGGGGTTTATCAGCATTGGTGGGAAGGAAACAAGCGCACATGCTAATTTGGAAAAGGATGCTGCACTTGGGGCTGGGTGGGTGGGCACAGCTTCCCAGTGTTGACACGGAGGGGGGAAACCTGAATGCATCATGTCATGGACAAAAACAGGCCAGATTCTTGATTAGCTTGCAGGTCTGTCCCGTTAGCGGAAGGCTGGCTGAGTTCGGTCTTCAAGTGCAACAACTTTTAGATGCATCCCTACAGCACCCCTGAATCAATGAACGCATCGTTGCCAGGCCTCTGCAGAGCTCAGTGGCACGTGCATGAGATAATTCAGGTGTGATGGAGAGGGGATGCATCCAACCCCGGCTCTACACCGGCTCCGTGAGCGCATTGTTCTGTGCACACCATGTGCAGCTAAACATGGCCATTTTAGCCAATGGTTTGGCTCCCATCGAGCACGCCGCAGCGCGTGATTGGTCCGTCATCACTCTATCATGTCGCGCCACTGCACTGAAGATAAGCGCCAGCTCTATATTTGATGGAGCACGAACCAACAGTTCAGCAGTTCAGATCAGGGAGGAAGTCAGACACGGGATTCAGTGGGGGTGTGACGAAGGCCGTTTCTCAATACCAAGCATGCTGTTGTTTTTGGTTTTGTTTCAGGACTGTACAGACCACGTAGCCTTCACATGTCCTGCAGATGAAACTAAAGGCTGCAGGACACCGTCTTCCTGATCCGTTTGTGTTTCTGACTGAACTGGTTTTATTTTCTGGTCCCAACGTTTCCCTGATCACAGCAAATAACCTGATATTTCACAATATCTCCCAGATCAGTCATTAACTCTCAGCAACACCACAGCTGTCTCTGTTAGCATTAGCTAGCATGATAACGTTATGCGGTGCGTCATTTTCGAGAGCATAGACACGTGAAATAAAGTGTCAGATTAATGGGTGTTCACCACAATTTACCGTGTTTTTGTTGTTTGGGATTAAATCCAGTGTTTTCTCCACCGTGGCAGCAAGTTATTCCTTCTCTGCTCTGTGTGTCCGATATTCCTCCTGGTACGAACACACTGACATCAGTGGACTGAACAGCACCGTCCAGTTTTGTTACAGACAGCATAAATCTTCATGAAATAAATGTCTGTGATCTTCTTATGCACTTACACTAAGAAAAAGTCAGGGATATTCAACTTTCATTGTTTGGAGAACAGAATGATGCAGAATAAATATTTAATCATTGAACAATGTACATGTGCGTTGAAAAGTTTAGAGAAATTTTATTAATTATATATCTATAAAGGTTGTAGTGGATTATAGATTCATGCTGACATCATACAAAAGCCAAATATCCTTAACTTTTTGTGAATAGTGTATTACCACATTAAAGTTTTCCTCTCATGTTCCAGTAACCAGGAATGCCACAGTCCTTCCAGATTTCCTCCATGTTGTTGAGAAAACAGTCAGATTCTCATCTGTTCTAATTACACATGTACAGAAACGCTCCCCAGACAATGGCGGACGGTCTAGTTGCGGCGGTTGGCCGGATCAGTCGATAGGTTAACATCTTTAACAAAGTTCCCAACAAATTCATATTAAATTGACGAACATTGAATGCTCCGAGCAGCTGTAACAAACATGGAGCAACTTGAAACAGTCGGCCTGTAATCAAACCAGTGTAGCAAATGTAGTCCTGATGTAACAGGCTGTTTTTTCCCATTGTTTATTTCTTATTTGACTATTAATTTTCACATCTGAATCTCGGGTTTTTATTAATGTTCGAATATATATTTAAATTTAGAATATTCATTGACAGCCCTAGTCTGGCCACACTGCAGCCCCCCCAGAGCGTTGAGACGAAACATGCTAGAAACTAGCCGCAGGGAAGGATTCACTCTGCCTGTTTCAGAGAGTGAATCTGCTCTCAACACTGCTTTAGTGTGAAAACGTGCTGTGGAGGTTCCTCTGCAGAATTACCAGTTTATTCTCCGGGTTCTGCTCTGCTGTAGGAATCTGGATAACCACTATGATGCAGCCGTTTTCACCCACATCTCTCCGTCTTTATCTCGTTTTATTGGGGATGAGGCGGTCGAGCATCTGCACTTTGCCGCACGCTGCCCTGCCAAGCACACGTCTGCACGTGTGTGATTGTGTTAATGTCTGTAGGCTCTGCATGTCGGATGGTCTTATCTATGAGAAAACCATGTTGTCAGCAAGCCGCGGTTCTCCTCACCCACTCCACCCCTGCCTTTCCACATCTCACACACACCACCTGTTTCAAGGCTGCTGGGCACGTATTTTAAGAGCTCACTGTTGCAGTTTGGAAGTTAAACTGTACTTTCGAAACTCACACACACATTTCCACTTCCTGTTTAACACTCATCCGCACAGATGCAGATTACTTTAGACACCCAGGGAGCAAATGGGGTCATTAACCTTAGATCTTTGCACAGCAGTTAATGATTTGCCGTCATGATTCTGCGTGAAAACAGCAGTGAAGCACATGAGCTGGTTGAGGGCCAGATTTTAATTTCTCTGTGGACTTCATGCTGCCCAGTAATCAGCTGTCTCTGAAAAGTCTTCCTCATAAAACCTATTTCTTTTTTTTAGTTATGACAGTCTTCTCTTATTGATTGTAATCTTATCCGCAGCTTCTTTGTATCTGTGTCTGCAGGTCCTGTAGGCAACAGCAGGTGTGTACATGTTTGGGGTCATTTTACTTGACTGGACTTACTATTAGTGTCCTAGAAAACCATTGCACCTTAAACACAGAGCCAATTAGCATGGAGCCATTGTACGTTTGAAATAGCTCCAGCCACCAGATCCTAATAAGCCTTGAAAATCCCAAGCAGTTAATCCAATTAGAGTCAACACATAGGCATCCTGAGCATTAAGTCCAATACAAGTTAACACACACGACTATTTTCTGGCGTCAGATTCTCAGACATCTACATGTAACAGTTACTTAATAAGTCACTGTAGTTTTGTGCTGTTTGTTAAAATCTAAATCTAATCCGTCTTTGAAAATCGTGGCCTAATTCCAGGCCTTAGATCTGCCACCTGCTCATTGGATGTTGTGGAGCAACTTGAAATGAGACTTTGCAGTGTTTTAACAGGGTTATGCTATGCTAGGGCCATTCAGTGGAGGAGACAATCACCAGAAAATCAGCTGAATGACATTAAAGAGGGAAAGCTGGTAAGTTAGCTTTTATAATAGCTTTGAATGAAAGAGATGGAAAACCCAAATACAGCTGTGAAATATGCCAGTACAATCTGGAGCTGCTGCCCGGACACTTTAGTGGACGAACCCAGGTCCGTCCACTAAAGTGCCCGGGTGTACTTCAACAAAAGGTAAACAGGACGTTAGTAGGGCAGCTTTCCAATGGGGGGCTGCTCCGTTATGTGATACATATGACCGTAGCTAGCTTTTATAATAGCTTTGAATAAAAAAGATGAAAAACCTCAGTTTTGTATCAGATCTGTTGGGGAATAAATTTGTCTCTGTTGCAGACAATTGCGTCAAACATGGTCCCTTTCAAGGTCCTCCCTCATGTGTGAACACAGACCAATGGGGAAGGTAGTTCTTATAACTAAACTCGAGACCGAATGCGCCTTATGTCACCCCTTCAGTACCCTTGCATATTGACTATGTTGCATGTTCAATAATAAATAATGTGGATGCCATGGTATGGTACCACAAATGTGCGAAACTGACTGTCCGTTTTGATTACATCATTTAGCAGCTTCTAGCGACTTGTAAGGCAGGCAATAGCAACTTTTTTCCCTGGAGAGTTGGCAACAGTGCTCCCAGTCCCGTACGGAAACCCTCTGTTAACATCAGCAGAAAAAAACTAAAGATGAAAACTTGTGTCCACACATCACTAACACATGAACACAAGATGTTACCCCCCAGCCATGCATTAAGAAATCATAGACATTGATTACCAACACGCGGCCACACTTACACTGATGTCAGGACACTGTTGATGCCTGTAAATGATCACAAACATCATAAACAAGAAGGATAAGCATGTTTCTTGAGGCTTCCTTCCACCGCACAGACAGAACAGCCGGATGTCCAAAATGAACTCCTCTCGTGGAGATAAGGCTGTTTTGGGATCTTTGCTCTCAGAGCAGAATATATTTGTAACCAGCCTAGAGCGCCCTCTTGTGGTGTTAGATGGTAACGTTTACTTGGTTCGTGTCAGTCAGAATGAGTTAACATTTAGAAATATGTTAAACTTCAGGACCAGCCAAATTATTAATAAGATATGACTCATAGATAATTGAAATTATAATGATTAAACAGAGACAAATAATAAAATGGTTAAAATGTGTTTGAAGGTGTCCTAAGAAAGGTGCAATATTATGCAAGTTTATTGTTCTTATAATAAAATGTAGGGATGCACAATATTGGAATTTTGGCCGATATCCAATATCTTGCCAATATTTTAAAACTCATGTCGCCGATAACCGCTATTTATACCGATATTAAAGTTGAAAAAAAGCAGTCATTGCAAAGAGCAGTTCTGTTATTAGCTTTTGGCATTTTGAAAAAATAGGGGTGGGAAAAATATTAATACACTGGAATTTGCAATATTTTCATATGCCAATATCAAATCGATATTTAAAAGAGCAATATCCATCTGTTTTACTTACAAAATCCAGATTTTTACTTACAAATGCCAGATGTCATGAATTCTTGCAAGATTTTATAACAGAACGATAAAATATTGCAAGATTTCGTCCGTAAAATAGATTGATACCACATTTTTAGATGTCAATATGATACCAGCATATGAAAATATCGCAATATTTCAGTGTATAGATATT